>OY728151.1:1179765524-1180430813 GCA_963277665.1 Viscum album | reverse complement strand
AAGCAAGACTCAAATCCACAAGGAGAGTAAACAGTAAATCCACAAAGGATAGTTCAACACAATCCACAAAGGAGAGTAACATAAGATTCAGCTCAACCAGGTACACTTTTTCAGATGACGTCAAAGACGATCACTGATCCGTCTCAGTCGTCGGACCCACGAAGGATCGATAGGTACTAACCCCCGCAGAGACCCACACAGGATCGGGCTCACACAGAACCTGTAGGCAGTGGCTCACACAGAACCAGTAGGCAGTGGCTCACACAGAACCGGTAGTAGGACCCACACAGGATCGGGCACTGATCCGCGTAGGATCGCTGAGTGCAGTAGTCGACGCAGTCCACTGAGGTCCCTGCACAGTCGTCGCCGCAGTCCACAAAGGATCTCTGCTCTGCCGTCGTCGCAGTCCACGGAGGATCTCTGCTCTGCCGTCGTCGCAGTCCACGGAGGATCTCTGCTCTGTCGTCGAGGTCACAGCCAGCGCTAGGGTTCCCGCACGTAGCGAGCTCGATTAGGAGGGTCCGCTCCACGAGCCGAGGGGCTGATACATCAACTGACACGTAGTCCGAAGTTGATGTATCCAAAAGTTCCGTATCGACAACAGGATCTCAACGCGACAGACGGCGCGTCAATCGGACGCCCGGTCTGAGAGTTATTGGCATTTTCGTCCCAGGGGCCCGGTTGGTTTTTAGGGAAAAACCAACCCGACCGTACTCCGCCTGTATCCGATCCTCGGGCGGAGTATGCCAAAAGTTCCGTCTCACTTAGAGGAAACTACCACAGCTGACGGTACGTCGATCGGACGTCCGTAGCTCAAGTTATGAGCGTTTCCGCTCCGAGGGCCCGGTTGGCTTCGTGTACGAACCAACCCGGCCGAACCCAAAGTTTTCCGAAACCTTGAGCATAATATACCGAAACGACCGTCTCGATCCAAGGATCGCGTAGCCGCTGACGGTTCGTCAATCGGAGGTCCCAGGCCCAAGATATGGGCGAAAGACCGTAGAGGGCCCGAAACGGGGGTACTGGGCCCGGGGCGACCCGGCCCGAACCCCCCCTAGGGTCGGCCGAACCGGGTCGGCCCGACCCGGCCCGAACCGGCTCGGCCGGGTCCGGTCCGGCCTGGGCGCGGCCCGGCCGACCGGACCGGCCGGCTCGGCCTCGGCCGAGCGGCCAAACTGCCGCCGCCGCGGGGTTGAACCCGCGGCTTGAGAGAAACCGCGGCCCCGCGGGGGGCCGCCTGTCACGCGGACGCGGCCGGCCCGCCGCGTCCGTCCCGGTTCCGCGCGGCCGCGGAACCGGCTGCCGCCGCCGCCGCGGCTTCAGCCGCGGCGGAAGATTTCCACGGCGGCGCGCCTGGCGCCGCCGCCTCCGGTCGCCGGCGCCGCCGCGCCGGCGACCCGCGCCGCCGCCTCCTTCCGCGGGCCGCCGGAGATGCTCCGGTGGCCCGATTTCTTTCCCGTCTGCGCCGATGCTCCTCCCGGGGGACGATCTTCACTGCGGAGCCAACAAAATTCCCTTGCCGCACGGTTCGTCGTCGTCCGCCAAATCCGCACAAAAAAAGAGAAGATCGGCGGAGGGTTGCCGGGTCTTGTTCGTTAGACCCGCACCCTCCGCGTTAGTCATAATCCACGGGAGGAACAATAAAACAATCAACAACAATTTTAAATGTTAAAATTGTTCGAAGATCAAGTTCTTTACTTTAAAAGAAATAAAATCACGGGAAGGAAAATATTCCAATCAACCCTTACCTTGTCGTCGTCGTCGGACGAGGGGTCGTCGCGGAATCGCTCGTCGCGGAGGAAGGAGATCGTCGCGTCGTCGCGGTATCCGGCGTCGCGTCGCCAATCTCCGGATCAAGATCAAACGGATTTAATTAGTTTAAATCCGTTGATATTGAAATTAAAAAGGGAGAAGAAAAGATCCGATTCTCACCTTAGTTGCCGAACGAGGATCGGCCGCGGAAGAAGAGGCGTCGCCGAAGAACGTCGCGGGTAGATCTCGTCGACGTCGCAGATCTTGGTGTGCGTCGTCGAATTCCGGTCGCCAGCGTTCTTCGCGTTCTTCGCGTTCTTCGCGTTCTTCGCGTTCTTCGCGTTCTTCGCGGAGAGGGTGGAGGAACGAAGATTCTTTCAAATCCTTTCCAAGGATTTTTGGGTTGGTCTTATTTTATAAACATGCCAACACACGAAACCGGTTAAGAAACGATCCATCAATTCGTTGAATTAATTCAACGAAAGAAACGACCCATTTAATTCACGAAGAAACAGTCCATTTAATTCACGAAATAAACCGCCCAATTAAATGGTCTGTTAAGAATTAAAGAAAACGCGTCGGTTGAC
This sequence comes from Viscum album, assembly GCA_963277665.1. Lineage (NCBI taxonomy): Eukaryota > Viridiplantae > Streptophyta > Magnoliopsida > Santalales > Viscaceae > Viscum > Viscum album. The sequence goes on along the minus strand of OY728151.1, from coordinate 1,180,428,474 downwards.
TTTTCAGTTACTTTGACGGGTTTTCGCGGGTGCGTTACTTAGCGAAAGAAACGGCGGGGCTCGTGCGGGTCCCACCGCACAAATATCCTACCAAGGGGGTAGGATATTTCTAGATAGAATCCTATCCAGTTCAACTCAGTTCAAGCCGCCTTTAAGTGACTTTAAGTGGCTTCCAAGCAGTTTAAGTGAAATAAAATAAAGTTGTCGCACAAACTTTATTTTATTTCTGACTTAAGCCGCAAAATTTAAAAACCACGTCTGAGCAAACGCAACTCCGAAAGAGGCGTTTCTAAGCAAACACCGGCGCTGCGATTTCATCGGTGCCCTCAGAATTCGATTCCGGGCACCGGTTCAAAAGATAGAAAAACCCGCTCGTCCGTTCACTGAACGTACCCGAGCCAAACTTCGGAAATTGATTCCGGGCACACCGGGCCTCGGAATCAGGTGCCGTCTGAAGCTGCGCTCTTGTAAAATTCCAAAGAAAATTAAGAAAAAAATTTCCTTGAAATTTGCGGGTCTTTACAGTACTCTTTCAGGTCCCTATACATCTTCGTGCTTCCAGGATGAATAGAGAATGAAGAACTATGAGCCTCATCCAGCAGCTCCTTCTTTAATTCGGGGATGGGAGGAACACAAACCCGATTACTGAACTTTATTATCCTATCACAATCAAGGTTGAATTCAGGAACATTTCTCACCTTCTTTTGTAACTCGACATCTTCTTTCTGTGCCTCTTTAATCTTCACATGTATAGATGGTTGAACATTCATTTGAGAAAGATAATATTTTTCCCCTTCCATTATAATTCCAAGATCCATCGTTTGTAAATCCATAAATATTGGATCCTTTTTGATCCTCATCATGGATAAACTAGCATGGTCTTGTCGACTTAATGCATCTGCCACCTTGTTTGCTTTCCCAGGGTGGTAATGCATTGAGTAGTCGTAATCCTTAATCAGCTCCAACCATCTTCTTTGACGCATATTCAGCTCCTTTTGTGTGAAAATATACTTTAAACTTTTATGATCAGTATAAATATCACACCTTTCACCATAAAGGTAATTCCTCCAAATCTTTAATGCAAAGATTACCGCAGCTAACTCCAAATCATGTGTTGGGTAATTTTGCTCATGGATTTTCAACTGTTGTAAGGAATAAGCTATCACCATATCATTTTGCATAAGAACACACCCCAATCCCTTCTTGGATGCATCACTATAGATCACAATCCTTTCTCCACTACAAGGCAGTGTGAGCACAGGTGCACTGGATAACCTTCTTTTCAACTCCTTGAAATTCACTTCACATTCTTCCATCCAAACAAACTTAACTCCTTTCCGAGTCAACTTGGTGAGTGGATTAGATAATCGTGAAAAATCATTCACAAAACGTCGATAATATCCAGCCAAACCAAGAAAACTTCGGATCTCAATTACTGTTGTTGGTCTCGACCATCTTTTGATTACCTCTGTTTTTGCTGGATCCACAGATATCCCCTCTTTTGAGATTATGTGACCTAAAAATGCAACTTTTTGAAGCCAAAATTCACACTTGGTAAATTTGGCATAAAGCTTCTCCTTTCTCAGGGTCTTCAATATAATTATCAAGTGATCTTCATGTTCTTCCTTGCTGTTTGAATAGACAAGAATATCGTCTATAAAGACTACCACAAATTGATCAAGATAGTCTCTAAAGACTCTATTCATCAGATCCATGAAGATAGCAGGGGCATTAGTAAGACCAAATGGAGTCACTATAAATTCATAGTGTCCATACCTTGTACGGAAAGCTGTATTTGGTATATCCTCCCTTTTGACCCTTAATTGATGATACCCTGAACGAAGATCAATCTTGGAAAAGTATTGAGCTCCTTGTAGTTGGTCAAATAAGTCATCAATGTGCGGGAGAGGATATTTGTTCTTGATAGTGATCTTGTTAAGTTCTCGATAATCAATGCAGAGTCTCATTGATCCATCTTTCTTCTTAACAAATAGAACAGGTGCTCCCCAAGGTGACGCACTAGGGCGTATGAATCCCTTATCAAGATTCTCTTAGAGTTTCTTCTTCAATTCCTGCAACTCAATTGGGGCCATTATATAAGGTTTCTTTGAAATAGGCAAAGTACCCGGTACGAGTTCTATTGAGAACTCAACTTCACGATTTGGTGGAAGTCCTGGTAATTCCTCCAGAAAGACATCATCAAACTCCCGTACAATGGGAATATTCTAAATCGTTAGTTTCTCACCAACCATTTGAGATAAATAACCTTCATATAGTGGAATCAATACCCATAAAATGGAAGAAATTTCCACTGGAAGTTTATGTTCATCCTTGCATTGATAGACGATCATAGATTGATCTGGAATATGAAATGTGACTTCCCTTCTTTGGAAATTGATATGAAATCCATATAAAGAAAGCCAATACATGCCAAGAATCACATCAAATTCCACTATAGGAAGGATCACAAGATTTGCAGGAAGCACTTTCCCACAAGCTTCAATCGGGGAAGAATTATAAACTTTTGATGCAACTGTTGTGCCATTAGGTGTGGTCACAGCTAACTCAACATCTAATTTCTGAGGTAATACGGTGATACCCTTAGAAAAGTTTTCATAAATAAAGGAGTGGGTGGATCCAGAATCAAATAAAACATTTTCTACTTTAGAGTGGATGGTAAGTTTACCTTTCACTACATCGTTATCATACTCCACATCGCTGATAGAAATTGCATGTGACTTTACTTTGTCTTTAGCCTTAAGAGTTTGTTGACGTTGACCATCATCATCAACCCTTGGATTATGGAATTTATTGGCATAATGTCCCATCTCCTTGCACTTGAAACATTGAAGTGTAGTAGGTTCATTCTGTGTATCCCTTCCTTTGTTTGCATCATTAGACATCTTCTTCCCATCATCGCGGCATTAAAATGCCCGATGACCTTCCTTTCCACATTTGAAACATTTACTTGTCCCTTTAAGACAACTCCCTCCATGTTTCTTTCCACACTTTGAGCATAAGGGAAAGCTCATCTTCTTTTCAGTGTGCTCTTTAGACTTTCCTTTGAATTCCATTTTCCTCTTCTTATCAAACCCATATGACTGATGGGTTACTCCAATCTACATCTCGACTTTGAGAGCACATCGAACGATTTCCTTGTCGCTATTGAAGTCCCTTATGGCTAACGCCCTTTGAAGACTTGGTTTTAAGCCACTAAAGAATCGATCGATCATACTCTCAGGTTGGATAATAATACCAGAAGAGTACCTTGAAAGTATTGTAAAATTTTATTCATAAGTACCAAAAGATTCCTCATCCTTTTTCTTCAGTTCAAGAAACTCTTTCCCCATCTTTGTTCGGAGAATACGAGGGAAGTACTTATTGAAAAATAAGTTCTTGAACTCGTCCCATTCCATGGACTCAATTTCATCCCTTTGCCTCGTATTCTTAATAAGATTCCACCATTGATCAACATCTCCTTCCAAACGATACACTGCTAGGATGACTTTATCATGTTCAGAACATTGAAGAACTGAAAATATCTTTTCAGTAGTACTAATCCATTGTTCAGCAACTAATGGATCAGTAGACCCGCTGAAAGAAGGTGGACACTGCCTCATGAAGGATTCAACAGAATGTTTCTCCTTCCTTTGCTGGTTTGGAAGTCCTGCATGATTCATAGCTTGAGAAAGTTGTGTGAGCATGGCTACAAGATTTTGCATTCCAGCTCCCATAACGTTTGGTTGCTCAGGGGGACAATCATTGAATTGCCCGTCACATTCCGCATTAACACGGTTCCTTCGGGTTCCAGCCATTGACTAAAACCAAGAAGAATAGTGTGAGCAACACTAATTATAATAGGAAAACCACATAATCAAGAATAAAATTTCACACTTAAGGTCTTATCCTAGGTTATTCATGGCCATTTATAAAACACTAAGATTGTGTTCTATGCTTAGACTTATCCTTAGGGTTCTTACTAAGGCTTTCACATCCTAGTTTCCAAAGGTTGACTATACCTTTCCTCTGATACCAACTATAACGGTCTGGAATTACTTCCAGTGGACTATAATTGATACCTATCAGGGCACTCCATGGGTGGCTACACCCCCTGGGTGGGACACACCACCATCCCCAGTGGCAGCCATTTCCTCATGAAGCCCTTGGGCGGAGAGCCATGCTTCTTCCAACGCTCACATGTGAGAGTTCCCAAGGATTGGATACATTCCTACATCCTTTGCCTCGGATACCAACTATAACGACCCATACTTTACATACATTGTTAATACTTCAAAATTGAAGCATACTTATTACAACATATAACAAAACCATGAAAGGACCGTATAGGTATAGTGTCTTTAGAAACTGGGAAACATAAACAACTGGTTCATAAAGCGTCTACACTATCTCCCATTTATTTCATCATATCTATAGTCCCTTTTGGAATATCTTACTTAATAACCTTCTTCCTGACCTGGGGAATGAAAACATACAAAAGGGTGAGCTTAAATGCTCAGTAAGGGTAAACAAAATAAATATCAATCACATCATATACATAAGCACATAACTTTTGTAAATCTTATCCTGCAAAAGAGATCATAATTTCATAACATGGGATAAATCATGGCAGTGAAATGTAATCACAATAATCATAACTTAAAACATGAAACTTTGTGGCATACACACATAATCATAGATAATCATTTCTTGTTAGTCAAGACTCATTGCCAAGACTATCTTAGTGGACAAAGTCCCTTTCGGAACCGAGTCACCCTCGTTTCAGTCCTGTTTCACTGAACCGGTATAACCTACCGTTCCATACATGTCTATATCATGAGATATAAAATCTTTACCCAATGCATTGGAGGGAGATATAGGTCCCACCCATCTCATAATGATACCATTCTTATGTGTGCCACAAAATCATAAATCATACATCATAGCATAACCCATGTAATAAAAATGGGAATCTTAAACATCTTGACATCATAAAACAATTCATATAAGGTAAAGGAATTCATAAAAAATAATTCCATCAAAACATAATCAAATCAATGTAATAATAGGTATAAAAACAGAACCCTTTATTATCTTAGATGGAAAATAATTTTGATAAAACACTTGAAATCCATTCTTGAAGAAAATATCCTTTCTAATTCAAAAACACTTTTCATTTCTTAACATGTCATAAAATTATATCTAAAAGAAGATGATTAAAAATAAACTTGAAAACTTATAAGGGAAGCTTCTTGGAAATAATGTTTTAAAAATCCATTCATGTCGTATAAGTTAAAAAAAACATTCTTCTCGTACTTTTGTCGGAAAAGTCAAAAAGTACCTCGTACGAAAAACGACAAAAGATTCCTTTCATATCCTTTACTAAAAACTCAACGAAGGGTAAAATTGGATTTAAAAAATTGTAGGTGGATGGAAATAATATTACATATTGAGGAAACATGGATGTGGATGATAAAATACACCCCAGTAAATGCCAAAGTATAAACAATCTCGGATAAAAATGAGATTTTGATATTTCCCTTACCTTAGGTCTGTTTTTCTTCGTAAGTGTCCTAACATCCTGTATAATGATTTAAATAATGTTATTGAATTTCTCCAGAATCATAATTATTTTTATGATATCATATATGGTCATTTTCTTATCTTCTTAGTAGTAATATTTCATTGCTACTTGTTATTCGGGTGTTTATAACTTTTTGTTCTTATGCGTGTTTTGTCAAATAAATTCTTATTCTTCTATTTAGGTTATAGATACCTCATTTACAGAATGGTATTAGTGTAATATATATCATATTCATTCATTCAATTCATTTATATAATCATTATGAAATGAAGATCATGTAGAACGAGTCGCATCACATCATGGAGACGGTATTCCGTACGTACGCACGAGTGATGATATCGTTCCTATGATCGTGGAATTGTATTAGAGTGTATGTATACTATTTAAGAATCAATATAACATTATAATAGTCATATATAGTCATTATTTACACCATTATACCCATCCAAGTAAGGTGGTGGTGGAAAATAGATTACACCACGGCATGGAGACGGTATTCCGTACGTACGCACGCGCGGTGATTTCTTTTTCCGTAGGATAGATAGATGGTGAAATAGTGTTGTTTCATAATTATAATAACATATCAGTATATGAGTGATACTGATGTTATTACTTCATAATTAAACAACTAAAGAAGAAGAAGTGGAAGAAGAAATAAAGATGAAAGAATCGGTAACGGACATTACCTCTTCTTTGAAGTGCTTCTTTGAGACCTTCTTTTAGGGCACTAAAATTGGTCTTTGAAGAAGACCAGGACCTCTAGGATGTCTCTAGGGAAGTGGATAGGAGAATGTGGTAGAGGTTGTCCGATCTTGAAGGCTCAATGTGGTGTGAGGAAGAGGGGGAGGAGGTGTCCTTTTATAAGGGAGGAGAGGGGCACCTTTGGAATAACTAAAACTATTATTATATTATAAAGTCAAGTTCGGTTTTAAATAGCTCCAAATTGATATATTTCGAAGCTAAGGCGGGGATGGGTAGAAATCCTCTCATCCAATATAATTTAGAAAAATTTAGGTTCCTATTTTAACCTTACCATTTAGATTTAACATTAAGTTAAATAAGTTTACTTTTACCGTGTCTTCTTGTGTTCTTATACTATAAGGTTAATAAACTTACTATAAGCAGCCAAACGAACCCCAAGTTGTTTATTATTAATATATATAACCTTATATAAGTCATTTGGACAAACCATATATTTTTAAGAATAAAATAACAATTACTAATATAATATTATTTTTAAAAACTATTTTATGTCAATTTTGACACTATTTAGTAATTGATTTTTGTGAAAATAATAACAGAATTATTAGTTCTAAAAAAGTTATTTAAATCAATACTAACATATCATATTAACCTTGAAAATTAGTGTAATTCATAAAAATTCTCAAATTATATTTATTTGGGTATTTATAATATCAATTTGTATAATTTTTCACTATTATGGTAATTACTGCATCATCGTTGTGTCATAAATAAATTAAATTATTTAATGTCTAAAAATTACAAATAAAATACCATTATGTAGGAAATATTTTTATATTTCTAATGAATATTTATAGTCGAATTTATATTATGTATAACCCCATATTAAAAATTATTTACTTATTAAACTTTGATTTTAACTATTTTAACCCTTCTTTAAATAAATTAATAATAAATGTCCTAATCTAATCCAAGTGGGCCTAAATGGTCATATTTTATTCCTAAGTTTGTTTTTGGTCGAATTAAACTTATCCAGTAGAATTAGGACATGTGTTAGGGTAATAATAATATCATCTTTACCCTTAATTACCCTATTTACTTTTAACCGTGGTAAAAAAAAGTAAAAAGTTAATATTCACCAAAAATTATTTTCATCTCATTGAACCACATTTTAGTCCCTAATATTAACCGTGTCTCTCGGATTTTAGAAATTCCACTCATAGAAGTGGTAAAATTAAGTTTTATGAAAAATTCAGTTTTTTAACTACCACTTAGTGGTTTCACTATTTATCAAAAATTGAAAGTTTTCACAAAAATACCAAAATTTTACCCTAGGCTAATTTTGATATTCCGAATCCAAAAATGAAGTCCATTTTGAAAAATAAAATTTATAAAATTTCAAAAAGTGGTTATTACTATTCATAACGGCTAGTTTTAATAATATTTTAATAGCATATCATTGTTTAGTGAAACTCGGTATTGCGTACGATACAAGCTATCGAGGAAGGTCGCGATTTCGTGTAAAGAAAGCCAAGAAAGTGTTGTGTAGAAAAATATTCCTTTGCTGATTTATATAACATAAAAGTCTCGGGTGTTACATATTTCCTCCCTAAATAAACTGAAATATTTCGAACAAGAATGAACTTTATTAGTAGAAAATACAGGATCCTTAATTAACATCCATGCCTTATAATAATTTGAGGGAATATCTACACCATTAGGAAGAAAGTATTTCAAAAAAGTAATAATATAATCAATGGTGGTATTAGAAATTCCATACATGGTTTTTCTGTGATATATCGACATTAAAAATCACAACATGGTAATTTTAGTACATTCCTAATATATTGGAGTTCTGGTATAATCCATTAAAATTTTCACTCTCTCAACATCATCATATTCATTATTTTTTCTCATGTTTATTGATATCATTGTGTTCCTACACTAGCATACTATCTCTCTCTTGAAGATGCACAAATGGAAACTGATCAAATATCAAATTCTATATACCACTTATTTATTTTCATTCATAAATTGTTGAATATTATCTCATCTCTCAATGGTGATACCCATCATAATAGTTCTTTTTAAATCTATATTATGTTATATGGTAGCTTACTTATTCTCAGGTTAACCATGGTCTCCAAACACGTTTTGAGCATGAACAGTTTCTGAAGCATAATTAAATGAAAAATCTAAAAACACTTCATTTTTTTAAAACTCATTTGAGATCCAATCAGTATGATACATATAAATTCTATCCATTCTTTTACGGGGGAAAAAATTTATGTTCCAATCAACAATGTACACCATAATTAAAAAATTCATATATTTTTCATTAATACATATGAAATAAAGGTTTTTAAAATAAATAAAATTCAAACATAAAATAACAAAATAATTAAATATTACATGTATTATAAAATATAAATACATAAAATATAAACATAATCACTATCTTTTAAATATATCCAACTATCATATAAAACATCCAAAAAATGAAAAAATGGGATTTGAAAACCAAGAGGCTAGAAACCAAAAAATGAAAAAAATATAAAGTATCATAGGGAAAAAAAACATCTACCCATATTCATTAGGAATCATGAAAAATACTTCATATAACCATTATATAAAGTAATATATTTTTTATTACATTCAAGAAATGAGACCAAGTCTATATGCCCAAAAATTGTGTATAAAGGTTATCAGAATTGATTCCCGTCAGGATTCCACCCAATTTTGTATGAAAAACCTTTAGGGAAAAAGTTGATATGCTATTTTAAAATTAATATAATCAAAGAAACCATTTAATTATGTGAAATAAAAGTAACAAAATCTACCCAACAGTATATGACTTTTAATCAAAATAGAATTTATAATAAACCATATCTTTTATATTGGATGGCCTAAGAAATATTTTCATTTATTAGGAAATGAGAAAAACACTTACATGGAGTATATTCTTAGAAATGAATTTTAATCATGTCTCTAGTAAAATAGAAATTTTAACATGTTGGTAAATGTTCTAAAGAATTCTATTTGAATGAAATATAAGATAAATAAAGAGTTTATAAAAATCAAAATATATCATAAATAAATGTTTAAATATAATGATAATGAGAAGATCATTAATGATATTTAATAAAAAACTTTTTGTGAAATAATATCTTAAAATTTAGTTTAATTCATAGTTGAATCCTTTAACACCAAGGGTGATGGAATAATAAATTAAATTAAATTTCTACCTAAAAATTATAAATAATATTAACAATGTTTTTTCTAATTGTGATTGTAAAAGTTAAAAATCTAGAGAAGGATTATCTACAAAGGATGATAGGAAAAAATTATCAATATCTATAGATGAATAAATATTACAAGGGAAAGAAACATCCCTATAAAAGAAATTTTTTTGGGAAAGTTTGTATAGGAAAAGTATAATTATAAAAGGGATATTTATAGAAATAATTTCATTAATTAAAAAAGAGAAATGTTTAACAACTACTGATTTTATGATAGGATGTTTGGTCATAAACCCTTTTCATTTTGGATCACATATTTTTACTTAAAGGAATATATGAATCAATTACAAGAAATTATGAGATTTAAGATAAAGTATTAGTAAACAATGAATCTATAGACCTAAAAGAATCAAAACTATCTACCAAAACAAATCCGAAATAGCATAGGCAACATACTTACACTCAAACATCCACACACTTTACAAATACAAGGAACAATGATAAAAACAAAATCTTAAATTCTATAAAAATAGGAAAACCAAAAAAAGATTCAAAACAAGATTTAACATCAAACCACATCCAGAAAAATTAAAAAGAATTATAATGGTTTACTTATTAGCAAGAATGGCCATTAATTAAAGTGAATACATTATTAAACTGCTGAGAAAAATATTTATAACTCACTTATGTGATATTGATGAATATTCAAATGAAAAATTAATTAAAATAGAGAAGATCACTAGAGTTGTTGAAGGTTGACGCTTGGGAGGTTTCCAGTCGCTTGAGAGGTCGCTGCTTTAGAGGTCGTAGGTCAGTTGGGAGGTTGCTACTCAAGAGGTCGCAACTCGATCTATGATAATGAAATTAGGATAGGATATCATGAATGGGGGGAGTCTTGGAGTGGCTAAATTTGTGCAAAACATATACCAATGGTTTTTAAAAATGTTTGTGTATTCTACTACATACCAATGGTTTAAGAAAACCATTGGTATATCTTCATATATACCAATGATTTGTTAAAACCATTGGTATATCCTGAATCCAAGAACCTAATATGCATGGTTTTCTTGAACCATGGGTATAGAGTCATGGGGATAGACCCACTTTCTAGTATAGGACATGGTGTACGATGGCGGTTCTTTTATGGGGCGGTTCGATGAGCATGGTGTGAGCCATGATCTTTATAATCTTAAAATTATCCCATAAATGTATTCACTCAAGCATTAGTTTTTAAATATTAGCTTCAACATGGTCTCGGGGAAATCCTAGTGATGTAATATTCATTGGAAGATTCGATAAATTGGATTTATAGTTTACAATCCTACTATTTGATGCCATCACTTCTTCCATATGTGTCAATAAGACTTTATCATAACCATTTATATAAACTAATCTTAAAGGTCACTGTATAACAACTATATTATCAATAATTATGATTCTTGATAGTTGTTTGAATATAAAATCTTATATTTTATAATAGTCCAAATTAAAAAAATTATTGAATTTATTTTCTATAACTACATTACTTGATAAGGAATTTATTAATTCAAAAAGGGAATTTCAATTATAAAAGATTGAATTATTATAGTTTCCACCAATTTCATGACCCAAATATTGTATTGTTTATATTACTACTTCCACCAAAGCAGGATCAACTGGAGGATTTTCCTATAGAACATTCCTCACAACTTATTCCCATGAATTTGAAGTGATTATTCTAGGAAGAACTATCTATTATATATTATAGATATCACCTAATTAGAGTATAAATCAACGTACAAATTCATATATTGAAATATTAGGAATCCACTTAAATCATAAAAAATAATAGGTGTTACTAAAATTGTAGATCTATATGAGAAAGGAGTGGAAACATAGAAAATTTGAGTATTTTCCCACTGTTCATGGTTTTTAAAACCATGTTCCAACCAATTAAGTTATACTATAATGTTATATAACCATTAATTTGTTTACCTGGGGATAAATGCATGATTTTTCAAATGGCACACCTAAACCTCATTCCCTTGTTTCTTTCTCCATTTCATCTTGAAATTGAGCCTCTCTTTCCCCCCTATGAAAACCTACGATTACCCATAAGACTCAAACAAAAAATTTAAACATGTCACATTTCATAAATAAATAATATGATTAAGCTCTTGAAAGTGCAAAAAAATTATTGCCAACCCACGGTAACTCGGAGTTAGATAATAATGTGATCTTTCTAGGAACCATTACTCTCTTACTATATGAGTTCCAAAGATACTAGAACCTATTTTTCATAAACCTTTAACCAATCCCAGGAGGTTTCATCATAATTTTGGTTGGGTATGGATTTGATACCTATTTTTAAAGAACCAACATGGTTGACCTGACACACCACTTGAGTCAGCCCATAATAAGGCCCAAATCATGTTCAAAGTCACCATGGGTTGGTGACATTCTCCTAGGTAACTATATAGTAAATAAATGGAATTATTTAACTATAAAAATCAGAAAAATATGAACCATAAATAATTATCATTTTTATATGAAAATAAACACAAAAAAAGTACATTGAGAAAGTATAAAAACAAAAAAGAGATATAACATAACAAAATACCAAAGGTCCCAAACACATGACAACCGATGATCCAAGAGTCCATCTCCATGTGACCATCAGTCACCTTCCTCCCCAAACCAATTGAAGAAAATGTTGACTATGAGGAACCACCAAGCTATATGAAATCCTTACCATTACCCAATTCATACAAAACATATTCTATATATTCCCAAAGGCATGTGCAGGGTGTGCAGAAACACCCAGAAAGATTCCACCATTAATATATATGAATTATTTCACCATGAAACCATTAGATCTATATTTAAACTAAAACCATATTTTATAAATCAAAAAATATAAGAACACATTTTGTTAAAACATACATTGATTTTACTTTATATTAAACAATCCATATCCCCATCCTTAAGAACATGAAATTTAAAAATGTTTGATTAAATAAAGGATAATTACTAAAAAATCCATACATTAATAACAAAGTGGGAATGTAAAGAACAAGAATCCATGTAAAGTATACGATTAATGATCAAATGGGCCATATAATGATATCTACAATACATAGAAATCCATGGAACTGTTGTTAGAAGAGTGAATCATGGGCCCTTTCCAAAACACATATCCCAAGGTCTTCACAAAGTTCCAAATATTACCATTACATGCAAGATAATCTAAGACCAACATTTTAAAATTTATATTTGTGGCCTCTCACTAAACACTTAATGTTCATTAAACTGTTTTAAATAAAACTCATCCAAAACGTTTCCAATCACCACCAAATATCATGTAAGAATCATAGATTTTAATTTAACCCTAAACAAAAACAAAAAAATCATTTTAAAATGATAAGATAATAATATATCAAAATTAAATCCAAGTATTCCATGGGAAAGAATTCATTAGATAGAAATACCTATAACTCCAATAGAGGAAACAACATCACCTTTGAGTTCAATGATTGGAAACAAATATATCTGGTCCTCATAATCCTAAATCAATAAATAAAATAATCAATTACTCATAAAACCATAAAAATATCCTAATAACAGCCCATTAGGGTTCTAATAGATTAAGGGTAAGATATGTATAGGATAGATATATAGAATAGAGGATAAAATAAGAAAAAATATGAACTTAACTTGAAGATATACAACCAAATCAATTGATAATAAACAAGGAATAATAAGGAAATTCTTCTAGAGAATCAAGGAGGAAGTTGGTTTGATCCAATGATGGATTAGGAGGAGATTAATGTTAAAAAATACAAGGAAATCAATGTAATTTAATATTTTAAAGAACCCACATGGGTTGAATGGTTAGGCGGCATGGTTAGATGTGGTAGAAACTATACCTTAAAACGAAGCATATTTCTTCTAGGGAATAACTTCATAGTGATAAAAACCAAGGAAAATGACACTGGAGTTAATAGATCCATACCACATGATTATCGCATAGTTATCCCTAACTGAATGACTACACCATGTGCTTGGATAGATTACCACCATTCTCCAAATATTCATCCACAAAACCTAAAAAATATATAAACCAAACAAAGGCTAATAAAGGATCTAAAAGAATACATCCATATGACCCATGGGGTTTCCTAAAAATTCAGTAGAAAAAATATAATATATGGATACATGATACGAACATTCTACTCATTTGAAAAGATATATAAAAATATTGAAAAACATTGAAGAGCATGATTATGGTGAAATAAATTTTGTAAATGGTATCTCTTTAAAAATCAAAGTAATTGGTACAACTGAGACTAAATCATTAAAATTAAAACTCCAAGTGGTTATATTTTTTATTGGATGAAAAATAGATTATTGGGTGTAATCTGATTTTGTGATGATGGGAATGACTATATATTCATAAAAAACTCTTGTATAATGAATATTAATAATGTTGAAAGAATTATCACTATGGGAGAAATAATATATGGTAACTCATTCCCAATTGGTGACCTGATTAATTATTATTATTTGATTACTAAAGATTAAATAAGTTACGGAACAAAAGATTTATAAATATTGGTCAAATAAGTTTGAGTAAAATCTTAAAGGAAGGTGCGGTGAGAGACTTACTTGATGTCACCCGAAAGCGTCATTACGTCTCTCCGGGAAATCAAAGTAAAAATTTATAATATTGAAATAGAATAACTGATTCTAAAATTTTATAGAGTGGTTATTGATTTATATCCATAGAAAATGATGTATAAATGATTTAAAATATTTTAGGAAAACTTTAATAAAGTATAAGAGTAAATATTTTTTTGGGTTTTGACTAAATGAAATAAACATATAAATAAAATTTAAATCCAGGTTCATGAAATTAGTAGAAGAAGTGATGCGATTTAAATTAAAATATTTGAGAATTGATCCTAAGAAAGCATCCTCTCAGAGTACTCACTCTCTACTTTATAAACTAACCTTTCCCCTCTCAAATACTTTATTTAATTCATATGTAGGTGTTTAAAACATTATTTAATCATAGATATACCTAGATCATGAATTTTTTATTCCATGAGAGGGATATCTAGTTTTTATATAAAAATTATTATACCTCACAAAATTGGCCATGCATAAGATTGAAGGGAAATATTGAGATGAAAATTAAAATAAATACCCAAATCATCAAAGAATTGAATTGTAAACACTTTCCTATACTAAAAACAATCGAATTTATTTATTTATCTTGGTTAAAAATGTTTTCTACCTCATGCTAGTCATGACGGGATATAAAAATAAAAGAACCTAAGGAAATAGAAGCACTCCAAAATTAATAGAATTTTCAATTATAGGTCAGTCTCTAGGCCATCCTCTAGGATATAGTTCCAGTCTATCCGATTAGGATTTCAATCCCTGCACTGTAGAAACATGTTTTTATTGATATATTTAATTCTGTCTATTTTTAAATTTCAATTCTTTTTCTTCAATTTTTATTTTTTCCTTTTAATTTTTCTTCTATCAACCAAAACATAATATGAAAATAGAACTACTCCCCCTGTTTGAATTATTCTTCTTATCTATGAGAGGGAGGGGTGTTTCCAAGTGTCCTGTGAAAATAAAATATATTCTTTTGTAATTGAACTTCTCTCTCAACCTTATCCTATTTTGAGTTGTTCTTTAAAATCATTACTGAGAGAAAAATCCTCCAAGGTTTTCATCTTAATTTCTCCCCTAGGAATAGCATGTAATCATGGATATCTTAAAATCAACAGACAATTAAATTTTATAGAAACCAGAACCCTATAGGATGGGTTAGAAAAACCTCTGTAAAACCTTTTGACGAACTTCCTGGATAGGGCATAGTCTTCCTCCCATGGACAAATATCTTGTTCCACTATTTTCATACTTACTTCCATTTTTGGATCCTCCTTGACATAGTGGATAAAATATATTAAAAATTATTCAATAATACTATTATTCAATGCCTACAATGTTCCAATAGTGATATACTACACTACAATCCCATTTATTCAAATTTTATCCACGAAATAGAAATAACACAATGATGAAGCCCCTTCAATATTCCTTTGAATAATAGTGGATTTTTTAGTGTCTGGTCCATGGTGAAATTACTACAATCTTGGTTTGTTCTGTCAAGGTCACTATGAAACCTCACCATAACTGTGTTGTAGTGGTATTCAAAATTATTATGGCACCGAAGCTCCTTAGTTATTGGTCATGGAAGGATTACAATGAAGTTTTAGTGATGATTACATAGGGTTGTTGTCCTGTGAAATAACATTATTCGTGAAAAAATATTTGAAATGTATGAGGAAGATAATGCATGGACATATCTTAAAGTTGCATTAGTTCGGAAAGTTCTCAATACCCTTTGTGTAGAGCATGTACTACATTGATGTTCCAATTAACTTTGTACTCGAATATAAAAATATTCGTGGCAACATCAGATCATAATCATGTTGTGGAGATGGCCTCCTTCTACACTCATAGAAACCACATATGGGCCTATTCAAACATGCACATGCCTGAACGGATTTAGCCTAACTTATACATGTGTTCTTGTTTTTGACCTTAGCTTCCTCTTACCACCTATACAAGATCTACCTATGGTGATTTCTTGGATGAATGAACCATCTTTGGTTGGATAAATGGATTTTTTTCTTTGGTTTAAGGGAAAGAATTAGTTGTCCTAATTATTTTAAAAGTATTATTTTCAATTCCTTCCATTATTCAGCACAAAACACACAAAAAACTAGTTATATAAGTATAGTGAAATTGAATATATTTATTCTGTTTTTAAAATCCAACATAAAAAGTAAATTACCCAAATAAAAGTAAATAAATTAAAAATGAGAATCTTTAGTAAATTAAATTCTAAATTGAATGAAATTAAGGTTAAATAATATATGCATAATTGGAAATCATAATTACACCAACTTAAGAGAGAAAGAGATGTTGTTTTTGGAACATGTCAAAAAGGGAGTATAGTACATGGAAGTCAAAAAAGAGTGGAAATTCAGTCCAGTAGTGAAATCGAATCCATTCATTATGATTTATATACACCTATGAGAAATCAGTGTACTATTGGTGATATTTAATTTATCACATTCATCGGTGATTTAAACTATTATTATATTGTGATTTTCATAAAGAAAATGTTTGATGCAGTATATAATGTAACACCTCGAGATTTTATGAGAAAAATTATTATTATTATTATTTTTAATTTCTTTGATATTTTGTGTTGTACGCTACACCAAGATTAGCTTGTACTATATGCAACACTGTATTAGCTTGAAGTATACACAACACTATTCTTGGCTTGCATTACACAGAATCACAACCTTCCTGGATAACGTTTGTAGTACGCAATACCGGGTTTCACTAAACAAAGATATATGGTTATAATATTATTATGAACTAGCCGAATTCAAAAATGATGTATATTTTTCTAGAACATGGTATGAGAACAAAATAATTTTTTTGGGTAAAATAAGTATTTTTAAAAAAATGCAGTTTTGCCGCCTTTTGATGGAGCACCCACTTTAAATCTAGTTTTTGACATGTTTATAAGTTCAATTTGACAAAATAAAATTCTTCCTTGTAATCAGGATATAAAAATTTAATTTTTATAAAATTTTCATATTATTCTTATAACTTTCATATTTTAATGAATAGTAAAAACACGCTATATTTTAATTAAAAACAACTTTTTTCATCGCAATAATTTATATGGTTAGGTTATCTTTTTAATTGGTTTTAAATTGTAATTAGAATATATTTTTACCATTTAATCCAATTTTGGTCATTGTAATTAATTTCACTTTGAATTTGGACATAAACAAGTATCGATCTTTTGATAGTTATTGTTTCTTAAAAACACTATATTTATTTTGATAGTAGGAATTAATTTTAAAATTAATTAATTCCACTTATATGTTTTTAATTTCAAAAAATATACATCATTTTTGAATTCGTAATATGAAATATAGCTTCGGGTGAATTTTTGGTATTTTTCTGAAAAACTTCAATTTTTGATGAATAGTGAAACCACTTAGTGGTAGTTAAAAAACTGACACTTTCATTTAAATGAAATTTTACAACTTCTTTGAATTGAATTTTAAAAATCCAACAAACATGGTTGTTATAAAGAAGTAAAATGTGGTTCAATAAGACGAAAATAATTTTTGATGAATAGTAAATTTTGACTTTTCTTTACTGCAGTTAAAGGTAAATAGGGTAATTCAAGGTTAAAAGAATATTATAATAATTCAAAATTACCTTAACACTTGTCCTAACCTTATTCTATGAGTAGTGTCCGACCATGAGCATCCTTGGGTTGATTTTGGGACCCCATTGAGCCACTTGGTAGTGATAATGACAATTTGGACTAATTAATTTAATGTAAAGACAAAATTGACATTAACAAAAATATTTTAGTAATTAATTTTTATTAAGATTTATATAAATTATCTTTTCAACTATAAATATTAATTGTAAATATAAAAATATTTCCTACATGGTGGTTTTTTTTATAATTTTTAGACATCAAATAAATTAAATTATTTATGACACAATAATGATGCAGTATTTACCTCATTAATAAATGATTTAAATAAATAAGATTATAATGATTAAAATATTATCCAAAACATGTACAATTCTGATTGGATGACTTTATTTCGACTATGAGTCATCTTATCTTCATATTTAATGATTTTTGGACCTTTTGAAACTGTAGATAAGTTTATAATAAAATAATATTTTCACACTTTCCAAAGGTGCTCCTCTCCTCCCTTATAAAAGGGCACCTCCACCCTCTTCTATTTACACATACTTGACCCTTAAAGCTCGGCCAAAACCTGCCCATTTACCTTCTGAACTTACCTAGAAGCATTATATAGGTTCTTATCTCCTCAAAAGACCAACTCTAGTGCCTTAAGGGGAAGCTTAAAAGAGGTGCGTCGAAGAAGAGGTAATCTCTTCTACCGATTCTTTCAAGTTTTCTTTCTTCTTCATATTCTTCTTCTTTAGTTGTTTAATTATATAGTAATAACATAATTATCACTCATATACTGATATGTTATTATAAATATGAAACAACCCTATTTCACCTTCTATCCATCCTACGAAAAATGAAATCACCGCGTGTGCGTATGTACGGAATACTGTTGATCTCCACGCCGTGGTGTAATATGTTTTTCCACCACCACCTTACTTGGATGGGTATAATGGTGTAAAGAATAACTATATGTAGTTATTATAACATCATACTGATTCTGAGATATTATATCATCCACTCTAATTCAATTAAATAATTATGAGAATGATATCATCGCTCGTGCGTACGTACGGATTACCGTCTCCACGACGCGATGAGATTATTTCTCCATGTTAAGCACTCAAGAATGATTATAAAGTATATATAATGACTAATAATGAAATATATGACATGATAAAGCTATTGTATTTATGTATATATATATATGTCATCTAATTACTTCCATTCAAGTCAATAAAGAAAAGAAAACAACGTTCATGCGTACGTACGACCTACCGTCTCTATGAACAGTGTATTTCATTTCATTTATCTATCTATTATATATATATATATACTGAATATATATGATATATAAATAATGATTTACATTCTGGAGGTAATTAAATCATGATATAAGTAATAATAATATCAATAACAACAAGTCCAAACACGCACGATAAATAAAATGATTTTACCCAAACCGCTGCTTTAACATGGTATTTACAAAAGAACGGCTAATATAAAGTCATAAGTGAACTGTATATGATATCATAAATGAATATGATTCTGTAATAAGTCAATGAAATTATTTAAATCATTATACAGGAGGTTCAGATACGTACGAAGCATATCTGACCTAAGGTAAGGGATAACTTTTCCAATCTCGTTTTTATCCGAGATGGTTTATTCGCAAGTATTTACTGGGGTTATATTTTTCATCCATGTCCATAAAAATGTTTTAAAAAAAGTGTTTAATATTATTCCATGTATGTTTAAAGTCATTTTACCCCTATTTAAATTTTACATTGTGTTATGGAAAGATTATTTCTTTTGTTTACCATACGAGGAAATTTTTGACTTTCCGGCAAAAGTATGAGGATAATGTTTTTTTAAACTTATACGGCATGAATGGATTTTTACAATTTCATAAAGCCTTATTTTCATGAAGTTTACTATACATGATTTCATGGTTAATTTCAATAAAATCCTTTTCTTTTAAAATTGTGTGGCATTTTTTGAAAATAAAAATGAATTTTAAGAAGAAAGTATATTTTCCTGAAGAATTATTTTCAAGTGTTTTATCAAAACAATTTTCCATCTAAGATGACATTATTTCATATGTGTATGTTTCAAGTATAATATCTCTATGATTTACATGGTTTCAATTTTCTTATGATGAAATGATATCCATTTATTTTATATGGATTATATTATGATGGGAAGATGTTTATGAAACCCATTTTATTCTTTGGGTTATGATGAATGATTTATGTTTATGTTGTGGAACACGTAAGAACGATTTCATTATGAGATGGGTGGGACCTATATCTCCTTCCAATTCATTGGGAAAATATTTATATCTCATGAGATATACATGGCTGGAATAGTAAGTTAATCTGGTTCAGTATTACAGGACTGAAACGAGGAGTGAACTCGATTCAGAAAGGGACTTTGTCCTCTAAGATGGTCTTGAGAGCAATGCCTTGGATACTATGGAAATCATATCACGTGCTTAATCGTTTTCCACAATTAGATGTTTTATTCCCATGCCATTTTATCATGATTGATTATCCATTATGATCTATGCTTTACATACTTCCATGTTTTATGTCATTGCTCACGATTTTGATGTCTAAATATTATGTTCATGTTTTGAAGTTCAAATGTATATGGTTTGTTTTATTTTCTCCATGCTTAACCTTACTGAGAATTTGAGCTCACACTTTATATGTTTTATTTTCCCTTGGATATAAAGAAAGGTTTTATTTAAGAAAAAAAGGAAGATCTTTATGGGAGATGATGAAGATCTTTCACCAAGATTAGACGATTATATTCTGAGTTTCCAAAGACACTAAACTATTACGATCCTTTGGTGTCTATTTTTATTATGTATTAGATATTCCACAAAAGTAATGTAATTTCTATGTACGTCAATCTTTGGGTCTCTACAGATATGTTAAAGAAATTCAGAATAAATGTTGAGAAAGAAATGTGAGTTTATATAAAGAATTTGAGAACTAATAATGGAAGAGAGTTTAATATTAATTCTTCTGAATCCTATATCTATAATAATATGATTTTACATTAATATATTTCTTAAAACAACTAGGGTTTTTATGAAATATATTTTTTGAATAAATTTAATTTCATTTATAGCTTGAATTACACAGAACACTGAGTTTTAATGAACCACAATATACTATTAATATTATTATTATTTAAACATAACCATTATAACCTAGACTTTAAACTAAGATTAAAGAATATGAATAAACAAATTTTAAAAATTAAGTTTAATGGTCTTATATAATGAAAACATATTGATAAAAAAGTACTTAATTTTTATCAAGGACCTTTTGTGTTTCAAAAATATTATTTTCTCAAGAAAAATGTGTTTAATTTTTTTTTGTTTTTTTAAAAAATAATTATTTAAAATTTTAGAAATTTTACTCAAAAAATTAAACCTAACTTTTAAAATCTACATTTCAAAATTATTTTTGAGTTATTTTTTTTAAATAATCTAAAATGATTAATTTTTTAATGAATAGTAATGAAATACTATTTTTATTAAAAATTTACTTTTTGTTTAAAGAATCCACAATCAAAATTTTATTTTATTATATTTTTTAAAAGTAAAATTAGTTCAATTATATATTTATTAATCCAATTTAGGTTATTATAATCAATTTCATATATAATTTTTATTTTAAAACATTATGTACTAATGAACATTTTCTTTTTAAAAAACCAATTTTTTTTCACTACGTTTGCAGGTTTAATTTTAATTTATAATTTTTCACCTCAGTGAATTTAATTTAAAAAACTGATTAAATGTTTTAATAAATAATAATTAATATTATATAGAAATATTAACTTATTTTTTATTAGAATAAATAGTAAAAATATGAAAATTTAATTACTATGATTAATGTTAAAATGGGTTTATCTAGGGGTGAAACTAAAATATAAGGGGTAAAATAACCTAGAAAATTTTCCAAATCACATTTTATGGACAAATTTAGACCATATATCATATTAGGTTAAATAATTATCACTTTTAATACTTTTTTAGTTTTTATAATGTGGGTTCACCTTTTTTATATTAAAAAATTCTATGTGTGTTCTTTCCCCCACTTATAAAAGGGAACCTACTCTCTTCCCCTCTTCACACCTCCAAAACCATTTGGTTATAGAAATACCTACCCAAATAAATTAATTTATTCACTTAACACATTCTAAAGGCCTTATTATTATTATAAAACCCTCCTAAAATATCTTTAGGTTTAAACATAAAGGGGTTATCTGAAGAAGCGGTATAGTCCTTAACCACGTGTTTTAATTTTATTTCTTCCTATAACTCCTTCAAATATTCTTAAAACATGATGATATAATAAAATAAATATCTCCCATATACTGTGATTTTATTATTTTAATGTAATTACCTACATATATCTCCTTTTCCATCAAGATAAAAATGAAACCATCGAACATCTGTATGACAGACTACCGCCTTGCAAACCGGTGAAATTATTTTTCCACAACCACCATTCACAGGTGGAGATAATGGTATAATTAATGTTTATGTATTATATTTATTAAATTATTATACATATTAAATTATAATATCACATCTACCTTCTTACCATCCAATCCATTAGAAAATGATAACGTTGCTACTATGTATGTGTGGACTACTGTCTCTACAAAGTGAAGTGAAGAATTTTCATTTTATTTTTACATGGATCGTATAAGGATGTATATGAATAATATAGATGATATATATGAAATAATAATGTTTCATTAAAGTTTAATCTATATTTATCTTTATTTCATTCCATCTTTTGAAAAAAATGGAAACAACATTGACACGTATGCATGGTCTACTGTGTCCATAAATAGTGTAATTCATTTTCTATCTCTAACTTTTATGGATTAATATAAATATATATAATGAATAAATATTATATTTATATAATTTTAAACATTCTGGAGATTATTTATCATTTATCAATGTAAAATTGTATAAGTTACAAAATGAAAACATACGTGACATACAATGTAATTATTACTTAAGACATGATTTTAACAAGGAACAATTAATAAATGATTGATAAAACTTTATAAGTAAATTATATATGGTATGATATATACAAGTATGGTTCTATAGAATATTTATAATAAAGATATATTTATTATACATGAGTTTTGAATGTGTGTGAAGAAATTTGGGACTTAAGGTAAGAGATTTATTCTTAAATTTTACTTATTTAGGAAATATATATACATTATGAACCTACTTTATTTTATGTGGTGTATATACTTCTACTTTGACATGTGATATCATGAATATACTTATTTTTGAGGTATTTAAATTTTCATTTTATTTTATTCTTTATTGGGACTTACAATTCAAAAGTTACCATGTTTTTAGTAGATTTTTATCTAACTTTTTTTATGAGACACTGTAACAGAACAACTTAGGTCAGCCAAACCATACACTCGATATGACCACAAAATGGGGAGGTAAAGAATTAAAATAGAAAAATTATTATATATAATTAAACAATACATAGAAACATAGTAATATACATAATATAAAGATACAAATAGATCCACAAAGTCCAATCCAAACTGGATAAACAAAAAAGTATAAAATAAAGAAAGACAATAAAATTTCCTTGTGATGGACAATCACATCTTAACCACACCAAACCGAAGTCAATGACCAAAAAAGAAGATTACATGCTACAAAATTCCCTTCCCTTAACCAATATATTACAATACAATATCTACAACCTACCAAAGAAAAAATTATGGTGTGATAAAAAATACCAGTAGGATACCACCACCGAGTCTATACAAGGTCTAATATCAAAAATTAAATAGTTATATATTTTAAAAAAAATAGATCTAAAAATAATTAAAATAAGTCTTACTCATTTTTAAATCATTTTCCATTTTTTTCATAAAATAATTTAATATTATCAGACCATAAATACGACAAGTAGAGGTGATAAAACAGGATAATATATCCACACATTAAGAGGTAAGAAAGTAAACACCTATCCATGAAATGGCCTATCATGAAAATATATGTTATAAATCCTCATATAAAACTTCTGAGAAACAACCCATGTTGAAAAAAATCATGTGATAAATAATCATAAATTAAAAAAACATTGTTTTGGGACCTAAATTATGAGACAATGAATACTAGACATTCAAGAGTCTAAACATGAATAATGTTGGGACCAACCAATATCGAGTCATACCATATTCCATCGATATCACAAAGGTTACCTCATAATATTTACAAACACACTAAGGATACCAATGTCTCCTTCCTTATCCACCCAAGGATCCAAATATGTCAATTTTCAAAATATATTTTAACACAATGATCATAAATTAATAAAACATTTTCAAATCGAATCCAATTTACTTTGGTTTTTGAAAAAACATTTCCAAATAAATAAAAACCATTTTCAATTAAAAAACTATTTAAAAAAATTTCCATTCTAATCAATCCTTTTAAAAACACATATAACTTAAAATTAATGAATAATATAAAAGAATTTATCAAGAATGATAAGAAATTAATTACCATAAAAAATTGTTTAGAAACACCTACCTCTAAATTGTATAAACCTAGATGCCTTCAACAATAGTGTGTGAAAAGAATAAGATCATCCTTAAAAAGAAAATGTGTGGAAATAAACTACAATTGATCAATAACTAACATTATTTGATCATGAATCTGAACCATAAAAATAACCAATATAGTTTCTATGAAAGAATGAAGGACCAAAAGGATTATATACTCAGAGAGGCACACTACAACAACCCTGATGACTAATTGTTGAACAAAGTAATCTAAAAGAGAGTAAATCACTATAAATCACCATCAAGAGGCTCTAGGTTAAGAATAAGGATGCTAATGAATGAAATAAATAATAAATCACTCTAGGAACATACTAATATCCCAACTAGAATGTAATTCATTAATTCCCTATATAAATTAATGAAATTTATCAAGACATAATTACACATCATGTAAACCCCATACATAGTGGATTAATTGTCACATACAAGACATATTTTAAAGGTATTTTTCATGTAATTTATATCCTTGATTTTTTTTTGGGGTTTCCCTAGGTTTTAGGGAGGAATAGATGAGTATTCATGAATTGGGCCAAACTGTGAGCCCAATTCCAGATAAAAAATTAATTTTTTTACCTTTTATAACTTTTTTATTTTTCAACATTTTTCATGCATTAAAATTCCTAAATGACCTCCCCTGACCTATTAACACCACCAAGGTAATTTGGAGCTTTTAGAAATCCATAACCAGGGTTTTTTTGAGTTTTTATCTAAGGGGTTGGGCCTGCCCGGAAGCCCAATTCCAATTTTAAAAATAAATTTTGATTATGTTATAACTAATTGAATTTTTGGGATTTTTAGGTGATTACAAGTCTCCCCCAATCCCAATTAACCCATCCGCGTGTCTGAGCTCTCTCCCCCCTCTTTGGAGCTCTGGTTAATCTCAATTTGGTGCCGAACTTCATAAGCTTCCTCAAATCGCCCAGAAATGAAGAGGTAAAGTATTTCCTTCATTACTCTCTCAATGTTTAGTCTTTTTCCCCCATTAAAATTCCTAAATGATCTCCTTATCCTTTTTCGAACCTCCCTTGAAGGTTTGGGTATTTTTAAAATCAGATACTCATATTTTTGGGGGCGATTTCTACAAGATATTTTAAGTAAGTTGTTCTCCTTCTTTTTTCTTTCAATTTGTTTAGGGTTACATCCAATGTACTTAGGGTTTCTTCCATTATCATTGAGGTTCCTAATTTACAGAAAGTAGGGTTTAAAAATTAGGGTTTTACCTTGTGTTTCATGGTCTGAAATTCTGGTTTTAGGTTTGGTTTACCTTCCTTGAGGTGCGGCGGTGGTGCGTTTGAGTTTTCGCATAATGGATTCAAGGGTTTCCTTGGTTTTGGTTGGTGATTCCATTGTGTATGAAATCATTGTGAATTGGCTACTGTTTTTATGGTATTTTCATGCTTATTTAATTTTATTATTGCTGAAAAAAATAGTTTTAGTGGTGTTTGTATTTAAAATGAATCCTAAATTCCAATTTCATGTGAAATTGGGGGTTTCTTCATGGAAATGTTTTATTAGTTTAATTGTGGATACCCTATAAGTAATTAGTTGATTTTATTGAACTATAATAGGGATAAAGATACTGTTTTTAATGATTATCCCTTGTGTTTGTTGCAGAAAAATCTGGTTTTAATGGTGTTTGTGAACCACATGAAATTCTAAGAGTTGTGTTGTGTAAAAATGGAGATTTTGCAATGATGTCGTTTCTTGAACCATATGGGGCTTCCCTAAAAATGATTTTGTATTTTCACTGAAATGTATTAGGCTGACATTTCTGTTTTGGAAACATAAAAATTTGCACATAGTATGCAAGTGAGGTTTATAAGGAGTTTTGTGTCCGAAACACTACGGGATTTTGAAGAATTGTTTTATGAAAAATCTAAGTGTTTTGTTGCGTGTTTTAAGTGGTATAAAATGTGATAGCTACTGTATTGTTTGTTTTTGACCAGTAATGGTGTTTTAAATGAAAATTTATTTATCTTTCATTCTGAAATTGATTGAGCACAAAAGGGGAAGCCCAGGTACCTAGGTGGGGCAGATTTGTACTAGTACGGCTAGTGGACCGGATGGGTTTTGTCCCTGTTTCACTTAGAATTTGGATAACGACAACTATAACTAAACTATGTGGGTGATTGTTAGGGACCACTAGGTTATGTGTATGTTCCCTACTAGTGGCTCATGCACGAGAACAAATTTTTCTATGGTTACCTTACACCGAGGTACGAGGTACATAGGGCCCAAGACAACCTAGTGCCTAGGGGTGTTCCCAATGTTGTTGCTCATTGGATTTTTAGTATTTACCCATATCTTAGGGTGTGTTTGGAAGTAAATTACAGTATCTAACATTTCTATTTTAATGTGTTAATATTCTGAAAATTGTGTATTGAAAACTATTTTCAATTGGAGGTTTCATTTCTTGAAATTTTAACACTACTTTTCCTTGCGTTTGAAAACTGTTTGCCTTTTCACATTGTATTTTTTCCTCCTTGGAATAATTGGGGATTATCATATTCATCTTAGGCTCACACCCTATATACACACCATGGGTGTAAGTAGACTTGGTTATGTTTGATTCAGGTAAAGGAAAAGCTAAGGGTGATGGCGGTTCAGGGTGTTAGTTCCCATCCTTGGTGCGGAGTTGTGGAGACAGCTTGGGGGCGATGACCCCTAGTCATGTGGAGTCCTTGGGGATATATTGATACTATAATTTTTTTATTTGGACCACTTTTATTATCTTTAGACCAATTTATTCAGTTCTGGTTTTTTCTGAAGTCTTGTTGGGCTCAAAAATTTCAGATTTATATTATGGATTGTTTTAATGTTTTATGCTTTCATACTTGGGTAAATCATTCCCAAAACTAAATTAATGATACCTGGGCACTTGTGCCAGCCCGTGGGGATAGGGAACACTCTTAGGGTCATGTCACGGGCTGGGTTTCTTGCCGGTTTTGGTGGAAACCAAATTCGGTTCGTGAAAAAATGGTATCAGAGGAGGTTCGCTCCTTGGGTCATGTTATTTGGGGAAGAGTCAGGATAGTCTGGAGCTAGGATTATCGGTACTTAACATTTTAGTCATGGGTAGTGTGCCTGGCCAGCACACCTCATGATGGGATTCTATTCACCAAATTAAGTATGGTTTTATCTGAGTCCTTTGGTTTTCTTGGTTTAATGATGACTATGGGAAATGAAAAGAGAGTTGGGAGAATAATCTTAGTGAGCTAGCAGGGCCTGGCAAGCCATGTGGAGCCGTGGATATTTCCCTAGAATACTCTCTATGATGGCAAAGTGATTGGAATATTGTTACCAACCATATGTCCAAGTCACTCACTGAAACTAGTTTCCTCTCACATTGTCTTGTGTCTCTTTGTTTTGGAATCTTGGAAACTTGGTTTTTTTAAGAAACAAAAATGACTTCACTTTAAGGAGTGTGAATTTTTGTGAAGTTATTTTCTAGTAAAGTGAAAATGGTTTTAATTTTTTTAATTCCTATAAATGAAATTTTAGAATTATTTGAAAAGGGTAAATTATGTGTTTACACCTCTTTTGAAAGTATGAACTATGTTAATTGGGGTTTTGAAGATATGTTTCGAGTGGAATTTTTTTTAAACCGTGGAAAAGTGTTTTGGATTGATTTATGTGTTCTAGAATTTTTTTGTGTGGGTTGAAGATGGATTTTGGGTTTGGTTACTACTGAACAAAAAAAATTATGAACTTTTAGAACCTTGTCTTGAAATGAGAAGAGTTGAGTTCTTAATTAAATTGAGATTTATGAAATGGTGTTTTTCATGAAATTAGAAATGTTTTGAAATGGGTTGAAATGTTTTGAAATGATTGTGAAAGGCATGAATATGTGCTTTTATTGAATTATGGATTCTTTTATAAATTGGTTTGTGAGATGAAAAATTGGGTTTTGATATTATGGTTATTGTTTTTGAGAAAGGGAAAGTGTGGTTAAAAGTTTTGATTTTAAAAAGAGGAAAGGTTTTATTTTTGGTAATTGGTGCTCTCAAGGGTGACCACACGCATAGGTTTATTTGGGAATATGGATGGATATAAGGTAGATTCCCAATGTGGAATGTAAACATGAATGTGTGAGGCTCATGAGATACCATTGGTAAACGCGCAACCCACCAACACTGTTTTTTTAAATAATGTTTTTGAAGGAAAGTGTTGTGTTTTGATAATGTATGGTTGGGAGGTATGGATTATTTGTTTTTGGGATTATTATTGTGGGATGTTTTGAGTTAAATAACCCCTATTGTTTGAACGATTTTTTCGTTTGGTGTTTCATTGATAAGTTGGAATGAAGTGTTGTTCAGTGGTCTCTTTTGAGGAAAAGTTTGGGAGGCCAATGTGGTGGCTCCCCTCATGTGTTCGGTTCAGGTTTGTTGTCTGTTGTGACCAAATGACCAGATCGGTTGGGTCCTTGGGTTTTCTTGTAGGCTAGGGTATGCCCCTATAAAGTGTTAATGTATGATTCATGGTTGGCCTATGGTGATTCACCGTTGGATGATCCTCTAGTCGATCAACATAAAGACTTTATTCTTGAGGTTTGGAGATTGAGTTTACCCCTCTTCTTTTTCAATTATGTGGATCCCCTATAGTGTGAGAGTGTTTGTGGGAGGTTAAAATAGACCTTAGTTTATTATGTTTCCTAAGTTGACGAAGGTCAATGAAGTTCAGGGTTGTCAGTGTAGAATGATGTCTTTAAGGGCCTCTGGTTCTTTCGTCAGTCTCATTGAAGCAAGAGTTCATGTTAGGCCACCAGTGTGCAAGATTTGGCCAAGAGTGGCTATTATGGAAACTTGCTGGAATCATGTGTTGTTTGGGACTCAGTACAAGGTCCCTCTACTTGTGTTTTATTTTATCCACAATGGTCATGTTCGTTGATGCCTTGCGATGTCATGTGTTCATTTGACTATAAGGGTGAAGATTGTGCAATCTTATGAGAGTCACTATTTTGTGGGATGTGTGTCTCCCTATAGGAAATTCTAAATCCTATGTTCTAGAGGAATGCGTTTCTATATTTCCTTTCATTCCGCTGTTTAGCATCCGAATAAAAAAAGGGGCGATGTGTGTGCATCCTCTAAGTTCTTGTTTTGGTAAAATGACGGGTTGGGGAAAAGTGTGTTTGGTGTGTGTCATGTCTCAATGAGACCATCTGAGATTATAGTATAATTGTTTTTGGCACTGGAAGAAGAGTTCAGTTTAGGGTTTTCCAAATCCTAACTACGAGGCCGAAGATGATTCAATCCATTGAACTGCAACCATAGGCCCCAAAGAGAAGCTGGTGCATCGTTAGGGGAAATCCTAGAGTCGTTCACACTTTTGGTCAAGGTCATATCCTCAATATGAAAAATAAGAATAGTTTAAACCTCTGGTGTCGTTGTCTTGTTCCAATTTCTCACATTTGGTGTAAAAAGGTGTGAGTACCTTGTTCCCATGTCATACCCTGAGTTGATTTTCTTCCCCTTTGGGTTCCCTTGTGTTTTTGGAGAAAAGTTTAAAGTTTGGGTTAGGCAGGTTGAAGTGCATAGTTTGTGCGCGGTTAGCAGTAACCGTGTGCCAACATAGGGGAACGTGTGATAAGAGACAGTAGATACCACATAGTCTCTGCATGTCCATGATCCTTGGCCAAGGAAACTGTGTGAAGTTTCTTCTTTGGACAGAATGATCCGGGCAGTTTACTCACGGTTTCCCAAACCATGTGAACCAACCGTACGGCCATGCCGGCTCCTTAAAATTATGTTGTTTTTTTTGTTTTTATCCCATACTATTTAGTTAAGATGGTTGGGTTTTGTTTGGGTTATACCCACAATGGGACTCATGTAAGTTTTATTGGAATAATTCTGATATTAATCTACCCCTAATGCTGGGAAGTCCGTTCGAGTCCCCCTGTTAGTGTCATGATTTTTTCTTAAGGAAAGTTGTGTTTATTATTATGGTGGGGAGACCCATCATGGGTATCATGTATATTCTCTTGGAAAAGGAATAATTTTATTTTAACTCTTATTTTGGGGAGACCTTTCGTTCCTTCCCCAATTGTTATCCTTATTCTGTCTTAGAAATTGAGTTGTCCCTAGTGGTGGGATGTCCAGATTGGGTCACCCCGTACTAGTGACTCAGTTTTTTCCATGGTGTATTCTAGGTTGGATGTAGTATCGTTCAAGTATATCTATCCAAAAATTTGTTACTTGGGTAAATTTGGGGTTGGATAACACCCAATGGTTTTGTTTACGTAATGTTGTGGTAGCGTTATTCAAGTTCGTTGTTCGTTTCAAGTGGATTGCTTGAGCATCGTCGTGTAGTGTTTTAGGTGTTTTGTTTTGGGATGTGTTTTGAATGTGTTTCATAATTTTAAGTAAGTGGGGTTATTTTTGGTTGGTGAGAGTATTATCATCCTCTGTTTGATCAACTGGAGATTTTTGTCCTTTTTGAAGCGGGTGAAAACGTGGCAAGGAAGTCTGTCTTGGTCTATCGTTTGGGCTTTGCTTTTGCATCTGGTGTTGTTGTGGCATTCCGGGGGCGGAATGCTCTATGGTGGAGAGAATTGTCACATAAAAGAAATATTTTAAAGGTATTTTTCATTTAATTTACATCCTTTCTTTGTTTTGGGGGTTTCCCTTGGTTTTAGGGAGGAATAGATGAGTATTCATGAATTGGCCCAAACCGTGAGCCCAATTCCAGATAAAAAAAATAAAATTTTTACCTTTTATAACTTTTTCATTTTTCAACATTTTTCTTGCATTCAACTTCCTAAATGACCTTCCCTGACCTATTAACACCACTAAGGTAATTTGGAGCTTTTAGAAATCCATAACTAGGGTTTTTTTGGGTTTTTATCTAAGGGGTTGGGCCTGCCCGGAAGCCCAATTCCTGTTTTAAAAATAAATTTTGATTATGTTATAACTTATTCAATATTTGGGATTTTTCGGTGATTAAAAGTCTCACCCAAACCAAATTAACCCAGCCGCGCGTCTGGGCTCTCTCCCCCTTCTTTGGAGCTCTGGTTAATCGCGATTTGGTGCCAAACTTTATAGGCTTCCTCAAATCGCACAGACTTGAAGAGGTAAAGTATTTCCTCCATAACTCTCTAAATTTTTAGTCTTTTCCCCCATTAAAATTCCTAAAAGATCTCCTTATCATTTTTCAAACCTCCCTTTAAGGTTTCGGTATTTTTAAAATCAGAAACTGGTATTTGTGTAGGCGATTTCTATAAGATATCTTAAGTAAGTTGTTCTCCTTCTTTCTTCATTCATTTTGTTTAGGGTTACATCCAATGTACTTAGGGTTTCTTCCCTTATCATTGAGGTTCCAAATGTCCAGAAATTAGGGTTTAAAAATTAGGGTTTTAACTTGTGTTTCATGGTCTGAAATTCTGGTTTTAGGTCTGGTTTACCTTCCTTGAGGTGCGGCGGTGGTGCGTTTGAGTTTTTGCACAAAGGATTCAAGGGTTTCCTTGGTTTTGGTTGGTGATTCCATTATGTATGAAATCATTGTGAATTGGATACTGT
Source organism: Viscum album (assembly GCA_963277665.1). Taxonomy (NCBI): domain Eukaryota; kingdom Viridiplantae; phylum Streptophyta; class Magnoliopsida; order Santalales; family Viscaceae; genus Viscum; species Viscum album. The sequence continues at coordinate 1,180,396,488 of OY728151.1, read as the reverse complement.
TTTTATGGTATTTTCATGCTTATTTAATTTTATTATTGCTGAAAAAATAGTTTTAGTGGTGTTTGTATTTAAAATGAATCTTAAATGCCAATTTCATGTGAAATTGGGGGTTTCTTCGTGGAAATGTTTTATTAGTTTAATTGGGGATACCCTATAAGTAATTAGTTGATTTTATTGAACTATAATAGGGATACAAATACTATTTTTAATGATTATCCCTTGTGTTTGTTACTGAAAAATCTGGTTTTAATGGTGTTTGTGAACCACATGAAATTATAAGAGTTGTGTTGTGTAAAAATGAAGATTTTGCAATGATGTCATTTCTTGAACCATATGGGGCTGCCCTAAAAAGGATTTTGTGTTTTCACTGAAATGTAGTAGGCTGACCTTTCTTTTTTGGAAACATAAAAATGTGCACATAGTATGCAAGTGAGGTTTATAATGAGTTTTGTGTCCGAAACACTACGGGATTTTGAGGAATTGTTTTATGAAAAATCTAAGTGTTTTGTTGCGTGTTTTAAGTGGTATAAAATGTGATAGCTACTGTATTGGTTGTGTTTGAACAGTAATGGCGTTTTATATGAAAATTTATTTATGTTTCATACTGAAATTGATTGAGCAGAAAAGGGGAAGCCTAGGTACCTAGGTGGGGCGGATTTGTACTAGTACGACTAGTGGACCGGATGGGTTTTGTCCCTGTTTCACTTAGAATTTGGATAAAGACAACTCTAACTAAACTATGTGGGTGTTTATTGGGGACCACTAGGTTATGGTTATGTTCCCTACTAGTGGCTCGTGCACGAGAATGGATTTTTCTATGGTTACTTTACACCGAGGTACGATGTACATAGGGCCCAAGACAACCTAGTGCCTAGGGGTGTTCCCTATGTTGTTGCTCATTGGATTTGTAGTATTCAACCATGTCTTAGGGTGTGTTTGGAAGTAAATTACAGTATCTAACATTTCTATTTTAATTTGTTAATATTATGAAAATTTTGGATTGAAAACTATTTTCAATTGGAGGTTTCGTTTCATGAAAATTTTACACTACTTTTCCTTGCGTTTGAAAACTGTTTGCTTTTTCACATTGTATTTCATCCTCCTTGGAATCATTGGGTGGTATCCTATTGGGATTAGGATCACACCATACTTAAACCCCTTGGGTGTAAGTAGACTTTTTTATGTTTTATTCAGGTAAAGGAAAGGCTAAGGGTGATGGCGGTTCAGGGTGTTAGTTCCCATCCTTGGTGCGGAGTTGTGGAGACAGCTTGGGGGGAGATGACCTCTAGTCGTGTGGAGTCCTTGGGGATGTCTTGATGCTATAATTTTTTTTATTTGTACCACTTGTATTATCTTTAAACCAATTTATTCAGTTCTGGTTTTTTTCTGAAGTCTTTTTTTGCTCAAAAATTTCAGATTTATATTATGGATTGTTTTAATGTTTTATGCTTTCATACTCGGGTAAATCGTTCCCAAACCTAAATTAATGATACCTGGGCACTTGTGCCAGCCCGTGGGGATAGGGAATGACCTTAGAGTCTTGTCACGGGCTGGGTTTGGTGCCGGTTTTGGTGGTGACCAGATTTGGTTCGTGACATTAATCCATAGAAGACTATAAAAACTCCAGGTTTAGGTAAAAAAACCCAAAGACCTTACTCCGAGTGTTCTCAAACTTTGTAAGAACCCCACTAAGTATTTGAAACATTTATACTTTGAAACTATTAATTAATAAAAACATGCATCCATGAACATTAGGTCATTTCCCCAGAAAAGGATATCTATCCCTAAGAATCCCGAAAACACAACCAAATAAGGATGATAAACAATGCATAAATAAGGAATTACCCGAAAAGTGTAACGGGATGTTACAATTTCCCTACCATATATGGGTTCTGCCTCCAAAAATCCTTCATATTCCTAGACTTGAAAAAAGTAAAGGCCAGTACAATCTCATCAATAATTCCATATCCCAAATCTCATGGCTATCCCATCCACACTACTACAGTACCCATACTATAGGAATCATTTTACCATGTAGTAACTTCTCTTGGTGATCCATAATCTGAAATGGCTACTCTACTAAAGTGGTGTCAGTATCAAGATTAGAATATTTCCATACAATCACATGGGAATGATACAATATATAACTCCTCAATTGGGAAACATGAAACACATAGTAGAAATATATAAAACCAGAATGGAATTTCAATCGATAGGACACCCATCCCGGTTTTTCAATGATCTCAAAGGTCCCCAAAAACCTCTAAATTAACTTACCCTACTTACCCAAATAATGATGTACCAAGTGTGGTGAAACTATAATAAAAAACCAATCAGTAACCTCATACTCTATTGTCCACCACTGATGGTCCACATAATATTTATGACGATTCTGTGCTATGATAAATCTCCTCTAGATCAACCGCACTATCTCTGTCATATCTTGAAAAAGACTAGGCCCAACCAAGGACCGCTTTACCATCTTTTCCCAATATAAAGGTTATCTATATGGACACCCATGAAAAGCCTCAAAGGGTTATATCTTAATCTATGACTGATAACTATTGTTATAGGTAAAACTGGCCAGAGGAAAATACTTTTCCAAAGATGCTCCAAAATAAAGCACAGAAGCATGGAGCATATCCTTGAGAACATGGATAGTCCTCTCTATCAATATATCCATATGCAGATGATAAGTCATGCTCAACCTAATATTGGAACCCATCACATCCTAAAAACATTTCTAGAACCTAAATGTGAACCTTTGGTCCTTGTTAGATACAACTACAGAGGGAAACCCATAATGTCTCACAATATCTCAGACATACAATCCTCTAATCCATTCCGCCTTTTCCATCTTCTTGATAGGGAGGAAATGTTCCAATTTCATTAGTCAATCAATGATCAAAAAAGTCGTATCCTTCCCACCTGGAGTCCATGGAAGACCAATGATGAAATAATTATAAATGTCAAACCAATTTTATATTAGAATGGGCAAGGGCTTCACCAAGACAACATGTCTCTAGTGTTCCACATTAGTTCTATATAAAGTAAGACAACGTGAAAAAAAATATTCAATCGACCATATCATTCACAATCACCAATATCAACATATCGAGTCTTGATAAATCATGGCATACCTAGGGTGCATGTACCAATAAGACTGATGTACACTATCTATAAACTCTCACCTTAAGGAAAATGGAAAAAACAACCTACCATGGATAGGAGACTGAGACCACTCACCCGAGGTCTCCCCAGCATAATGGATTTCAATAAATAATTGGAACTCAGTTTCTATCACCTACTTAGTTTGAACTAATTCATCTAATAATGATTCAGGTTTCACTGAAGCCAAGAACACTTGTCCACCATCATCTTCCTATCCCAAGCTCATCTCAGCAAACAAACTCAACAAAGACCACTACTCAACTGATTCCTTCACGACTTGTGTTGGTAATTTTAAATTCAATGAATTAAAAACCTAATTTCCCTTACTAGTAGTATATGTAATATAAAATTAAAAAGTCTTAAGATACTATACCAAGCATCTCTATCACTAGTTTAGACCCCTCTAAGTAAAAATATATATTCAGTGATCCTGATCAGAATACACTGTAAACTACTCCTCAAAGAGGTAGTGTTTCCACATTTTGAGTGCATGTATAACCGCTACCAACTCAAGAATGTGGGTAGTGTAGTTATTCTCATGAAGGATTAATTTGCGTGAGACATAGGATACCACTTATTTCCCTTACATCAAGACATAACCCATACCCATACTAGAAGTATCTTAGAAAACATCAAAACCTGAACCCAGTTATAGAAGAATCAAAACTGGTGATGAAGTCAACCTCATCTTAAACTTCTCAAAATATCCTTGAAACTTATTATTAAACTAAAAATTTACACCCTTACATTTTAAAGTAGTCATAGAATATGAAATATTGGAGATATACTGAACAAACCACAAATATTAACCCGCCAAAGCCAAGAATTTTCATATCTGAAACACATTTTTGGGATTATCCCAATACATCAGTTCCTTTATCTTTTCAGGATATACTGAAATTCCTATCTTAGATATCACATACCCCAGAAACATCACTTCCAAGATCCAAAACTCACACTTGGATAAATTACCATAAATATGATGTTTGATCAATATTCGAAGAATGATATCCAAATGGACTCTTTTCTCCTCCTCGATCTTGGAGTTCACCAAAATATCATCGAAGAACACAATAACAAAAGTGTCCAGGAACCAATGAAATATATGCTTTAACAAATCCATAAACACTATTGGAGAGTTAGTCAAACCTAATGGAATAAATAGAACCTCAAAATTCCCATGCCAACTCTTAAAGGTAGTATTAGATGTATCCTCTTCTCAGGCCCTCAACTGGTGGCACCCTAACCATAGGTCAATATTTTAAAACCATCATGCCTCTCAAAGCTAGTAAAAATATCATCAATCATAGGAAAATGGTATTTTTTCTTAATAGTCAACCTATTAAACTTATGATACTAAATAAAAAGTCCTAGGTTCTCATTTTCGTTCATAGAAATGAGGAAAAGTGAAGCCCATGGTGACATTTTAGGATGAATAAATCCTTTAGCCTCTACGTTTTCATGATAGAACTTAAGTTTCACCAACCCATCAGGATACATTAAATGAAATGGAATATAAAATTGCATCTTACTTGGGATAAGTTCAATAGTAAACTCGACTTCTCTCTATGGTGGTAAACATGAAAAATTGTCTAGAAAGGCCTCATGGCATGAAATCACCACTATAGAAAGTCAACCACCCAAACAAGGGTAAACTACATCAAGAAAATTTTCTAAAAACATAGATGATATTACCCTCGAATATGGAATAATATTCCCTATCCTTCTTGATCTAGAGTCACAGTCACTCTAAAACATAAGAGCGACCACATCAATAGATAAGAAATATACTTGATGGTGATAATAGTCTTTCTGGGAATTAACACTGATCATCCAATCCATATTGATATTCAATTTTAAGATTTCAAGATCAAGTGAAATTAATTCCCATTCTACCTCAAAGTCATCTATCATCACACAATATGTGGGACCCCTAAAACCTTGTTCAGACCTCTTTCCAAAAGGTGTTGAATGATCCAACAAGTTTGGAATAAGTTCCAAAATCGAGACCAAAATTTCAACTAACATTATGATATAAAAGAATGTGTGTTAACTATATCAAAAAAATATAGAACCATAGAAGAAAAAATCAACACCGTACCTCTAATAGTAGCTATCTCTGATTCAGATTCTTCTTACACATGCACAATCAAATAATGCTGTTTGGTATTAGCTACATGAACATCTCCCCTTGCCTTGAGGATTTGACCCGCCATACTTGGAAGCATAAAAAAAACATTTAACCCTTGGTGAGAGTGGATCCTACCTTAATTCCCAGTGATGTCCTTTCACAGAAACACTTGAGATTTCTAGATAATCCATGATGATGGAAATTCCTTGAACCTTTGTATTGTTAGGTTTGGTAAAACCATACCGCCCACACTGATATAAAATAAGCTTATGATACAAAAAAAACCCTTAAAACTATTCCTAAATATAACTAACCACCCTTATGTTTCCTTATCTAGCTATAAGATATATTTTGGCTAATAACTACACCAACTGAATCTCCACTGAAACCTATATTCCCAAAAATGTCTTCCTTATCCAAAGTAGCTTTGTCTACTACATCCAAAATGATTGGAAGGCACATCAGAATCAATTTCATATTTATTTCAGGCATCAATCCCAACTCAAACCTTCAAGACTTTAGGAAAACATTAGTGACAATATCTGGCTCCAGATGAACCACCTCAACATAACAGGTAGAATAATCCAAAATAGTATGACCCCCTACTACTAGGTATAAAATATGGGGTCTTTTCCACATGTAATGTATCAGGGTAAAATTGATGGTAAAATATTTTTTAGAAGAATCCCAAGTGAGTTCCTCATGAAACTTATCTTTCACAATAGAGTCCCACTATCTGCTTCATGGTCCCTCAATCACATTTATGGAAAAAACCACTTTTGAGTCTTTAGGAGTCTTTAGGAAATTAAATATCCTCTCAATATATTAAATACACTCCTTAAATTATTTTGGTCCTTTGTTACCATGGAATATGGGAAGATGTTGTTTAGTAGGCTGATAACCATAATCCACCACATGTAATAGGTTTTTGACACACAATTGACCCAGAGTTTGGATAGAAGGAATTAATGCTTTAACCAAGGAAGGGTCTACTAGAGTATGTTTCTGTAGATCCTATCTCATAGCTTCCTCTCCTATATTTGGAAGAGCTCTTCTCAAATGATTTTTCTAATAAACACAAGATAATAACCAGTTATATCCTGAGCACATCTTCAAAAATATTAGGAACACTTTTAAAATTGATATCAATGTTTTAAAACAATAAAAATTTATATAAATTAAGAATTATTATGAATGAAATACATTTCCAAAAATTAATAGTTCAATTTAAATAAAATCCCTAAACAATTATCTCAAACGAACTTGAACATGAAGTCTTAAAACTGTTAAAATTCCATAACCACCCATCATAACTCAGCTTCTTTCACATAAGTGATCTAACTAGACCCCATTTCAGTAAAAGCTATTCAAATTCTGATGTTCCTGACACATGTCTACCTAAGATACAGAACCAAACACAAGCAGTGTTGACACACTTTAGGCCAATCCTTCTATCTAATAAAAAATTGTAATAGAAATACCTTGGTCAACCAAACCATACACATTATATGACCATCACATGGGTAGGTAAATCAAGAAAATAGAACAAGTATTGTATATAATGAAATGATACATACAACCAGATTACTAGGTAGAAGAGAAAGATACAACTGGATCCATAAAATCCAAGCCAAACTAGATAAACATAAAATTATGAATAATACAAGACCAAAAAGTCTCTATGTGACTAATAGTCACCTCAAAACCACTCTATCCAAAGGAATGGACCAAAGGAGAATCCAATATTCTACAGGATTACCGTCCCTTTACCTGTATCCTATAATAAGAAATCTAAAACCATCCACAGGAAAAAGTAGGGCGTGGGAGAAAATCACATTAGGATACCACCACATAGTCTATACAAGGTCTAATATCGATAATGAAATTGTTCTGTACAAGGTCAACACTCACCCAAAAAGTGGTTTATTATGAAAATAAAACAAAAGGATTTGGAGGAGGAGTATCCCATTCTCAATGCACCCAAGGTTCCCAATTTTCCAATTGTCAAAATACATTTCAAACCTATGATCACAATTTTATAAATCATTTTTAAATCCAATAAAATCTTCTTCAGTTTTTGAAAACCCATTTCCAAATTAAGAAAATCCATTTTTAAATAAAAAACCCTTTAAAAACATTTTCTTTTCCAATCAATCCCTTTAAAAACACATATCACTTCAAATCAATGAAAAATCAAAATTAATTTACCCTGAATGTTTATAAATTCATTTCATTAACCATTTGTATATAAAAACCAACCTAAAAATGGTATAAACATATTTTACTTAAACAATGGTGTGTTAAAACCATGAGAACAACCTTCGAAAGACAATGCGCAATAAGAAACTGAAAAAGGATGGATAGAAAACACTACCAGATCATTAATTTGAAACATAAATATTTCCAAAAACATTTCTACAACCAAAGGAAGGAGGAACTAGAAGGATTACATACCCAAAGAGTCTCACAAAAACAACTCTAATGATAAATTTTTTAATGAAGTGATCTTAAAGGGAAAGAATCACTAAAAATATCACCAGAGAACCTCTAGTTCAAGAGCAAGGAAGCTTGTAGATGAATGAAATAAGAAATCACTAATGTATATCCTAAAATCCTAAATCATGATGAATACTTGTCATGAAATACTATGAAACTTATTTTATTCCCTGAAGCTCAAGTACACTGAAAAAACCATCAACTTTTTTATTATAAACCAATTTTTGACCATTTCACATCATGAACTTATTACATATCTTGCAAATATTTTACACCCTATATTAGTTTATGAAAACTTATAGACCATTATTATACAAAATTTAACCACCTTACAACTTGTGTAAATCACTATATGACTTTAGAAACACTAGGTTTAAGTATAAAAACTCAAAGACCATAATCTGAGTGTTTTTCAAACTTAGGAAGAACTCCTCTAAGTATTTGAAATATTTATACCTTGACTCAGTTAATTAAAATTAATATAAATCCCTAAAATTTAGGTTATTTTATTTAAAAGAATATATCTGTACCTAAAAGATAAAAAACACACCCAAATAAGGATGATAAACAAATCATAAATAAGGGAGTTCCTGAAAATTGTAAGAGGGTGTTACAGACACAACACATATTCACTACTTGTTTATTTTTTTTTGCAGTGTATACTAAAACTGAATTTACTTTTTTAAAATTTTAATGAAATTTATGGGGATTTACATTTCCATATAAAATTCTTTCATTCATGGGAATTTTGATTTAAATCTTACCAAGTTATATGGGTTTGATGTTTCAATATCATTATTTATTAGGTTTGTTTATGATTATAATTAAAATGATGGGATCTTATGATATAAATTTCAAGTTACTCAATAATTTTTGTATCCTATGACTATTTCATGAAAGTAAATGTTTTCCCTTCATTTACCACTCTTTATGTACTCATGGGTCCAAAATAATTTGATTAAGTAATAGAAAATTTATTTCTCTATTTTATCAAAAATCATTTTTCTTCCTTGTCCATATTTTCTAAAAATTAATTAAAAAAAGATTTAAAAATTATGAAATTAATTTTTAGTTATATTTTTACCCACGTTTTAATTTTTAAAGAATGTTTTAAAATGAATATTCTTGTCATTTTCTAAATAATCTGTTGATAAAAATATCTCAAGGTAACATTTCAATGTTATTTGGGTTGAATATATTTGTTAACAAAGTGGGTTTCCATGGAAAGTTGTGGAGTTCCAAATATATTATTGAAAACTTAAGTTTATAAGTATCCAAGAAAATTTAATGGATACAATGTAGGTGGTATAGAAAAGTTCACAAATAAGGTGACACTTTTTCCTCGTGTTTTCAAAACCTTTGGGGTCCAAAATTTAGAGGTTGGATAAATCATCATGAAGTATGGATTTCTATTAATACCTCATAAAAATATAGAAAATGCATGAGTTTTATGAATATTAGAGTTTCATGAAGGTAAGGATCCTTTTAAAGGCATTCAGTGTCGTGAATGCTAGGGTTCATGAAGGTGTAGAGAATCTTGAATGCATGATAAAAAATAGGGTGTCTCTATAAATACAACTAGTGGATCATCACGAATTCATGAAGGGTTGATGGTGTATCTCTGTGAATATGAGAAGCTTCATGAATGGTGAATTTCCCATGTAGCATTGTGTAATAGGGAGTTTCATGAATAAAATTGGGGAGCTTTGTAAAAAGGTGATGATGTGGAAAATAACTTTTAGAATGGGAGACAATACTTATAAATAAGCCTATAGACCCAAATAAAAAGAGAGAAAGAATCAAAAAAATTATAAGTATCCGAATTATCAAAGGTGATTCATGGAGGTTATTCTTGTGAAAAATCTCATGAACAAAGGAAGTTCACAAATGCTATAAAAAGTCAACTAGAATTTGTGAACTCCAAGTAGGATAAGTAAGATTCAAGAAAGTGTTTGAGATTAATGAATGAAGGTTTATTCATTAAAGATAGATGATATGTTTAATAGAGGCGAGATTTGGGAATGTTTTGGGTTTTGCAAAGGTAGTATATACTTGTCAAGAATTTGAAGGTTTCTCAAAGGTTGTGTGAGCTTTATGAAGGTAGTTAGCATTTTTAAATTGTTGAGATGTTATTTCCTAGTAGAACTATGATAACCTTATATTTTTCATATGGATGAAATCATAACTTCAGTAGAGAATCTACCCACAGTAGATAATGTGTTAATTATTGATAACGAAGGGAATTATATATCTATATACTATGTGTGAATCCTTCTAGAGCTACGAGGAAAGGAAGAGGCCACCGATAGTGAACCATCGAAATAGAGTCAGGGAGTGAACCTTAAGAAGGTAGTGATCTGTCCCTAAAAATTGTAAAGGTATCCATCCTAGTCATATAAGTGATCTATCTCGAAAATTTAATTGGAATTGAGCCTTAGTAAATTCGGTACATTGACATAATGTCGTTGTATGCTCCTTGGACGTAGCCCATTGAGGGTGAACCAAGTAAAATCAATGGGTATCGTTCATGATTTAATTTATATTCATACATTTCTATGAGAAAAGAAGAGAATATTGTTTTGTTTAACAAAAAAACTAGATCTGAAGGGGCAGTTGTTTTAATATGTCATACATTGATTCATCTCCCCTCTCAGGGTATTTAACCTAGTTTAGCAAACCATTGGTATCAGAGGCAAAGGTTAATTTCAGTGTTTCTATCTAAAAAGTTTAAATTGATATTTTTAATCATAAAGGGATTCCGATCTTTGATGGAATCAATTTTTAATTATAGAAGAATATGATGCAGTAATACTTCTGATCTTTGGGAATGGATGTCTTTATAGTAGTTATGCATGGTATTTTGGCCAGTGTGGACATTATTTCTTTAAAAGAATCTATCCAAAGAGAATTGGATGAAAATTCTAATAGAATCAATGATTTAAGGGGTTCCATATCCAATTAAATATATAAAATGTCGATATTATGTATTTCATGACATTCTATGTGGGAAAAGTTACAGAATATTTATGAGGGTGACTCAAAAGTAAGAGAAGAAAAACTGTAGGTTATATAGAACAAGTATGAGGATTTCAGAATTCACCCAAATGAGTATGTTGGTGCATTATTTGAAAAAGTGATCTTTTTTATAGAATATATGCATGGTCTCAGTGAAATTAGTGAAGATGTAAATATTTTCAAGCGCATCTTAAGAACACTTGCACCTTGGTTCAATCTGAAGGTTTTTGTATTGGAATATAATGATCCAAAGAAGCTGACATTAGATATATTTTAGAGTAGCCATGTTGCATACAAGATGATAAATGAAGATAATGGGTCTGTGAAAAAATGGAGGTTAAAATAAGTGGCATTTAAGTCCTTGAATAAGCTTACCATTTAAGATGGATAGGAAAGAAAAAGGGATAGATGAGGTGATGTCATTCCTTTCTTTATATCTTCATAGAGGAAAAGGAAAGTTCAAAGGGAAATTCCCTCATGAATTTTTTTGATGTGGAAAGGTTGGAAATATTTAAACAAGGTGCTCCAAGAATATTCAAGAAGATAAAAATAATGGAGTTGATTTTATAATGAATAAGTCTTCAACCTATGAAAACTGTATGAATGAGTTCAATAGACATTTATTCAAAAAGAATAATATTATTTCACAATAAAGTCATAGATCATAAGAATCTACGGGTTATGAGATGGATAACTACAAATATCATGAAAAAAATGAAATGGTGGAAGTTTTAGGTCTCTCTAAAAAAAGAAAAGAAAAAAACAATAATGAAGAATAAGCCAAAGGAATAGTTGATATGCTTGATGAATTAGAAGTATCTCTTGTAGAGATAGATGTTTGGATAGCGAAAATGAAGAAATAAAACAAATTATTTCATGATTCCAAAAATTATATGCAAAAATAGTAAAAATATAAGTCTGAGATGAATGATGAAATTGAAAAAGTTATGTTGTAAATGCCAAAGAACTCAAAAAAGTATATCGATTTCAAGATCCAAATCGAAGAACATAAAATAGAAATTTATAGTTTGAATAACATTGGAAAAGATCAAATAAAACATATTGAAGAACTTGAAGAAGAATTTTTTAGTTTATGATGGAAAGTGAAAGATCAGAAAAACTCTTGAATCCAATAATGATGGTCACAAAGGTAGTATAAAATGAAGAAGTAAAGTTAAAAGTTCCATTGAATCAAAAACATGAATATAAGGACAAGAAAAAAATAGATCTAAATGATAAAAATAGTATGGGGAATGATAAAAAATAGAAATAAGTAATGTTTTATGTTATACCAAAAGTATCCACATCGATATTGAAAATTTATTTGGGTTTTAATTGGAACTAGATGATTCATAGAACCCAATGAAAAACTAGTAGTGCAATAGTGACACATAGAAATGAACCCCTAATTAGATCATATTATTATGGAAAGATGTTACACTTAAAAAATGTATATTCCATATCCAAGAGGTAAAAAAGGGAACAAAAAAATAGAGGCATCCATACAAAGTTAAATATTTTAGAACATCATTTTATTGTCACTATTTCTGGTGTGGAGGTTTGAGATACAAGGCAAGAAATTTCTCCTAAAAATGCATAGAAATGTGTTGATGAAGACTGGATGTGGTCATAAGAAGTAGCTCAATGAATCATCATATGAGATGAAAATGAAAAATCAATTTTTGGATCATCAAGAGGAAGATAGTAGATTATACTCTAAGGAAGACCAATATTATCACTCCATACTGATTGTGAAGTAAAAAAATGGATCAAAAATAAAATAGGTATTTATTAAGTGGTTGAATAGATGTTAATTGAAGCATCAGATCATTCTGGTGTATAAATAATTCACTGTGGATGCACATTCCATATGACAGTTAATAAGGATCTTATTACATGAATACAATTTGATAAGGAAGGTGTTTTAAAATTTATAAATGATGAATGCATGAAGATTATTGGATCATGAAAATCCAAATTCGGGGGAAAATAAATTAGATGTGATGATGTCTAGGTTGTTGAAGGTCTCATTCACAAAATTAATATTTCAGTCAACTATGTAACAGAGGGAATGATATAAGATTTACTAAAAATATGTGTATAATCAAAATAATAGATGGTGCAATTTTTCTATAGGGAAAAATAAAAAAATGGGAATATCAACCTTATTAGTGGAGAAGAATATATGTTCTTTTTATCAAGAGAGGATGAAAATAGGTTGCGGTATAAATGACATGGAAATATATTCCAACCATCCCTGGAAGATCTGGTAAAATTCAATGCAACTTTAGATCACCCTAAGTTATCACGTGATCATAATCATATATGCTATGCTTCTCAATAAGGTAATATCATCAGAAATACATAAAAATAAAAAGAACAAAAAGTCAACTATATTGCATGAATTGGTTTTTGTTGACGTATGTGGACCTATCACAACTAGATCCATTGATGGGGAGAGGTATTATATTCTTTTGATAATTATTTCAGTAGTATGGAATGGGTGTTTATCAGTTCCCTTAAGTTTTATGTGTTCAATTTTATAAAAAATTATTATAAGGAATTTAAAATTATTCTTGGATAAAATATTCCAGTGTTTCATACTGATAATGGTATGGAATTCGAAAATAGTAATGTTGAATATTATCTTGAGAAATATGGGATAAGGAATTAGGTTTAAGCATTAAGAACTCATAAACAAAATTAAGTGGTTGAGAGGAGAAATTAGATCACCAACAACATGGTCAGAACAATGCTTATTGAAAAGGACCCCACCAAAGAAAATTTGGAATAATTCTTGACATCGGTCAAGATATCCATTAAGGATTTGTTTTTTTTGAAAGAATAAAACACTCCCTATGATAGTTGATATGGAAATAATCTAATATTTTAATACTTTAAAATATTTGGATGTAATGGTTTTATCCTTAATAAAGAAAAGAATAGGAAATTTGTGTCTCGTGGAGATGAAAGGATATTTATTGGATATTTAGGATAAATAAAATCATATAAATTTTTCAACAAGAGGCTGGAAAAAATAGTTGAATGTAACGATGTCACTAGAGTAGATAATGAATAAAATATTCCACAAGATAGTCAATAGTTCCCTGATGAATGTGATGATGTGGTAAGAACCTAAGGGGGAGTTGAAGTGGGAAATTATGATTTATAAGAATATACTGATGATGAGAGGGAAGAAGTAAAACCTACATATGAATGAAAATTGAAGAGTTGAGAAGAAATTGACAGATAAAACATCTTTGGTGATCAGGTAGCACCAGTTCAAACATGAATAATGTAGTCATTACAGCAAGAATTCTTCTTATCTTAGGTAGAGCCTAGTTTTTTTGATGAGGCATCCGTAGAAGAGAATTGGGTTCATGGTATGAATGAAGAGCAAGGATAAATTGTAAAGAATCAGACATCGAAGATTGTTTTCATACCAAAAAATAAGCATTTCATTTGGACCAAATGGGTCTTTCACAACAAGATGAATGAATATGACTCAATGATTCAAAAAAACTATGGTTTGTGTGAAAAGGGTACTCCAAGATATAGAGTATTAATATTGATGAATCATTTGTACATTTTGCGATGCTAAAGAGAATTATATTATTCTTTTCCATAGTAGTGAAAGGAAGCTTCAATGTTTTCCAGATGGATGTAAAGTTAGTATTTTGGAATGGGGTTCTAGGAGAAGACATTTATATCGAGAATCCATACATTTTTCTCATTCCTAAAGATGATAATAGAGTTCTTCAGCTAAGGAAGGCACTATATGGTTTGAAACAAGCATTAGGATCATGGTATTCTTGACTCAATCAGTTTTTGAGTAAGTTCTACTTTCAATGTGGTAGAGTCGATTAAAATCTATATGTAAAAAATGACAGTAATCAATGGAGGATGGTGCTGGTTTATTTCAATGAAATAAGATTTTGTGGATAAATTAATCTCAAGGAAAATAGTTTGTAGAATTCATGAAAAGTGAGTTCAAAGTGTCAATGATTGGTAAAATGACATTTTTCTTTGGGTTTTAAGTGACACAACAAACACATTTATTTCACAATTCAAACATGCTAGGGAATTTCTAAGAATATTTTGAATGGATAATTCCAAAGATATGATGACTCTTATGGCTACTTGGATGAACCTTTAACAAGATAATGAAGGAAATATAGTTAATCCCAAAGAATACATGAAAATAATTGATTGTATACTATACTTGATAGCGATAAGACCTGATATTTTTTTCCCACATTATAAGTATCATGATATCAATGAAATACCAAGAAAAGACACTTTATTATTGTGAAAAGAATACTTAGTATATCAATGGCATGGTGGATTTTAGTTTGTTGTACAATGAAAAATCTCAGTAGGATTTATTGGTCTATACAGATAGAGATTGGTCTGGTTTACTAGATGATAGAAAATCAATGTTAGGCTTGGCATTCTATATTGGAAGATTATGTATTTCTTGGATAATAAAGAAATGACCACCACATAAGTTGAATATATTGTGTCCACTCAAGCTTACACACATTTGTTATGGATGGAGTAGAAAATTGATGATATAGGAGTTCTAGTGAATTCTCTGATCATAATCCATTGTGAAAATTAAAATTCTCTAAATATTAGAAAAAATCCCCTCCATCAATCAAGGAAAAATAAAATTGAAATCATGTATCATTTTATCAAGTAGAAGTTGGAACATGGGATTTTGATATTGGAGTATGTTCCAACATAACTATAAGTCAGTGACATTCTGAAGAAGGTCTTACCCAAAAGAGCATTTGAACATCTTTGATTGGATATTAGAGTCCATTTGACTCTATACACATGAAAAAGTGAGGATGTGGGACCCCCTTCCTCTAAGGTATGAGGTGTTTTCCATAAAGTGACGATTTTGTTCTTTACCCAATTGCATACCACAATGATGTGACCATCAGGTTTGTTAATATAGGGGTAAACATTGTGTTTTTAAAAGGGGAGAAAATGTGTTAATCAAGAAGGGGGGTAGTGAATTATGGGGAGTTTCAAATTATATGATGCTAAAAATGATAAGTCAAAGGTTATATATCATGACAAATGTGTTTTTTGAGAAAAGTAGAGGATTGGTTTTGGAATGAAGAGATTCATTGATGAACATTGTACTATACTCTTATTTCTCACATCAAGAATCGTTATGTATGTTTAGATTGTGTGTTAAGTAAATCCCTAATCTGTATATTAATCATGAGAAGTGAAATTTGGTAGAATATAAGAGAAGCTTTAACAAGGTATCAAAATGTAAATATTTTTCAAAAAACCCAAAAGCGGAGATTATTGGGAACAAATACCTCAAGGTAACATTGTAGTGTTTTAAATTGATTGTGTTTATTGCTAAATAGTGTTTCAATGGAAATTTGTGGAGTTCTAAATATATTTTTTCCAAGTTAAATTGACAAATATCCAAGATAAATGAATGTATTCTCTAAAGGTGATACATAAAAGTTTTTATTCAAGGTGGCACTGTTTCTTAGTGTTTTCAAAACTTTTGTGAACCAAAATTTAGAGGTTGGATCAATCATCATGAATGATGGGTTTCTATGAACGGTTCATAAAAATATTGAAAAGTCAAGAGTTTTATAAATATTGGAGTTTTGTAAAGTTAAGGAGCTTTGAAAAGGAATTCAGTGTCATGAAGTCTGGGGTTTGCAAAGGTGTGGAGCATCATGATCACATGATAAAAAATGGGATATATCCATCACTATGAGAAGTGGAGCATCACGAATTTCTAAAGGGTTGACAGTGTATCTACATGAATATGATAAGATTCATGAATTGTGAAATTACCCTTGAACTTCACAAAATAGGTAGCTTCTCAAATAAATTTAAGAGATTTGAAAAATGGTGATGAAATGGATGAAATATTATATAATGGGAGGAAATGACTATAAATAGGCCTCTACCCCATTGTAAAAATAGAGGAATACTAAATGATGATTCTAAGGCTCTGAATTCACAAAAGGCGATTCAGGATGATTTTTCAGGTGAAAAAGATCATGAAGAAAAGAATTTATTAAAGGTAATAAAAATCTAATAGTAATTTGCGAGCTTTGAAAAGGCTATGTAAGAATTATGAAAGTGTTTGAGCTTCATGAAAGAAGGTTTATTTTCAAAGGATAGTTGAGTTTCATGAAAGAGGTGAGATTCAAGAAAGTTGTGGGTTTCATGAAGGAAGTATATAATTTTCAAAAATTTGAAAGTTTCATGAATGTTGTGTGAGCTTCATGAATATAGTGACCTTTGTGAAGTGTTGAGAAGTGATTTTCCAGTGGAATTGTTGAAAAGTGGAATTCATCAATTAGATGAAAGTCAAAATTCCACATAGCATATACCTATAGTTGAGGATGTATTCATTATTGATAATAAAGGGACCTACATTTCCATCAAATTTGTGTAAATACTTTCTAGTGTAGTAATTAAAGGATGGGGAAAGAGGTGATTCTTTCCAAAGATAGTGATCCATCAAAATAGAGTCATGGAGTAACCCTTAGGAAGGTAGTAAATTATCCCAAAACATTGTAAAAGAAGTGTTACTTTGTATAACATTTATCTATACTAAATCTCAAATAAGCAGTGAGACTTAGGAAATTTGGTACATCATCACATTGCCGTTGTTTTCTCCTTGGACATAGCCCAGTGAGGGTGAAATAAGTAAAATTTCAATGGATTGTGCATGATTTAATTCCTGTTCATATATTTCTACATGAAAATGAGAGGTGAGTGTTTTTTTATTCATTAAAGCAGGATCCGATGGGGTAGTGGGTTTCCTCTACTTGCAGCAGTTTTCCTGCTCCATCATGTTCTGAATGCTGGAGATTTCTACCGCGTAGGGTTTGAAGGTTTGAGTTTTGATTTTTGAAAGTGTGATTTTTGTTATTGTGCCTGGATATTTCCTCTTGGTGAAATTCTTCCCGGTGGTTGGCCTTGCTGGCTCTGCTCTGGTGGTGATGTTTGACGGCGCTGCTGGTCGGACCTACGGGCATAAGACCGGTATTCACCGGCATACTCTTCGGAGCATTCTGGATCCTTCTCGGTAGCACGTCAATGTCTTTCGGCCCTGTTATTTGGAAACGGCGAGGAAAGCCGGTGTTTCAGGTTCCTGTGAACCGAAATTTCATGAAGACGGTGGTCGGACCTGATTGTCTCGATGCTCCGACGATGGCTCCACTATTGTCGTGCTTTGAACGGTGGTGCGTGGTGTTCCGGGTTGTCTCGCCGGTGCGCGTGGATTCACTTCCCGACGTGGTTGCGCGGCTCGAGGTTGGCTCATGGTACGTGGTGTTTTGAATTTTGAATCTCTGAAGATATTTTTTTTGGATGTTCTGTTGATTGGTTGTGAGGCTACCGGTTATCCTAAACCAGATTTATAAAAAAAAGGATTTGCAGCAGTATATTCATCAATGAAAATAAGCCTTGGAAATTATTATGTTTTACTAGGTATATAATCTAATTATACCATCCTTATTATTTCTATTTATAGTTTATGATTTTGTTAAAGGCATGTTTTTAAAATGATTTTTTTCCATGGGTTATGATACTGTGAATTGAGGAGATGATTATGAAACTCATTTTCTTTATATGGGTTATTATATGATGAAATGTTTATGAAAACCATTTACTTTATATGAATCATTATTTTATTAATGTTTTATGATATAGTGGAACTAAAATATATGGATTATTTGATGAGTGGGAAATATATCTCCCTAAAATGAAATGTATAATGGTTAATGTTCTATGAGTTCAAAACAGGGTACAAGTTAGTTTATCCCAAGCCTGAAATAGGGTACTTGGTAGGTTATCCCAAGATCAATAGAGGGTTTAAAGGATGTTTTATCAAGACCAAAAGAGGGTACATGATATTTTTTCCCAAACCCAAAAGTGGGAACATAGGAGGTTACTCCAGCCCAAAGCAAACAAATAGGTGGTCATCTCATGCTTAACATGTTATGAATATCTTGGTGGGTAGCCTGGATATGATATTTTCTATTCTTATATGTATGACACAAATATATAAATTAATAAAATGATGGGTTATCATGGATCATGTTCGTGGGTTCCTTTATGATTCATATATTATGATCTATCAATATTTATTCCATGATTAAGGTTTATGATCTATGATTTTCAGTTTCATGAACCCCTCCCACTAAAGATACAGAAATAAATGGAGGGAGATAAATACCCCAGAGTATTTCCTCTAGTAGGTTCTAGGTTTTCCATTAGCATAGATGGTATAAAAATCTCATAAAATGGAAGGGATTACAATATATAATAATGCTCTATTAGGTGATAAGATGAATCATACAAAAAAACCAAGAAATAATATAAAATAAATCAAAAAACTATCCCACAATGCATGTATACGTAAAATTGATATCGATAAAAGCCTCTGAAAATAAATCTAAATAAGAAATAAAACAATTGTCCAAAGGTCAAAGCTAGTAATGTCCATCACGGTCTACTAAGTCCCCTATTAAACCAAAATATAGTATAAAATATGTATGGTGAGCATACAAGTATACTCATTTGGAAAACCAAAGTCTCCCATGCACATGTGAAATGAGTATACTAATGCACCCATGAGAAAACAATATAAACAAACTGTACCTACGTAGGTATACTAACCAAACCCATCCTCACCATGGATCAATCACCAAATAACAAATCCATGAATAATAACATAATATGAAACATATTGATGAAGGTAAACCCACACCGCTTTCCCCCTGATTTTTCGATCTCACACCCCAATATCATATGTCATGAAGCTCTTAACTCTTCCAAATAACTTCACAACACATCCCATCCCATCTACAGAAAACTAAGCTATCACCTAACATCACATATAAAACTTGTGTATCAGGGTATTGAGAATATTAAATACATCAAACTTAGTTCATCCTCCAACCATGCATGACCCCCACCATAATCCATCTCATTACATCTATCCCAAAGACACATGGGCCATCCCATCTCATCACATCACATTTAGACATCAAAACCTTTTGACATATGGCCATCAAAACCCATGCATGTAACCATTTTATGGAAGTGGGATGAGGAAGAGTGGGTATCCATCCATCCATCATCCCATTGGGATGTTGAGAAAAAACCCCAAAAACATTTGGTGTCGACATGTGGTACTCAACATGGGTGGGGTTCATATATAAATCAAAATAAATATATAATTCATATACTTATAGAGTGACATCACAGAATCCAAACTCTTAATAGTTCATAACCAATGAATAAAACATCTCATAGGAATATCTACATTCAGTTCCAAAACTAAAATCACAACCCCACACAACGAACACAGAATCCAAAATTCATATTTCACTCTTTAATTATCATTAAACCATTTTCATGATTTTCTATTACTAATTCCTTATATTAAAATAGGTACCTTGTATCATATTTATAACCCATTAGTTTATTCAAAAAATTAACCATTTAAACAACACAACATAACCCATCATCAATTCATTCATTAAACACGCCCATTTTAAAAAAAATTCATGCATTTTGTTCCATTACTACTTAGGAAACTAGTGTAACCAACTACCATCACAACCCCACTACACAACCACACCATAACTACCACCAAAACCATAATGATCAACCATATCATATCCATTACCCCCAAACACTTCAAAAAATATCCACCATCCATGAATTTCATCATCAAATCCAAGACACAACACACAACCACATACACAAACACATTACAGCACAAACCACAATAATTTCCAGATTAGGCATTGGGGATTTTAGTCAAATCCACTTCCTATTTAATGGCGTTATCACACAATCCATATATAATGGTTCAAATAATTCATTAGATGATTATAAGAGTTTTACTAGTTATTTATTGTGGTTTTACAATAATAAAAAAATAAGGGCATCACAACATATATAAAAATTGAAAAGTAGGGGCTACTAACAACCATAATTTTCACCAAGGAATTACAACTATACAATCACAATATCAGTAATAATAAAGAATATAAAAGTTCATGCGATTCACATTCCCTTGGACGTTTTTAAATTCATTTAAAAAATTTATTATCCTTGTTAATTTGGATGCAACCATTTCTTCTTATATAAATATAATAATCTATCTCTGTATGATACTAATAAAGAAGAAATGACTGAAATCCTACCTAGAAGAAAGAATCATTACACTAACATGATACACCAAAAACAGGGGGTGCACCTATAGGATGAATCCTCCTCAGTGAAACTCAAAACAACTGTAGAAAAATGGTTCCATGACTCCAAGGGAAGAAGTATTTGGTATCGCCCATCTCAAGAGAACATATGAATAAAATAATAAAGTAATTATTTTCGCTTTTGAAATATTAGATTCAGAAATATTGGGATTAGATAGGGTTTAAATTGTCTATTAAAGTCGGATATCCTTAAATCCAAAAATTCTAAACATTTAAAAGGTATTCAGAATTTTTAGAAGTTGAAGATGTGATTAATCCCCATTTACATGGCTTTAAAATTCATTAAATAAAGAATTAAAATAATTTTTGGTCAATGAAATATCAAAAATGGAAATTAGTTAAATTCTTGAAAAGATTGAAAAACTATAGACAACCACGATTCCACAACCAGGGTTCCACCACCATGGTTACACTGCCAGGTTGGGAACACAATGGTGCCATTGCTAGGGTGCCATCACCAGGGTGCCACTACTATAGTACCACCACTAGGGTTCCACCTCCAGGGTGCCATCATTAGAATGTCACTATTGGTGATCCACAACTATAATTCCACTGTTAGTGATCCACTACAAGAATGATCCATCATTATTGATCCACCACTAGAATTCCACAATTGGTGATCCACAAAAAATTATCCACCACTAGAATGATCCACTGTTGGTTATCCACCACCAGAATGATCCCTTGGTGGTTATCCACCAATAGACTTCCACCATTGGTGATCAATGAACAGAATGATCCACTATTGGTGATCCCCCACTATAATTTTACTTCATCCTCTAAAATAATCATATTCCCTCCAAAACACCAGAATAATCCTCCCTTCATTCTCCTAATATCTATTTAATTTCTTAGGACATATCAACTACTAGATGTTCTACAATGTAAATGGTTTTAAGGTCCAAGACGTTACATCAGAAAACGATCAAACAATTTTTACCCTTGAGAATTAAAAACAACCCAGATGGAATGAGAGAAATGGTTTAAACAACCATCCCTCAAGATACATCTCGAGGATCTCATTATTTTTGAAACACCACCACTAAAAAACTAACGACACCTCACTGAAAGAATGAATCAATAAATTCCATCCAACATGTTAAGATACTATCCTCTTTTTGTGAAACTGACTCACCATCATAGATTTATTCACATCATATAAAATGTCTCTTGATTAGGAATCATGCCCTCCCATTTTATTATGTCAAAACTTTATCAGACATCACACAACACACATCACACCGAGGAGAAAAAATATATCATAAAACAAAAAGGTCCAAACAATACATCACAATTTAAAATTGAGTAAGTAAAAAATCAAAAAAATATTGGGTACCAGGAACACATCTAGGTATCTTGATGCTAAGAACACTTCTCTAAGACACCATGCCTCCATAGCACACAAAACAAGTTACTGGTTCATCCTCATAGAATAGTCTCTTGATGGACTTAGATATCTACTGGATGATCCATGAACATCACATCATCCTTGATATCTGTCTCTCCACAGTCAATGACATGAGAGTCATCATGATGTTACTGACATAGATGAGAGACATGGAAGGCATCATAGATCATATCTAGTCAAGGCATAAGTTCCAAATAATGAGACACCTCACTAATTATTCCAAACACCTCAAAGCGTCCAATAAAATAGGGTGAGAGATTAGTCCCTTTATCTAACCTCTGCTGCCCATGTTGAGAGTAAAACTTCAAGAACACATGGTCCCCAACCTCAAACTACAAGGGTATCATCTTGTGATCGACATAAGAATTTTATGGGTCCACTTATTTCATAACCTTTTAAACCAACAAAAAATTATCTGTTTTTATCTGCACCACATTGGGTCCATGTACTTCAAACTCACCAAATGATGCTCAGTATAATGGAGAATGAAATGGCCTACCATACAAAGCCTCAAACAGGACCATGGTAATGGATGAGTGATAAATGTTATTGTAAGAAAAATCATCCAATGGAAGGTTCCATTCCCACGAACCACTGATGTCCAATACACATTCCCTCAATATATCCTCCATTATTAGGAATGTTCTCCCTTTCCTCCCATCCATCTGAGGGTGGAAATTAGTGTGGTGATGTAACTGAGTGTCAAAACCATGTAGCAATATACACCAAAATCATGAGGTAAAACATGAATCTTGATCTAATAAAATGGACCTCAGGACTCCATGAATACACAACACCTTATCTACATACCGTTATTCTAAAACATCCACTGCACCTATCTCCTTGATTTCTAGGAACTACACTAATTTCATCAACTGGTCCATAATTACCCATATAAAATCCCAACTTCCCTAAGCTCGGGGTAACCCTATGATGAAGTCCATTAACTTTTCATCCCATTTCCACTCAGGAAAATTCAATGGTTTCAGAAAACCTCATTGAACTTGATTCTTGGCCTTTACCTACTGTAAAACCAAACAACTCACCATGAACTCTGCTATTTCTTATATCATAGTGGGCCCCCAAAATGGTATCCTCAAACCATGGTAAAACTTGAATAATACAATGTGTAATGAAAAAGGTGATTTGTGGAACTTGAAAAGGACCCCATCATGAACCGATACCATAAAAAACAACCTCTAATGAATCACCATCTGATTCTAAAAATCCTCCACCCATCCCTTTGGAGCATCATATTGGCCAACATGATCACACATCACCTCTGACTTTGAATCTCCCCACTGAGAATCCTCCATCTTCCATATCAAAGAATACATCATCAAAATCTGAAATAAAAACCCATCTCCATCGACTAACCTCTCATCTATGTAATGGCCTACCAACTCCTCCATCACTCTCCTAGCATTCCAAGACTCCTAAACAACATCATTTTGTGACATTATTCTCAAAGAGATAGCCACAACATTCCCCTTTCCTGGGGTATGAGAGATCTAAAAATCATAATCCTGAATAAACTCTATCCACCTTGGTTTCTATAGATTCAGATCTGGAAGAGAGAATAAATACCTCAATATCTTATGATACATGAACATAAAAAAGTTGTCCCTAATGAGGTAATGTCTCCATAACATCATCAAAAACACAACTGCTACTAGATTTAGATCATGGGTGGAATAATTATGATAGGGGAGATGCAAATTCTTATAACCATAAGAGATCAACACCCTCAATTGTTTCAACAATAATCCCAATTCCATATAAGAATCATCACAAAATAACTCAAATATTACACCCTCATTGGGAAAATGAAGCGCTGGAGCACTGAAAAACTTCCCCTTTATGTAACTGAACGCTGCTTGGTACTGATATGTCCACAAAAAATCTTGGTCCTTCCTGGTTAATTCTATCAATGGGGCTATAACTCGAGATAAATCAGGTAAAATCCTCTAGTAATATCCTATTATATGAAGGAATCTACAATCTTCTACCACATTCTTGGGTTCTTATAAAGAAAAATCTACCACAAACATTGACGAATTCACTATGACACCCTATTGAGAGACCACATGCCCACGTAAATGCACCCATCATGTCCAAAAATTGCACATGGAAAACTTTCCATAGCAAAAATGGTAAAAAAGAACCTATAAAACTTACCTATGATATTTTCCCTGCACGTCCCTTGACTTTGAGTAGATAAGAACATCATTAATGAGCAGAACCACAAACTCATTTAGGAATTTAAAAAACACAGAGTCTATGAGACCCATCAACAAAAATGGATTGTTAGTAAAAAATAAGTGAATGAAAATGAATTTAATGTGCCTATACATGAATATAAAGGTAGTCTTATAGATATATCAACCCTTCAGCCTCAACTGGTGATACCTAGATGACAAATCGATCATTGAGAATCATCTTTCTCCCCTCAACTAGTCAAAAATATCATCGATACTCATAAGAGGATAAATATTCTTGATCATCACCTAGTTCAACCCTAGGTCATCTATGAACAAACTCAGACTACCGTCTACATTCTTGGTGAATAACACTAGAGGACCCCATGGTGATACACTAGGTAAGATGAAACACATATGTGTCATATCATCTATCTAAATCCTCAACTCCCCCAACTCATAAGGTTCCATCCGATAAGGATCCATCAAAATTAAATAAGTACTAGGTTGTGATTTTATTCCAAACCCAAAATCACACTGAGGAGATAGTTTCACAACTTATATAGAGAAAACATACATGAATTCACTGAAAAACATGGGGGCCTTCTCTACCCCATCATCCACTGACTCTACTAACATCTATGTCATCATATAAAGAAGAAGATCCACATGCCGACTTCCCACCTAACAATCCAACTCACCAATGAAAAACACACATTGACTATCCACATTAAAGTACACAAATATACATTGGAAGAAACTAATAACAAAACACATAGAATACAACCAGTCAATTCCATGGTTGAAATTGTATTGCTACATCTCAAGTAAAAAAATATCGACACATAATTGATGCTTCTCCATCATCAGTCTACACCTCGTCACACATAAAAAAATATGGTATGACCTATGAATGACATATTAAACACTATGTACCGAGATGTATATCTACTTCCAGTCCTATATAACGGAATAAATTAGGTGAAAAAGGAGTGTGAAGCTCCGAAATCAAACAAGGAACAAAAAATGGTACATGATAAACTGAGTATACCTCTAATGATATCTAGCCCCACTGGTGCTGCTAAATTCACTACATGAAATGGACCACACCCAGCTCCCTTACCTCTTTAAAGTTGACCTCCTCCATGAGCATTCCTGGGTCGTGGCCCCTGAACAAAAGTATTATCCCGAGTTTAGAATCTACTAGCTCTATCTCCCAATCAGAGGATCATAAACATAATACCTTTATTGATGAAACTATATCACTAGAAATAGATACTAAGTCGTACGCTGAACCTTCATGCCTCCACCAAAATGAGCTCAAGAATCCACTAGGTGATGATCCAAAAAATTTATATGGCCTCCATAGATGAATATAAATGGTCTAAAGATCTTAAGAGGATGAAAATAGCTACTGAGGATAGCTCTAGACTGGTCAAAACATCGAAGGGATTGGTTCATATGAATTATCACTGAAGACTATAATATTTAAGGAACCCTGTTAGTTCCCCTATCATAGTAATCCTCCTCATGAGTTCATATTCTCAATCATCTCCTCCTTTTTCTGAACCTCCAGATACATGGGAAACATAAATAGATTAACTACATACTGGATTGATTAATGTAGTTCCTCCTCAAAACACCTTTCTATGGACTCCTTGTATAGGAAAATATTTGGAGAAACCTATAAAAGGTCCATTAATTTATCCCGATCTCCTACACAGACATACTCTCTTGCTGAAGGGAGAGTGTCTCTTTACTTTTTACACCCTTCATGGTCGATGAAAGGAACTCCATTTAGAATTTTTTCTGAAATTTACCCCATGAAACATATGCCTCATTTAGAAAAGAAAGATACAACATCCGCCAATGATGTGAAGATACTCACATCTAACTAACATCGAAGGGGACCTAGTACTCAATCATGGACCAATTCAAACTAAAAGTTATCCATAGTTCCTCAACCCAACTATTTACATCCACATCAGAAACACTTTCCTCATACTGACCAATAGCCTATTTCTGAAAGGCTTGCAACTTCTTATGCCACTTATCATCAACCTCAACATGATCAACCCTTTTCTAATCAACTATTCCCGCCTAATGAACCTCCACTACTTGAGCCACATGCAGACAATGACCACGAGAAAAAACATAAAGATATCTAAGAAATTAATATGCCTGATAGTATGAATTTTTAATAGGATTCATTCTAATTCATATTATTCATTTTTAACCTTCCAAAAATATCCCAATTAAAATAGAAACACTATTCATCATTATTCATGTACCCATCCTTGATCTTTACCCTAGAAAAAAGTCCACCTCACTTGGTTGTTTAATAATTTTAGAGTTTTTACACTAAATCACTAGGGGGACTAAAATCCCATCATCTATTTGGTCTCCCTGGCATATGTCATGTACCAAGATCAACTAACACTATTTCCATATGAACCAATGAAATATTCACTATGCTTAACCCCAAACTGCATCCTATATCTCAAACAAAACTTTTGATACTACTCTATCATGACCCACTACCACAAAAGATACCACAATGAAGGGAGAGGTATAATGAACCCCCTAAGTACCACCTTTTTTAGGCCCTAGGTGTTGGACTAGCACCTAGGGTATAAAAATATCATGAAATGGGAGAGAGTACCCTCTATAATAACATAGGACCAAAACATAAGGGGAATCATCAAAATTCAACTCCAAGGAATAATATAAAATAAATCCAAAAACTATAACACAATGAATGTATATATTAAATTGATACAAGTAAAAATATCCAAATTAAATACCCAAAAATAAAACTAAAACAATGACACAACAACTGTCCAAAGGTTTGAACTAGTAATGTCCAGCACAATCCAAAAAGTTCTCTAGGAAACATAAAAACATTTTTATATAGGTAGGGCGAGCATACAAGTATACTAAGTAGGAAAACCAAAGTCTCTCATGCACATGTGAAAAGAGAATACTGATGAACCCATGAGAAAACAGTAGAACCAAACAAAACCTACATAAGTATACTAACCAATAAAATCCTCACAAGGCCCACTCACCAAATAATGCATACTAGTATAATGATGTAATATGAAACATATTGATGAAGGGTACACCTTACCACTTTTCCACTTATTTTCCACTCTCACACCCCAATGTCATATGTCCTGGCACTCCCACCACTTCTAAATAAAATCAAATCACCTCAAATCCTGCCTGAAGACACATAGGATATCACCTCACATCACATCTCATTACAAACATAGGTGGGTATCATGTATATGAAGGAAAACAACCTTGTTACCTCCTCCTATCATGCACAACCCCTACTATAACCCATATCATCACATCTTGTTTGAATAAAAATGGGATATCCCATATCATCACATCACATAAAGATAGAGGTACTTATAAATGTTTTCCATCACAACCCATGCATATCACCAAAACATGGAAAAGGGAGCGGGGAAGAGCAGGTATCCAACAATTCATCTACCCACTAGGATTTTTGTGGAAAACACCCCCAAAACATTTGGTTTCAGCACATGGTTCTCAATGTGGGCGAGGAATTTATAAAAATCACAAATAATATACCATGTATATACATATAGAGTCACAACACACAAGTCAATCATAATGTTTTACAAACATGGGATAAAAAATCTCATAGGAACTCCCACTTCCATTTCAAAAACTAAAAGCACAACCAAATATAAGAAAAAAACAATTCAAAACTCATATTTTAGTATTTAATTCTCATTAATACATTTTCCATATTTTTGCATTACTAACCCCTTCCATTAAAATAGGAACCATGTTCCGTATTTCTAGAACATTTTTTATAAAAAAAATTAACCATTTAAATCACACATCCCATCATCAATTAATTTGCTAAACATCACCATTTTATATAATTTTCTTGAATTTAGTTCCGTTACCACTTGGGAAACTAGAATAACCAAACACCATCACATCCCTAATGCACAACCACCCCAAAACCACCATCATAGCCCCACTACTCAACCATATCCCATATACTTCCCCACACACATCACAACATAGACACCACCCGTGTATTTCATCATCACATATAAGACATAACATACAATCACATCCAAAAATACATTACAAAATATACCAAATAATTTTTCTGATTAGGGATATGGGCTTTTAATTAATTCCACATCTTTATTTAAGGGTGATATCACACCATCCATATATCATAGTGGAATAAATGTATTAGTTGAGTATAAGTGTTTAACTACTTGTTTAGTATAGTTGCAAAACAATCAAACAATAGGTTTATCACAACATATATAAAAGACTAAAAATAGGGGCTACCAACATCCTTGATTTTTATCAAGGAATTAGGTCTATACAATAAAAAAATCAATAATAATGAAGCTTGTAAAAAATCTTGTAATTCAGATTCCCATTTTCCTTTTTAAATTAATTTAAGAAATTTATTTTTCTTTCATAATTTTGATGCAACCATTTACTCTTAGATAAATATAATCATCCCTCCCCATATGATACACCTAAAGAAGAAACAAAAGAAATCATACCTAGAAAATAGAATATTTATACTATTTTGCTGCACCAAAAACAGGGGTACACATATAGGAATATACCTACTTGGGGGAAACTCGAACAAACTATTGAAAAAATGTTCCATGAATCTAAGTGAAGAAGGATTTGGAACCTCAAACCTCAAGATAACATAAGCTCAAAATAATTAATGAAATATATTCTCTTTTGAAATATTAGATCCTAAACCATTTGGATTATATATAGTTTAAATTGTCCATTAAAGTATGATATCATTAAATCCACATGTTTTAAACATTCAAAAGGTATACAAACATTTTAGATGTTGAAGATATGATTAATACCCTTTTAAATAGATTTTAAATTTATTAAATATGGCATTAAAACAATTTTTTATCAAAGAAATGTAAAAAATGGCAATTCAGTAAATTATGGAAAAAACTGGAAACATTGTAGACTAACACATTAAGGGTGGAACCAATAGGGATCCATCACCAGGATTCCATGTCCGGGGTTCCTTTCACCAGGGTTCCACTGCCAGGGTGCCACCTCTTGGGTGCCACCACTGGGGTGCCACTGAAAGGATGCCACCATAAGGGTTCTAATGCCAGGGCTCCACCACCAAGGTGCCTTTGCCATAATTCCATCGTTGTTGATCCACTCCGAAAATGACACAATTAGAAATACACCAATAGAATAATCCACCATTTATGATCCACCATTGGGGACCCACTATTTGTGATCCACCCTTGGTGATCTACCACTAGATATCCACAATTGGTGATCCACCACAAGAATGATCCAATATTGGCGATCAACTTACAGAATGATCCAATGTTGGTGATCCTCCGAAAGAATGATACCTTGTTGGTGATCCAGTGCCAAAATGCCATAGTTGGTGATCCATTGACAGAATGACCCACTATTGTTGATCCACCTCCAAAATTTTCTATCATCCTATAAAACACCCCTCATCCCTCTAAAACACCTAAAAACTCCACTCTTACTTATCCCAACACCTATGAACTTTCCCTAGACATCTCAACCACTATATTTATCATAAATTAATGGGCCATAAGGTTTCAGGTGTTACATGATGGGTATGGTTTTCAAATGTTTTTATCATGTTCTCACACCCTTATGGTCATGTTATGTTGATATCCTTAATTTTTACCCTTACTGAGCATATGATATCACCCTTAATTATGTTTATTTTCCAAATGTTATGAAGAAAAATTTTAAGCAGGTTATGTCTATGGAGTATACTATATGGGAAGATATTTATGGGATATGTTGAAGGAATTTAATAAAACAATAAGTTTTTTTCTAATCTCCAAATATAGTAGACCTTATGGGCCTTGGGCATGCATTTGTGAAAATATATTTAATATTTATCTATTAAAATGTAATATCAATGTATTAAAATCTTGGGTCACAATATTTTATATCAAAGGAAAAGTTTATTTAGCCTTTTTAATTCAGTTGAGATTTTTTTGGGAACCCTAAGGATAAGTCTAAAGATAATTTAGGGGTATAGGAAAATTTCATGGAAATTTTAGAAAAGGGTAGAGTGAGTGTATTACAGGAAATAAAATCTCTATATAAATAATAAAAGTGGATTTGGATCTAGAATAAAGGCACATATGGTTAATAACTCGTAAAAGGGCATATTGAGGTTTGACTCAATTGTATCCTGGTTCTCAAAAATGGGCCTTGCTGCACACCTGGTTTGAAACTCCAAGGGGATATTCCTTGGAAATTTACAATCTCTTTAAGAACTATTATAAATGATTTGAATAATTGTTGATCATTAATGACTTAGGTTAAACCAAAGGTTTTATATATTAAAAAGAAGGTGTCATGATTTAAATATTTAAGGAATGATTGATCTCTCTAATCAAGTATGTATGACAGTCATGTTGACCATTTTTATTTTTTATATGGGATTGAAGATAAAATTATGCGGTTGATATGGTAATTGGTAAGATCAAATTTTGAAGAACCCTATTAGACCTTTATTATTAAAATTACTGTAAATCTGAAATATTTTTAAGGAATGATAATTAATATCCTCAATGGTTAAATGTTGAATTAGTAGTGAAAAACCTTAATGGTATGATGATCGTAATGAAAGTATAGGATTATTATATGGCTGAAGTTTTTGGGAATGTGGTTCCTATAAATATTTCTATTCTTACTACAGTATAATGTGATGTAATAATAGGAATATATTTGATATATATATACAAATCCCACATTAATTTCCATGTAAGGTAAGTCATATTTTATATTCTGAACCAACCTGTTACCATCTACCATTGTGATGATAAATATGAACTTCCAATGGAAATTTCACCAATTTTATGGGTCTGGATTCCTTTTATAAATGGGTTTTTATCTTTTATGGTTGGGATGGAACTCAAAATAAGTGATATTCCTATTGTGTGGGAGTAGGTTGATGTATTTCTAGAAGAGTTTACTTGCATTTAGGAAAATTAGGATGTTGATCTCTCAATAGAACTCATACTTGGTTCCAAATCTATTTTAAATACTCTATATAGAATATAACTGATTGATTTTAAATAATTGAAGAAGAAAATCCATGACTATATTGAAAAGGGATTCATTCAGGCAAGTGTTTCACCTTGGAGGTGAACCTATTCTTTTTTCTGTGAATAATGTTGAATTTATTTTACTCTAGATTGATTATTAGGAGTTAAAAAGTTCATAATAAAAAAAGTATCCACTAACCCATAATGATGATTTGTTTAGTCTATATCATGGATATTATTACTTTTCCAAGAATTAAATTCATTGTGGATATCATCAATTGAGGGTTATAAAGAAGGATATACACATGACAACATTCCATATAAGGTTTGGACACTATGAATATATAGTGATGCCATTTGGTCTTATTAATTCCTCCACTATGTTCATGGATTTAATGAATAGTGTATTTAGGGATTACATTGATCATTTTTTGGTAGCCTTTATATAAAATATTAACATATATTCAATGTTAAGGTTTTCATTTTTGGGTAATATATTATCAAGTTTGGGTATATCAGTGGATCCATCAAAGATGGAGGATATTGAACATTGTCCCAGACTAACCACAGTGAATGAGATGAATAGTTTTCTTAGTTTAGATGGATGTTATTAACATGTTTTAGAAAATTTATCATAATTATCTAAACCACTCTCTATGTTAACTCATAAGGGAGCTATGTTTTTCTGAACAAATGAATGTGAGGAAAATTTCAAAGAACTAAATAGAAGGTTAGTCATTTCTCATGTGATTACATTACCCAACAGTAGATAAAGGTTTGTAATCTTGAGTGATGCATCAAATAATTGACTTGGATATTTTATCATGTATAATTAAATGGATATAGATTATGCCTCAAGATAATTGAAGGTTCATAAGAAAAATTACCCAACTCATGATTTGGAGTTAACTGGGGTAATTTTTGCATTAAAGATATGTAGGAATTTTATTTATGGAGAATAATTTGATATTTTTACTGATCATAATAGTATAATGTATATATTAAAATAGAAATATTTTAACATGTGATAGATAATATGGTTTGAGTTGATTAGATATTATGACTGCTTAAAACATTACCACCTTGTGAAAGAGAAAAAGGTAAATGATGCTTTGAGTTAAAAGGATCATGTTATATTATCTATGATGGGGATAAAAAAGATCCAATATTTATAGATTTTCAAAGGATTGATTTGGAAATCATGAAGGATGTGGGAAAAAATTTTATTTAAAAAATACCTATTTAACCATATATCTAATGGAATATTAAAACAACATAGAAGGATGATGTATAACTATAGAAGAAGGTAATTTTGTTTCGGAGTTTAACCCAGACTATAGTGGAATGATATATTTTAGAAAAAATGCATGTTTTTCTTCCAAACCTAATTTGAATAAGGATATATTAGAGTAAGATCAAAGTTCATCATTATCTATTCATCCTAAAAGTAAAAAATGTATAGATATTTAAAAGAGTATTTTCTTATGGGAAGGAATGAAGTGAGATATTGTAGAGTTTGAATCTAGATTCATGGCATGTCAGCAACTTAAGGCTAAGAGAAAAAAGTATTAGGGGATGTTAAATCATTAGACACATCAGAATGAAAATAGGAAAAAACTACCATGGATTGTTTCATCATAATCCACAAAATATCTAAATGGAATAATTATATATGGGTCTCAGTCTACCACCTTACAATTTCCGCACACTTTATCTCTAGTAGATAATATTTATCTCTATATCATCTTTCTACAATATTAATTAAGGAAGTGGTAAGGTTTCATGGAGTACCACATTCCATTGTATCTGATTGAGATACTAGGATTACCTCAAAGCTATGGAGAAGTCTTTGGAAAGCTATTGACATAGATTTGAGTTTCAACATTGTGCATCATTATCATATAGATGACCAATATGAGTGGAAAATTCAAACCATAGAGGATATTATTAGATCCTTTTCTATGGATTTAAATGTTTTTTGAATCAAAAACTTCCATTGGGTTAGTTTTCATACAACTATAACTTTCACTCGAGCATTAAAATGCCTCATTATGAAGCCCTATATGGAAAGAAGTGTAAAACTCTAATATAATGGGATGTATTTTGAGAAATAAAACTATTGTGACCTAAGATTAATGAATAAATGGTATATAAGGTTATATATAATCCACAACACATAATGGAGTCACAATGTTTGTAGAAAACTTATACCGATAATTGTAATAATTATCTGTAATTTGATATTTGTGATAAGGTGTTTCTAACAATTTATCCATGAAATAATTTTATGAGATTTGAGAAGAATGAAAAGCTCATTTATTGGTTTATTGATCCTTTAAATATTCTTGATTATATCAGGATGATATCTTATCGATTGGTGCTTTAAACGATCCTCTCTCAAGTCCTTGATGTGTTACATGTATCTCTCTTGAGAAAGTACATAACTAATCCTTCACATGCACTGAAATTAGAGGTCACACTTCTTGAACATAATATTAACTAAAAAATAAGATATTATAGGTATTATAGATTATGGAGAGAATTTTCTTTGAAATGAGGTCACTCAAATGGTCAAAGTGTTATGGTAAAACCACAAGTTTGAATATGCTATATAGAAACCTGAGGATACGATGTGGAATAAGTATCCTCATTTTTTGTAACAAAGTTAAGAATTTAAAGGCTGAAATTAATTTTTATGGGGGTAGAATGTTAAACCCAAATTTTTTATGTAATATTTTTTTTCAAATAAATTTAATTTCATTAATAGATTCTATTATACTCAACACTGTGTTTTAATGAAAAAAATATAGTATTAATATTACTATTTAAACATTCTGATTAAAATATTAATTTAAAACTTTGTAGTATGAATATAAATATTTTTTAATTTTTTTTGTATAATATTTTTATATAAACAAAAAAAAAGACAAATACTTACATAATTTTTAGTAAAGTATTTATATGTTCCAAGAATGCTATTTTCTCAAAAATAATATTTTTTGATTTTTATGAACAAGTAAAAAAAGTAATTTTCACCAGTTTTAGAATATTAATTTGAGAAAATAAACTATATATTTGAAATTTACAATTAAAAATTATCTTTTTGATCATTTTTTATAATTTTCGGCAAAGATTAATTTTTTTGGTGAATAGAAAAAAATACTAATTTTTATTATACATTTCCTTTTAATTTAAATAATATTCAAGAATAATTTCTTTGATGTTTTAAAAGTAAAATTAGTTTTATTATACATTTATTAATCCAACTTATTAAATTTTAATATATTTAACATTTAATTTTTATATTAAATCCTTTTATACTTCGAAAAATATTCTATTGGGAAAACCACTTTTTCATCGCATATACATGTATAATTTTAAATTAAAGTTTACCACTTCTATGAATAAAATTTTGAAACATATATTCCATATTTTTATTCATTATAATGAATATAATTTAATAATTTGAACGTAATTTTTGTTAAAATTAATAGTAAATGTAGTAAAAATTAATTACCATTGTTAAGGTTAAAACGAGTTTACCAAGAGATTAAATTAATACGATATGGTGTACAATGTCCTATAAACTTGTTAAAATACAATTTTATGGAAATATTTAAACCTTATATCATCAAATGTTGGATAATTATCATTTTTTGAGTCTTTTTTCATATTTAAAATTGTGGTACACATTTTTCTTTTCAAAAATTCCAAGTGTGTCTTTCCCCCACTTATAAAAGGAAAAGCCCTCTTCTATCCTATTGATACATTATAAATAATTTGGCTTGAAAATTACCTAAAAAAATACTTTCCTTACTTCCCTCCCCACATCATTGAATATTTATTTTTATTAGAAAACCCTTCTATTAAGTCTTTAGATGTAAACCTATAGGGGTTCTATAATGAAGAGGTATAATCCTTAATGACGCGTTTTCATATTATCTATTCACAAAACTCCTTAAGTATTCAATAGTGATGGTATAATATGATCAGAATATTTCATATAATTATATGTTAGTATGTTAATTTTTGACCCAACTATATATCCTCTTTCATCAAGTGGGAAATTAATCCATCAATCGTTTGTATGGAGAACTATTGCCTTGCAAACCAATGTAAATTGTTTTCCATAAACACCTATCACAGATGGATATATTAGTATATTTAATGTTTATATATGAGATTTATGAAATTATTATACTTTTTAAATTAAAATATAACATTTAAATTCTTACCTTATTATCCGTTGGAAGATGATAACATCTCTTGTGCATGTGGACTACCACCTCTATGAAGCGATGTGAAACATTTTTTTATTTTATTTTTACATGGATCATAATAAGTATTTATTTGATTAATATAAATTATATATATGAAATAATAATAATTTTTAAAATGTGAATTAATTTTTAAATTTCCTTCATTATATCCTTTGAAAAAATCGAAACAATGTTCATGCGTACCTACATCCTTTCACATCCCTGAATTGTGTAATTCATTTTCTATCTTGAAAGTTTATGGAATAGTATATACACATATATAATTATTATATATGATATTTTTATAATTTTTAACATTATAGATATTATTGAACCATTTTAAATTTAAAAGGAATGAAGTTACAAACCAAAACCCACATGAAAAAACGAAGAAATTATTACCCGAAATGTGATTTTAGCAATGAATTGTTAATAAATTGGTGATAAAAGGTTATAAGTATATAATACAGGGTATGATATATGTGATTAAAATTATTGATAATATTTAAAATAAACATATATTTATTATAAATTAGTTTTTAATGTGTGTGAAGAAATTTGTGACTTAAGGTAAGATATTTCATCACAAATTTTATTTTTTTGGGACATATATTTATGTAATGAACCCAATTTATTTTATGAGGTTTACATAATTATAATTTGATATTTTATATAATTAATAAAATTATTTAAATTATTTTAACATTTAATTTTATTATATTATTTATTGGGGCTTACAATTCAAAAGTTACCAAGGTTGTATGTGATTTTCATCTCACATTTATTTCTATGATACATAGGCCATATTCACCACTTGTATATTTTGTGAAGTGTATATACTTACCATGAGTTTATTTTATGATGATTATTATAAAAATTATTGAGATTTAATTGTTCATATATGCTTCTATATTTCATGGGTATTATTATTAAAATGTTACCAAAGTGATAGGGGTTTGATTTTACAATCTTATTATTTATCATGGTTATTTATGATTATGATTATAATTATGAGATATTATGATTTACCAATAAATAAACTCATGAATTTTATTATCCTATAGTTTTTTCAAAAAAATACATGTTTTCTATTCTTTCACCACTTTATGTACAAAAGGGTCGAAAAGATTTTTTATAATGAAAAATAACTTTATTTTCATATTCGATCGAAATCCATTTTTTTAAGGTTTATGTTTTCAAAAAAAAATTAATGAAATATTTTAAAATTAACCATTAAATTTTTAATACCATTTTAACCCATAGTATAATTTTTTTAAATGTGTTTATTGAAATCTTCTTGTCATATTTTGAACAGGTTTCTTTTGAATTTTTACCAAAAATGTTAAAGGAATATTAATTTTAACATATTTGACATGAATGGTATTTCCCCCCCTCATGACCAATCAATTATTTTAATATTACTTTAATTGTTTCCAAGGTTATTTTCAAATACACTTTTTTCAATAATATTTGATAAATTTTTATATTTTAGAGAATTTTTTTCAAAATGGGAAGGATATGTTCCGCAAGAAACTTTTAATGATATTTTTATTGAATTTATATTCATCAATAGAAACAACCCTTGGTGTTAATAATGTTTTACTATGGATTTGATCCCTTTATACCATTCTTATTATATATATGGATGATTTACTAGGATGGGGAAGATATGTTTATTGAACATGTTTATTTTCCATGATTTATGGTATGATGAATTGAGGGGATGATTATAAAACCCGTTTCCTTTATATGGGTTACACTATGATAACATGTTTATGAAACCCATTTCCATTCTATGGGTTATGATATGATGAGCATTTTATGATATTATGTAACAAAAATATATGGATTATGTGATATATGGGACCTATATCTCCCTATAATGCATTCGATATTGATTAATTTTCTATGAGCTCAAAATAGGGTACACAATAGGTTATCCGAATCTTGAAAGAGGGTACATGTGAGGTTATCCAAAGTTAGAAAGAGGTTATATATGATTTAATCCCAAGACTGAAAGTGGGTAAATTTGAAGCTATCCCAAGCCCAAAATAGGGAACATAGGAGGTTATCCCAAGCCTGAAAAAGGTAAATGGTTGTTAACGCCAGACAAACATGTTATGAATATATTGGTGGATATCCTTGAAATGATATTTTCTATGCGTATGTGTATGAAAAAATATATGGCTTATGAAAATGTTATGTTCACATGGCTAATGTTTTTTTGATTATTTTTTGATTCTTGTATTATAAATTATCAAGATTTATTCCTTGAATCAAATTTATGATCCATGATATGAAGGGTTTGGTTTTCAAATGTTATTCTCATATTCTTATACCATTATTCTTATGTTATGATGATATCCCCCATGTATACCCTTATTGAGCATCTAATATCACCATTTCTTATGTTTTGTTTACCCAAGTTATGAATAATGTTCATAGGTAGGGTATTTCTATGGATTTTACTATGTGGGAATATCATTATAGGATATATTTAAGATATTTTAGTATATAAGAATATTTTGTATCTAGTATAAAAAATAGAAAACCATTACTGTCCTCAGGGGTGTATTTGTAAAATTTATTGAATATTAATATATTCACTACTGGAAATATGAACTTTCCCAATGCTTGTATACCAACGGTTCGTAAAAACCGTTGGTATAGGTTCCATTTCCCAACGGTTTGGATAAACCATTGGGAAATCCCACTTTGAGGCCACCTTTCCCAACTTTTTGGAAAAACCGTTGGGAAAGGGTATGGATTTCCCAATGGTTTGGCCTAACCGTTGGGAAAACCCACATTTTGGCCACCTTTCCCAACAGTTTTCGCAAACCATTGGGATAGGTATACCCTTTCCCAAAGGTTTGGCCAAACCGTTGGGAAAAGTCCACTTTGTGGACATCTTTCCCAACGGTTTGTCCAAAACCGTTGGGAAAGGGTATACCTATCCCAAAGGTTTGCCAAAACCTTTGGGAAAGGTCCCCCACAAATCAAACTTGCCTCAGAATCAAAATCCAGAATCAAAATCTATACCAACAGTTGTCAAAACCGTTGGTATATGCCTATACCAACGGTTTTGACAACCGTTGGTATATATCCTTTGATTTTTTTATCATTTCTTCTTACCCAGAACATTATATAAATCAAAATTTAAAATCATTATGAGAGTACATATATATATTTATGTAATTATATTCACAAAAGTCATGTTAGGTTAGTGGTTAAGTCATTTAATAATAAACTAGGGGTCCTGGGATCAAATCCCAGCGAATGCTTTTTTTTGAAATACATATACCAACGGTTCCATAACCGTTGGTAAAGATTTTCATATTAATTATACCAATGGTTTCCAAAACCGTTGGGATAGGTCTATACCAACGGTTTTGGGAAAACCCTTGGTATAGACCTATCCCAACGGCTTACTTGGAAACGGTTCTCCAAATCGTTGGTATAGGATATACCAACGGTTTGGAGGCCTATATCAACAGTTCCAAACCATTGGTATAGGTTAGTTTTCCAGTAGTGATTAACATATAATATCTATGTATAAAATGCCTAGGTTTATATAGTGATCCTTATACACCCTATAAGAATTGATTTTCATAAAGTAAGAATATTAGTTTAGTTGAAATGGGAATAATTATAATTGCTAAATAAAAACTCTCAAAAATGTTCTAGAGAGAAGTAGAAAGTATAGAAGTGAATATTTAGAATATATTCTTGTTAATACCTAAAAAAATATTGATTCTTATAAAATATGATACAATAAGAAAAATACAATGAATTACTTCAGATTTTTAGTAAGTGTATGTTTAATAAAGATAAATAAATCAAATTGGATATTTTTTTTGAAAAAGTAGGGGAAGGTGTGTAGATGGGATAAATATCCAATGTAAGAGGTTATAAATGTGAGAACAAAAGGATAAAAATGATTTTTTTGATTTATATGATATGAAAATAATTTAAAATAAGGTCATCTTGAATGGAAAAGGTAAAATATATTTTGAATTATTAAAGGAATATAATATGGAATTTTCTAAAAAAACAAGTAAAAAGAAAGATGATCATGAACCCATCTAACTTAATAATTATTATGATTAGTCAAATAATAATGAGAATATTGTTGAATATAGAGTAATAAATTATTATAAGATTAAAAGGAAGGATGAATATTAAAACATCAATAGAAAAAAATAATCGTTAATACAGACTAGAAAGAAACTAAGGCTTGAAATGAAATATCTATTACCCAAAAAGACAAATATACTTTTATTTTTAATGTTTTTTTTGATAATAACACTTTTAATAGTTTAGGGGGAACCCTCAAATGACCCATATGACCAGTGGAACTGGGCCCATATATAACCTGATGGCCCAAATTCACAAGGACCATTAAAAGAACTTTGAAGGCCCAAGAACAAAATACACTTTTTGAACTGCCCCTCCCAATCATCTTGCATCTTTGAGGGCACCTAGATCCAAAACATGCATGGACGATTAGCTTGAATTATCCCATTAAATGATGCATGATTCCTAGTATAAATAGAAATTTAAATACCCTATAAATCTTCTACTTTGGTTAGCTATACTCTGGTGGATGGTACTTTACATTTAATAGTCTTCTAGGGCCAAACCCAATATGGTATTCTTAGGTTTCTTATTGGCTATTTATGGATCGGAGGCCTAGTGACCTAAAGGTATATGGCATCACAAAGGCCTTGTGTCCTAATGGCCCTATGTCCTGAAGGCCTTATGGCCAGAAAACCTTTCCGGTGTCCAAAATCCCATGTGACCTGAAGGCCTTGGTGGGCCGAAGGCCTTAATACCCATAGGCCCAAACCTATGTCTCAATGCCCCAAATCATATGAATAGTTCTGTATTCTATAGTAAAACCCAATACCTACTACAGTAACTACTACAGTACCACACAATTGAACTATAATTATTTTCTGAAGTAGTTTAACACAAAGAGTTGATAAATTATATAACTAAATAAATTGATCATATTAAGAAAAATTCTACTTGGTATTATGTTCCAAGAAAATAAGGGAATAATTTTATTATAACCTATTGGGAATTAAAAAAAACTCAATGAAATGGTGTGATTTCAAGAAAAATTACACATTGGTTTGTAAAGGGTATTATTATATAAAAATTATTCAAATTTTAATTTTTTCACCGATTAGAAGAATTGAATCAATTAGAATGTTCCCAGATGTTGTGGCTCATAAACATTGTAAAGTTTGTTAAATATATGTGAATCCTACTTTATTAAATGAATATCTAAATGTATCATTTTTCACTAAAAATAAAAAACGTTTTATACTAGATTGTAGTGGAACCATGGTGAAATAATTGAATAAAACCTTATATGGGTTAAAATAGGCACATAGAGTCTGGTACATGAAACCTGATACTTTTCTAAAACCATTGAACCCTTTTAAAGGAAAATTTTACAAAACTTTATTTTTAAAAAATATTTTAAAATGTATCATAATTATCATTATTTATGTTTATGTATGATGACTAAAATTCATGCATACATTTTTCATAATTTTATTTAATTAATTTTTGAATTTAATAGTTTATTTTTCCCAAATATTAATTAATTTAAATGTTTAGTGTGTAAAAATTAATCTAAAATGAATTTTGGAAAAAACAATAATTTTTTTATATTTGTTGAAGTTAATTTTATTAAATGAATTATCTTGTTTTTAAAGTAAAAAAATTGATATTCTTACACTCAGCCTAGGAAAACACCTTCAGACCACCAACGTAGATCACTTTGAAACACCATCACCACCACTAATTAAGATCAAGATCACCCTTGAGAGGAAGTAAGATGCATTAGAATATCATTGATGGGCTTTGTAAGTACACGATACCCCTATGAATCAAATTTCAATGTTGAAGATGCCCTATATTAAATGAAAATGAAAATTCTCACAATGATTCCAATAGAATCTCAAGCCAATTCTCACTCTACCTATTTATGGAGAGTTTGGAAAATTTAAAATAAAGAAATAGTTATGGATTATTTCAAAATAATATTTTAATGGAGATTTATTGAAGGAAACATTTTTCATAATAATTGAAGGTACATCTTATAATGATGGGGATCTACCCAAGGAGATACTAAAGGATTATATTTTACTATCAGAGGACCCACTTTCTACTTCCTTCCCCATATTGGTTTTTTATATTTCTTCCCTCTTGAATAACATGGTGGTGTAAGCCTTTTGTGTTTCATGTTATGTAATTAAGGGTTATTTTGTTAGTGGATATTTGATATATTTTGGTTCAGGTTTGGGGTTAAAAATTTTATACATCAATTCATATCTTCCCTCTTCTTATATAATGATCTTCAATATTTCAATTATAGAGTATTATTTAAATACATTAATAATCAATTTAATCCATGCATGAATAATTTTGCGTAATATGGCATATGATTAATTTTTTCTATTATATCACCTTATTCAATAATTACCCTGATTAGTTGACCACATGAATGTGGAAATAATTGATCAGGTGAAGGTATACTAAGACCAAGTATCCTTTTTGATCCATCTCCAATAAAAAAGGATAATTAATTTAAAATTTTTATTCCACTAAAACATGAACCTAAAATAAAAAAATTTATGCCATATCCAATTGATTTTAAACTTTTATTTTTTTTAAAAAAAATCTATAATTTATCTATTTTTTAAAAAAATATATTTTTTAGGTTAACAATCAGAAATTCTAATTACTAGGCCTATTTATTTATTAGTTTAGTGATTTTGAGTATAAAAAAATTATAAATTTGATTTAGACACGATATAACTAATAACAACCTTTAGGTGAATCAAATTATTGATATATTATGAAGAAAATTGATAATAATTATTAGAATAATTACAAAATTTTATTATGGTTTTTCCCTATTTTTTACACTTATAATTTTCAGGAATTTATTTTAGGAACAACTTCTACCCATACATACTCAACCTAGGTGGAAGGGAAGAAGGAACTTGATTATGATAT
The DNA here is from genome assembly GCA_963277665.1 of Viscum album. Taxonomy (NCBI): domain Eukaryota; kingdom Viridiplantae; phylum Streptophyta; class Magnoliopsida; order Santalales; family Viscaceae; genus Viscum; species Viscum album. The sequence goes on along the minus strand of OY728151.1, from coordinate 1,180,353,386 downwards.
CAAGATTTTAAAACCTATATAAAAGTAAAATAATCTCATGGGAGAAGAACCAATGGATAGAGAAAGGAAAGATATTGATGAAGAAATTAAAAAAATAAACCTAGTGACTAGGACATAGATAGACTGTAGAAGAGACCCCAAGTGTAGGGGTACAACATAATAACTTGGTTCCTCTAGTCACTACATACCAATTTAATATCAATCCAACTATAATTAAAAAAATCACTTACTTATTATAATCATATAGTATACCATATAAACATATATACAAAAACATTGGGAGTCTTCTCAAACTATGTGAGATATTTATGTTTAATAATGTCTCATGTGGTGCAATAAGGATTAGTTTATTCCATTTTCACTAAGAGATAAAGAAAGGGAATGGATTAAAATTCTTCCATTCCATTACATCAACACATGTGATGATTTGGAATGTTACTTATTAACCCACATATTTCCAATTAAAAATCCATGATAATTCATGTTAAAATTTTAAAAACTTTAATCAATTCGATGATGAATCTGAATATATTTCATGGGATAGATTTGAAAATGTTATGACAAAGATCCCCATCATGGGAAATTTTTTTCCCTTTGGTTCTATATTTTTCTAATGTTTTCTTATATGAAAATATTTCCACTGTTTATGTTGTGGCTAGAGGATCATTTATGGGGAAGTCACTAGAAGGAATCTATAACTTATTGGATGATATAAGGAATAATATCTTCTAATGAAAACTAAAAGGAACTAAAATAAATGGAGTGCACATAGTGGACAATGGTAGGATGGTTTCTCAAATGAAGAAAAATATTAAGAAATTGGACATGATTATGGATCTACACAACTCTTAAGGTATGTATAATTAATATAATAATTATATTAATTATAATATAAAAACAAATTTGAAGGGTTGGAGGTCACAACAACCATAAGGTTGCAAATTCCAACCAAGTTCACAAGGGTTTCAAAAACAAGGACCCCAAGGTCCATCAATGATAAGATTAATTTATTCTTTTTTGGATAATTTATCTAATTTCATGAAATCCACCTAAGATAACATCTAGTAATTCAAAATGTCAAAACTTTTCTTTGAGGAACCTCAAATTCCATGTGGGCTAGATTACAAATCACGTTTTGGAGAGACCTGGAGGAGTAATTTTGGGTGATATAGAGGTCAACCCAAGTAGATAGCTAAAATTTATCATAATATAAAGTGGAAAAAAGTGGAGGAACGTGTTGAGGATAAGATATAATAGAAAGATAAAAAATTAGAGAAAGACAAAAAATGAAGAAAAGAAGAAGGGAAAGAGAAATAAGTACAAGTGGAAGACCTTCCACCCTACAAAACAATACTACCTTTACCATATATATGGAAGCTAATTAAATTAGTTTAAAATGAGGTATGTTTCTAAACATATTTATGAAACTTCATATTAATATTTCCTTTATCAAATATTTTGAGAATGTAATCATATATAAAAAATTCATGAAATATGTAGTATTGAATATGTTTAAACCTCATGAATTGTGAATAATAAAACATTACAAGTAACTCTCATTGATAGTATTGATGAGTTCAGTATAAAAGAAACAAGATCTGGGTTTCTTTTCTATTCAGCTCAATTTTGGGTCTAAAAAATTAAGAAAATATTTTTTTGTTCTAAGAGTAACTGTGGACCACATGTCATAATATAAATTCAATAGAATGGGATTAGAATATATGAGGCACAATCATGTGTTTTATCAACTATAGAAAACATAAATAAGACATATATAATAATTTATGGAAGATGTCATAGTTAATGTGGAAAAATTCTACTTCCCATTTGATTTAATCAAGATAAAAATGGATGACAAAAACACCCTCATATTTTTTTGGAAGGACATTACTAGCTATAGTAAGAGAATTAATTGATTTGAAAATTAGTGAGATGTTTTTTAGGTATGGTAATGATAAATTATATTTTAATATTCACTAGGAAATTAAGTATCATAATGAAAAAGATGTTGTGTTATATGAGGATAATAAGAAGTAAGTTAAAGATATTTCTTTCATTGAAGAACGAAACCATTTAGATAATTTCCATAAATATAATCAATAGATATAAAGTTGATATAATCAATAAAAAATATAAAATGCTGAGAAGAAATATAAAAAACTAAGAGATAATGTCATTGATGATTGGGGAATAGTTAGAATATACAATTTCAAATATTTCCAACAAGTTTGAATGGTTTATATAATGAATTTCGGGTTTTTAGGTCTAAATAAGTTTTATGTTTATTGGACCAATTGATGGGTAAAATGTTTTTACACAATGAAAGATGATGTTGTTTTTAGAGTAAGTAAGATGACACATCTATGTTAATAGATCTCAATTGAGACCATTAATTTATCCAGATCGAGTAATATCTTCCTAATATACCATCAGTTGAGATGAAAATAGGTAAGGTCGAGCTTACCAACCCTAAATAAATCACTTAATGGTGGAAACATGAGTTTTATTAGATTTTAATATGATTTAATAGTTATGATTTACTATCCCTTACTAATATTGAGCTTAATTGAAAAATTTACTTGCACTTTAACCGATTCTATTTTTATTTTTAGTTCCATAATAAAAGGAACAATAAGAGAATGGGGAAAAGAAGAGGTGAACGCATGAGATTCAGAGAAAGTTGAGTTTTCTTAAATTCTATATTTTTATAATCCCCAATTCTATTTTCAAAACATTTTTTTTAAGTTTAGTTTAAAAAAATGCATGACCCACTTTTATCTTGGTCTAAATTTTAATATATAATACAAATTACTTTTATAATAATCATCACTCCTTGATTTGGATTTTATTTAAACATAATTTTAATGTGTAAAATGGTGTATTTAATTTTTAAATATAATAATGGGAAATGGAATTAACATTTCATGGTTTAGGGGAAATTATTGATTTATTTAAATATTGGTTTTCTTATATTTTCAATGCTTTTAATTTCTTAAATTTGTGTTAATTGATTTTTGTGTGTGTATTTACATGATTGTTTATCCAAATGACATGTTCCTATTTTTAAGAGGTTTCTAAGATATTTTTTTAAATTATTTCCTTAAGAATATTTCTTGAGAGAAACTTAAACATGTATTACTCATGAACCTTCATTTCATCACATCATATCTTTCATTAAAAAAATTAACATTTAATATGATTGATTCATTTTTTAATAATACTATTATCCATTGACCCAATATGACATTTATACTTATTTAATCCCTAAGAATAAATGAATAAAATAGATAGGTAAAATATAAATTAAAATAAAATCATATCCTTTCCTACCACTTTTTAATGTTTTTCATGACATTAAATTGAATTAGTGTGGGGGAGTGGGTGTTTGTGGTGAAAAGGGACGTGTTTCATTGAAAGGATAGATATTGGGTGGTTTCATGGGATAATGGGGACTTGTTTATGATCATTTTCTCTTTCCACTTCATCACTCATCCTCTTGAGATGAATAAAAAAATTAAAAATGAAAATGGGTTATGTCTTTGGAAGGTCATAAATCACCATTTCTTGACCAATGATGATGATCATTTCGAGTTTAGGGGAGGATTTCTGATTTATCTGAGGTAAAAATAAATTAAAAAATTGAAGAAATACAAATTATATAGTGCTTATATTCCATTATTATTTTATTTATTCATGAGCATACTTTGAGTTTGAGGAAATTGGAGATGTCACTTTTAATAAAGAGATTTTTCATTTAGTTACTTTTGACTATCATGCAATATTATTTCAGAGAAAGCCTCTATTTTTATTTTTATTGATTTTTACGTCATTTCATACCTACCTAAATCCTCAGAGACATTTTATACTTAATTAAAATCCAATATAATTATTTTATATATTTTTCTTAATGGGATGGATATTGGAGATAAAATGAATAAATATGCCAATTGAAATGAATTTGAGGTATGAGAAAAAATACTATTTACAACTGTACCTTGAGTGATGCGAGGGATATTTTTTGGAGGTATATTAAATTACAATTGGAATACACATTAGTGATGAATTTAGAGATATAAATAGAATAAAATTTAATAATGGTTACTTAAAATGAGAAAATATAAAATGAATTGTTAACTTGATTTATCTAAAAAAGAGGAGTTGAATAAGTTTTTCCTTATGATACATAAAATATTAATTCCCCATTGAATCACTTTGTTTTATTGACATTGGAATTTGATTCTAAGAAGAGTGACATTACTTTTTGAAAATGTTGAGATTTTATCCTTGAGGATAAGTTCGAGTCAAAGTGTGGGTGAAATTTATTTTTATAATTCATGCATACATTTTTTATAATTTAATTTTATTATATTGTTAATTTAAATGATTATTTAACCCTTATATTCTTTTTAAATTTAATAGTGGGTTTAAATAAATTTTAAATGTATTTTTTTAAATTAGTAAATTAATGTTTATATTTGTTGAAGTGAAATTTATTAATCGAATTATTTTGTTTTTAAAATCCAAAATAAACCTTATTGCACTTGTCCCAGGGGAACACTGCCAAAATTCATCCCTAAATCACAAAAAAACACTATCACCACCACTTATTGATCTCAAGATCACCCTCAGGAATCTCTATGAGGACAAATAATTCCATGTAATACCTTTGCGAGTCCAGTAGGCCCCTATAAAGAAAATTTTGATGATGAAGACACACCTATATGAAATGATAAATGAAAAAATAAATGCGATGTTGTTTGAAGCTCATGAATGGTTCATAAATAAGTTAAGATTATGAAACAAAGATGAAAAAACCTTGGAAATAATATCCCATGTTTTGGATGAGAAAAAAAACTACAGAAATTTCACAATACTGTAGTGGGAGACCTCATGTTTCATTGGTGGAGCTAGAATGAAAAACACAATTTCTTTTAATTTGGTGGAGGTCATGGTTTCATGCTTAAAGAGGATAAAGAAAAACAATGAGGGTAATTCCAGCTGCTATACATGTACATTCCATTTTAAGGAAAAATTATCATGAGTTAGGGTTTTTCTTAATAATGGTGAAACTTTTTACATTATTGTGTTAGTATCAAATACAGGTGGTTGGAATGATTTATCTCATTTACATATGATGAAGTATTATTTTAAGGAGATAACTATGTGATAATCCATCTAAAATATGATGCATATCTAGATTAATATGAGGTTGATTCACATTTTAAAGGTAGATTCAACCAAGAATATGGAAATTCAAAATGTAAAATATAGATTTTGATCATTTGATTTCCACTCTCTCTCCTTAAAGAGATATTGACCCAATAAAAATATTGAAATAGGTAAGAACAATTTCAAAATAATATTTTGATGTATTTTTTTGGAAGGAAAGATTTTTCCTATAAATTTAAGTCTAGGATACTATGAATGGGGACCATCCTAGGGAGAGAATCAAGGTTGAAGTTCTGTCGACGGAGGACCTAATTTCTAATGCCATCCACATTCTATTATGTTTTTATTCCCTACTTTTGAATAACATGAGTAGGTAAGAATTTATTTTTCATGTTATTCAATTAAGGGTGATTGTGTTAATGGATATTTTATTGATTTTGGATCATATTTGGGCTATGTTTTTTATACATCAATTATTATATTCTATTTTCTTATATCATGACAATATCTATTGGAAACAGGGAATTATATTTAAATACATGAGTAGTCACTTCAATTGATGCATCAAAATTATTGGAGTAAGATGGGTTGTGCTTAAATAAAATATTGTATAACCTAATTGAATGATTATCCATGAGTACCTAACCATAAATTTTGGGGAGTTATAGAGTTTTGTAAGGTATACTGAGACCAAGGATCCTTTTAGATCCAATTTCACTAAAAGTATTAATAATATCAAAATTTTATTCCAACATCACATGAATCTTAAATTAAAAAACATTGTATGTTATCTCTAATTTATTTTGACATTTATTTATTCACCAAAGAATATCAAATTTTCCTATGTATTTTAAAATTATATTTGTGGGTTCAAAAATTTGAATTTTTAAGTAATAAGAAAATTTATCTATATGTTTAGTTAGATTTTGTTTTTAATAATTCAAAATTTTATTTGCACCTACTAGAAAAAATAAAACCCTATATGCACATCAATGATACTATTTTTATAGGTGACATGGAGTATTCTTGTGAGGTATATTCAAATAAAATGAATATTCATTTTGATAGTTTAATGCAGGAATAAATTAGTTTCTTCAATGGATTACAAGATTCATAGAAATGAAAACAAATATTCCTATACTAGGAGAAATATACTAAATAATTATTCAATAAATATATAACGAAAGATTTTAAGAAAGTATGAACACCCTAGAAATTCGGTTTGAATCTATTAAAAAATAAAGTAGGAAAAAGTGGTAATCCAAAAGACTTTGGAAAGTTAATTAGTAGCTTGTTTTATCTTAAAATATAAACTACAAATATTGTTTATGAAATAAAATTGTATTAAATATATTAAAATAATCTAGAGAAATCACACATGTTAGTAGAAAAGATAATTCTTAGATATATCAAAATAACGTTGAGTTATAGTTTCATGTACAAAAGAAGTGAAGAATTTAACCGGATGGGATTAATTGGTTCTTATTGAGATGGAGATTGTAATTATATAAAAGTTACGTTAGGAGGAAATTTATTCTTAGGATAATGTTTTAAAAGATGGAATATTACGAAACAATGATCTATAACTTCCAGTACTACCAAAAATGAATATTTTGCTGCTACATTTACATGTATAAATGCTTTGTTGATAAAAGGGTATCTAGAAGACTTGATGGTAAAAGTTTAGAAAGAATTGGGAATTAACTGCAATAATGAAAGTGTAATTTATCTTTATTATAATCTAGTGAAACAATCTAGATCCAAACATATTTATATTAAATATCATTTTATTAAGCAAAATGTTTATCATGTAGATGTGAGGCTATATTTTATTTTAAAAAAGATCAGATTACTTATATTAGTTAATTTATGGTAAGGTAGATATTTGAATAGGCTAGGATTAAACTTCATGTTCAACTGTTCCCTCTTACTTAAGAAAGATAAAAAATACCTCAATATCATTTAGATTTTTTTTTGTCGAAAGGGGTTAGAGGTGAAACAATATTATGGGTGAAATGTACTCAATATTTTTGAATATAAGAGGCTACATTTCCTCTAGGTTTCATGAAATGGGACTAACCACCCTATTACATAGAGTCTGACATCACATCATGACCCTAAAAATTTCATTACAACAATTAATATCCTAATTATCACATGGGGCGAGGGGGAGTTACAATAAATAATATAATTACTGTATGGGTACACTCCCCCAGTATGAGGCCTCTTACAGTGACGTGCAGTGAACCCTAAGGGGATTAAAACCATGTGGTAATGATACAAAGTGGACAACATCATGCTTCCAAGGGTGGGTAGTATCCTTTTAGTTGATATCAGAGTATATGTTGTAGGTTCAAAAAACCACTTTAGTAATGATAAGGGGAATATTGTTGGATATAGATATCTATCTCTCCATGAGGTTTCATGATATGGGACTAATAGCCTTCCTATGAGAAAGCCTATATCGCATCGTGACCTTAACATGTCACCACATGATAAATCACAATGAGTTCCACATTAGGATAAGGGGAGTGACATGATATTATATAAATATCATATTGGTACTCACCCCTATAATGGGGCCCTTTCTAGGGATGAGTAGTGATTCATATGATGATAAAATACCAGAGCAGTGAAAAAAGGTGGATAATATCAATCATAGAAGGGTGCGAATGATCCTATTAATAGTTATTGAATATATTCTTCTTGTTTATGAGTTAGATACACTAATATTCAACACTTTTTTTACAATAACATGTCATTATTATTCTTATTATTCAACTAAGCAGATATTACTTCCACACTCAATTTTTTACACATTTTTAAATATTCACTTCAACACCCTCTATATTTCTTCTCTCTATTTTGAGAGATATATATCATATATTTTATAAATAGGGATATCATTAAAACTTATATCTTCCAAAATGGGTCGAGTCAACTCCTTGAATGGTGCAAGATGTGAAAATATAATATTTTCATTGTATTATCCATAATCTTACATTTCAAGTTGAAATGTCTCCCCTATCATTGATCTATATTTAATCTATCACTGAACTAAGAAATATCCAAGTATAACGTGACATCCATATTTATTTTACAAGGTTTATTAAAAAAATAGTTCAATGAAATTTGTTGTAATATCTATTATTTAATTCACCTATTATCATGGATTTCTTCACATTTAATTCCCATGAATCCCTCATAAAGGATTTGATCTTTGAACATGTGGGACTACTAGATCATCACCATTGTGACCTGGGAACTTGCACCATGACACAGTCCCAGTATCTTCAAAAAAAAATTTCATGTAAAATTTGTACACCATGAAAAAAAAACTTCTATTGAGCCTCCCCATGTAATGTTGGTACTTCAGAATCTCATCATGTTGTCCTTTATGATGTGGTCACCCTTAATACCCCATTTTACCTTCAACTCCAAAGCTTATACTACTCAATAAGACTCAATAAAAGTGCTCAGATTTTACAAAATGGGCCTATTTATCAGTGAAAATATCTCCCCAATAGCATGATTTATTAATGTATTTGGCATAGTTCATCTCTAAGTGAAAGACACATTAAAACACCAAACACCATGCTCACTTGACCATTTTGACTTCAACCTTATAAAATTGATAATTTCCATGCCTTAAACCACATGTCATTCCCTAAAGATGATTTTAACTATCATATTATTTATTTATTTATCTTTGTTATTGTTTTTGATTTTTCAGTTGAATTACTCATAAATTATCAATGTTTTTGGGTGTGGTTCTCAAGGCATGATTAATTCACAGTTAGTTATAACCATGTGACTTTCCTAGGAAAAATACCATAACAAATTATAGAGGTCCCTATAGTGTTACCACATGGGTTGGTAATCTATTCATCCAAATCATGTGGTAGATCCCAAGTCATTATGTGAGCCCCACATGTCTGGTGCACAGTTTTCCAAGCACCGAGGACAAACTGTGCAGCCTTTATAGATCATTAAAAATTAGAGCTTTCCATTATTACCCTCTATGATTTTAAATCCAAATGACTCCTCCTCTCCCATTTGACTGCTACATCCAAGCCATGACCTTTCCTTTGGTCTAATTATCCTCAGTTGGTGATTCCATGGATTTATTCAAGATTTAAGGCCAAATATTTATGGTATTCTTATCCTAGCCACTCTTTCACCCTCTATCCTTCCTTATTTCTTATTTTCTATCCTTATAGAGGTCATGAATACATAGGGGTTTTGTTGAATCAATTTTAAATTGGTTATTTATTATTTTTTGGGTTTATCTTGATCGATCAGGACTTATTAGATCATTTTGAGATTTATTTACACAACCGTTTGTAAAAGTGACATGGTTAAATGTATAGTGATTCATGTATACCCCTTGAAGCATAAAATAATGATTTTTTTTATTTTAATGATTTTTTTGGTATTATTTTATTAATAATTTTTTTATTCTTACTTAATAATGATAGTTTTGTTTGAAATTTCATAAAAGGGAAATAGTTTTTTCATTTGGTTTAAAATTATCAATTTGGTTTTGAAGTACCATTCTCCCAAATAGTTTGATAATTTTCTCATTTAGATATTTTAAAGAAATTCCTTCATTTAAGGAAGTATTTTAGTCTTGAAATGAATTTATATTTTAGTTTTTTCCATGTTCAATACTATTCTTGGTCCATCAATGGGGTGTTGAACTATATTGAGATGTTTGAGACTTAATTGTGTTTATATGATTTGGAATTTAGACGTTTTCTAAGAAACTTGTTTTCATAAAGAATGTTTCTAGGATCTATTAAGACCTTATAAAGATGGATATTTTCTTAAAATGTTATCCATTAAAACATACCCAAATTTTTTATAAAAAAATATTTAAACTGTGAAATTGTGATATAATATTTAATAGGATAAGTTTAAATTGTTTTATTATTCTTCAAAAATGTGGTTTTTTTGTAAAGGCTGTTCAGAGGTGAGATAGAGAATTATTGTTTTTTGATATGATCATATTGTGTATAATTATTGTTAGGATCACTTCCATTTTACTTTTATGGTAAGATATGGGTATCTTGGTAAGAGACTCAGGAACAATGATTTCACTAGTGTCTAATCGTACACTAGCTAGTGGCCCTAAGGTTAAAGTTTTTTCTACCTATGGAGTTTCCCCTTAGATAGTATTGGTAGGTTAATACCAGGAGTAAGTGTAGTTTATTTATATCTGGAACTGATTTTTTCTATGTTGTGAATTTTTATATGAGTTTAGGTTATCCCATGGTCCCCTATTTTCACATGATACCTGTAATTATTTTACTTATATTCTGGTGTATGTTTAGTGTTATGACTTAATTAAAAATTTATTTTCAATAAATATAATTACACTCATTTTAAAATAATTTTATGAAAAATTTTACTTTTATTTGAATGTATAATATTTTACAAATATATTATTTGATAAATTTATATAATTTGGGATTTTTTTTGGTTTTTGATATAAATAAATATTTTTAAATAAAATATCTATCCTTTTTTAATTTAATGGAAAATGTGAAACCTATTTTCCAAATTTATTTCAAACTATCATGAAATAGATTTATTTTTAAAGTTGATTCATGGTATGTGGGGTGGTTACATAATGTGAATTTTATACTCATGCATATCATATAACTATTTTATCTAGGTCTGTATTGATGTGGTGGGTTTTTATAAATTTATGGTTCGGTTTGATTGAGGTCAAAAGTAGAGATGTCCCAATTGAAAATGGACATGTGTAGATTTCCTATTGATTACTTCTATTTGATTTAGTACCTTTAATGTACCATACACCTAGAATCCATTGTATTTTATTATATTTTGTCATATTATTGTTGGGATATATCAATTTTTCTCATTATTTTAGGATTTTATTATGTACAATATTTATTTTTTATTATTCAATGTTTGGTTGTGTGTTTATTTTGAAACTTCTCATAATATACATGTGGAATTATGTCTTAATAAATAATCAATATATCTATCTGGTTTATTTACATTGTTTATTTACTTATTTATTGAAAAAAATAATTCCCAATGGCTTTTATTTAATTCCATAACACATTTTTTAGTCTATGGGGTTCTATTATTACTTTCAGGATTTTCAAAAAACTAACTCGAGTGATCAGATTTGGGTTAAAACTAATTGGTATGTGCCACCATAGTGCAGGAGTTATCTAATACCTTACTTCAAAATTTTCACATAATTCATGCATGGTAACAAAAATACTCATATACAACCTCCTTATTACTCATAGGGATTTTTGAAAATCACCATGGCATAGTCTCCTCTATTTTCGCATTTTAGCATATCTAGTTTTCCATGTATTTCATATATTTTCCATTTTTCACTCAGAAAATCAACCATTTCCTTCATAATTTATGAGATTCTGTGTATTTTAATTAGTGATTCTCGTACTGAAAAATTTCATTCTCCCAGATATGGTGAAAAAATGATCTATATTTTTAAAATACCATGATGTGGTCTTCTACTCCTCAATGTGTCTATCCAACTCAAAACATATTTCTTATATGTTACTCACTATGTCCAAATTTCTTATGCATGTCCCAATTTATATATCTAATCCTACCAAAACCCTCAAGAGGCCCAATTTGGTCTTATATATTTTTCAAAATCACCATTCCATTACAAAATTACTTCCACAATGGCATGGTGTAGAACCTATGGATATTTTTCTACCACCATGATCTTGGTTCTCTCCTCAAAGAGTTTCTAATGGTATTAAATATTATAATATTATCTTATATTTCAAATCAATATTCTCCTCTACAATGATATTTCCTTATCAACTGAATTCTTTTTTCATATGTGTTCATAACAAACATACACTTCTGGATAACTCTGAGAATTTCATTACTTTACCTTCCAAATAGCTTATAGAAATTATTCAACTCATATTTTAATGAAACAAATGAATTCAATACTATTGAAAATGATTGATAACAAATAAAACACTATCTAAAGGTTATGAAAATAAATCCATGTCTGGATACTACACGTATATGTGGTTATGGAACAGATGTACCGAGGTGTAACAACTCAAAAAAGGTGTTCCACGCTTGACTTAGGGTAACCTGGTATACAATAACGAGCGTCACTGCATACCTAGTTTGGCACTCCAGGAGGATATGATTAGGATAATTCACATTTTCTTTACCAACTATTATGAATGATTTATGAGTAAATATAACCCCAAAGAAACCATGTTTATGATTATGAGACTAGATACATCCAAATATCCATTTAATATAGAGAATTTTTCTTGTTTTTGGATTATACATTATGATATGTTCTAACCTAGTGTATTCTGTCATTTAGAAATTAATACAATAGAATAAATGAGAACTCCAACAATACCCATGATCCAAAGTGTAATAAGGATCATATATTTCATGGTCTTAAGTCAAAATTTAGAAGGTAAATAGTCTCCCATATATTTTCATCAAATAAAGAAATAATATCTTGTTTTAATAAGACAAGATGCAAATTATTTGAGTCCTATGGATTTAAAGGGAAGTACGAGAATAATATTATGAAAGAGAAAAAGATGGATAAATGGAAAAAGTGAAAGAATGATTTTCCAAAATGTGATAAACGTGGAAAGAATCACCTTGGTAATAGCATCAAGTGAATGCGACTTTGTTATAAGTGTGAAGAAAATGGACACCAAGTTCTTGATTACAAGGGTAAGAAAAAGGTTTCAAATTTACAATGATTCATCTTCAAGGAGTTGGGACACTACGCAAATCAATATCCCAATCATCTATGTATACCCAAATGATGCTATTGCATAATAAATAACTTATGATACTATCACAGATGAAGAGGAATGATTAGTGTTCTTATGTTGTTATTGAAGAATTGTTCAATTTGATTATTATATCAATGATTTACTAGTTACAATAATAATATATTATATAAGGATTTTAATGTAGTACTATTTCATAAAGGGTTTTATATTGTATGGTACCAATTATAGTGACCTAGTTTCAAGTTAATTTTTATTGGAAAATATATGGTTGGGTGAAATATAACCCATAATATATTTCCTATACTGACATAATTATTTCATAATATGAGATAATTTATTAGGATAAAGTATATTGGATATTATTTACATCCAAGGAATTGATTAATGGTTTGTTTAAAAAGTGGTATATACCATAATTATTGGGAGTTTTCAGCATTTTTTTATTTAAGGTGTATATCTAGTATTCTTGGTTTTACATAAGTAATAAGGAAGAATGAACATATTCAATAATGTTTTTTTGGAAATTCATGTTATTACCATGTTTTATGATTATACATGATGAAGGTATTCACAAGTATGTTATGTGACCATCCTTATAAAATTTTGGATTGCGAGTTTGGATAAAAGTATTTTGAATAATCCTAAAGGTTGGAATGGAATAAGTTAGACATCATATTATATTTTTTAAGGATAAAAAATTTCTTAAGGTTATTTCTGGAATTTTATATTAATATAGTTTAATGAAAAGAACAAACCCTAGGTTGGATGACAACCGGCTTCTTCCTGTAAGGCCACGAGACATGAACCCACAACCTAAGGGTGCAAGGGTGAATTGCCTACCAGTGGCCTATGTAATTTCATGGTCAATATAATATAGGTTTCTTTATTTAAATATATTCTATTATATTAGTAACTATATACGATTAAAATAAATAGAATATTTTTGAGTTTTATTATCTGTTGAAGAGAAAGATGAGTTTGTGGTAGAAATTAGTTAACAGATGAAACTATACATGTCAATTAAGTATGTTTCCTTGTGTTCACTATATATGAAGTAAATTAATTCTACAAAACTAGGGAAAGAATCATAAAACTAGAAAATATTTCCTCGTAATTTCCATTGCGATGAATCAAATGGTCCCTTAGATTATCCCAGATTTATGGATTTTTGGTTTTTAAAATTCCCCTAATAATGTTCACTATCACTGTCCATTGGAACTTGATGGCTACATTTTATTTCATGTCCATGTTTTCCAACAAGGAATCGTAGAATGTGTTATTTCTAGTAAACTTCTTTCTTCTCTTTATTTATTTTAAAGCAGATGTTTTATCGACCATTTTTCTGATGTGGGATTGTAATAAAGGGATTTTGAATAATCAAACCTTTGTTACCGAAACCAACTTCAAAAATAGTGGGGATGAAATTTAATGAAGAGGAGATAATGTAACACCCCAAGATTTCATGGTAGGGTTATTTTTAAATAATTTAATAGATTTTACAATACACAACACCGATTTTGAGCACACCATGACCTATCAAACAAGACTTTTATGATGTTGTTATGAATAATATTAACCACATTTTAAATTATATATATATTACATATAATTTTTAACTTTAATATTATGTGAATCTTTGGCATAATGTATGAAAAAATTAAATTAAAAGAATTATTTTTCAAAAATGAAGTTTTATCGACTTTTAAAGGGTAATGTCACAACCCGTCCTCTAGGACCCATTTTTTGACTACCCCAAGCTCACCCTCTATAGGCTAGGGGCTAGTGAATAGCACCGAGTAGGTATATCCCAAAAAGAGAATGCATTTTCCTTTAAACCTGTATAGACACACAAATCTCAAACGATGGATAGTAAACACAATATAAACCACAACTTTCACTGAGACAAACACTCAGAATATAGTAAAGAATGAATGTACAAAAGGGTCCAGAATAAAAGCTGAAAACCACCAACGAAAACAATATCTACCACGGTTTGTCTGCTCGAGACCCGACCTAAAGGGTAAGTGAAAGGTAGTGGCCTGTAGCCATAGATGTATGCATGTAAAATCCGTCTCACTGAGCACCTCCTATTTCCATACCACCCAAGTCTCTATCAGAGTCTCTACAGCATCCTACCTTTTTATCACATAAACATTCATTACATTTAACAAAATTGAGGATCTTTAAGGTTTAGTGTCTTGGAAACCAGGAACTTAAAACATGAAAACATAAAAAATTCTTCTTAAACACTTGAAAGGCTTCTACTTTTGTTCATCCTAGGTTCATTACTGCATCTCATAACCTGGGGACATACATCAAAATAAAGGGTTAGTAGAAGGCCCAGTAAGGGAAACAAGGGGAAACATTTAACATGTGAACTTGAGATACATCAACAATGTCATGAAAAAGAACTTTAAGGCATGAGAAAGAAAAAATAAGGCATATCAAAATAAAAATAACACATTTCATAACTTGAATATGTGAAAACAACATTTAACATATACAATAATTTCCATTTCACCAAGTTCCATCCCCAAGGTTTCATTAAAAATTACCAAGGTTATTCACCAAGGCATCGTTAAAAATGGTCATCTCTAGAGATTAAGTCTTTACCCAATGCATTGGAGTGCTATCAGGGTGCACCCTTAAATTTTTATTTACTATCATGTGAGACACATATATCATCATTAAAAATTTCATAAACAACCCATATATCATAAAAGAAATGGGTTTCATTTCATAGTCATCACATTTTAAATAAACTGTTTTAAAGACGTGATCCTTATGTCACTTTAAACCCATGGAAAAAAGAAAGTGGGTCTCATGTATGTAAATCCTAGAATTAAAATAGAAAATTTTGATATATATGTGAATACCCTTTTAGAATAAATATCTTTGAGTATTCACTTAATAAAATAAAATAATTTGAAAAAAGAGAAATACATTTTGAGAAGAAAATTCTGTAGCATAACGGCTATGATACATGGTTTTAGAAAACATTGAAAAGAGAGGGGACATGGGTCACCTGCTCATAAATGATAAATAAACCAGTAGGGGAACAGAATATAAAGGATTTAAGAACATGGTAATGAAATTTGAATGATATAACATATGAAACAAAGAACTTGAAAGGAAGACAAAAAAAAATAAGATTTCTCTTATGAGAATTCGGCAGCCTAACAACGTCACTTAAAACTTACAAAAATGGATTGACAAGATCAAATAGGGTCTCTCATCATATGAACATAAATGATCAGTATTATAGATATAGAGATCATTCCCCAACATAATAAAAAGTAACTTGAATGACTTGACCAGAAAATAGAACTTGAAATTGAGAAGGGTGAACGAATCCCTTAAAAATTCAGCAGCCTAACGACGTCACTTAAACTTAAAAAAAATGAATTGAAGAGATAAAATAGGATATCTCATTATATGAACATAAAATATTAGTATTATAGATATATATATCATACCATAACATAATAAAAAGTAACTTTAAAGACTTGACATGAAAATAGATCTTGAAAACAAGAAGGGTGAAAGAAGCACTTAAAAATTCGGCAGCATAACGACGTCACTTAAACTTTGAAAAAATAAATTTAAGAGATCAAATAGGGTCTCTAATCATACGAAAATAAAATATCAGTATGATAGATATAGATATCATACCCCAACATAAAAAGTAACTTGAAAGACTTGACAAGAAAATAGAACTTGAAAATGAGAAGGGTGAAAGAATCCGTTACAAAAATTTCGGCAGCCTAACGACGCCACTTAAACATTCATAAAACGAAATGATGAGAGTAAGAGGGGATATATCATCATATGAAAATGAAAAGGGAAGTAAGATGAATATAAAATAACATCCTCTAACATAAGAACATCGAGCATAAAGGAAATGACTTAAAAGAGAGTATTTGAAAAGAAAGAGAGAGTTTGGATCCCTTACCTTAAAACATAACTCTTAAAACTAAATGGTTGGGAACTTGAGGGATTGGGGAACCTAGGGAGGACTCCTTGGGAGTTAATGAGACCAGAGCATCGTTGGGGGAGAGTTGGGAGTCGAATGTATTAGAGGATGGCTTAGTATTTATAGGGAAAGTGAGGGGACAAGGCATTAATGGCAAAGGGAGACCTCATTGGTGGTTTTGGCAAAACCATGGGCTTTCCCATGGTATTGACCACTTGGAACACCTCATACCTTTTCTTACTATTCATAAGTCGACCATATTGATTAGATACTTAATACATCTTTTAATGATGTCATTAAACACCGTAACTTAAAAACTATATTTTCACTATTCATCAAAAATTCAACTTTCTCAAAAAAATCCCAAAATTTCACCTTAACCAAATATCGATGCTCTGATTTCTAAAATGAACTCCATTTTATAAAAATAATTTTCTAAATATTTTTAATTTAATTTTTAAATAAATACACTATTCATTGAAAATTCATTTTTTTTTTCAGAAAAATCCCCAAAAATTACATTAACATAATATCGATGCTCTGAGTTCAAAAATGAAATCCATTTTATAAAAATAATTTTCTATATATTTTTAATTTTATTTTTAATTAAAAGACACAATTCACCATAAAAAACTAATACTTGACTAATAATTTAGGAAACCATTATTTAACCATTTTATTCAATCACATTACTTAATCAAGGTGCCTAGATTATATTAATACTTTATTTAAGTGAGATTACTAATCCATTTGGTCACATTACTAATCCTAAGCATAAAATCACTATTCATAATTTACTATTCATCAAAAATTAAGTTGATCTTATTAGACTTTAAATTTCGTACTGAACAAAATTGTAAAAGACATTTTTTTTAAAATCATTACACATTTTTATTTATTTAAGGTTTACATAAACATTTTTAAAAATATCCTTTCTCTAAAATTCATCAAAAATATGCATACTATATTTATCCAGACATTTGAAAATTTATAAACTTAATCTTAAGAAGAAATCAAATTTTTTATTTAAAACAAAGGATTACATAAGGTAGTTACGGTCTCCTTACATAGCCCCTTAAAACCCCAATATAGGACCTAAGTGTAAGGTGTGCTAAGGTGAGAGAATCTGAGGGTGAGTCAGCCAACATTGCATGAGTAGTAATTTCTATCAGTTTGAACTTCTCACGAAGAAGATTCCGTTCTAGCTTCACACGATGAAGTTCGGCTTGGGTTTGGTCCAGAGCAAAGCCCAGTGGTGCTACCTCCTTCCCAAGTTCTGTTAGATAGGCTTCGATTGGCCCGAGACTACTGGATGAGGACATAAAATTTTCTTTCTATATTAATTAACCATGATTACTTGTATTTAGAGACAATATTCGAAACGTTTTTTTTCCAGCGGTCATATTGACCAATGGTCATATAAAAGTCAAAACCCAACGGTCTCATTTTAATTATAGTCATGTTATCAAATGAAATAGTTTTGTTGAGTATAAAAATAAACTAACACACAAAATTAAGAAACAATATCTATTCAAAATTTCGGGTCATTACAATCTTCCCCCCTTAAGATATTGCATCCTCAAAATTTTTTAAATTGGGTTTTAAAATTTCATTGAAAGTACCACATCGGAAAAGGAGTCAGTAATACTATTACTTTAAAAGAAAGAAAGGGAAGTACAAAGGTCACCCGAGTTAACCCACACTATGACTCCATGTAGGAAAACATGGACATGGAGGAGAAAACAAAATGTCAAGTTCTGAGGGTGAGTGATTGAAAACATGATTAAGAGAAAGTTAACCATAAGAAAATCACAAACTTATGATGTGTGTAAACGGTCTTTGATTACCTGGTAGGAAACGTAAACCAACAACATTTCTATTTTATGTTCCTTTTCATAATTTTGAGTAATTCATTTACTATATAGAACAAAAACAAAAGGAAATATACCTACCTTCATGTAGAGTTTCATCATTTAATAAGTTTCTACCAAAACTAATATTTTCTCCAAACGGTGAGCATTCAAAACACTTGGTCTTATCAAAACACAAGAATCATCTTCTTGAGAGTCACATAATCCACAAAAGATTAACTATCAATTTCTTCTATCTTTAAACATTATCCCAAAAATATAAAGGGTAATATAAAACAACTCTTCAAAAAGAAAAAATCCCATAGGAAGGGAAACTACTTTTAAATCTTCACAGTTCCATGGTACTACCCAAAGTTCATCATAGACCATTCCATAAATAACTGTCCTTAAAATTCATCAAAATAAACCAAACTAAGATTGAAACCTAATTATAATAATGATATCATAACATAGTCTTACAAGATAGACTTTATCGTTCATCTCCAAACAACATCAACCACTCTTATCATCTTATAACAAAAGTAACTAACCTAATCACATTTTCCCCAAGATAGGTTAATCATTTCCATATGTAGCTTAAATTACTATATGTTCACCTTAAATTAATCGATTCTTCATAATATAAGTCAAACATTACTCCTCAAAGAAAATACCGTAGTAATCTATTTACCTCGATCAAATAGGGTTCCCAAAATAGTGAACGTCTTCCAAAAAAATAATCATTATTTAATCCCCTAATCACCCTTTTAGTAAGAAGAACAGCTTCACTAAATCAACATGTGGTATTTAACAATAGATGTTTTTCTTAATGATATAAAATCATCCTAGGTAGTGACTCGATGATCTTAGAAAACATAAAAGATATGCTCATAGAGAACGAACTAAAATACAACATGACATAGATAATTATTGCGAAGAAGTTACATGTACTTCAGTCATCTTGATCCATCTCAGCATAGGACTTGCCTTGTTCCCTTGTCCTAGAATATTTTTGATGCTCATCATGCTTCCCATCCATTGCAAGAGAGAATTTCCTTGGATAATGTATAACTTCTCCACATTTACGACATCGAAATGTATAAGGTACATTAGATCAAACCTTATCTCTATTCATCACATTATCCATTTTCTTAAAGCAATTGGATACTTTACGCCTTATCTTACCACACTTAAAACATCTCCCGATTCCTTTGTGACATTCTCCTTGGTTCCTCTTCCCATAATTTTTTCAAAAAAGAAATTGGGTCTTCTTTCCCTTATCAACTTTGTCAGATGAACATCCTTGAGACTTTGTCTTCTTCTTCCTTGATGAATTTGGGCATTCAACTAGGTACCAATTATTAATTGTGATTTCTTATAGCTGGTTTGGAATAATCACAATATGTTCAACTTGATCTTTTGTCATCTCTGTCACATTAATAGGGCAATCGTCACATTTACTATCACATTGGTTGCTGGGACATGCTCTTCCATTTCCTGCCATTAACTAAGAAAAGACCGTATAATTAGGGGGCATAAATACATAGCTAATAATCATTAAAAGTAAACTGTAAGCATAAAAGGATAAACTTGTAGAAGTAATGTATACCCTAACTTGTGATCCCCTAGGTTCCAATCAAGGTTATCCATGATCATATATTCTTATGTGAATCTTTATTTTATTTTATCTTTGTTCCTTTAATAATGGTTCATACTAAGCTTATGAATTTACCAATGCATATCCCCTGGGAGTGTCATAACCAAGAGTGCAGCAAGGCCCGTTGTCGTGTACCAGTTCCATTTCGAGTATAGTTCAAAGTGGTGTTTTTGGGTTTTACCCCTTTGTACATCTGTGCCAGAGCCACCTCTACCTGCTCGTATCTAGACAAGGATGTATTTTCTTGGCAACCCCTTATACAATACTCACCAAAATACCAGGAAGATTTCCTATATTTAAACTTTTCTATAGGGTTCTTCCTAAATTTTTCATATCCTAATTTCCAAAAATAACTAAACCATCCTTTGATACCAACTATAGCATCCCTCCTTTTTATCACATAAACTTTCATTACATTTTACAAAACCGAGGATCATTAAGGTTTAGTTTCTTGGAAACCAGAAACTTAAAACATGAAAACATAAAACATTATTCTTAAACACATGAAAGGCTTCTCCATATGTTCATCCTAGGTTAATTACTGCATCTCATAACCTGGGGACATACATCAAAAGAAAGGGTGAGCAGAAGGCCCAGTAAGGTAAACATGGGGAAACATTTAACATGTGAACTTGAGATACATCAACAATGTCATGAAAAAGAACTTTAAGGCATGAGAAATAAATCATGAGGCATATCATAATAAAAATAACATATTTCATAACTTGAAGATGTGGGTACAACATTTAACATAGAAAATCATTTTCGTTTCACCAAGGTCTATCCCAAAGGTGTCATTAAAAATCACCAAGGTTATTCACCAAGGCGTCGTTAAAAATGGTCATCTCTAGAGATTAAGTCTTTACCCAATGCATTGGAGTGCTATCAGGGCGCACCCTTAAATTTGTCTTTATTATCATGTTAGCCACATATATCATCATAAAACATTTCATAAACAACATATATATCATAAAAGAAATGTGTTTCATTTCATAGTCATCACATTTTTAAAAAATTGTTTTAAAGACGTGATCCTAATGTCACTTTAAACCCACAGATAAAGGAAAGTGGGTCTCATGTATGTAAATACCAGAATTAAAATAGAACATTTTGATATATATGTGAATAACCCTGTAGAAGAAATATCTTTTAGTATTCACTTAATAAAATAATATAATTTGAAAAAAGAGAAAGACATTTTGAGACGAAAATTCTGCAGCATAATGGCTATGATACATGGTTTTAGAAAACATTGAAAAGAGAGGGGACATGGGTCAAATGCTCATAAATGATACATAAAATAGTAGGGGAACATAATATAAAGGATTTAGGAACATGGTAATGAAAGTTTAATGATATAACATATGAAATGAAGAACTTGAAAGGAAGACAAAAAACAAGATTTCTCTTATGAGAATTCGTCAGCATAACAACGTCACTTAAAACATCCAAAAAATGGATTGATGAGATCAAATAGGGTCTCTCATAATATGAAAATAAATTATCAGTATGATAGATATATAGATAATACCCCAACATAATATAAAGTAACTTGAAATACTTGACTAGAAAATAGAACTTGAAAATGAGAAGGGTGAACGGATCCCTTAAAAATTCAGCAGCCTAACGGCGTCACTTAAACTTCAAAAAAATGAATTGATGAGATAAAATAGGGTATCTCATCATATGAACACAATAGATCAGTATGATAGATATAGATATAATACCCCAACATAATAAAAAGGAACTTGGAAGACTTGACATGAAAATAGATTTTGAAAACGAGAAGGGTGAAAGAACCACCTAAACATTCTGCAGCCTAACGACGTCACTTAAACATCAAAAAAATAAATTGAAGAGATAAAATAGGGTTTATCATCATATTAAAATAAAATATCAGTATTATAGATATAGAAATCATACCCCAACATCAAAATTAACTTGAAAGACTTGACAAGAAAATAGAACTTGAAAATGAGAAGGGTGAAAGAATCCATTACATAAATTTCAGCAGCCTAACAGCGCCACTTAAACATTCATAAAACGAAATGATGAGAGTAAGAGGGGATCTCTAATCATATGAAAATAAAAAGGTTAGTAAGAGGAATATAAAAAAAATCCTCCAACATAAGAAATGGATCATAAAGGAAATGACTTAAAAGTGAGTATTTGAAAAGAAAGAGAGAGTTTGGACCCCTTACCTTAAAATGTAACTCTTAAAACTAAAAGGTTGGGAGATTGAGGGCTTGGGGAACCTTGGGAGGACTACTTGGGAGGTAATGATACCAGAGCTTCGTTTTGGGAGAGTTGTGTGTCGAATGAGTGAGAGGATGGCTTGGTATTTATAGGGAAAGTGAGGGGACACGGTATTAATGGCCAAGGGACACCTCATTGGTGGTTTTGAAAAAAAAATGGGCTTGCCCATGGTATTTGACCATGGTATTGGCCACATGGGACACCTCATACCTTATCTTACTATTCATAAGTCGACCATATTTATTACATACTTAATACATCATTTAATGATGTCATTAAACACTCGTAACTTAAAAACAGTATTTTCACTATTAATCGAAAATTCAACTTTCTCAGAAAAATCCCAAAATTTCACCTTAACCAAATATCGATGCTCTGATTTCAAAAATGAACTCTATTTTATAAAAATAATTTTCTAAATAGTTTTAATTTAATTTTTAAATAAATACACTATTTACCGAAAATTCATTTTTTCAGAAAAATCCCCAAAAATTACCTTAACATAATATCAATGCTCTGAGTTCAAAAATGAAATCCATTTTATAAAAATAATTTTCTAAATATTTTTAATTTAATTTTTTATTAAAAATTTGAAAACCCTACTTTTATTACAAACTTAAACATGATTTATTACATAAAACTTCAATTGATACAACAAGAAGATCGAGAGGTTTAGTGTCCTTGGGGATTAGGATCATTACATAAAAACATAAAACATAAAATACAACATATTTATTGAAAACTTCCTTTACATGACCACTACATTACCTCGTACATAGAATTGCATGGGATAACCTGTGGACATGCATAAGAAAAGGGTGAGCTATAAAGCCCAGTAAGGGAGTACACATGGAATAACATGAGGAGTACAATACATGTTATACAATAGGAATATCAATAGAGAATAAAAGAAACATGAACATAAATGAATGATAAATCATGGTAATCCTAACATGGAAATGTGGCAACAACACTTAACATGGAATTAGTATGATCGAAGGCTCATTGCACATAGAGCATGAGTAAATCCTCATTGCACATGAAGCACGAGTAAAACCTCACTGCACTTGAATTAGCATGAGTCAAAACTCATTGCACATGATGTATCATGATACTATAATTTACCCAATGCATTGGAGTTCTATAAGGGCACACCCTTCTTAAACATTTCATTTCATGCATAAGTGTGCCACTTGGATCATAAAACATGGATTCATAAAACATAATCATTTATTCCATGATAAAGTAATGTGGAATTCATACATGAAACTTTATAATCAATAAGTGAATGTTCATAAAGGTGAATACCCTTGATTAAGATATGGGCAAGATATTCACAACACAATGGCATTGGCTTAGAAAATCGGTGCAATATCGGCAGCGTTACGGCGTGACATAAGAATTCATAAAAATGGTTGATGAGAGAGAAATGGGTTCCTCATAATATTTAAATATAATTGACAGTAAGGAGGTCATATAGATACATTTCCAAACAATTTTAATGTCATTTAGATTCATGATACAAAAGTATTGCTTGAATGTAAAAGAGGAGAGAGAAGTTCCTTTCAGAATTTCGGCTTAGTAACGGGTGTACACGGGAGGCATTTAATGAGAGAGAAAGGGGTCTACCATAATTCAAACATAAATATGAAAGTATGAGGGAGGTGTGAAACCATACCCCAACATTCATAATTGAAATTAAAAGGGAAAAACAACTTAAAGAAAATTGGACAAAAATGATAAAGGAAGAAAAAACCCTTACTTGGAAGTGTGCTTCCAAAGGATAGATAGAGGCTTATGAGAGGATTTTTGGGAGCTTGGGGTACCTTGGGAGGATTCTAGAGAGAGTATGTCAGAGTTTGGACGAACTGCAAGGGCTTTGAGTGAGGAGGAAGTGGGAGCATGGGTGGGTTTATATAGGAAAGGTGAGGGAATTCATTATTATTTAGGTTTGGGTCCCCTTACATTAAATTAATCCAATCCACAAACCATCGCATGGTTTTTGCCCATGGGTTTTGGAAAAGGGAAGAGTAAAAAAATATTTTATAAGGCCAAAGTCCTAACTTCTTAAAATATTAGGTTTTCTTATGTGGAGGTGAGTCACACTCCCATGGAAATTAATTTAAAAATGCATGGTGTTGAATAAGTCTTGAGGGGTCCATTAATGATTTGAAAAGTAAGTCAGACAAACCCAAAATCACATTATTTTAATGGTAAAACATATATTGTCCGAACATAAAGATTATAGTATTTTATTAAATCACTATTGGGTCATTAAGATGTCATAAAACACATTATATATTTAAACGGTATTTAATTTTTACCCAAAAATTTGAATGTCTCAGAAAATAATGAAAAATTCACCGTTGGATAATTTAGACGTCCTGATTCCATAAATAACATTTATTTTATCTAAATAATTTTCTAAATATGTTAATTTTCACTTTTAAAATAAAAACTGAAATTTATTGAAAATTCACGGGTTTTGACAGAAATGACTTTCAAACCTTAATAAAAATTGTAATTGCATTCATAAAATTATAAGATCATTTATATTTAATAAAAATTAATTTAATAATATTATTTTTTTAAAATATTATTTAATTCAGAAATCCCTTAATTTAATAAAATAGTTTTCTTAATTAAATAATAACTAAAATCACCATTTGTACTTTAAAAACTATTTAAAATGTATCAAAAATGACTAGAAATTATATTCATTATTATATACAAAAATAATGTACATGAACATAGTACTACTTATTTGTTACATAACCCCTTAAAATGGCCGCATAAGACCTAAGGGTAAGGTGTGCGATGGTGACAGATTCTTGTAGTGGTTCGGATAACATCGCTCGAGTGGTAATTTCAATCAACTTCCACTTTTCCCGTAGACGATCATGTTCAAGCTTGACATGATGAAGCTCAGCTTGGGATTGGTCAAGGGAGAAGCCCAAAGACACCACCTCTTTTTCGAGCTCCAACAAATGGGCTTCGTATGAGACAATTCTACTAGATGAGTCCATCGCTTCCTTTGTCTGAGTAAATTGGATTTGTTAAAGCCCTATATTTATACTAATCATGTGATCACTGTTTAACAGCTATATTAGCAATGATCAAAATTTTTAACATAAAACCAAAGAAGTTGAAATTTTATATAAACATAAAGGGACATTTAATTAGATCAAGAGGGTTTTCCATTAATGAAACTTTGGGTCGTTACAATATTCCCCCTTAAGAAATTTCGCCCTCAAAATTTTCCTTTCCCCACACTAAAAGAAATGTGGGTAACTCAGATTCATAATATCCTCCGATTCCCAAGTCGCTTCTTCAAACTTTTGGTTTCTCCACAACACCTTGATGAGGGGAATTGTCTTATTTCATAGAACTTTTTCTCTACGATCTAAGATCTTCACTGGTTGCTCCTCATAAGAAAGATCATCTTCCAATTGTACCACCTCAGAAGAGAGTACATGTGAGTGGTCCGGTATGTACTTCTTTAAGAGGTATAAATGAAAGACATCATGTAATTTGGCCATGGCAGGTGGAAGTGCTAGTCGATAGGCCACAACCCCGACACGATCTAGAATCTCGAAGGGGCTGATGTACCTTGGAATTAACTTCCCTTTCCTTCCAAACCTCATGACCTTCTTCCACGGAGATATGCGTAGGAACACCATATCTCCAACTTTAAACTCAAGGTCTCGTCGACGATTATCTGCATAACTCTTCTGTCAACTCTGGGCTGCCTTGATATGATACTGAATGGTTTTAACCTTCTCCACTCTTTCTTCGACCATTTCTGGTCCAAGCAGCTTACGTTCACCGACCTCATCCCAACATGCCAGTGTTCTGCACCTTTTCCCATACAGGGCTTCATATGGTGCCATTTGGATGCTCAAGTGGAAACTGTTATTATAAGAGAACTCAACCAGAGGAATATGTTGATCCTATGCTCCTTTAAATTCCATTGAGCACGGTCTCAACATATCCTCAAGTTTTTGGATAGTCCTCTCGGATTGGCCATCAGTTTGAGGATGATAGGCCGTACTGAAGTTCAGTTCAGTATTCAGAGCATATTGAAGACTCTTCCAAAACTTAGAGGTGAATCTTGGATCTCGGCCAGACATAATAGATAGTGGTACTCCATGAAACCTTACCACTTCCCTGATATATATCCATGCCAGTTTATCCAAAGAGAAATCCTCCCGAATAGTAATGAAGTGTGCAGTCTTTGTAAGACGATCCACAACAACCCAGATTGCATTTTTGCCTTTGGATGTCCTTGGAAGTCCGGTGACAAAGTCCATGGTGATTTTCTCCCATTTCTATTCTAGTATGGGCAATGATTACATCATCCCCTTATACTTCTACCTCTCTACCTTCACTTGCTGACACACCAGGCACTTTGATGTATATTCAGCGATCTCCTTCTTCATATTATCCCACCAAAAGTTTTCTCGGAGATCTCGATACATATTTTTTCTCCCTGGGTGAATAGATAAATTTGAACTATGTGCATCATCCAAAAGTTACTTCTTCAGATCTGGACTTGATGGAACACATAGTCTTTTCCCAAACCACACAATTCCTTCTTCATTAACATTAAACTATGAGGATTTCCCTTTTTTGATAGCTTCCACTTTTTCCTGAATTCCCACATCATCCTTTTGAGCATCCTTTAACCTTTCCAAAAGATAAGGTTGAGCAATCATTTGTGAAAGTATTGACGATGTTACCTTCTTTATGATTCCCACGTCCATCTTCATCAAGTCTAAGAAGATTAGATCCTTCTCAATTCTCATCATTGATAGAATTGCTGGGTCCTTTCTACTTAGGGTATCTGCCACCTTGTTTGCTTTCCCACAGTGGTAATTTATTGAACAATCATAATCCTTGATGATCTTTATCCATATTCTCTGGCGCATATTAAGCTATTTTTGTGTGAATATATATTTAAGACTCTTGTGGTCAGTATATATCTCACATTTCTCTCCATAGAGATAATGCCACCATATTTTCAAGGCAAAGATCACCACCGCCAACTCCTGATCATGCGTTGGATAGTTTCTCTCATGGATTTTCATCTTCCTTGAGGCATAGGATATAACTTTATCATTCTACATCAGCACACATCCTAATCCCTTCTTTGAAGCATCACTGAAAACAACAAAAAGTTCCCCACTTATGGGTAAAGTGAGCACGAGTGTAGTGATAAGACTTCTTTTCAACTCCTTGAAGCTTTCTTCTCATTCATCACTCCAAGAAAACATTACTCCCTTTTGATTAATCTTGGTAAGAGGGTTGGACAATCGTGAGAATTTTTTCACAAATCGTCGATAATATCCAGCTAACCCCAAGAAGCTATGAATATCCGTTACCGATGTTAGCCTCGGCCATACCTCAATTGCATCTGTTTTGGAGGGGTCCATAGATATCCCATTGCTTGTGATTATATGGCCCAAGAATGAGACCTTCTTCAACCAGAACTCACACTTGTTGTACTTTGCATAGAGCTTCTCCTTGCGCAAAGTCTCTAGTACAGTTTTTAAATGCTCCTCATGATCCTCCTTGGTTTTGGAGTATATTAGAATATCATATAAAAAGACTACCATGAAATTGTCAATGTAATCTCTAAAGAATCTATTCATCAAGTTCATGAATATTTCTGGAGCATTGGTGAGTCTGAAAGGCATTAATATGAATTCATAGTGCCCGTATCTTGTACAAAAAGCAGTCTTGGGGATTCTTCCTTCTTCACCCTTACTTGATAATATCCCGACCGCAAATCCACCTTGGAAAATTATTGTGCTCCACACAGCTGATCAAATAAGTCATCAATTCTTGGGAGAGGATACTTGTTATTTATCGTGATTTTGTTAAGTTCACGATAATCGATGCAAAGCCGCATTGACCCATCCTTCTTCTTGATGAAGAGGACTGGTGCACCCCATGGTGAAGCACTTGGGCGTATAAACCCTTTATCCAGATTCTTGTGTAGTTGTTTCTTCAGCTCTTTAAGCTCAACAACAGCCATTCTATATGGAGTCTTGGATATTGGTAGCACCCTAGGTATAAGTTCAATTGAGAACTCAACATCTCTTCTAGGAGGGAGACCAGACAGTTCCTCGGGAACCACTTCAGTGAATTCCCTCACAATAGGCATTTCTTCAAGAATGGTTTCTTCCTTGGACTCAATCATCTGAGCTAGATACGTATTCTCATAAGGTAGTTATATCCATGCTTGAGATGATGGAGCTAAAAGAGATTCATCTTCCTCCTTACACTTGTAAAGAATTAGGGGTCTATTCTCCATATGGAGTGTGATTTACCCTCCCCCGATAATTTATGTTGGCTCTATATAAGGAAATCCAATCCATGCCAAGAATTGCATCAAATTCCACCAGAGGGAGTATGACGAGGTTCACCAGGAAATTCAATCCACAGACTATAATAGGGGAGGACTTATATTCATGGGATGCAATGATTTCCCCATTTTCTGTACTCACCGACATCTTTACTTCCATGATTTGTGGTGGTGCTGGTATTGTTCTACTAAACCTTCGA
Organism: Viscum album; assembly: GCA_963277665.1. NCBI lineage: Eukaryota > Viridiplantae > Streptophyta > Magnoliopsida > Santalales > Viscaceae > Viscum > Viscum album. The sequence goes on along the minus strand of OY728151.1, from coordinate 1,180,324,112 downwards.
GATATAAAAGAATGCGTAGAACCTGAATCAAAAAGTACATTCACTATTCTTTAATGAATAACTAGCGTACCTATCACCACATTGTTGTCGGGGTTCACTTCAGTAGAAGTGATGGCAAAAGCTCTTCCTTGATTCCTTGAGGTTGTTGGTTGTCTCCGAAAACCCTTGGATTCGGGCACTGATTTGCAAAATGACCTGGTTATTTGCATTTGTAGCATCGAACAATGTGTTGAGGTTCGAACAGAGCGTTCTTCTCCTCTGTCGCAGCCGCGGGTCTTTCTTGCTGATAGTTAACAGCTAGGTTCCCTTATCTTCCACACCTGAAGCATTTTCTCATCCCCTTAAGGCAATTTATAGGGTTCTTCTTTCCGCACTTTTGGAAAGTGGGGCGATGGATCTTCTTAGCACCATTGGATTTATCCATCGGACCACCAGAATTGAATTCCACCTTATGATTCTTATCCCCATGATACCCTTGTGATTCCCTAATGTCCATTTCAACCTTGAGGGCACATCAGACAATTTCCTCATAGCTGTCAAAGTCACGGATCACTAACACTTTCTGCAAGCTAGGCTTCAGCCCTCCAAAGAAGCGGTCAACCTTGTATTCGGGGGTAATGATAAATCCGGAAGTGTATTGTACAAGCCTTGTGAAGTTTTCCTCGTATTCTCCAACAGATTCTTCATCTTTTTTCATGAGGGAATGGAAGTCCCTTTCCATCTTAAGCCGGAGGGTGCACGGAAAATATTTATCTAAAAACATCTTATATAAATCCTTCCATTCCAATGCCACGATCTCCTTCTCAGGCTTCGTATTTTTGTTCAACGTCAACCATTGATCAGCTTCACCCTCCATATGATAAGCTTCCAGGAGAACCTTCTCTTGTTCATAACAATGGAGGATGGAGAATATCTTTTCAATGGAGTTGATCCATTGTTCAGCGATCGTGGGATCATATGATCCACTAAAAATAAGAGGCCTTTGTCTCGTGAAGCTCTAGATAGCGACTTGTTCTTTCTTTGGGGGGGGGGGGGGGGGGTTGAACATTACTCTTGACCCGTGTTTCTATTCAAAATTGAGTTAGCTGAGAGAGAAGTGCGACAAAGTTCGTGATTCCTGCTCCCATTGGATTGGGCATCTCATTAGTACAATCATCACACTGATCTTCAAAACAGTTGTTAGCCCGAGTACTCCTATTACCAACCATTGGATGGAATAAAAGGAAAGTTAGGGGTAACACATAAAGGTTAATCCAAAGAAAAAAGTTGATGACTTATAAATAAACTTGTATTTCCTTACTCAAGAGTCTATAGGCTTCAATATTGGCTTTTCATGATCTACTTTCTAACATATATTCGTAGGGGAATTTTTTAATTCCCTTAACAAGGGTTCATACTAAGATTCTAAATTTATCAAAACATATCCCCCGGGAGTGTCGTAACCAAGAGTGCAGCAAGGCCCGTTGTCGTACACCAGTTCCCGTTCGAGTCTAGCTCAAAGCGGTGTTTTCAGGTTTTACCCCTAGGATACATCTATGCCAGAGCCGCCTATACCTGCTCGTATCATGACATGGCTGTATTTGTTTGATAAACAACTTAATCAGTACTTAACAGAACTTAGGGATGTTTTTATTATACTTAGTCTTGTATCTAAGGCTTTACTAGGGTTTCATAATCCCAAAAATAACTAAACCTATCCTCTAAAACCAACTATGACAACCTTGCATTTATTACAAACTTAAACATGATTTATTACATAAAACTTCACTTGATACAACAAGAAGACCGAGAGATTTAGTGTCTTTGGGGATTAGGATCATTACATAAAAACTTAAAACATGAAATACAACATATTTATTGAAAACTTCTTTTACATGACCACTACATTCCCTTGTACTTAGCATTGCATGGGATAACCTGAGGACATGCATAAGAAAATGGTAAGCTATAAAGCCCAGTAAGGGAGTACACATGGAATAACATGAGGAGTACAATACATGTTAGAAAATAGGTATATAAATATAGCATACAAGAAACATGAACATAAAGTCACGATAAAGCATGATAATCATAACATGGAAATGTGGAAACAACACTTAACATGGAATTAGCATGAGCCAAGGATCATTACACAAAGAGCATGAGTAAATCCTCATTGAAGATGAAGCACGAGTAAACCCTCATTGCACTTGAATTATCATGATTCAACACTCATTGCACATGAAGTATCATGATACTATACTTTACCCAATGCATTGGAGCGCTATAAGGGCGCACCCTTCTTAAACATTTCATTTCATGCATAAGTGTTCCACTTGGATCATAAAACATGGATTCATAAAACATAATCATTTATTCCATGATAAAGGAATGTGGAATTCATACATGAAACTATATAATCAATAAGTGAATGTGCATAAAGGTGAATACCCTTGATGGTGAAATGGGAATGGTATTCACTACACAATGGCATTGGCATAGAAAATCGGTGCGATTTCGGTAGCGTAACAGCGTGACATAAGAATTCATAAAAATAGTTGATGAGATAGAAATGGGTTCCTCATCATATTTACATATAATGGAAAGTGAGGAGGTAATATAGATACATGTCCCAACAATTGTAATGGAATTTATATTCATGATAAAAAAGTATTGCTTGAATGTAAAAGAGGAGAGAGAAGTTCCTTTCGGAATTTCAGCATAGTAAAGGGTGTACAAGGGAGGCATTTAATGAGAGATAAAGGGGTCTCCCATCATTAAAACACAAAGAAGGAAGTATGATGGAGGTGCAAAACCATACCCCATCATTCATAATTGAAATTAAAAGGGCAAAACAACTTAAAGAAAATTGGACAAAAATGAGAAAGGAAGAAAAAAACCATACTTGGAAGTGTGCTTCCAAAGGTTAGAGAGAGGCTTGTGAGAGGCTTCTTGGGAGCTTGGGGTACCTTGGGAGGATTCTAGAGAGATTAGGGAAGAGGTTTTATGAACTCCAAGGGATTTTAGTGAGGAGGAAGTTGGAGCTTGGGTGGGTTTATATAGAGAAGGTGAGGGAATTCTTTATTATTTAGGTTTGGGTCCCCCTACATTAAATTAATCCAAACCACAAACCATCCCATGGTTTTTGCCCATGGTTTTTGGAAAATGAAAGAGGAAAACAATATTTTACAAGGCCAAAGTCCGAACTTCTTAAAATATTAGGGTTGCTTATGTGGAGGTGAGTCACACTCCCATGGAAATTAATTTAAAAAGGAAAGGTGTTGAATAAGTCTTGAGGGGTCCATTAATGCTTTGAAAAGTAAGTCAAAGAAACCCAAAATCACATTATTTTAATTATAAAACATATATTGGCCGAACATAAAGATTATAGTATTTTATTACATCCCTATTGGGTCATTATGATGTCATAAAACACATTATATATTTAAACGGTATTTAATTTTTACCCAAAAAATTGACTGTCTCAGAAAATTATGAAAAATTCACCATTGGATAATTTCGACGTCCTGATTCCAGAAATAAAATTTATTTTATCTAAATAATTTTCTAAATATGTTAATTTTAACTTTTAAAATAAAAACCGACATTTATAAAAAATTCACGGGTTTTGACAGAAATGGCTTTCAAACCTTAATAAAAATTTTAATTGTATTCATAAAATTATAAGATCATTTATATTTAATAAAAATTAATTTAATAATATTATTTTATTAAAATATTATTTAATTAAAAAATCACTTAATTTAATAAAATATATTTCTTAATTAAATAATAACTAAAAACACCATTTGTACTTTAAAAACTATTTACAATGTATCAAAAATGACTAGAAATTATATTCATTATTATATAAAAAAATAATGTACATGAAAATAGTACTACTTATTTGTTACATAACCCATTAAAACAGCCACATAAGACCTAAGGGTAAGGTGTACGATGGTGACAGATTCTTGGGGTGGTTCGGATAACATCACTCGAGTGGTAATTTCAATCAACTTCCACTTTTCTCGTAGACGGTCACATTCGAGCTTGACATGATGAAGCTCAGCTTGGGCTTGGTCAAGGGCGAAGCCCAAATACTCCACCTCCTTTCCGAGCTCTGAAAAATGGACTTCGTATGGGGAAATTCTACTGGATGAGGCCATCGCTTCCTTTGTCTGAGTAAATTGGATTTGTTAAAGTCCTATATTTATACTAATCATGTGATCACTGTTCAACGGTTATATTAGAAAAGGTCAAAATTATTAACATAAAACCAAAGAAGTTGACATTTTATATAAACATAAAGAGATATTTAATTAGATCAAGAGGGATTTCCATTAATGAAACTTTGGGTCGTTACAAAAAAATACTATTCACCCGAAAAAACTAATACTTGACTAATAATTTATGAAACCATTATTTAACCATTTTATTGAATCAAATTACTTAATCAAGGTTCCTAGATTATATTAATACTTTCTTTAATTAATATTACCAATCCATTTGGTCACATTACTAATCCTAAGCATAAAATCACTATTCATAATTTACTATTCATCAAAAATTAAGTTGATCTTATTAGACTCTAAATTTCGTACTGAACATAATTGTAGAAGACCTTTTTTTTGAAAATAATTACACATTTTTAATTATTTAAGGTTTACATAAACATTTTTTCAAAATATCTTTTCTAAAAAATTCCTAAAAAATATGCATACTATATTTATCCGGACATTTGAAAATTCATAAACTTCATCATAAGAAAAAAATCAAAATTTTTATTTAAAAAAAAGGCTTACACAAGGCAGTTACGGTCTACTTACATAGTCCCTTATAACCCCACCATAGGACGTAAGTGTAAGGTGTGCTAAGGTGAAAGAATTTGAGGCCGGCTCAGCCAACATTGCATGAGTAGTAATTTCTATCAGTTTGAACTTCTCGCGAAGGCGATTCTGTTCTAGCTTCACACGATGAAGTTCGGCTTGGGTTTGGTCCAGAGCAAAGCCCATTGGTGCTACCTACTTCCCAAGTTCCATTAGATGGGCTTCTATTGGCCTGAGACTACTGGATGAGGCCATAAAATCTTCTTTCTATATTAATTAACCAAGATCACTTGTATTTAGAGACAATAATTGAAACATTTAGTTCCAATGGTCATATTGGCCAATGGTCATATAATAGTCAAAACCCAATGGTCTCATTTTAATTATACTCATGTTATCAAATGAAATAGTTTTTTGAGTATAAATATAAAATAACACACAAAATTAGGAAACAAGATTTATTAAAAATTTCGGGTCGTTATGGTGTCGATCACCTTCACGAGACATGACACATGCTGGTGAAGCCTGTGTAGGGATGAATAACACAATACTAAGTAGAGACCCAAATCCACAAAGGAAATAACACAAAGAAAGAGAACAAATCAAAGACCACAAATAAATGAAATATCACACTGGGTATAACTCAATGTATATAAGGTAAGATTATCTTTCGTAAAGCTGAATCATCTTGTACTATTGAGGGGCTCATCCCTAATCAGTCACTAAGGCCCATTCGGGCTATTGGACCACTGAGGTCCTCTTGGATGCTAGACCACTGAGGTTTGCTCAACGTCTGGACCACAGAGGTCCACTCAGCTATTATACCACTGAGGTTTTCTTGACTCCTGGACCACTGAGGTGACCTCAGATACTGGACCACTGAGGTCCTCTCGGCTGCTGGAAAACTGAGGTCTGCTGGGCTATTGGAATAGAAATGTCAGCTTGACTTCTATACCACTGAGTTCCACTCATCTAATGGACCACTGATGTCTTCTTGACTACTGTACCACTGAGGTCTGATTAGCTGCTGGACCACTGAGGTCCGCTCATCTCCTGGTCCACCGAGGTCCCACTCATCATATCCTTAATGTCATAACTAGTTGTAGGATTCCCACACTATAGTGAAATAGATTCCAGGATAATCTACTTCTTAATCCATCAGTGGTATCTCTAATTCCACACAATCTCACTTATAGTATACCCAATGTACTGTCTCGATGCAATTTTCCAAACGTCATAGAAGGTGCATCAATCGTACACCTGGTCTGAATGATATTTCCGTTTTAGTAAACAGGGGCTGGTTGCATTTAGGCCCAGTCTGACTTGGTCGGATGGACCTGACCAACCTGGCCAAGGGGTCCTGCATGAAATGACCTTCTTAGGTTGACCTGACCTGACGTAGATGGGTGTTGGACAACCCGGTTTGCACTAGCCCATTGGCCATGCCCATTGGGCCTTGCTAGACCCAACCCACTTCGATCGTGGGTCTAGCTCGCCGAATCACCCATCGAGCTAGTTTTTCCTATCTGACCTAGTCCGAAATAGAGGGATGGTTCTCCTCCATCCTGGGACGCATAGAAGCCCAGTTCTCTCCACCGGCCCAACCCATAATGGTGGGCTGGTTCTCCTCTAGACTGGATGTCGTGCGGCGTCCAGTTCGCATAGCCACATGACACTAGGTTGGTGACGTCTCCTCAGCCAGCTGGTTCGCTCATGTAGACAGGGTCTTCTACATGACCCATCTAAGTCCATGGTTCCAACTGACAGTAGAGGACCTCAGACCATGAATTTTCACCATGTGGTGCCTTCAATGCGGTCGGGGGTTGCGTCCGCCTACAACTAGCCACAGACCTCCATGCCGGTGGCTTCTACTGTGGGTTGGGTGTTGTGGCCTTGTACCGCTGCCGCAACCTCTCGTCGATGTCACTTCTCGCCTGGCCACATCCCATTCTTCTTTGTGTCGCGGGCTTATGTGCCGCCAATCATTGTTCCATGAATAATAGAGAGAACACAAGAATAAAATTGGGGAAGGAGTTGCAACACAAGAACACTAAAATAATGATATGTGTCTTTGTTTGGGTTGATCCAGATGTGCTCTTGTTAGTTGGATCATTAAGAAAAAAAATAAGGTAGAACACTCACTAAGAAAGATATCCCATTTATCCCGCATCATTAACCATCCTGCAAGAACTATCAAACTGCGGATCAACAAGTTTGTGGGTTGGTCCACACTCGTCATTAATCTTTAAGAATAGGGAAAGGAAAATCACTCAAAAGACCCCCTATAAAGGATAGTATTGTTTGTTGAGGAATAATGGGATCATGTATGCCTATTATTTCTTCTTGATCTGTAGCCCACCATTTCTAGTGATTATTTTTATGGTGAAAGAATGTGTGTTTTCCATTTGTCGTCGCCACACACCAGAGAAAAAGAGATATCCTAGGATTGTGCCAACAATTTTTCATTACAGGTTAGGATATTAATTAACGAAAGGAGAATAAGTGTTTTTGTTACGCTGAATTGTAGAACTGTTACACTAACTCATTAATGGGGTTCATTAATGGGATTCATCATCACCTCATCACTGCACCACAATGCTGATGAGTCACTACGTAATGAAGAAGAAAAATATAATAAAATGACTTTTTATGTTATTTTATTTTTCTTCCAAAAAGTCTGAAAACAATGTTTTTCACTCGACCCATTCCATTCGATGTTAGGCCCTTCCTAGGTGAATCTCGATGCTCTGAGTTCAATGGTACCCTCATATTTTTGATCTGGGAACCCATTTGAGAGATAGAAAAAGCAGATTTCTTGTTTATTTATTAAACATTAAAAATAGTTCTAAAAACCTTCCGACCACTCCAGGACTTTGAATTAGATGTTGTCTTAGATCCTGTTCTTGAAATAATCCCATTTAATTTTCAAAAAATTACCTTGATATTCCAGGACATTACATCACAATCACCTTTAGGGCTTTACGTTCTCATAATCCAAAATAAGGGCTAATAAAAAAGGTGGTACTAAGTAAGAATCTAGCCCTTCCAATCCTACATGATCTCTTGGATATTTTCATGATGCCTGGGAACACACACTAGATGAATCGAATGTCTATGATGAATCCTCTCTTGTCGATCTCCTATCTCCATCGGGTACTCCACAAATGTCACCCCATTTTCAATTTCCAGTTTTTCATGGTTGATGACGTGAGAAGGGTCATGCACATATCTCCTCAGTTGGGATATGTAGAAGATGTCATGCACCCTATCTAAATATGGTGGCAGAGCTAAGAGGTATGTCACTACACCCACGCTACATAGTATTAGAAAAGGTCCAATAAACCTCAAAGATTTCTTGCCACCCTGGAAAAATATTCGTATCCCTCATCGAGGAGAGACCCATACTAATACATTTCCCCCCTCCTCGAACCCCAAGGGTCACAATCACCAATCAGTATAGGACATTTTTTGGCTTTATGTGGTATTTATATGCTCTCAGATGACTTGCATTTTCTTAGTGGTAGCCTTTACTATCTGTGGAACCATGAATGCTGACTCCCCTGGGTCTACATAGTATAATGGTGACCTACAAGGTCGTTCTTGAAATTCCTCTAACGGTGCCATATTGATGGTAGTGTAGTAGTTTTTTTGTATGAATATTTCACCAGTGATAGGTGGTCCTCCCAACTATGACCAAAATCAAGATGTAAAGTTTATATCCTAATCTGAGACTATAATAGACAGGAATCCATGGATTCTAACTATTTAATCCATGTAGAGGCATATCAAGATCTCTACTGAACCCTATGATCGAATAGGTTTGAAGTGTGCTGACTTGGTGAGTTGATCTACGATCACATAGATGGTATCATTCCCATGGATGTACGTTGTAAGAAATTTATAAAGTACATCAATATCCTATACCACTACCACTCTGGTACCTCGAGGGTTTGTTTCAAATCTATTAGAACCTGGTGCTCAACCTTCACTTGCTGATAAGTGAGGAATCACGAGACAAACTCTGCAACTACCTTCTTCATCCCCGACCACTAGTACTAAAGTCGGAGGTCCTTGTGCATCCTCACCACACCTAGATGTACTTCCAAAGGGGATGTATGGAACTCCCTCAACACCTCCTCCCGCAAAAACATTTGTACAACCATGCATCATAAAAAAGGATGATGTTCTCCCCAAATTTAGAATATCCCTCTGGGGCATGCCTTGTGGACACCTGGGAAGATGTAGGCTCGCAATTGGAGTCTCTGAGTTGCATCTGTCTGACTAGATGTAAGAGTTGAGGGGAAATTACCATGGACTAAAGAAAATATATTTCCTCTCTTTCTATGAAGGATATCTGAAGTGAGGCCAACTAATCTATGGCCTCGTTCAACAAACGTGATCTTGATCTGCTACTAAGAGCATCTTCCACCACCTTCCCTTTCCCACAAGTATAGAGTATCTCGAAGCCATTGTCCTGTAAGAACTCTACCCAACATCATTGTATAATATTTAGATACTTCTGAGAAAAGATATAATTCATACAGTTGTGGTCAGATTAGGGATGAATCATTCTCCCATAAGTTAGAGTCACCGCATCTTTAGTGCGAGGACTGTCGCTGCCAACTATAGGTCATGAGTCTCATAGTTCTACACATGAAACCTCTATTTTTTTGATAAAAAAAATTATTGCTTTACCTCGCATCAAGATACAACCATGATCGGTTCCTGATGCATCACATAATACCACGTAGTCAGTACCCTCCTCTTGCAGCCTCTAGATAGGAGCACTCCTCAAGTACTGCCTCAACTACAAAAATATCCGCTAATATATTTCTATCCCAAAAAGGGTTTTACCTTATTTTTCAATGCTTTCATGGGTGTTTCCACAATGGATAAGTTTTGTAAAAACATCCTATAGTACACAACCGAACCAATAAAACTACACTCCTCAGTAACACTCTTGGGTGGTTCTCATGCAAGAACCACCTCGATCATCACTGTATCCACCGAAACTCCAGCCTCTAAGATAACATGTCCCATTTAGTGTAACATTCGTACCCGTAAATCACACATCAACAGCTTTCTATAAAGCTTGTTCTCTCGTATCATGTCCAAAACCATCCTCAGGTGTATCGCGTTATCCTCCACAGATGATGAATACACTTTCATCAATGAAGACCACTACAAAATAGTCTAAGTACAGATGGGAGATCCTATTCATGAGTTCCATGAATACTGCTAGGGAATTCTTCATTCCCGAAGGCATCACTATGTACCCATAGTGGATGTCCTCATCTCATACTCGAAGTTGGTGATATCCTGATATGAGGTCTATCTTTGAGAATCATCTCTCACCCTTCAGATGATCGAAGAAGTCATCAATACTTGTTAAAGGATATATTTTTTCATGGTCACCTAGTTCAGGCGATGGAAGTCCATGTATAACCTAATTATTTCGTTTTTTGTGTGTAAAACAACATTGATGCTATCCATGGTGTAACATTGGGCCTTACGAACCCCTTACTTTGAAAGTCCTCCAATTGTACCCTCATCTACTAGAGCTTTTCTAGAGCCATTCGATATGAAGGTGTAGATATTGGTGCCATCCCAGGGTACAAATCAATGAATATGTCTACCTATTTGTGAGGAGGTTGTCCTGGAACATCTTATGGAATGACGTCCTCATACTCGTCCACCACTATTAGAAACTATGGACTCATCGCATCCACCTAATTGAGGTTCAAGCTATCTAACCGATGAGTGATTCATGAAATCCTCTTATATTTGATTACATCCTACACTAAATGTTCTCCCATCTCACCAGTGAAGAAGAATCTGGTCCCATATCCAAGGACACACCACACTCTACACCTAAAACAGTCAATCTGAGCATGGACTGTGGATAACCATTTCATATCCATAATGATGTCATAAGGCCTCAACGCCACTACTAGGAGATCCCAATCAATGCTCTAGCCTCTAAGAGTAAGCTCACACTGCCAGAACCAGTGTGTGATCATCAGATCCCCACCCGTAGGAGTCTTTAATCATCAGGATCAAGAAAATGACTCTATCTCAATATCCGAGCTTGGAACATGGTCCTTGGCAAGGAAAGACTGATCAGAACCTATGTCTACAAGAACTGTAGCTAAGGTCGAGAATACATATATCATAACTCGTATCATCTCTGAGATGTCAGGACCAAATGCCTCGACTTCTTGAAGCTAAGCCCACCCCTATTCACAAGATCTTGGAGCCCATGAAGGACCACCTAGGGGTGGTGGTAGTAGTAGCTCATACTTAATCCCACCTCATGATGCTTTTCCAACTTCACTGCCACATTTTCCTCTTGGAAGAATTCCCTGTTCTTGTCTCTGCCACTTCCTTGGTGATCCATCAACCATCTACCGGTCCTCTATGTAGAATGTCAGGCCATCCCAAGACATGTGCCTCTGCCCAACACATTCATAGAATACTCTTCTCTTCTAATGACTCCCTCATCCCCGAGAGCCATGTAATATTGGCCATGAGTCATAGGGTCATCCTATGAAAGGTTTGGACCATTTATGCCTATGTGTCATTTGTCAGCTACCCACCATGAATGATTCGGACACCTGTCACCCGGTGGTAGCTCACACCATCTGTGCCAGCTCTACGAGGAATATTTCTACTAGTAGAGCTCACTCTTGCACCCTAGCCTGCATAGGGATGCTGAGGGAAATCATCAATGCCCTTATCTACCTTTTAATTCTCTACTCAATGGTTTGGTTCCTAAAGAAAGGGTCTCGTACCATATTCGTAGAGTAATGGGAGAGGTCTGTGAACCTCAGAGAGTACTCATCCATTATCAGGATGGTGTGATAAAGGATAAGCATCTCCTATCTGCACATAGAGCACAATGTCCTGGTGAAGAACACCTCCCTAAAAAATTTCTCAATGTCAGACTAGGTGAGGGTCTTCTCCTCATGCGTCTAGATCACCAAACTACACAACCACCCTATAGATACCTACATAAGGCTCGAGGACAGAACTGCCATCTGGTCAAGTGGAATCCTCACAAAGAAAAAAACTCACGTCACTAACTCCATCCAATCCTAAGAGGCCTGAGGATCTATATATCCCTTGACCTTGGGTGGGATCTTCCTCTGGAAAACATGTATGAAAATGATCCTATGTGCATCCTATACTATTAGTTCTGGTAGTGACTTCTGACCAAAGACCAATGGTATTTCTAAGACACCCCCTTAATGTACCATATTAGGAAACAATCGCATTACCAAAGCCTCATCACTATGTTGACCATCCTCGTGATCAAACACTAGAATCCTGGCCAGCTCTTTGTGTGGAGAAATTTTGAAGGGTATCAATTTGAATAATGATTAATAGATTATACATGGTTAGATGACTCTAATTTAGAAAGACCAAGAGAAAACATCCAAAGACGCATGCAACTAGTGTTTTCATGTACTGAGTCGGAAAGATGAATTCAGGGTCCTGGTGTATGGATACGTCTCCTTCTACACGAAAACTAGACCCCATGACCCTAATACCGAACATGGGAAACATACCACTATTTCCCCATAAAAATGTTTTAGACTCTTAGTTCTTCTGGTAGAACCGACCTGCCTTTGATACCACTATTTCATGAACTGTCTCCCAGGGGCTGTGTAGTGTCTACCCCAGGCATTCCTTCCATAGGCTAGGGGATAACGACTAGAATCAAGTAGGCATATACCAAAAGAGAAGGCATTTTATTTAAACCATTACAGATGAACAAAGCTGAAACTACATAAATTATACAAAAAGTAAACCACCACTATCACTGAGAAAACTACTAAGAGTAAAGTACAAATAGAATATAAAATGGGGCCAGAATAATATCTCAAAACCACAAATCTAAGTATAATTTCCAATGTCCATTCACTTGAGACCCTACCTGAAGGGTAGGTAAAAGGTAGCTTCCTGTAGCCGTAGAAGTATGCTCATCCATCCCATCTTACTGAGCACCACTTGGTCCCAGACCACCTAGGTCTCCATCAAAGCATCAGTCAACTTCACAAGATACGACACATGAGGGCGAATTCCCTATAGGGGTGAGTAACACAATACACAGTAGGGACCCAAATCCACAAAGTAAATACAAAAAAAGAAAGAACATAAAGCAAAGAACACAATGAAAGGAAAACTCACACCATTTATAACTCAATGTATTTAAGGTAAGATTATCATTCATAAAGATGAATCATCTTTTACTGCTGAGGGACTCATCCTTGATGAGTCACTGAGATCTGTTCAGCTACTGGACCACTAAGGTATGCTCGACTACTAGACCATTGAGGTCCCCACAACTGATGGACCACTAAGGTCAGCTTGGATGCTTGACCATTAAAATCTACATAGTTTTTAGACCACTAAGATCCACTCGTCCACTAAACCACCAAGGTCTGCACAAATGCTTGACCATTGAGGTCTGTTGGACAACAAAGGTCCATACGGCTCATAGACCACTGAGGACTGCTTGGCTCCAAGACCACTAAGGTCCACTATGATATTTGAACTTTCATATTCACTTGGTTTTTAGACCACTGAGGTCCACTAATGTCTTGGTCAACTGAGGTCTCGTTCATCATATCCTTTGTGTCACACCCAGCCATACGATTCACACTCTACAATGTGCTTAATTTAGGGAGAATATAATCTTCAAGCCGTATTTTTTATCTCATATTCCATGAAATATCACTTAGAGTATTCCCAAAGTATTTTTTTGATGTAAGGTTCCCAACTCTGCAGATGACGAGTCAATCAGATGCTTGATCTAAAAGATATTGTAATTTTAGTAAACATGGGATGATTATGTCTAGGCCTGATATGAATTGGTTAGACCAACACGACCAACCAGGACCGGGGATCCTACATGACCCAAACTGGTTCAGCTGACCTGACCCAACCCAGTTGGTTCGGGGCTGACCCAATTCATCATGGACCGTTGGCCAGGCCCATTGGGCCTTGCTGGACCTGGCCAGGTTCGATCGTTGGTCCAGCGCACCGGGTCACCCATCCATCCAGTTTTTACCATCTGTCCAAGCCCTAAATGGTAGGCCAGTTTTTATACATCTTAGACGTCATGCATCATCTGGTTCATGTAGCCACGTGGTGTCAGGGTGACACTACCTCCTTGTTTAGTCGGTCCACTCACGCAGACCAGGCCTTCCGCGTGACTCACGATAAGATGTATATCCATCTCACTGATGTGGTCCACAAACCATAGCTTTTTGAAGTGTAGCCCCTCTGAAGCATTCAGGTGGATTGGTTTTCTTTCCTCCATCCACCGACCTCCATGTCAGCGGCCCCATTCGTGGTTGCACTGCCTTGATAGTGCACATCCTCCCACCACGACCTGGGTGTCGTAGCCTGGTTCCACCACTGTGGATGGGTTCTGCGACCTTGTACCACCTCCGTGGCTAGGTGTCGTGTCCTAGTGTTGCCGCCACAGCCTGTTTTCAATTCCACGACCCACATATTTGTTCCCAATTTTGCTTGGTGCTGCGGGCCGATGCGCCGCCAAACATTGCACAATAAAGAATAGGTGGGAATGCATGAAGAAAATTTTGGAAGGAGTCACAACAAAAGAATGTGAAAACAGTGATCTGGGACTTTGTTTTGGTTGACCTGGATGCATTCTTATTAGCAGGATCACAAAGAACCAAAATTAAGGTGGAACAATCACTATGATCGATATACCTTTATCCTGCATCTTTCAACATCCCACATGAACTATTGAACTGCTGATCGACCTATTCAGGGGTTGTTCCACGTTCAATATTAAACATTAAGAACGAGGAACATAAAATAAATCATAAGAACACCCTTCCTGTGATAGGATTGTAGGTTGAGGAACAAATTAATTGTGTTCCTTCCTTCTCCATTCTTGATCCAGAACCAACCATTACTAGAGATTCTTTGAAGGGTGGAAGAAAGTGACTTCATTGTTATTTATTCATCATCACCACCAACGGAAGTCTCAGAGTAATCCACGAATTGTTCCAACATTATTCCCTTTCTTATTAGGCTATTAATTGACAAAATTCCCATCAACATTTAAATAATGTTGCATTGAAATGTTGTTATGTTGACTCGTTAATGAGGTTCATCAATGAGATTCATTGTCTCCCCATCACTACACCTCAACACTGATGAGTCACAGTGTAATAAAGAAGAAAAATATAATAAAATAACCTTTTATTTTATTTTATTTTCCTTTCAAAAATTCTGAAAACTATCTTTTTGGTCCGACCCGCACTAGTCGATGTTAGGCCCATCTTAAGCAAATCACGAAGCTCTGAGTTCAACGGTACCCTCATATTTTTTATTCGGGAAAAAATTTTAATGTTAGAAAAACTATCTTATATATTTATTTAATCAACTATAAGAATAGTTTGAAAAACATTCCAACCAATATAGGACAAATATTCACATGCTCCCTCAGATCATACCCCAAAACAATCCCATTTAATTTTCAAAAATTTTACAAGGAAACTATGGTACATTACAACAAAAATTTTTTATATAAAATATTTGAAACATTTATATATTTGATTGGAAAAAATAATATTATTTAAAATAGGGGTGTAAAAATTTAGTTTGGATAATTTTTTTGGCATTTTTGGATAACTTTCATATTTTAATGAATAGTAAAAAATACTACATTTTAATTCCACACTATTTTTTCATCTAATTTATTTATATAGATAGATTATATTTTTAATTGGTTTTATAGTTCAATTGGATTATTATTTTATCATTTAATACAATTTTGTTCATTGGAAGTAATTTCACATTAGAATAGGATATAAACACATGTAAATCTTTTGAATGTTTTTAATTTTTGAAATCCTACTTTCTGGTTTTTACAACATGAATTCATTTTAAATTAATTTATTCCAATTCAATGTTATGAATTTTGAAAAATGGATTCTATATTTCGAATCATAAGGTATAAATGGTGTACATAGGTACCTTTTATTTTTGGAAATTATGAATAGTAACTTCAATAATTGTTTTTATTTACCATGTTTAAAGGGTAAATCAGGAAAATAAGGCTAAGAAAATAACATTATGATAAAATAAAACTACAATAACATGTGTTCTAATCCTATTAAATGATATATGTTTGACCATTATCATATTTAGGTCTATTTTAGGATGCCATGGAGCCACTTGGGTGTGATAATGACCTTTTATAATGTATAATTTAAAGAAAATGGAAATATAACATAAACATGTATCTCCTAAATAAAAGAATTTTAATTTATTTTATATAAATGATATCTTCAACTTTAAAAATTTATTGGAATGATAAAAATATTTTCCTACATAATAGTATGTTATTTATAATTTTAATATATTAAATAAATTAATTTATTTACGACACTACAATGATGTAGTGATTACATAATTAATGAATAAAAGAAATAAATGATATTATAATTAATAAGATAAATATAATTTGATATTTTTGATTCCATCAATGAATTATTTGGATAAAATTGACATTTTGGGGGTATGTTAATGCCTTTTTTATGTAATCAAGTTGTTATTTCTTTATGAAAAATTAATTAAAAAATAGTGTAAAAATTGACATAAATGAATGTTTAAAACATGCAATATTTAATGAAATGATATAATAGTTATAAAAATATATGATTCAGAAACCTATCTTAGATTGTGATAGAAAATTCATTATTCATCCACTTGAGTTTCTCTATGCATTTTATAGTAAATTTATTAAACATATTGTTAAAAAATAAAAGGAGACTTGGTAAGAGTTAACTATTTAACTAAGGGTTAAAGCCAAAATATAAGGTTAAATTCATCAACTAGAATTGTCTAAAACCTATTGGTTTAGAGTATTTATACCCATACTCATATTATCCTAGAAAAAAATCACTTTTCATCCATTATAAATTGAAAATACATTTATCATAAATTAATATTTCAATACTTTCCAAAATTGTCCCTCACTTATCAAATAAATGGGAACTTCTCCCTCACTTTTATTCACCCCTAAAAATCCATTTGGGTCGGCCAACCCCTACCCAAAACATCAACGAAATTATCTCAATTCAACCTAGAGGCAACAATTTTGGCATAAAACCAAACTAAAAAGTCATTTCGTGCAAATCAAAATGAGACACCCGGAGAAGAGGTAATTGTTTTATCCCTTCTTTTAAAGATCTTTTTATCTTCTACTTTCTCTTATTAAGTTGTTACAATACTAAAATAATAACTCTAGAATATAATATATGCTGATATGTTTTTATTTTTACAGGACAATCATATTCTCCATTTTATCTATCCTATGAAAAACAATATCATCATGCGTGCATACGTATAACTTCTCGTCTCCACACCATGGTGAAAACTATTTTTCATATGTACATTATTTACAAGGGTATAATGATGAATATAAATTACTTAAATAATAAATATAACATGATATTATTTATTTAAAATTCATATTCCATCCAATTAAATACCATTTATAAATTAAGTAAATTATTCTTCTGCTCGTTTGTATGTACGACATACCATCTCCACGACGTGATGAGGCACATCTTCCATGTTCATCATTGAAAAATGATTTTAAAAATTATATATATTAAGAATAATTATGAAATATATGACATAATAAGGCAAATATAATAAAATATATATATATATATGTGTGTGTGTGTGTGTGTGTGTTTCTGTGGGTGTGTGTACATATATGTCATTCACTTACTTCCATTCAATACGATAAGAAAATAGAAACATCCTTCATGTGTACGTATGACATATTGTATCTATTAATGGTGTATTCCATGTCATATATCTATATATTATATATATATTTATATTATTAATATATATTATATATAAATCATATTATACATTCTTCAAGTAAGTAAATCATAATAAAAGTAATATGATCAAGAATAACAAGTCCAAACACCTATGATAAATAAAGCGATTATTACCCGAAATATTGCATTAACTTGGAATTGTTAATAAAAAGGTAATATAATGTCCTAAAATAATCATATATAAAATCATAAAAATTATTTTGATTATGATATTAGTTAATAATATGTTTAGAAATATTATATCGGATTTTCAGACACGTACAGAGAGTATCAAGCCTAAGGTAAGGGTTAATTTCACAATCTCATTATTATACGAGATTTTTTATGAGTAAGTACTTAATGTGGAATTTTTATCATCCATGTCCATATTTATTAAAAGTGTTTTAAAAGGGATTGATTTAATAGTTCTATTTAGGGGATTCATTAACTAAAACATTATTTTAAATGTTTTAAATATTTATTCTTCTAAATCATTCTCATTAATGTACATGTTTTCCAAATGGTTTTAAGGAAGTATTTATATGGACATGAATGTGTTAAAATGTTAATTATTGGAAAAGTTTCAAATTGGTATGTCAAAAATTTGATTCAAAAATATCTTTTAAAAGTAATCTTTTATAAATCATTCAACTTTTAATCTTTTCAAATTAGAAATGGATATTTCTCTCAAAGAGATTTAATAAATTTACTAAATTATTTTCATCTATGTGAACATCATTTGTTGAATTTTATTCTTGTAGTAGGATGATTTATTATGATAAAAAATACCATAATGTATTGAATATTTTGTGATATGTCATAATTTTTATGTTATATTTTTATACTATTCATGGTTTATGGTTAATGTATTAACATTTCATATTCTTGTTTTGATACGAATGATTATGTTATATTTCAACCTTTTCATATGAGGAATTCATTAAACTTAGTATGTGATGGGAGGGGCCCTCTATAGCCCCTCGATGCCTCGATAGGACCAATGAGACAAACTAGGGTCTTGGAACAAGGCCGTGAAAAAATATTTTGGAATTGCCTTGGCATGAGGCCTTGACATATTGGTTAAGATGTATGAAATTATGTATTCCCTCATTATAAGACTAGTTATTGATTTTACATATTATTATTAGACAAGTATAATATCCATGTTAATGTTTAAACAAAATTATTTGATTTATTTTTTCCATATAACGTTGAATATAATGTTTTAAAAGGCTTGTGTTTTGGTTTTGTACCATTCCTTAAATGTTTATAATTATTTTTGATAGCATACGCTATATAGTTTATCCTTTATGAGAATATGAGATCACCCATTTCATATGTTTTATTTTTTTAGGATGCCAAGAAGGTCTTTATGACTCATATGTAGAGTTAATATATGAGAATAATGGTGTTGTCAAAGGATTATCTATGCTGTTTTTTATGCTTGAAAATGAATTTTAAAGTTTATGCATGTAATCTATTTTCCAAGACTACTAAACTGATTGGTATTTTATTATATGATTCCTTATAATAATTCCAATGTATTAAAAAAATTCACTAGTTCCAGGATTCTGGGGCTGGGGAATTATAGTATCATACCATCAGTATCATACAATCAGAATCACACCACCATAAAGACAAACTGCAAGTCTAAGATACCACAATTTTCCTTAACATAACATTTTGAATCATATTATTCAAATAAATATTTTTATTGATGTTAATACAATTTTCAATTTTAACGATTGTATCATAAATGTTTGACAAAAATCATTGAATATAGTGTAAGGATATGTAGTTTGAGGTAGCCGTTGTTTCAAATATTCTCCATACTACTACTGATAAAAGTGCAACACACTCCCTCATGTTTTAAGGTAGATAGAATAAATATACAGTAGAACGAGATGAAATAGTGTAAGAAGTGATCTAATGAAAAGTTGAGATCTCAAAAAACCTGAACATGAAGAGAGATGAACCTAGTTGCAATCAATAAAATCTCACATCTTTATAAATTTCACTGGGAAGCCAATCGACATCATGACATCAAGTTCCTTCATCTTTTGAAGGAACAAGAGTATATGAAACTCAGTTTTCTTGACATAATTGAAGAAAAAATGACTTATGCTTTATTTTTGAATCAAATAAAGAGTCACAAGCTTCATTACAGAATATCAAGTGCTTATAAACTATAATATTATAGATTGTTCAGATCTGTTTATATTTAATACCATTTGAGCGGTGTGTACTATACTATGTTTTATATACACACATTGTCTTCATTTTTAAACTGAAAGATACTCGATATCTTTCAATCTTATTTTATATTTTTTCCCCCCATATATAAGACTGGTAGAGGTCCTTGTGTGGTATGTTCTTTCGCCCATGAATTACTGTGGAAGAGTTCATGTGTATTCGGGACAGTTCTAAACTATTGTAAAACCTAATCTACTTTATGTATCATTGTGTTTATTTTATATAAACTAATTAGTGATGGGTGATCACCAAATTGAAATAACAAAGTATAGAATTATAATAAACCTCTTTTATTCATTCTTTCAGTTGTGTGCTTTAATTTTGTTTTACATTATTTCCTCTTTAAAACTGATAATTCTTTTAATTGAAAAAAAAATATACTTTTATAGTTTATATTAATTTATGTTCAAATAGTATTTTTATCAAGTAAAATTATTTCAAAGGATCCAATATTATTTTATATTATTTATTTGAGACCTAATAAATCATTAGGAAATAATTTAGGAAGATTAATATCTATATTATACTCTATATTTTGATAAAATGGCTTGTATTTAAATATTTGGGGGGTTTTTAAAATAATACAATTTAGATAGAAAATTTTATTAGGTACTCAATTCACCCCCTCTTGAGATACTCATTCCAAACCACACAATATTCTAGGAATTTATATTTTTAATATTTACTTAAAATGAAACAAAAACTTTTTATCATATTTATGATATAAATAAATATGTTATTTTTAAGGAATTAAATGAAAATTCTAATTGGGTTTATAATTAAAGTAAAATATATTTGTGTTTTATTAAAAATATTATTTTTGTACATTTATTATGAATTAAATGTGATCTCTATATATCTCTCATGATAGTTGAGGCTGATATAAACCTCGAATGCATTAGGTAAATTTATGGAGTTTATAGGTGAAAAGTTACTCCAATGAGATATATGAATTATCTAGTTAAATGATTCCATTATAAGGGTTGTTGTATGGGTGAATTTAAAGATAATTTCTTAAGGTACATACAATGATATGATCATAATGTTTTATTAATGGAATATTTTGATTTTAAAAGGTCTATAAATGAGATGATGTTTTTGTGGAAAATTTATGTTTTTTATAAAATTATAGTAAAAGGATTGTTTTTCAAGGAAAGGTATTTTTTAATTTTCATGGTTCCCATGAAACTCTTATAATTATGTTTTTTTCCTTTATAATTGAATATGATATTCTTCATGAAATTTATTAGTATATAATGTCGTTTTCATGTATAAGTAAATGAATTTTTGAAACCATTTTTTTGGGAAAAAGAAAAATTTTGTTGAGGATTTTTCATATTTACTAATAGAAAAAATGTTTATTTTCTTTAATTTACATTATTAATATTGTGTTTTCTCATTCAATGTTTTCCAATTATTCTTCATAGGGTTTAAGGATTAGTATAAACATTCATAAAGTCCGAGTTCAAGATATGAGAGTTACCTTGAACTAATAAAATGTTTATTTATAAAGTCATTTTTTTTCAAAATAATGGAAACTATATATAAATGTACACTTTTTTTAAATTTTTTGCATAATTATATAAAAATTCAATGAAAAAGATCCAATACATGTAGAAATTGCAATAATTATTATAAATCCGGTATTTATTGGTTAAATAAGTTACGGGTAAGTATATTTGGTATCAAAATAAAAAATTACATAACTTTTGAGGATATAATGATGTTAAAAGACACTTTAAAGAGATTCTAATATATTATTATTTTATCATGAGACCAATTTTGAAGTTTTCTATGTCACTTCATCTATTCGTGTATATTTATAATTATTTTCTATAGAGGAAATAAGGTAGCTAAGGTAGAATGGCGACATTTGGATAATAACCCTTTGAACCAGTAACCAAGAATTATTGGAATAATGTAGGTTGTAGAAGTGTAATTTTTTTTATGTAATATATTATAGGTGTCACCCATTTAAGAGATTGAAAAAGTATTCATATAGGAACATGTCTATAATAGATAATTTTTTGAAATAACACCATCTAACATTGATGGATACTTTGAACCATTAGAAGCTGAAGTATGGGTTACTATATTAGAGATGATATTTGATGTTCTATGATATTTATAAAATAAAAAAGTAAACATTTATCTTTATCAATTTGATGGTGTTCTCGATCAGTGGTGGTCATTGATTAATAAAAATGATGAAAAAGAATAAATAAATTCCATGGAATAGATGATATTTCAATATTTCTTCCATGAAATCTATTTTCTTGATGTTATTTTCATTATAATGGAATGAACAAATGTATAGTAGAATCAAAATGAGAAGGAATATTTTTCCACCTAGTAAGATAATTTTTCAATTTTGGAAATCTATGCATCAAATTTCATTCTATAGCATGATAGTAAGGTTGATTGACTTCACTTGGTATTTAATCCATGTTTATGAAGGGATATATTAACTTGTGTGTTTGAAACATATAAATAAATTGTGCAGTCTATTGAGAAGTTCAAGATGGATATTGTGAAATTCTATAAAAATAATTTTAAGCATCAATCTAGTTGACATGCAATGGGGAAACATTCATAAAAAAAACCCGAAGGTAATACCATTCAATTTAATGTGTAATTATGGATAATGTCTTGTGAAATATTTTAATTTTTACCAATATCGAATGACTTGGCCTAAGTATTGTGAATACAAAGAAAAGATAAATGCCAATGGTTAGGACAATAATGAAAAAAAATTAGAGAAATGTTTTAATTTCAATTAATTGGTTTATTATGCTAATTCATATCCAACATTAGTTACTCATTATAGGAATCATCAATATCATAAAAAAATGTGTAAAAGTATATTTATTCTACTATTATAAATATTAATCCCTCAAATGAAGTAGTAATATATACATTTCATATTTATTTAGATGATGAAAATGCCTTGTTTGATTAGGGATCCACACATTCTTTTATATGTAAAATTTTTAAAATAAAATTTTAATACCATCACCTTAGATAAAGATAAAAAATTATTAAATACTATTAGGGGTAGTATAACTGAAAAAGAATTAATATAAGTCTTCCTATTATCATATATGGAATGGTTTTCCTTCAAACCTTGTTTTTATCCCATTATAGAGTTTTATGTTACTATGGTTATACATTGGATTTTTATTTATAATTATATTATATAATACATATCTAAAAGATTATTCATTAGAACGATATTCCATTTGTATATAATAATGAATTCATAAATTTGATAACATATCATGATGTTGATAAATTGATAAAACATAGGAGTGGAATTTATCTTTCACATATTGTTTAACTTAAATGAATTATTTAAATTGGAAATGTTTTAGTAGTAAGTGAATATCTATTTATAGTTAATAATTATTTTAATAGTTTTATTGCAAATTAAGATGTACAATTACTACTGACATAATTCTTAATGCTTAACGAATTTCAAAACCTTCCCATACAATTGCTTAATTTGGGTTGTTATAATCGAAAAAGGATTTGTAAAAACTAATTTATAAGGGTTTAATCCACCATGTCACTTCACCTTGAGGGGGGGGGGGTTCTGTTCTATTTTCTAAAAATATTTATGGTTCCATGAGACATTTCGTTGATCATAAAGAACTCAAAAAATAATTTTTAAGAGCAAGTATCATTTTTTTATATCGAGGATTTGTTTGATCAGCTCCAAGAAAAAGAAAACATTTTTCAAATATTGATGATTGGTCAAAGTATTAGTGGTTGTTGGTGAATGGGGGAGGAATTTATTTGATAAAATTCCATACTAGGTATGATCATTATGAATTTTTAGTTTGTACATTCAGTTTAACTAATTCATCTACTATATTTATGTCTTTAATGAATAGATTGTTCCATGTGTATTTGGATAAATTTTTTATTGTTTATATCTCCAATATTTAGGTTATTTTTGAAAGTGATAAAAACATGAGAATGACCAATGTATTATTTTCAAGACATTTATTGAAAATAAGTTGACTAAAAAATTTAGTAAATGTGAATTCTAGTTACAATATATTTCATTCTTTGTGAATATTTTGAATAAGTATATCATAATTGTTGACCCTATTTAAAATAAAATAGGGGATGTGTGTCTAAGGCCTTTAAATTTCACTGATATTAAAAGTTTCCTTAGATTAACATGTTACTATAGATGGTTTAATAAAAACTTTACTCGATTATTGATCTCAATATCTATGTTATCTCGTTAAGTGTTATAACACATATGGAAAAAGGAATATCAATAATGTCTCTATAAAAATAAATAGAATATTGGATAATGCTTCAGTTCAAGAATTTACAAAAATATATAGTGAAATTGTTATTTACAATGATTATTCATTGAAGGGACTTAGTTGGGTCTTCATGTAAAAGGGTTAGGTTATTGCTCATGAATATCTTCAATTGTAACCACATGAGAAGAAGTATCCTACACATTACCCCGATCTAGATACAGTGGGGTTTTCTTTAAAAATATTATATTATCATCTATATGGGGAGAAATGTGAAATATATAATGATCATAAAAGTTTAATGTATATTTTACTAAAAAATAGTTGGACATGTGGTAGAGAATATGTATAGAAATTATTAAGGATTATTATTGAACAATTGACCATCATCCTAGTAAAACATACAAGGAAGTCGATTCCTTAATTCAAAAATATAATGCCTCATTAACTATTTAATGTCTAAAACATAATCCTCTAGTTATTGATTTAAAAAAATTGGCCTATAAAATTTGTATGAAAAACTCAATCTATTTTGCCTCAGTACTAGTGGAATAATCTATTTTAGATAGATTTAAGCCAACTCAGAGGGAAGATCATGGTTTTTAAGAAAGAGTAAAATTGGGAAAAATGATATGATACCTTTGGTTAATGTACGTAAATAAGGTTTAGTAAATTCTGAAAGAGGTTTTGTGTTTGATGTGGTTACTAGTTAAATAAGTAATTATTAATTGAATATCACAAATCTATTTTCTCTATTCAAACTAAAATCACAAAGATGTACAAATAACCTTGAGAATACTTTTTTAAGGAAGGTATGAATAAGAATATATTTTTTTTACCATTAAATGTTTGAATTATTATCTTTTTCAAACATAATGAAATCTACCTAACATATGCTTCAAAAAAATTTAATTCCATAATGTAAATGATACAAAATATCGATGAATTTCATGGTGTGATTTTCATATAAATCTCGGGGTCATGATGTAATTTGGGTTATTTCTACTCAGTTGACTAAATCAATTAATTTTCATCTTATCTGATATACTATGTATTTTGATCACCTTTCTAGAATTTAACTTAAAGAAATAGTTAGATTACATGTATAACCTCTTTCTTTTGTATCTGATTATGATCCTAGTTTTAAATTTATTTTTTTAATGTCACCATAATAGTCAATGGGTATTAAATTAAATTTCATTATTACTTTTCATACTTAATATAATGGGAAATCAGTGTAAAAAATTCATAATTTAGAGGATAATATTCAAGGTTTTACATTATATTATCAGGCTCATTGGTATTGATATATATATTTAGTTGAATTTTATTATAATAATAGTATTCATTCAATTACATAAATGACCATTTTGAGTAATTTTCTGTAAAACATTGTCGAACTCCACCATGTTAGGTTGAAGTTAGTGAAATAAAATTATTGGTAATAGAATTATTAGAAGATGTGGTTGATAAAGTAAAGATAATTCACCCTACATGATGGAAGAAAATAATAATTAAAATATTTATGAAGATAACTAGAGGAAAGACCTTTCATTTTAGGTTAGTGATATTTTCTTTCTTAAAATATTTCCTTTGAAAGTTGTATTTCATTTTTTGTTAAAAAATTAATTTGATCTAATGATTCATTATAACCTTTAAATTTAATAATAAATTGGGATTAATATTTTATTGCGTAAACTTACCTCAGATTTTATCTCAACTGCGTGATGTATTTCATGTTTCTTTACTATGGAATTATATACAAGATGTTTCTTATGTTATGTGTCATCAAGTGGTATAGTTAGAGGAGAATCCAACTTATAAATACAACCTTGTTAAAATTTTATATAATATAGAGATGTTAAGGTGATTTACTATATTAATATTTTTTTGGAATAATCACATGATTAAAGAAGCAATATGGAAATTAGAAAATGATATGATAAAAAAATACCCTCACTTATGTAAATAACGAATACAACTATGACTATGAAATTTATTAAGGGGGAGAATGTGAAAACATCAGTAATCATATAAATAAAATAATCTAATGATTTATAAGTATTAATTTTATGGACTTATATTTATAATTTTTCTATAAATGACTTTATATAATTTTTTCTATTAAAAATGAAATAGTTTTATTTAACTAATTTTTTTCGATGTTTTACAGAGTTTTATTATAAATTCAATTTCATGATTTTAGTATTTTGTTTTATAAAATATAAATTATTTTTGGAATAAATTTAAAATATATATACTAGGAGAATATATTTTATTTTTTAAAAAATATTTATTTCTAAATGAATAATGCTAATTTTTGCAAGAAAACCATTTATTATTTTTAATTATAGAAAATTAAAAGTCACATTATATTTTTCATTTAATATTAAATTAAATAATACTCATTTTATTAAAAACATATTAAATAAATATTTATGAATCAAAATTATATTTTATTTTGGTATAAGATCATATTTATGTTTAAAAACAAAATTTTCAAAAAACTATTTTTCATTGCGTTTTACACAGTTATATAAAAATTAAATTCTTATAATAAAAAATTTAAATCAAGAAAAAAGAAATTTATATTTGGAATTATGAGTTTCATATTTATAAATTATTGAATTTTCATTTTTGGTGATTATGAATAGTAACCATGGTAAAAATGTGTCACTATGATAAAGAGTAAATTAGGTTAATAGAGATAAAAACAATGTGATAAGGCCAAAAAACATATCTTAATTACAATTTGACGATGTTATATTGAAACTAAAACATTATATATATATTTTATTGTTCATGATCTACTTGAACATAATTA
This sequence comes from Viscum album, assembly GCA_963277665.1. Lineage (NCBI taxonomy): Eukaryota > Viridiplantae > Streptophyta > Magnoliopsida > Santalales > Viscaceae > Viscum > Viscum album. The sequence continues at coordinate 1,180,297,069 of OY728151.1, read as the reverse complement.
AGACATTTATAATATTTAAAAGTTTAGAGAAATTTAAAGAATTTCACTCCCCTTATTGTTAAAAGGGAACCTCCTATCCTCCCAAAATCAATTTTTTTAGTAATATAGTTTTTAAAACACTAATAATAATATATACCCAACATAAATACCATTTCCCAATATGCCATAGGGTCAACAAAATGTTAATACAAAAAGGCTTAAGGTGAAATATAATGGGAAATATCTAGGGACGAGGTAAAGTCTTAACCCGCCTATTTCAAGTTTAATTTTTTCTTCTACCTCCATAAAATACATTAAAAAACTATAAAATAATGAAATAATAATATTATCTATATTAAAAGTTTATTATTAAGATTTAAAAACCATTTTCTATCATTTTTATAACATATGGTTACTAAAAACACTGCCCGTCCATACGAGTAGACTATTACCTTCACGAAGGGATGTGATTCGTTCTATATCACCACCTTACATGGATTCTTATAGAAATGAAATTAATTAATATATAATATGTTTTTAAAAGTAAAATTTTTATTTAAAGTTAACATATTTCTTATATTCTTACCTTTTCTATCTTTTATAAATTGATAACACTACTCATGTGTATGTGTGGAATACCACGTCCACGAAGCAATGTAATTTATTTTCCATCTAAATATTTCAAGGATGATCATAAGGATAAAATTAATGAACAAATATGAAATTTATAACATATTTATTATTTTAGAAATGTTAAATATTATCTAATTTAATTATTTTCTATCCTTTAGAAAAATTAAAATATTATTCATGTATACGTATAAACTACCGTATTACTGAAACGACATGGTCTATTTTTAATGACCGCATTACATAGTTGTTTAAAAGTATATTTAATGTATAAATATGATAATTATAACATGTTTAAGAGTCTATAGGTAATTATATGACAATCCCTTTTACCATGTTCATTGCATCGGTGTTGTTTTGAGGTTATAGACTAAATGAATCCGATACATCTAAATAAGAATAACCATTTTAGTAACTAAATAAGCCATGGTAGTAAAAAAATTAAAATAATAATAATAATGATATGAACATAAAAATTTTAATTCTAAAATTAAAAATGTAATATAAAGTTATTATTTTGGAGTTTGAAAATATTTTAAGCTTGATGGGACTTAATGTAAGGGAGTTTTCATTAAAAATAAGTTTTAAAGTATTAATTTTAAATAATTTTCCTCCACATACATGTTTTTAAAAATATTTAATGACTATTATTATTTATACAATAAATATTATTAAAATTTATTTTAAACAAATTTTGAATTTTTAAAAATATTTTGAATGGAATCTCTCGGATTTTTTTCATATGAGCCATTGTGGGGTTTTTTTACCAAAGTTATTTTTTATAATGTATATGAGTTAATTTTTTTCATAGCCATTATTATATATCAAATGTCCAATAAAAGTTCCATAGTAATTTTGAAGAGAAAATTTTACTCAATATTCTGGGAATTTTTAAATTTAAATTATTTTTCTAAAGAATCAATGACATTTTCTCATCTTTCTGAGAGAATTGAAATTTTTATTGCTTATTAGATTTAATTAAAATTCCAAAAGGGTTTTATTATTTAAGTGAAATATATATGTGTTTTATAAATTCTATGATTCTTGTACATTTTATATGAAAAATAGGTGATCCCTATATATCTATAATGATGATTGATCCTCATATAGCTCTGTAATGAATTAGGCAAAGTGTTGGATCATAATGGTGATAGGTTACTCATAAATTATATAAGGGTTATTTTGAGGGTGAATTTTAAGATAATTTCACAGGTAACATAAATGATATGACTCAAAGTTTATATAAATGAAATCACTTTCTTTCGAATATAATGAAAACAAGAATAATTTTTTAATTAATGTGTATTACTTTGGATTTTAAAATAAATGTGAAAATAGTTTTTTTATAGAAAGGCATTCATGTTTTTTCACAGTTTTCACAAAATTATTATGATTATAATATTACCATTATTATTTCATAAAATATATATCATGAATGTTATTAATAAATTATTTTATTTTTAGGGAAATCTAAAAATATATTTTAGTTCAAATGTTTATTATGAAAACGGAAAACATTCTTACATATTTTTCATTTTTACAAATGGATTAATGGGTTAAATTTATTTTATGTCCCTTAAGTATCTTTATTTTCCCATAGAATGTTTTCAAATGATTTTTTATATGACTTATTAATGATTAAGAATGATATTAAATTCACAGTTCCAGATATGGGAATCACATTTAATGAAGAAAGTGTGTCTTTTTTGAGAACCTATTTTGTGGAAAAAATGGACATTGTATGGAAATTTCTCATTATTCATGTATTATTTTCCTAATTATCAAAAAAATATAAACTATAAATGTCTTTTATATATATGAAATTGAAACCATTTCTATAAATAATGAATTTTTGTGTTGAATAACATGTATGTAATTACAATTATGATTTGAATTTTTATATAGGAACAGGAAAACCACGCCCTCTCCAAAACACCACTACACTCATAATATCCCAAAGAAATAATTCTATTCTAAAATCATGGTCCCATCATCTAGAAAATTTTATTCTATTCATGCGGTCCCCTAGTGTAAGGAGGAAGGACAATTATAAACCCATTAAAGGACATGGACATTGAATTATTGGGAAACTAGTTCATGAGAATGAGTGTGGTGAAGAAATAATTGTAAAAAACTCGAATAATAACCTATGAATATATTATTTATCTTTGAAATAAAGGAAATATTTAGATTAGAAAAAAACACTTAAATAGGGGAAGGATCTTGGATGTTTTATTTTGAACACACCAATGATAGAAAACCCCCAATGGAAACCCAAAATTCATGCTCTCACGTGAAAGTGGGAATATAAACCTCTTTCAATACTAAAATTCTCATAGGTAAAACATATCCTTTACATAATTTAAATTATATTATTATAATAGTTTATATTTTTAAAATATCATATAATTAAAATAAAAAAGTGTTCTTATTGAATACCTTGTAAAATGAGAATATGAAGGATTTTAAATTGAAACAAATATGGTATGTTTATGTTTTTTAATTTATGGTGTGTCATAAATATGAATTAATTATGAATTATTAACAATTTTTTATTTTTAAAATGTTTATAATTTTGTATAACATTTTTAAATATATTAAATGTCTCTTCATTTATTTTTTCCTAAATTTAATTAATTCGTGAATATAAGGTGTTTATATTATGAATGATTATATGATTTAGTTTTATGTTCTAATATGCTTTTAATAAATTTCATACCTTGTATATAATGAGTTATATGATATATAAGAAATAATGTTTAGTTATGTAAATCCATGATATGATTTTATATTGGTTGTAAAAAAGTGATTAAAAAATTGGTTATGATTAAAACATATTAGATTTTAAAATTTTATTGAAATTAAGGCCTGTCTGGAGTATTGATATATCGAATATTTGAATTGGGGTAATAATTCTTATTGTACTAGAGGATAAGGTATTGTTACATAGTGTTGATATTGGATAACTATCACACCATACATTATCTTGTTAGGATTTTAGTTTGATGTGATTCAAAACCCTTATATAAAATAGTTTCATATACCATATGCATGTGATATATATGGATATGTGTGAATATAATTTTATTTCATTTATATGAAAGTGTAAAACATAATAATTTTTATAAAGTGATGTACATTAATATGTTTTGAATTTATTAATTTGGTAAAAGGTGTTAGATAAAAAACTAAACAATTAGTAGAATAAATACTTCAAGGGAAAACATGGGATAAAATAATGAAATTTTAAAAACATATTAAAATTAAGAGTGTCAAATTCCCTCAAATGTGAACACTTTTGGAGGCCTAAATAATCTAAATTGGTATCCTTTACCAAACTGGGGTTCCCATGAATTATATTTTGTACAATAAGAAGAATATGGGTGACCCTTATAGTATCGGGTGCCTATATTTGGAATAAGAATTTGGTCAAACATAGCTAGGAAACCCTAAAATTTATGTTAATAGTGGAAAATAATTATAATGAAATCTATTATGGATTTGGGAATGGATATTTCTTCTTAGCTATTAGCGGGTTATATATAATATTATTTATTATCTTCCAAAATTATTGATTAATTAGAGAAACTTAAATGAATGATCAAATATTATTTTAAATATGGACCTTAGAACACTAATTAAAATTGTTAAATTTAAAGGTTTAATTAGTTTTATGGAATAATATTTTATAAAACTCCTCATTAAATTATTGTAAAATAAGACACTCATCAGATAAAATATTATTTTTAAAAACGTAAATGGCATCATAATCATCATCTTAAAACATGAATTTGAAATAAACTTTGAAAAAGAAAAATAATAACAATAAACATACAATATTGGTATAAAATTTCATAAATTCATCTTAACAAGAAGTAATTTTATTGTTTATGATTTCCCCATTATCAAATAGTTGATCTATAAGGCTATCTAACAATAAGATCATAATGTTTATGAGAATAATATAGAATATTAATTTGATATATTCAAAATAATTTTATAGATACAATATGACTGAAATAGATTTATTTTCATACGATGTTCTATGTATTATTTGATATGTTAATGACTTGGTGAGGACTGTGTCACCAATAAGTTTTCATCTAAAAATTGACTATATTTTAAAATCATTACTAAATATGTTTTGATAATTTTTTTAAACTAAAATATTATAGAGTTTAATAAAATTTTACCCTATCATCTTATTATATTTGGGATACCTATATAAAAAATGGGAGTTCCTTGATCAGGTACTATATTGAAAAGATATAATGGTAAATGATTAATTCCTAGAGAGAAATATTATAGGTTTAAAAAGAAATATTATGTTAGGAAACCCTAAATAATTTTCATAATTAAATGGTTGTTTCATTATTGATATCCTATATATTAGATGGGGAATTCAATAAAATATATTAAAAGTATTTATAAATTTTATAGAATGTTTTTGATGGACAATAATGTTATAAAAATTAATTATTATATTTGAATTTTATAAGAAGAAAAATTATACATTATAAAAATATGTATAGGAGTTTAAAATTGAAGAAGAATTAATCTATGTAGCTTGAAGTTATATTTCAAGTGATTAATCAAAGGATTGATACATAAAATTGGATTTAATGGATTACTTGATTGATAATATTGTAATGACCTGAACTGTTATTAATAAAATTCTCATTTGTATTTAATTAAATGACTTATTATATATTACGATTATAAGAAACAAATGAACTTATTTTCATTATTATATGTAATTAGATATAAAATACCATTCAATATCATTACCATTGATAATATAGACACTAAACAGTGATCAAATGATTAGGATAATGATAGTTTTTAACAAATTCAGTTGATACAGAAAAAGGAAGTGATGAAATCAACCGATAGGATATTAACATATAAATCCCATTTATAGAATCTTCTGAGGGATGTATCATCACTATTATTTTCACATGACCAATCCTAAGATAATATCCAATAACATAAACCTTAGAGAAACTATTTATAAGAGAAGTTCAATCTCATCGAGATAACGAACCAAACCATGTATGTCAAACCACCCCATGAAAGTCTTTCCATCACACACCTTACTCATATATAGGTTTCTAGTTAACTAAAGGGATTTAAATTAAGACCATAAAATCATGATTATGTATATTTTTTATATAATGATTAATATATTTTCATCCAATTATGGATACTTTATAAATGATTTTTATTTTGATATATTAAAATACAAATAGTATTGTTGGGTAATATTAAAAATCAATTAAGGAATTTACATTGAAAAATTAATTGATTTCTAAAAAAAATAATATTTTAATAAAATATTATTATTAATTCATTTTTATTATATATAAATTATCATTTAATTTTTATGAATTCAAATGTAATAATTATATTTTTTCAAAAACTATTATTGTAAAAAAACCCGATCACTTCTCGATAAATGTTGATTACTATTTTAAAAGTGAAAAAGTGAAAATTTAGAAACTTTTTTAGATTGAATGAATATTTATTTTGTATAAAAATTTTGAAATTATCTAATGGTAAAATGTTCATAATTTGGTGAGATAGTCAAATTTTGAGGTAAAAATTAAATACTGTATAAATATACTTTGTGTATTATAAAATCACAATGTCCCAAAAAGTGATGTAATAAATAATATAAATATTATACATGAGCATATATATGTTTTAAATTTAAAATAATGTTATTTTTTGTTTATTTGATAAATTTTATAAAGCCCTTATGAATCATCCAAAACTATTAATATATGTTAAAGTTTTAAAACCATTTATTTTAGAGTATTAATCACCTCCACAAAAGAAAGAGTATCAATTTATTAATTTAGGACCTTTACCTTGTAAAACAATGAGGAAAAATCACATTTTTTAAAAACTATTGGCAATAAAATTATATGTTTTTTGGTTTTGGTTATTTTATTTTGTAGAGTCAAAAAACAAACAATAAAAAAATCCACTTCATTTCCTATATAAAACCACCCGAGATCCCGTTTCACTTCACTAAAACATTTTTAAGATCATAAATACTCCTGCCTCTACTTTATAGAGTCCTCCCAAGTTTCCTCTAAGCTCTAAAGAATCCCCTCACAAGAATTCAAAGTCACCGACACAAGTAAGGGATATTTTCCTTTCCCTTATGTATTAAAACATATTCTTTAAATTATGCATTTTATCTTTATTTCCTTATGATGGGATATGTATTTTCAAACCCCCTTACTGATCAATTAATTTATAATTTCCTATTGACCCATTTCTCTATCATCAATCTATTTTATTAATTTTTATGTGATGGGATTACGCTACTAAAATTTCACAATGATTTTCCATGCAAAAACAATTATGTAGTGAATACCATAACAATTTGCTATAAAAGGTATTCCAATTTATTAACTTATACCTCATTTAAATGGTACTTAAATTTTTGTATTCCACAATACTTAATCATGTAATGAAATATTATGATGAATGAATCCATGTTTTATGATCAATGTGGAAAACATAAGTATGATAATGAAGTGGACATGATAAATAAAGTCTCTTAAAATATTCATGGACATGATAAATAAAGTATTTAGATATTTCCTCAACAAATTTGTGGTAGTATTTATAGATGATATTATAATATACTCCAAAACTATAGAGGAGCAAGAGGAGCATCTCAGCACTATTCATAAGACCTTATAAAAAGTGAAGATTTTTGCAATGTATAAAAATGTGAGTTTGGTTTAAAGGAAGTCTCATTATTGGGACATATCATCACATGCAATGTGATATCTCTGGTATCTTAAAAAATAGAAGAGATTGATGAATGGATGAGGCTAACATCAATTGAAGATATCCATAGTTTCGTTGTATTAGCTTGGTATTATCACTGATTTGTGAGAAATTAATCATGATTTGAAAACCCGATATCCAAGATAACTTAAAATGGATTCGTGTTTTTTTAGAATGATAAATGTGCATATATATTAAAGGAGTTGAAAAGGAGGCTTATTAGTACACATGTTCTCACACTACACACAAGTTGAGATCTTTTCATGTTATTATGTGATTCTTCGAAGAAGGGATTGGTCTATTTGTAATGAAAAATGAAAAAATCATAGCCTATTCTTCTAGGGAGTTGATAGTTCCTAAAAATAACTACACAATTCATGATATATAGTTGGATGTATTGATATTTGATTTGAAAATATTGTAGAGCTATCTCTTTGGGGGAGGTTTTTAAAATATATACAACTCACAAAAGCCTCAAGAATATGTTAACACATAAATATCTGAATATGATCCAATGAAGATGGTTAGATATGATAAAGGATAATGACAATTAAATTCAATACCATTCTTGGAAAGTGAAAAAGTTATAAATTCTATATATAAAAATGACCCAATATTTATATCATTGATGAGAATTGAGAAGGATCTGATCTTTTTGGAATTGAATAGGTTAGAGATTGGAATCATAAAAAAAGGAACATCATAAATCCATTCATAAATGATTTCTCTACTATCTCATTTGGAAGAGATAAATTTTTCTCAAAGTTATAATGGGGGAATTAAAATGAAATTGGAAACTATATGAATAGGGGAATACTCAGAGTTTAGTGTTACTGAAAGATTTGTGATATTTGGGTCATGACTATGTATATAATCATATAACAAGTTAATGAAGGAAATTTCGGATGATGCACATAGTTTGACTTTCTCTATTAACCAAGTAAGTATAAAGATATTTCAAGATTTATGAGAGAACCATTGGTGAAAAAAATGAGAAGGTAGATCTTTTGATATATATCAAAGTTCCTGGTATGTCTGAAAGTGTAGTATGAAAGGAAGAAGTCTAAGGGGATGATTCAACCATTACCCATACTAACATGGAAGTTGGAAGATAACACAATGGAATTTTTAAATGGACATCAAAACAAATAAAGAGGAAGTAATCCTATTGATTAGTTGCGGATAATCTTACAAAAACATCACACTATATTTCAATTGGAGAGGATTTATCAATGGATCGACTGGCACAAATATTCATAAGATATGTGGTAAGGTTTTATAGATTACCACTAACAATTTTATCTAACCAAGATTAGAGATTCAACTCCATGTTCTGGAAAATTCTCTATCATTCTATAAACAATGATTTTAACTTCATCATATATTATCAACCTCAAACCGATGGAAAATCTGCCCAAAAAATTCAGACATTAGAATAAATTTTATGATCATGTTGGATGGACTTCAAAGGAGGATATGACCAATATCTATCTCTGTTAGAGTTCTTATAAAACAATTAGTTTATACTTAAGCATCCAAATAAACCCTATAAAGTATTTTAGGGGAAAAGGTGTAGAATACCAATTTGTTGGGATTAATTTGGGTAACGAAAACATTTAGGTCCTAGATTGGTCACAGAAATGGTTGAAATTGTAAAGACCATTCAGATGCACATTAAGGCAGATTAGATTAACAAAAATAGATTTTATGACAATCATTGAAGAGACGTAGAGTTTGATGTTAGAGACACTATATTCCTCCACATATCTCAATGGAATAATGTGATGAGATTTGGGAATAAGGGAAATCTTATTCCAAGATACATTGGGCCTTTTGACCACCTTGATCGCATCAGAGTGGTGGCCTTCTAACCTGCACTCCCTCCTAACCTATCTCAAGTACATGATGTATTACATGTATCTCTATTGATAAAATAAGTACCAAACCCTCAAATGTACTCAATCCAGTTGCGGTACTATTGGATACATATCTCTCATATGAGGAGCAACTGATGGAGATCGTACTTCATAGAGACAAAATTCTATGAAATATGATAATAAACATTGTCAAGGTTCTTTGGAAAAACCAAATGATTGAAAAAGATAAGTGGGAACTGATGGAAGTGATGGAACAGTGTTACCCTCATCTATTTTAGTATGGGAAATGAAAATTTAGAGTTTGAAATTTCATTGGGGGGGGGGTATTTTAATGACCCTAACTATTATAAATAGAATTCCCCTTTTGATTTAATTAAGTTCTTTATTCTGTAATATAGTTATTGAAACAAAATTGAACTTATTTTGTTTTATTATATCCAATTGGATTTAAAATTACAATAAGAATCATTAATGTTGATAATTTATCCATTGAACAGTGATCACATGATTAGTATATATATTAGTTTTTAACAAAACCAATTGACATAGACAAAAGAAGTGATGATCTCAACCAGTAGGATCGTACCCTATGAATCCCATTTATCAGAGCTTATTAGGGAGAAAAAATCCATGGGATTTTACCATAACCAAGTACAAGATGAGATCTAAAAACATTATAATGATAGAAACTGTTTACATGGGAAGTTCAAGCTCATAAAGATCACAAAAAAAATCATGTACACCAAACTACCCCATGAATGCCTCATCATCGTCTACCTTACTATTGATGCGTTTAATGGGGTATTAAAGGTATATTTATCACAAACCTATTATTATGAGTATATAAATTATTTTTTTTATCTAATTATGAATATATTTTCATCCTATTATGGATATTTTTTAAATGATTTTTATTTCAATATAATAAAACACACATCATATTTTTGGGTAATATTTAAATTAAATTAAGGATTTTTTTGATGAATTAGTCGATTTATGAAATAAATAATATTTTAATAAAATATTATTATTGATTAATGATTGTAAAATATAAATGATCAGATAATATTTATCAAGTCAAATGTAATTTTTATAAGTGTTCAAAAACTGTTGTAAAAAATCCCAGCATTTATCAATAAATGTTTATTATTATTCTAAAAGTGAAAATTCATATATTTATAAAATTATTTAGATAAAATGATTATAATTTTAGTAATAAAAAGGTCAAAATTATCCAACATAGAAAATTTAATAATTTTTTGAGACCGTCGCATTTTGGGTAAAAATTATATATAGTATAAATGTAATTTGTGCATTATGATATCATAATGACATAAAAGGGATGTGACAAATACTATATAGGTTGTACATGAAATAATATATTTTTTACCTTTAATATTATATGATTTTAATTTTATTTTATTAATTTTATAAATCCATTATGATCATCCAAAACTAGTAAATTATTTTAAGGTTTTAAATACCCTTTTTAAGTGTATGACTCACCTCCTCATATAAAAGGGTATTATTTAATTAATTTAACACCTTAGACATATAAAATAATGAAAAACACTACCATTTTTAAAAAACCATGGGAAAAATTCTATGGTTTATGGTTTTCAATATTTTATTATATAGTGTCCAAAACGTAAATAATAATGAAATCCCCCTCATTTCCAATATAAAATAACACAAACCATTTACATTCACACAAAGTCCATGTAGAATGTTCATACTCAATACTCAACTATATATAGTCCTCCAAAATAACCCAAAATCTCTCAAGAATCCCCTCCCATGAATTTGGAGCCCCATACTTAAGTAAGGGATCTTTTCCTTTCTCCTCTTTTTTCACGAATCTTTTATACCCCATTTTTTTATCATTATTTGCTTTTGTTGGGATATGTTATTCCCTATATCCAATACTATACAATATATTTACAAATAATGAGAGAACCCTTTCAATCTAATCAAACCATTTTATGAATTTTGATGTGTTGTAATTATGCTTCTAAAATTTCAGCATGACTTTCCAGGCCAAAATAATTGTATAGTGAATGCCATACCCATTTCCTGTCAAGGGTATTCACCTTTATACACTTATTCCCACTTTAAATGGTACTTACTTGTAGGTATTCCACACTATTTTATCCTGAAATGAAATATAATGGTGAATGAATCCATTTTGTATCATCTATGTGGAAAACTTAGGCATGAGAAAAAAATAAATGAGATGGGTGTGACCATAATTATATAGTTCTCCATGCACTGGGTAATGTTTAGTCTCATGAGAAATCATGTTGGGATAGAGAGTGAGCATAATTAAATTATGTTACATTTTCAAGATCTATTTATTTTCAGTTTATCCTTGACCTACATTTATGATGCAATGTTTTCAGTTGTTTCCACATTTCCCATGTTATGATTATCTTGATATATCATGTCTCATTGTTCAAATTTATGATTTATACTATATTTATTCCCCATTTATATGAATATTTTATATTATGTATCACCTTATTCCATTTTTTCCATTAATGTTATTTATATCTCATCCCTTTTTATGTTATTCCCCAAGTTATCCCGTATAGTTTTAAAATTCCATGGAATTTTAGATGATTTTTAGGGATGTTTCCAATAATATTGTTAAATCCAATATACAATATGTTATTTTTTATACATAATTACTAAATACACGATACTTATTGATATTTTAGGTTGTGTTATCTGTACTTTTATGTAATAAATTAGCATTTAATGTGTAATAAAGAAATGGGTTTTTATATAGATAATCATGGATTTGTGTTGTATCCCATTTTTTTCACTTATATTAAATGAATTTGGTTATAAAAAAATATTCATTTAAATAAAATGGGATAATTTATTTTTGATACACATGGTTTTTTATTTATCTAAGTATTTCCTATTTTTTTAAAAAATTATATTGTTAAACATGTTTTAACTAAGATAAAAAAGTTTAACAATGTTATTTATTATAATATAAGGAAAATTTCCTACCACCCAATGGTGGAATATTTTAGAGAAAACAATTTTATTTTTATATTATTATTTTTTCTTAAAAAATAGTGATGGATACTCTTCTTTGAAAAATAAAACAAATAAAAAATGATGGATCTCGACAAATGAAACATTCCCTCATCCTGAAGGTAAAGGAAGAAAAACGGAAAAAAACAAAAAGAAGATCTCCCTTTAAATATTTTATAGAGTGTGAGATAAAATACTAATTTTATTATGAGCTACTTGAACACCCCTATGATGGGGCCAACCCCCTCTCCTCTAACTCTTGGTTGGTTTCCATGAGTTTTCTTGATCATCATATTCCTATTCCTTATCAAAATAACCTAATACAACTACAATAATTTGATACATAACCTTTTTCTCTCCAGCATTACCAAAAATGGAGTCTAATGGATTTGGAAAATACAAATCAATTGAAGAACCCAATAAATCAAAATAATTATAAATTAATACATGAATTTTCACATTATTTTAGAAATATGAATCAAGATCTTGAATGTTAATGATATTGGATTTCATAGAATCCAATATGGAAGAATTATGGTGACTTCCATAAGTGGGAAGTATATAATTAGGATTCACATCATTATTCACAATACACAATAGAAAATGTATAATTTAGAACTAATTTTAACAATTTTTTTTAAAAACATCCTAAAGTTTTAAATTTAGTAACTTTTTTTAGAAAAAACAACTAATTTATTGACGTTTCATGAAAACGTGGCTAATTTGGTCACATTTTTCATGAAATGTCACCATATATATAAATATATTTATATATATTTATACAGCTCATTTCCACATATCAATGTAGACATATATTTAGAAATATATATATATATATTAATATATATTTAAACACAAACAAACTCACACACACACACATAGACACACATATATATATAAACACACACACACACATAAATATATTAATATATAAGAAACAAATATATTTTAAATTTAGTCACATTTTAATGAAAACATGCTTATTTTAGGGATATTTTTTACGTGTATAAAAACATGTCTATTTAAATATATATATAATTATAATTATATATATATGTACATATAAACTTATATATTTAGAAACACACACACACACAAATATATAAATATGTATATATATAAACACACACACATATATATATATGATATAAAATATAATCATATATATATAAACATATATAAACATATATATAATATGAAATATAAATTATAGATATATAATCACAGGCACACACACACAGACACACAGACACATATATATCATAACATATAAATATATATATATAATATAAACATGTATATACAGATATAATATAATATGAACTAATATATATAAACATAAAATATAAAATATAAAATATAAAATATAAAATATAAAATATAAAATATAAAATATAAAAATATATATATTTATATATTAATATATATATAGATATATATTAATATATGTATCTTGATATATAAAATTAAATATATAGAATTTATTAATTTTCTAAATAGTTCCACATATATAAAAATATACAAACATAGACACATATATTTACATATATATATATATATTATAAACATATGATATATATAAAATATAAACACATATATATATATAAAATATAAACATATATATATATATATATATTATAAAGATATATATATATAATATAAAATATAAACCTATACATAAAATATAAATATATATATATATATATATAATATGAACATATATATATATATATATTAATATACGTATACAATTATATACAATTATATATTTATATGTTATATAGATTTTTATAATATAAACACATATATAAAAACATATATATATATATATATATTATTTATAAACCTAGACACATATACATAAATATATATATAAACACACACTCATATATATATATATATATACATATATAAATATATAAATATATTTATATTTAAAAACACATATATATTTTAAATTTAGTCATATTTTTAAGAAAGCATTACTATTTTAGTGATATTTTTACTAGTGTTTTAAAATGTGACTAATTATATATATATATATATATATAATTATATATATGTGTACATAAAAAAATATATTTAGACACACACACACACATAAATAATATATATATATATATATAATATAAATATATAGATATGTAAACATATTTATATAAAATATAAACATATATAAAATATTAAATATATACATGTATGTAAAATATAAAATTATATATAAAAAAACACACACACACACATATTAATATATGTATGTTAATAAATAAAATTATACATATATATAATATATCAATTTTTAAAAATTTAATATCAACATATATACACTTGTATATATATATATAACATAGTACAATTGTCATGACCCGTCCTCGGGGCCCGTGCCGTGACTACCCCAATCCCGCCTTCCAAAGGCCAGGGGCTGGCGACTAGCACCAAGGCGTAAATCCCAACAAAAAGGGAAGGCATTGCCTTTGAAAAGTAAACAAGCACCACAGAGTAAGCAAGCGGAAAAGTAAACACTAAGTAAAAACTGTACAAGCTGTGCTGCAAGTAAAAGGGGGGCCGGAAATACAAGCCCAACTGTAAAGTACAACTGAAAGGAAAAACAACAACTGAAAGGGAAAACTGCAGCGTCGAGCCGTCCTCTGGAAGTCCCACCTGAAGGGTGGGTACAGATAGCTCCACTGCGCCTCGGGTCCCGCCGTCCGCTCTGAGCACGTCTTGCCCAGTGGTCTACCTCCAGGTACTGACTCGTCATGTAGTCCACCTCCGGGTACCGTCCAATCCTCGAACACTCGGCCTCCATCAACACTGCCTGTCGTCTGCAACCAACACAACGAGGTGCGGGCATAGCCCGTGCAGGGGTGAGTATAACGATACTCAGTAGGGACCCCGAGACCCTCAAGGTCTCTCTAAAACCAACAAGGATAACCACAAAGAAGATCTCAACAGATAACCTCTACTTAGGTATATGCTCATACATATACCTAAGTTATCAAGTAACACATCTCAATCATGAGGAAACACAAGATTCATGAAATCAACGGATAACCACTACCCAGGTATATGCCCATACATATACCTAAGTTATCAAGTGACCCATCTCAATCATGAGGTAACACAAGGGTCAAAAGTCTCAGCTCAAACCAGGATTTTCATTATCAAAATCGTAACTGCTGAAGAGCTCCGTCTCTGGAGTGTACAGTGGTCCTGTCACGACTCCGAGGTACTGCTCACTAACCTAAGACTACTGAGGTGCTCCTCCTGTCGAGTACCGCGGGCCAGCTGCTACAACCAAGCGCTCCCATGTGCCGCTACAACCAAGCGCACCTCTGTCGTGGGTCTGCCGCTACAACCAAGCGCTCCCATGTGCCGCTACAACCAAGCGCACCTCTGTCGTGGGTCTGCCGCTACAACCAAGCGCTCCCATGTGCCGCTACAACCAAGCCCACCTCTGTCGTGGGTCTGCCGCTACAACCAAGGGCTCCCATGTGCCGCTACAACCAAGCGCACCTCTGTCGTGGGTCTGCCGCTACAACCAAGCGCTCCCATGTGCCGCTACAAACAAGCGCACCTCTGTCGTGGGTCTGCCGCTACAACCAAGCGCTCCCATGTGCCGCTACAACCAAGCGCACCTCTGTCGTGGGTCTGCCGCTACAAACAAGCGCTCCCATGTGCCGCTACAAACAAGCGCACCTCTGTCGTGGGTCTGCCGCTACAACCAAGCACTCCCATGTGCCGCTACAACCAAGCGCACCTCTGTCGTTCGATCAACAGTCGTCGGGTCTCAGTCAGCTACACAGTCTCCGTACTTCGCCCACTCGTCTCCGGGAGGGTCCGCTCCACGAGCTACAAGTCGATACTCCAAGTATCTCAAGGTCCCATGAAGAAGTATCTCAAAAGACCGCCTCGTCATAGGGGTCGCAACACAACAAGCGGCGCGTCAATCGGACGCTCGGTCTATGAGTTATTAGCCTTTCCGTCCCAAGGGCCCGGTTGGTTTCGTGAGCGAACCAACCCGGCCGTATCTCAACTGTACCCCGAGCTCTCATAGGGTATACTCATAGGGACCGTTTCTCAACGTGATCGTCAACGCCGCTGACGGTTCGTCAAACGGGCGTCCTGTCTGAAAGATATCAGCTTTTCCGTTCCAGGGGCCCGGTTGGATTTCGTTGCGATCCAACCCGGCCACTATCCATATGCATCCAAATCTCGGGCGGAGGATGCCAAAAGTTCCGTATCGTCAACAGGAACTCAACGCAACAGACGGCGCATCAATCGGACGTCCGTAGCTCAAGATATGAGTGTTTCCGCTCCAAGGGCCCGATTGGTTTCGTGTACGAACCAACCCAGCCGAACTCAAAGTATTCAGAAACCTTGAGTGCGATATACCTAAACGACCGTCTCGATCCAAGGATCGCGTTGTCGCTGAAGGTAGGTCGTTTGGAGGCCCGTAGCTCAAGATACGGCCATTTGAACGAAGTCCGTCCGAAGACGGGGGGTCCGGGCCCGGGCCGACCCGGCCCGGCCAGGGCCGGTCCGGCTCGGCTCGGCCGAGCGGCCGAGCGGCCGACGCGGGGAAAGCCGCCGCCCCGTGTGACACCCCCGCGGCACCCGCGGGGTGTCGCGCTGGACACCCACGGGGTGTCGCGCTGGACACCCGCGGGGTGCCGCCGCCTCCGGCCGCCGGCGCCGCCCCCGGCTACCGCGGGCCGCCGGAGTCGCTCCGGTGGCCCGTTTTCCTTCCCGTCTGCGCCGTTGTTCCTCCCGGGTTCCGTTCTTTACTGCGGGATCATCAAACACCCGTTGTGGCACGTTCCGTCGTCGCCCGCCAAATCCGCAAAACACGAAGAACGACGGAGGGTTGCCGGGCCGTGTTCGTTTGACCCGCACCCTCCGCGTTAGATAAAAACAACGAGAGAAAATTGTTCAACACATGAACCGACAATTTTTAAATAAATAATAAAAAAAATTGTTTATTTTAAACCGGCTCTTTAATTTTTAAAGAACGTTCACGGGAATATAAAGAGGGGTATTCCCAAAATTATAAAATCCCTACCTCAAGCGTCGTCGAGCGAGGGTTCGTCGCGGATTTTCTCGTCGCGGAAGAAAGCGTCGCGGGAAGGGGATTTTTAGACGAAGACGGAGGTTGTCCGAGGTGGAACGGCATCTCCCTTCCTTTGATGTGGAAAGAAGAACGAGGGATGGCGCGTCGTCGTTCTTCGGAAGAAGGACGTGACGACGTTCTTCGTCAGAGACCGATTTGTTCTTCACGTTCTTCGTCGTTGAAGAAGATGTTCTTCAAGCCTCCCAAATCCTCCCAACGTGACAAGACTCAAAAAAAAAATAAAATAAGGCCAAGTCTTATTTTATTAACACAAGATAAGAAATTGAATTTCAAAAGAAAAGAAACGATCAATTAATCTCAATGAATTAATTGTAACAAATTAACAGCCCAATTAAATGGGGTGTTTCTTAACCAGAAAACGCACGGTTGACTTCTTTTAATAGGGGGTGAGGGTGCGTTACTTAGCGGAAAGAAACGGCGGGGATCGTGCGGGCCCCACCTCATAAATATCCTACCAAGGGGGTAGGATATTCCTGGATAGCATCCTATCCGGTTCAACTCAGTTCAAGCCGCCTTTGAGTGGCTTCAAGTGGCTTCCAAGCGGCTTAAGTGAAATAAAATAAAGTTGTCGCAAAATTATTTTATTTCTTAACTTTAGGCCCGAAAATTAAAAACCACACCCGAGCAAACGCAACTCCGAAAGAGGCGTTTCTAAGTGAATACCGGCACTGCGATTTCATCGGTGCCCTCAGAATTCAATTCCGGGCACCGGTTCAAAAGTTAGAAAAACCCGCTCGTCCGTTCACTGAACGTACCCGAGCCAAACTTCGGAAAATTATTCCGGGCACACTGGGCCTCGGAATCAGGTGCCATCAGAAACTGCGCTCTTGTAAAATTCCAAAGAAAATTAAGAAAACAAATTTCCTTGAAATTTACGGGTCTTTACATTACTCCCACCACAGGGCTTTACGTCCCCGTAAAGCTTCAACACAAACTAGGGATACATAGGCGGTACTGAGCACGCATCTGAGCCTTCCGCTCCCATGTGCTCACCTGGACCTTATCTGTCGTGGCCCGAACCACCTCTGGTCCCACTAGAGCTGCCATGATTTCTTCCTTTCCGATAAGAGAAATCTGGTCTCATCCCCTGGATGAACCACGTTCTTCGCCTAAAACAGTCAATCCCGACAGGGATGGTACTAACCCATACCAAGGATGACGTCGTAAGGCCTCGACGCTACTACCAAGAGATCCAACCGTTACTCTCGCCTCCAAGGGTTGAGTCACACTGTCGGCTTCAGTGTGTGATAACTAGGTCTCCTCCAGTAGATGTCTCACGGGTGAGGGTCAAGTCAACAGTCTAAACTGGAACCTCTTAGTAACAACACAAGAGAGGACAAGAAAGCAAATGCCACAAGAAAAGGTGTCTTTTACTACTGCAGCTCAAGTACAAAGACACAAGGCATCTATAAACACACATCAACAAAACTAGAAGCAACATGAACAAAAGTCTCCAGGTCTGGAGCTAGTCCCGCTCCTGTCCATCTGCTCCCGGAGCTCCATGATCGTAGGCCTCAGCTGCCTGAAGTTGAGCTCTCCCATGTCCTCCTGTCCCCTGCGGTCGGGGTGGACCGCCTGGTGGTGGTGGTGGAAACACCCCGAAGCGCCGTCCACCTCCAGCTGCACGGCCAACTCCCCTGTCATGGCCGCCTGCTTCTTGCGGCCCACCCTGATCGAACCTCTGCCTCTACCTGGGGGGTCCTTCATTTGTCTGCTGGTCATCCGTATGGCGGGTCGGACAGTCACGAGCCATGTGACCAACCCCGCCGCAGGAGTAACACTTCCCTCTCATGGAAAGTCGTTGCCCACCCCGAGTGCCTCGCGAAAACGATCCAGAGTCATGCTGTCGACCACCTGTAGGTCCAGTCCTCTTGGACCCCTGCGTCATCCGTCTACTGCCTGCTGCTGAAGACTCTGCCGCATGCCGGTAAGTGGTGGGTCCTGCTGCTAGAGACTGCTCAGCAAGGAAACTCTCCACTAGGAGGGCTCGCTCCAACACCCCTGCCTGAGTCGGAATGTTGAGGGAGATCATCGAAGCCCTGATCTCGTGCCTCAGTCCGTACTCAAAGGTCCGGGCCCAGAAGAACGGGTCCCGTACCATATCTGTGGAGTAGCGCGAGAGATCAGTAAATCTCACCGAGTACTGGGCCACTGACATGCTGCCCTGCCGCAGCTGTAGTAGCTCCTGGATGCGCACCGCTCGGAGGTTGGCTGGGACGAACTCGGAGCGGAAGATGCTCTCAAAGTCCATCCAGAGGAGAGATGCTTCGTCGTGAACCTAGAGCATCAAGCTCCACCATCTGCCTGTTGCCGCGTGCAGGAGGCTCGCTGCGAGGATCACCATGAGGTCTGCTGGTGTCCTCACTAATCTGAAAACCCGAACAACTGCCTCCAGCCAGTCCTCGGTGGCCTGAGGGTCCGTCTCCCCGCAGAACCTGGGCGGTCGCTGGCGCTGGAACTCATGCAGTGCACTAAGGCGACGTGCATCGTCAGCGGCTGGGGCTGGTAGCATCGGTGCCTCGGCGGGTATAGGTACCGCCGGTGCCTCAACTGTCAAAGGACCCTGTACCGAGTCCTCGATGCTCGGTGGGCTCTCGCCACGCACATCGCTCGAAATCCTAGCTGGATGTCGTCATGGGGCCATCCTGAAAAGGAAACAAGTGCGCCACGGTCAGGATAGTATACCTGGTGAGCTGACACAAGTAATCACAAAGAAAACTTGAAACACACATGCAATCAATGTTTTCGTGAATTAAGTAGGAAATCAGTAGTCAGGGTCCTGGTGTACGGATACGTCGGCCGCCGCACCAACACTGGACTCCCTGGACTGATAACCACACCCAATACGCAAAACACTATTGCTTCACATAGGAGAAAGATCAGAGTCTACGGTAGAACCGACCACCTCTGATACCAATTGTCATGACCCGTCCTCGGGGCCCGTGCTGTGACTACCCCAAGCCCACCTTCCATAGGCCAGGGGCTGGCGACTAGCACCAAGGCGTAAATCCCAACAAAAAGGGAAGGCATTGCCTTTGAAAAGTAAACAATAACCACAGAGTAAGCAAGTGGAAAAGTAAACACTAAGTAAAAACTGTACAAGCTGTGCTGGAAGTAAAAGGGGGGCCGGAAATACAAGCCCAACTGTAAAGTACAACTGAAAGGAAAAACAGCAACTGAAAGGGAAAACTGCAGCGTCGAGCCGTCCTCTGGAATTCCCACCTGAAGGGTGGGTACAGATAGATCCACTGCTCCTCGGGTCCCGCCGTCCGCTCCGAGCACGTCTCGCCCAGTGGTCTACCTCCAGGTACTGACTCGTCGTGTAGTCCACCTCCGGGTATCGTCCAGTCCTCGAACACTAGGCCTCCATCAGCACTGCCTGTCGTCTGCAACTAACACAACGAGGTGCGGGAATAGCCCGTGCAAGGGTGAGTATAATGATACTTAGTAGGGACCCCGAGACCCTCAAGGTCTCTCTAAAACCAACAAGGATAATCATAAAGAAGATCTCAACAGATAACCTCTACTTAGGTATATGCCCATACATATACCTAAGTTATCAAGTAACCCATCTCAATCATGAGGAAACACAAGATTCATGAAATCAACGGATAACCACTACCCAGGTATATTCCCATACATATACCTAAGTTATCAAGTGACCCATCTCAATCATGAGGTAACACAAGGGTCAAAAGTCTCATCTCAAACCAGGATTTTCATTATCATAATCGTAACTGCTGAAGAGCTCCGTCTCTGGAGTGTACAGTGGTCCTGTCACGACTCCGAGGTACTGCTCACTAACCTAAGACTACTGAGGTGCTCCTCCTGTCGAGTACCGCGGGCCAGCTGCTACAACCAAGCGCTCCCATGTGCCGCTACAACCAAGCGCACCTCTGTCGTGGGTCTGCCGCTACAACCAAGCGCTCCCATGTGCCGCTACAACCAAGCGCACCTCTGTCGTGGGTCTGCCCCTACAACCAAGCGCTCCCATGTGCCGCTACAACCAAGCGCACCTCTGTCGTGGGTCTGCCGCTACAACCAAGCGCTCCCATGTGCCGCTACAACCAAGCGCACCTCTGTCGTGGGTCTGCCGCTACAACCAAGCGCTCCCATGTGCCGCTACAACCAAGCGCACCTCTGTCGTGGGTCTGCCGCTACAACCAAGCGCTCCCATGTGCCGCTACAACCAAGCGCACCTCTTTCGTGGGTCTGCCGCTACAACCAAGCGCTCCCATGTGCCGCTACAACCAAGTGCACCTCTGTCGTTCGATCAGCAGTCGTTGGGTCTCAGTCAGCTACATGGTCTCCGTACTCCGCCCGCTCGTCTCCGGGAGGGTCCGCTGCACGAGCTACAAGTCGATACTCCAAGTATCTCAAGGTCCTATGAAGAAGTATCTCAAAAGAACGCCTCGTCATAGGGGTCGCAACGCAACAAGCAGCGCGTCAATCAGACACCCGGTTTGTGAGTTATTAGCCTTTCCGTCCGAGGGGCCCGGTTGGTTTCGTGAGCGAACCAACCCAGCCGTATCTCAATTGTACCCCGAGCTCTCATAGGGTATAATCATAGGGACCGTTTCTCAACGTGATCGTCAACGCCGCTGACGGTTCGTCAAACGGGCGTCCTGTCTGAAAGATATTAGCTTTTCCGTTCCAGGGGCCCGGTTGGATTTCGGTGCGATCCAACCCAGCCACTATCCATCTGCATCCAAATCTCGGGCAGAGGATGCCAAAAGTTCCGTATCGTCAACAGGAACTCAACGCAACAGACGGCGCGTCAATCGGATGTCCGTAGCTCAAGATATGAGTGTTTCCGCTCAAAGGGCCCGGTTGGTTTCGTGTATGAACCAACCCGGCCGAACTCAAAGTATTTAGAAACCTTGAGTGCGATATACCTGAACGACCGTCTCGATCCAAGGATCGCGTTGCCGCTGACGGCAGGTCGTTTGGAGGCCCGTACCTCAAGATACGGCCATTTGAACGAAGTCCGTCCGAAGACGGGGGGTCCGGGCCCGGGCCGACCCGGCCCGACCCCCCCTGGTTGGCCCGAACCGGGTCGGGTCCGACCCGGTTGGCCTGGCCCGGACCAGACAGGGCCGGTCCGGCTCGGCTCGGCCGAGCGGCTGAGCGGCCGACGCGGGGAAAGCCGCCGCCCCGCGTGACACCCCCGCGGCACCCGCGGGGTGTCGGCCAGACACCTGCGGGGTGCTGCGTGACAACCCCACGGCACCCGCGGCACCCACGGGGTGTCGCGCTGGACACCCACGGGGTGCCGCCGCCTCCGGCCGCCGGCGACCCGCGCCACCACCGGCTTCCGCGGGCCGCCGGAGTCGCTCCGGTGGCCCGTTTTCCATCCCGTCTACGCCGTTGTTCCTCCCGGGTTCCGTTCTTTACTGCGGGATCATCAAACACCCATTGCGGCACGTTCCGTCTTTGCCCGCCAAATCCGCAAAACACGAAGAACGACAGAGGGTTGCCGGGCCGTGTTCGTTTGACCCGCACCCTCCATGTTAGATAAAAACAACGGGAGAAAATTGTTCAACACATGAACCGACAATTTTTAAATAAATAATAAAAAAAAATTTTTATTTGAAACCGACTCTTTAATTTTTAAAGAACGTTCACGGGAATATAAAGAGGGGTATTCCCAAAATTATAAAATCCCTACCTCAAGTGTCGTCGAGCGAGGGTTCGTCGCGGATTTTCTCGTCGCGGAAGAAAGCGTCGCGGGAAGGGGATTCGTAGACGAAGACAGAGGTTGTCCGAGGTGGAACGACATCTCCCTTCCTTTGATGTGGAAATAAGAACGAGGGATGACGCGTCATCGTTCTTTGGAAGAAGGACGTGACGACGTTCTTCGTCGGAGACCAGTTCGTTCTTCACGTTCTTCTTCGTTGAAGAAGATGTTCTTCAAGCCTCCCAAATCCTCCCAACGTGACAAGACTCAAAAAAAAAAAATAAAATAAGCCCAAGTCTTATTTTATTAACACAAGATAAGAAATTGACTTTCAAAAGAAAAGAAACGATCAATTAATCTCAATGAATTAATTGTAACAAATTAACAACCCAATTAAATGGGGTGTTTCTTAACCAGAAAACGCACGGTTGAGTTCTTTTAATAGGGGGCGCGGGTGCGTTACTTAGCGGAAAGAAACGGCGGGGCTCGTGCAGGCCCCACCTCAAAAATATCCTACCAAGGGGGTAGGATATTCCTGGATAGCATCCTATCCGGTTCAACTCAGTTCAAGCCGCCTTTGAGTGGCTTCAAGTGGCTTCCAAGCGGCTTAAGTGAAATAAAATAAAGTTGTCGCAAAATTATTTTATTTCTTAACTTTAAGCCCGAAAATTAAAAACCACACCCGAGAAAACGCAACTCCGGAAGAGGCGTTTCTAAGCGAATACCGGCGCTGCGATTTCATCGGTGCCCTCAGAATTCAATTCCGGGCACCGGTTCAAAAGTTAGAAAAACCCGCTCGTCCGTTCACTGAATGTACCCGAGCCAAACTTCGGAAAATGATTTCGGGCGCACCGGGCCTCGGAATCAGGTGCCGTCAGAAACTGCGCTCTTGTAAAATTCCAAAGAAAATTAAGAAAAAAAAATTTCCTTGAAATTTACAGGTCTTTACAACAATTTTATATTAATAATTGGAAAAGGTGAATTGGTCATGTCTTTGGGTATAACTTTGGAGGTTGTTGGTTCAAATTCATGGGGAAACAAATTAGCTTATTCCTTTGTTTGTGGGAAAGTGTCTAGACGTGGATCATGTACGGTGGGAGGCCATGAGCATTCTTATTCCTTGGATAATGGGAGAGTGTCTAGATGTTGATCGTGTATGGTGGGATGGCATGAGTGTACGTCCATCAAGGATCATGGGAGGTCGGGTTGGGTGTCATCCTTAGGGTGTTAGAGGTCTTTTGGATGTGGAGTATGTAGGGTGGGAGGGTGTGGATCGTGGGAGGATATGGGTGGGGGTGTGTGGGGATGGTGTCATAGATTGTGGGAAGAGAGGGGTTGGCCTATTGTAATATATATATATATATATAGTTATTTTAAACAAATTTATAAAAAATTCAAAAAAGTACCAATGTTTCCCCAAAAACAGTTGTAAATGTTGTAAAAAAATAATAAATTTTAAATAATAATTTTAAATTTCGAAAAAAATACCAACATTTATTTAGAAATTTTAGTAAATGAGGTATCATTTACTGACATTTCTAATTTTTTTGGTAAATTTGGTGTTACTAAATGGCAACGTTTATGAACATCACTAATTTAGCAATGTTTCATTACATATGTTTCTCAAAAAAGTCCATAAATGAATTAATGCCTTTTAATACGTCGCTAATGTAAAATAAATGTAACAAATTAGAATTTTTTTAATGGTAGTATACATATTCAGGATATTACCCCTAGCTGACACAACCAAAATCTAGTCATGATCATCACCCACACCTTATCATATTAGGAACCATTGTGGGCTGAAAAGTGTCATTCAATTGAGTTCTTAGGGAGAACCCTGAAGCCCCATCTTCATGAAAAATGGTAGCACCATGGGGGAAGTAAAAATATTTTACCCTCTATTTTAAGTGGTAATCATCAATGGGATTGATTCAAAATTATTTTAATGTTGGTAAATAGGATCTTAACTATCTTTGAACATCTTGTATGGCATGGATGAGACCAATCTCGTTTTCCATTTCTGGTTTCTTGAAGAAACCAGTTTGTGCTCCTTCCATAATGGATTGTAAAAAACTACATCATGTTAATCATTATTCTAGAAATATTCATCCTCACAAGTCTCAAATCCAATACCATTGTCATTAGAGGTTACCTTTTTATAAAAAAGGTCAACCCCTAAACAAGAATATTTACCCAAATAAAATTGTTCAGTCATTTCCTTTTTCCCAGTAGAGTCACCCTTCCATGGAGGGGATTGAAACTTATCATCTTCCACATTTGGGCCATCATCAATTATTTTTCAGGGATCCTATGAAGTCCCTACTATAGGCATTCCCTAATTCTCAGTAGAAGGAAGACTAGGTTCTTTCCCCCTTTGATCTTTCCCAAAAGCACCCTGCATAGACTTCCTTGTTTTCCTACATTCCATAGCCATATGTCCTTTCATATTGCATTCAATACATTTAATACTCATATAATATACACCCATTTAATTTCCAACAAAATTTAAATCCAAACAATAATGAGTAATCTTCTCATAATCAGCACACAGATGAATTTAATCACTTGGGTAGTAATAATAACCTTATAAATGAGGGTGATACTCATATCCACCTCCACAAACATTCTTCAAATGTGGGCATACCTAACTTGCTCTATCTTTTTGTAATTTCTAATTGGTGCACCGATAGTAGTGGTGATGTTATGAAGAATATTTAGGTTCCATAGGATCTTGTTAAATTCACGAATCATTATCCAAACATTAGAAAAAACATCCCCATCATTTGAAAAATTAAAATCCAGACTACATTCATGTAAGTGAAGTTTACTAGGATTTAAAAACAAGGATCTAATGCTGCATACTTACTAATTTAATTCACCATATTGAAATTAGTAGTGTAAATAACCGTATCTGATTGATAAAAAATTCCAATCTAAAACCATAAAGTAATGGAAACCAATTGTACAAAATTTTCTATAACTAATACGGTAGTTAATAGTTTATTTAATAAAAACTCCCATTATTTAAATAAGAATTAATTTATATCCTTGTGATGTTTGTTTACTAAAAGTATATTTTGTATATGTTATATATTCTAGGAGAGTAGTAGATTATATTATTCCTCAAAATAAATTCAATGTGTAACTAGCAAATTATTAAAATATTATAATTCATTGTTAAATTCACATTATATCCATAATTATTTAAGGGTATATTGGTAAATAATGATCTTAATATGAAGAGAACCATTTTAAATTTATTACCAAAATATTGTCCAAGAATTTTTTAAATGGAAATATTCAATATATTATAATTAAATTTTAATGAAATCTAGGTATTTAAACTATTGGGATTACTACACAATATCTAATTACATGACATTATATCATAAATAATTACAACAACAGAACTAGGCACCAGATGGGATCCTCTCATATATTTTGTGTAATGAAAGATAATAAGTCTTTCACACCATTCTAAAAAAACTAAATAATATTCTTCACACACACTCAAAATGAGAAACTCACAAAAACATACACTTATGTGAAAAATGAATAATAGAAATAAAGGAAAACATTGATTTTAGATGGTATCAAAAATAAGTTCTATGTCTGTGGGAGGAAAATAGTTCCAAATTATTTATAATAAATAGTAATAAAGCAGATATAATCATTATCAATAATTAAAATTAATGTTATATTACTCTTTTTTTACATCACAAAACACATGAACAAGTGGTAACACCCAACCTCTTTTGTAATTCCCAATAGTTCATCGAGTTTCACCACCATCTAGAATTCACGGCTGAACCACCATTTGAAAATTTTGAATTCTGATTCCTTGTAGGAATCGTCACCTGACCACTGATATCTGGTGAATAGTCCAAGTTACCCATAGGAAATCTTATATTGATAGTCACACTTGAACCCTACACTGAGAAAACTAACCTGGATGGTTTGAATATAATCATAAAAACAAAAATGTATGAATCATAAATTCCACTCATACTATCCACACCACTTAATAGTTCAAAAGCCCAATTAAAAATATCATCATATGAACAACTTTACACTAAATTATAATTTCTATTGTCAATACCTAAACCCTAAGACAAATCTACAATCAGATTCTTCTTCTTAGGGTTTTTTGATTTATCAAATGAAACAGACTTCACATTCCCAAAAAGCACCCACTTTAAATCTTTTTTAATGAATATTTGGATTCTATCCCACACTTAAATAAGAAACAAAACATCCAAACATATCAATTTATTCTTCCCATTAAGTTCACTAAAGTCCCATTAAGGTATAGTTTTTCCTCAAAATTTATTTGAAAAACTCCTTGGTAAAAATTCATTCAATATTTTCCCTCTATATATCTTTCACAAATCATGTTCCATATCATCCAACAAATTTTGGATGATATGATATTTGAATTCGATATGTTTTTTTTCATAATATAACATTGGACTTTTTACAAGTGTATTGTACTCTGACTATACCAGTATAACAATCCATTATACTAGATCCTTTCAGTATTCCCCAATAGTTACCTAATAAATATCAATGATTTCTATAAACCCTTTGATTTTACATACTTTTATTCGATTTTGGACAATGATTTCACTAGTTGGATCCATGACGCAAAACTAGGTAGAGTTTCTCTATAGGTGAAAAAAATAAAAGTTTTACTCTTCAAAATATTTTAATCTCCTTTAATGTTTCAATCAGTATACTCATATAACTGACCATTCATCCTAAAAGATAAGGTTTCATATTTCATTCTTTTGAGGTACCCAATGATCCATTTTATGACATTAAAATTTTTATTCCCTCTATTAGACATGAAATGTATCATGAATCCCACTTCATAAGTAATTTATAAGAAGATATATAGTTTGGGGAAAATAAAAATACCATTATGTGAATTAAAAGTAACACCCTCCATATTCTTTTACTCATATTCCATTTTCCATGTATACTATTTGGAAAAAATTAATTTTCTGACAGGATTTCTTGAGAATATATTAAATCCAATATGCATAATCCCATTGTATTATTTCGAATGTCATCCATTTGAGATGAAACCCAACTCTTCGTATTCCCATCTAATCCAATCACTATCCCCATAATTGTTTTCCTCACTGATATCTATCATCTTAAATATTTTATATATATAACATTTTTTCTTTTGAATTTGTTGAATTTTTTCACCCACTAGATGGTTTTCATTAGTATACAAGTAGAAAATGATGAATCTTAAATCCTTAAACATATTCCAATAAAAAAAGTGTTCTAAATTTCTCTTTATGAAATTATTTTCTTCCATGAATGAATCAAACCACTAGTTAAGTTGTCTCAGTTCTTATATCAAGGAGTAAAGGCTTCTTTCCAGCTTACATATTAAATATTTGTTTTTAGTTTCTTAAAAATATACTGGTTATTTCTCCTTAGTCTCCATTTTTAGATATACAAGAAGAAAAACTATATTTAAATTCATATTCTATAAGTGAAATTATAGAATTCAAACAAACATGGAACTATTTAGATTGTAGTATGTTCCAATACCACCAAAATAATTTAAAAAGTATATTATTTCCTTTTATTATAAACCCTTCATAAATAACCTATCCTTATACTATTTCATTTCATTAGGTTGTTTTTTAACAAAAATACCTTTGTGTTATCATGAACCTTCACTATATGTGGAAGATAAATTACATTACATGTTTTATTAACATGAAATGAATCCCACTCATCCTTCTTGGATAAATCCCACTTACCCAAATCACTGATTCATGATGAATCTTTTGGTATATTGATATACCAGCTATCAATTAATAGTAATATGTTCAACTTATATCCATAACTTTGAGTTTACATTATAACTCTCTTTGCTATTTTCAATGCATCCTATGATTCAACTATATATAGGACTATAACTTCTAGAGTCCCAACATCTGATACCTTGGTCTATGTCCTAGAAGTCCTTTAACTCTTTGATACATCTTTCACTATCTTAATTTTGATAATTTTAGTTCCATATGAATTTTTATGGATGTGTTTCTGTTTAAATCTCCCATACGGATCAATAAATATTTTTTCATTTGATTGCTTTACCTCAAATTCTTCTTCTTCTAGTTTTAGGTATTTTTATATGATCCAATTATCGAAGAGATAACTTTAAGTTCTAATGACTTGTCAATTTATATTATCCCAAATTCAAAATACAATGTTTCCATCTCCATATTGAAAAGTCATTTGTTGGATTTTCCCCATGTTTATCTCAATCCCTAGAATCCTCATGAATATAGCAATGAATTCCAAAAAATTGAGGTGGTTTTGTTCTATTGATTTTTTGGACCATAATAATTCATTAATTCTTTTCTCCGTCAATAATGAAATAACATGGTTAACTATGTGTACTGCATAGTTAACCACTTGCACTCAAATTTTGTATAATATTATGATAGTTATTTATGGGATCATACATCTTAGGTTTATATAACTTTCAAAGTTGAGATTTTTTAAGATGTTTATGACATGGAATAATTTGAAAAAGATCACTATGAGCAACCAAATAACATACCCTCTACAATATTTATTATTTTTTAGATTAAATATCATATCCTACATATGAAATTATTTATCCTCTGTGGTGTGTTATTATCACTTGATGAAAAGGAGATAAAGAAGATAGTTTTATGTTCTAGGTAGTCTTGACTGATAATCCAAAAACCCTACCATCTCATGTCAGTAGGTTATCATAGAAACCTCATGAATTATTCTCAGGAATTCAAGATTTAACTCATGTTTTACAAAGCATGTGTAAATGTATTTTAAAACAAATGCATCGTATTTATGGGGTAATAAATATCCCACAAACTATATATTATGTTAAAAATCTATAATGAATGTCATCATGGAAGATCACATTGAAGGGAGTAGGAATAAATCACATTCAAATCATTAAAATGAGGATATGTCATATAATATGATTGTATATGATATGCAGTGACATGAAACCCCATTCTATGTATCCATGAATTATGATTCCCTTAATCATATAATATGATGGGATATATAGTAGAAGGCCATGATGTAAATTTTTTTCCATGAATGCATTAAAATAACATCAAACATAAATATCAATATCAATATGTGTCTTCTGTATGAAAAAATGGACTTTTACAACTCATAAGTCATAAATTATCACTAACCCATGTACATTACATTAAAATAAAATTTACAAAACATTTTTCATTTGACATACAACATTCACAGAATCATATAAATCCTTTTATAATTAACCTTATATCATAGAATATGTAAAAATTCCAAAAATATTCATAAACACTTTTGGAATGATATCATAAACATTAGTATGTATGACATCATATAGTTCCTTGTAAAATACTATAAAAAATCCATTTGAATTAGTTATAGAACACTTTTAGAGAAGCTATTTAGTCAAAATAAACCCCCATTTGGTCAACCACAATGTATGTCCCAGTGAGCCTTAATAGAATTTATAAAAAAAATGAATCATCAGATTCATAATGTAAGAGAATAGTGTCCTTTATCAAGGAATCAATATAACTCATTCTATAAAGGGATCTGAAGTAATCTCTACCAAACACATGTTTCAATATACATGCGTCCACAAGTCACATATCATTCTAGAATGAACTCTAATACATTCTATTTTTGTAATAAATCGAGTGACCATGGGACATAAATTATGGTTTCCCCTTATATCCAAAACATATGTTTCTTTATAATTGATGTATATACTAACATAGTCAATTAATAAATAACATGTTGTTCATTTTTTTGGATGAGAAAATAATATTCCTATTATTAAAATAGTTTATAATATCATATACACAATTTAGGTTTGACCAAACACTTCCACGTCTCTCTCAATCGAGGGCCTGGTTTTGTACTCATCATAGGATAGAATAAATACCATATTGGTTGAACTCTAGTCAATAACACATTCAATAATATAGGTATTCATCCGCTTCATTACTAAGATATAATGGATTGTGTAAGAATTATACTAAAGAAAAAAAGGGTCTCATTCTAGGTATCTTCCAACCATAGATAGTAGGGACACATATATGATCCATCAATCCCAACTATATGAGATTCACAATGTATGTCACTCTATGAGGTATCCTAGTGGGTCTTAAAGCACAATTTTTTTTATAACTCAAGAGAATATTTAGAATCTCATAAAAGAATTCTACTCTGGCTAAATATAATATTTCATCAAATATAATAATACTTTACGATGAACATCAATTAGGGATTACTAAAATTCACACTATAGAAGGTTATTCATCATAAAATTTCATTAAATTTATAAATATATGTACATTTATATAGATAACAAGAAATTAGGATAAAATGGATTTTTCCTATTATATGATATATTTTCTATTGTTTAAGGATTTTCAAGAATAATTAACAAAACATAACATAATAACTAGTTTATCATATCCTATATGATAAACTAACAAATCATCTATATGTTTACTATATATTCTAGGGTAAGGTTAACTTCTTATATATAAATTTAATTCCCACCACATCTCTATATGATAATGTGATAAAACAATTCCACTAAACTATTTACTGTGTAAAATATATCGATGAAGCAATTTTGAAAAATGGTGATATTT
Organism: Viscum album; assembly: GCA_963277665.1. NCBI lineage: Eukaryota > Viridiplantae > Streptophyta > Magnoliopsida > Santalales > Viscaceae > Viscum > Viscum album. The sequence goes on along the minus strand of OY728151.1, from coordinate 1,180,265,233 downwards.
TGGAATCAAATCCCAAATTTTCAACTCCTTGAATATTTTTAAAAAAATTTACTTCATAACATCATGTTTTACATTGGTAAATGATATATTATTATTATTATTAATTTTATATGTTTAACATCATCATCCATGGAACCCTATTTCATCAAAAAAATTCATTGATTTAAAATGTTACTACTTAAATGAATTTTCAATATAAAATACTAAACTCTTATAGAATAAAGTGTCATTCATATTTCTTGAACATGTATTATCGATTTAGGAAATAATGATATCGACATTCCTATTGTAAGTGAATTAAAACTTTTATATTTTTATTTACTATCTCATATCTTAAACACTTCAGGATATTAAATTAAACCACATTAACATTTGACTGTTATATTATTTAACTTATTTACCCTAAAATTATTTAAATCCAAACAGACTCCCACTATCCTCATATACAATATATTCTATTCATAATATTATTATAAGAAATACAAAAAAATAAGGAAATAAATATTTTATCCTTTAGTATGAATATTTAAATTATAAATTATTTTATATATATCTTATATGGGAATCTCTAGGATTGGAAAAATGTAATATGGAAAAAAATATTTTATTATAATATTATACTGATGGGTGGTGGGAAAATTTTACTTTATATTTTAATAAATATTTGGATAAATTTAATTATAATGGATAAAAAAATTTATGCCTACACCATTTTCAAAAAATAATATATATATATAGATGAATCATAAATGTATTTTACATAATTAATCTTCTTTATTTGTTTATAGAAACACTTTTGTAATGAAAATTTTTATCACATAAGATAAATTTAATGGAGATATAAAAAATTTTATGATACACATGAGATTAATATATTTGATCATATTCAAATATTATATATATATATATATTCTTTTTCCTTATCACATGAAATTAAAATACAAGCTATATCAATTATTCCATTGATTTTGAACAACGATATATTCAGAACACTTGGAGAATATATAGATAGAATCACATAATCTTCAAAACTATAGAATAATATTTTATAACATTGGTACCCTATATGGATATTCTATTGAGTTACCTTAACCCCATTAGGTATCTCGTACAATTATATTTCGGGGAATCATTACTTCTATTATCTTACATTCCCTTTATGTTTCATTAACCTAAAATGAAAATTGATGAAACATTATTGTACTGTCCGAATAAATTTTATTTTTCTTATTTTCAATTTTATCCACCTTTACTATAATCACTATAACATCGAGGATCTAGTAACCGAGAGTTAATAGTTCATTTATTACACTGCTATCAAATATAAATATTGCATCATAAAGGGACAAATAGTTTAAAAATCATGGGAGACAAGATACATATATGATTTCATAATTACATTTTAATATAAAAATACCTCATTTAAAAAATTCTTGAAAAATTCTTATTCGTTTTACTAAATAATTATATTATTCATAGATAATTTTCTAGTACCCTAGGGAAAGGGAAACATAAGAATGGGGAACTCAAATTCACATTAAGGGTGTAAGTACAATTTAATATATCATAATATACGTACAAATGATGATATAGTTAGTAATAAATAAAAATTCCATATAATAAATATATTTATAATGAAAAATATTCATGAATTTCATAGAAATGAAAATAATTTCATGGATAAGAATAAATAAATGTATAGTTATGGAATGAATAATATCAAACATCTTTATATTTACTATTAAGTCCTTAATCAAGATAATATTATTTCTATAAAGGCCATAATCCAGACGTCATTTTCTCCATAAATGTTTCATTGAAAACATCATTACCGAATTGGGTTAGCATACACCCAATACCCAAAACCTTTTTTATAATGAGACCGAACAATGAAGCAAGGGACTATATTATAATGGCCCCACCCAACAATTCTTTATGTCAAATTTATTCAACATATAAAAGAAATTAATATAAATAAAATTCATAATCAAATATCCTTGGAAATCAATAATAAACTTTTTATAAATACCAAATTATGGAATGGTAAATCATTATTAGTCAATAAGTGGAATAATATGGGCATAACCCATCTAGAGAAAAATGGTGGATAGTTACAAAATACATAATCAATAATGAATCCATATGTTATTATCAATATAATTGTAAGTAAAATTATTAGAGAAAAAAATGTCAAGTTAGGGGTGAAGGGTATGATGAATTTTCAAGTTTTTAAATAGAAGAGAATAACTGAGTTCAACAGTGTTCACTGGTTAGATACCATAAAATGGTTGTAGAATCTTTTAGTTTGATTTGTAAAGAGATTGTGAATTATCCAAATAATATCACCCACATGTTTACAACAAGGTGTTAAGTAATATGCCCACTCATCATTCAATATAGTGTATATTTATTTGAAACTAAAATTACCTTTTTAGGGTGATTTCCTATAGGTCCATTTATTCCATAGCTGCATCCACCAGCTAGTATCCCGATAGACATATCAATACTAAGAAAACAACACATAGTTTACTTTCCCAAATTTATGATTTTTGGGAATTATAATGGCTATGTTAATGTATTTAATGGGAAGAAATAATATTTTCCATATATCAAATGTGTGATGTTGTTAAATAATTATAGGAATAATGATATATTAATGAATTATTTTAATTAAAAATGGAAGGGGTGTAATGAGAAAAATTAAGTTCCATTAATTATTAAATGTGAAAAAATATATAATTAGAGGGTATAATTACTCAATAACTAATAAAATATAAAATGGGATACAGTTTCATGAAATTAATGTCATTGAAAATGGTATTGTAACAAAATAACTTCCATTTAAGGAAAGAGAATGATTGGAAACCCTTTCTAGGATAAATAGATTCTTAAAGCATGAAATGAATCCATAGAACCTTTGAAATTCTTTGGGAGGTATTTAAGAAGCTATAAGGAAGATAAATTCATGATGAATTCCTTTAGGGTGGATAGGGATTAATGAATGTGTGGGACTGAACTCCTTTTATTAGTGAAAAAGTAATGTTTTCCATAGAAACTATTGATAGGTATGGGGTATGAATAATATCATATAGGGGTAGGTGGGTTTAGTGAGTTTGGTGGTGAAATATTTGTTTCGGTGCGGATGTGCGTCGGGTTACGCTGTTCCGCCAGGACGCGTTCGCGCGTGCACCCGTCGACCCGAGGGGATGGGCGCGCGGCTTGTGGCCCCGCAGTCCCGCTTTCCAAAGGCGGGCGGCATCCGTCCCTTATTCAGGGGCGTCTGGTCCTTGATCGAAACCGGGATGATGGGATGTCGGCTCCTCCTCCCGTGGACGTCTCCTCGGAACTCGTCGCCTAATCCGGGTCTCCCTCATAGATTTAAGAATGTTCGTGAATCTCGTTCCCGGCGCCATGTCTCCATGGACACCGGTTAATTAAGCTGCTTCCGCCCGAACGCTCCAAGGAGTCTGGTCGGGGCAGCAACCTGCGGTGAGGAGACCGGGTGGCTCTGGGTGTTGGGGGCGTGTCTTAACACTGCGCCTCTGCATGTCTGCCTTCCGTCCCTAATAGGGCTTCTCGAAGGCGTGATGGCCTGAGGCATCCCACACTGGGTGCGGGGAACTGTGTTACCTGAGGTTTTCCTCAGCTTCCCATGTTTAACACGGGGTATGCCGTGAGTTTAACGTCCAGCGGGGACGGCATCGGACTGATCAACACGAGGAGTGGATCAGATGACAGAACCCCTTGCGGGGAACCTCCGACGCTGGGGCCAGCACATGGGCGGCTTCCCGAGTGAAGTGGAGTGGAATGAAATGCATGACCCCACCGGGATGTGGCGGCCTGGGTAAGGATCAGGGTGGATGATGGAGTGAAGAGCTTGGACCCCGTAGGGGATTCCTACGTACCGTGCGTTAGCGCGGATCAAAGTCAGCGTAGTTCGGATATACAGTTTAACGTCATGCCGGACTTCGGCAAGCCGACTCACGAAGAGGTCGAGGCCGCCGGGCGGAGGATTGAACCGAACCACCTCGCACAGAGGGGGATGGAACGGCCGGGTGGATCACAGTTTTACGTCATGCTGGACGTTGGCAAGCCGACTCACAAGGAGATCGAGGCTGCCTGGAGAAGGATCGAACCGAACCACCTCGCACAGGGGGGATGGAACGGCCGGGTGAATCACAGTTTCACGTCATGCTGGACGATAAAAGGAGAAATAGAAAAAGGGGCAGTGGGGAAGCACAATGGAGATACACAGGTGCAGTCTCCCACAGGGGCGGATTCATAGGTGAATCGACGCGAATGTGAACCCGGGAGGGGCCCACGGATGGACGAACCGACGTGAATACGACCGGGACGACCAGGTGGTGGGCTTGAACCTCGGAGAGGCTTCCTACGTACCCTGTTTAGAAGACAGGGATCAAAGTCCACGTAGTTCATTCTGTCTGTAACACTCTACCCCCGTGGGCGAAGGCCGCTCCAATCCCGACATCCCTGAAGAGACGCGCGGGTGGGGGCCACATCCAGACCGGGGGGATCCTGCGTGCGAGACACGAGATCAGGTGATGCGGATGGTTTAACGTCTTGCCGGATGAAGTACAGTTTAACATCGTGTGTTGAGGACGAAACGGACGGTTTAACGTCTTGCCGGACGAAGTACAGTTTAACGTCGTGTGTTGAGGACGAAGGTGCTTGGCAGTTTAACGTCTTGTCACGCGGACGAAGTACAGTTTAACGTCCTGCAAGACGAATGCTGAACAGTTTAACGTCTTGTAGCTCGGACGATATGCTGGGCAGTTTAACGTCGTGCAGCTTTGACTTGTGTAGTTTAACGTCATGTGGGACGAATGCAGTTTAACGTCGTGCGGGACATATGCAGTTTAACGTCGTGCGAGACGTATGCAGTTTAACGTCGTGCGGGACGTTGAAGCCGCTGATAGGTCCGTGTCACTTCGTGCAAGCCTGGAGGGTCGCACGGGAAGACAACGCACGGTGCGGGCACCCAGGATGAGGGTCGTCGGGCGCCACGCAGGCGGGTACCCTCAGGGGGTCAAAGGGGGCGACCCTGGCGGTTTGCGCGCAAAAGAGGAGCTTTGCGCGCAATACCGCGGGTCGGCGCGCAAATGGGCGGGCTGGCGCGCAATTGGGCCAGCACTTTGCGCGCGAATGATAGAGATTGCGCGCACCGGGCTTCGGATAGCGCACGGGGGAAACGGCTCATTCTTTAATGAATGGCCACTTTGGAAATGGGGGGTGCGCGCAATCGGGCTGGATTGCGCGCACCCGGGGGAAATTGTGCGCAAGAGGCTTTTTTTGAGCGCAAATGCCTTCGAGTGAAGGGTTATTCAAAGTAAAGGAGCCAAAGGGATTGCACGCGAAGGCGAACCCCGAGGCTTTCTTGCGCGAAAGAAAAGAGGTTACCTGAAGATCGGCATTGCGCGCGGAAGGGGTTGGATTGCGCGCACGAGAGACCTTTCGAATTCTGGTAACCTTCAAACCGTTGGGGGTCACCTTATATTTATAGGCAACCCCGGGCGCGGAATCCAGTCCGCGGGTGCGAAATTCTCTTCGCGGGCGCGGAATTCGCTTCGCGGGCACAGAATCGGGCCCGGCGCGCAAGGGAGTCGCGCGGGCCACTGGCGCGCAAAATTGCGCGCCGGCCCGGCGCATTGCGCGCATCCCGGGAGGTTTGCGCGCGGCTCATCCACTTTGTGCGCGTGACTCCAAAATTCCGAGCAAGGCCTCCGGGCCCTCCGAAACATGCCTCCGACTCCAAATATGACCTCGCTTTCCGCATTCGGAGTTTTGTTTGGGAACAACGGACTTTTCCGGCGTATACAATATTCACGAGACATGAAGGTATTAATTTCTCACCAAATATAGGTTTAATTGATTTTATAAGTATAAAATTGATTTAGTAAACTTTGATCCATGTTATGTTACCCATTTAACACTTATTAATCTTGATTAAATATTTTTCTAATTTATTATGTTTTCACTAAAAATATAGTAAGAACCATCTTAAGAAAACTACAACACGGTGAATCTTAAATTGGGGTGCCATTGAAACTAATTCAATTCAAAATATGATAAAATTAACTTTTAAATTAAAGCGTATAATGTGTTGAAAAACAATTTTTAGAAAAAGCATATTTTAAGGTTAAAATTTACGTCTAGGATAAAATTATCATTTTTTTGTTTTCATGAAATAAATTGGTTTAATATACAAAAAATAATATTTATGTGGCATCCAAAATCAATCTATAACTAATGTCAATTTTTTTTATTTAATTTATTGAAAATACTGAAACTGTTTTTAATGGAAATTGTTATTAATATCCATAAAATATTTATAATTAGTTTAATAAAATAAATATAGTATTTTTAAATTATTTTTTATTATAATATTTTATTAGTTAAAATGTGTTATAAAATTCTTATTCTTTCATATATATTAATTTTTAGTTTTGGTAAAACTCTATTTTTTAACAATTCTCTTTAAAATAAATTATTTCAGAAAAATATCAAAAAAGTAATCAAATTTTTTAACATAATTAATCCCATAATGAAATTATTTATATAAAATATAAATTGTTTAATTTATTAATTTTATTTTAAATATAATCATAAATAAAGGCTCCTTGTACCGCACATTGTAAAATTGTTTTTGGGATATAGTGTTAACCTTCAAGAGTAAGGTATCAGGTATTACATTCTTCCCATTAATTAATTTAATCCTAAAAAGAGGGATACATGTTAGCTACTAGAAAATCTATGTATTTATTACCCATATATTTTATAGGAATTAATATTACCTCCTCTATTTTTTGATTCCTCTAAAATTATTTCATCGGCTGAGTTGTCCATTTCTGCAACACTTTTTCTCTAGTGTCAATGATTTGGACATGATCTTCATTATATGAAAATAAAAGTTAAAAATCCATTTCCATAGAAGCGAGTACATGAATTTAATTAAACTTGTATATCCTTAATGAAGAAACGTGGATGATATTTTTTTTCCATAGGAAGGTTTGTTTGATTTTCCAATCAGTATCATATAAATCTAATTCACTCTAGAATATAAAATTTAAAAATGTACCTAGTTCTTAAGTTCCCCATTTTATAAATTATATAACTATCTTCCTTGGGGAAACTAGGGATAATAAATGACCCCCAAATTGAAATTCCATATTTTTTCATTAATTATTTGCACGAAACTTTTTTCCTATGAGATGCTTTCATATGATTTTGAATAGTTCATTATTTTCTTAATATCTCCTCAACAGGTTATTATCCTACTAGATTACATTCTCTATCTTTTTCCCAATAAGTTAGATTATGTAACTTCTTCATATACAATGATTCATGCAGTGAAATTTGGCTAAACTAATGAAAATATTTTTATATGTGAATTATATAAAAGGTAGATATTGATCCCATGCACCTAGGAAGACACGAGAACATGATCATGAAATGTGGTCTAATATAAGAATACTACTTTTGGATTTCCCATCATTTTAGGGGTTATTGAAAATTCTTAATTGTATCTCAGTATTTAGATCCTACTAAAAAATTATTATGTGAACTAAGGGTCACCATCAGTTATGATTGATTGGGGTGCACCCTGATGTGTCACTACTTCATTGACGTAGAGTTGTACTAGTGGTTTTAGAGGTAATTCCTCCCTTAGAACAAAGAAATGTGTACACATGGAAAAGTGATCGACAATGACCCATATAAAATTTTCCAGGTTATATTCATTGAATATCCCTTGAAAAATCCCATTGTAATATTGTCCCACTTCCACATTGGTGCAGGGAGAGGTAACATAGATCCTTTAGGATATTGTCTTTCAGCTTTTATCTTTTGGAATACTAAAAATCAAGTACCATATTACCCAATTTCCCACATTTTATTGTACTACTAGAAATTTCATGTTAAATCATTATATATTGTTCTGATTCTAGTGTTTATAGATAATTTTTTTCTATCTACTTAATCCAATAATTACCTTTTTAGCCCTAGTAGTATAGATTACATGGTCTGTTTAAAAAATTCAACACACCATCTTCTTAGGAAAATTCAATTAATCATCCATCATTAATGGATTTAGATATCTTTGTAAATCCATTTTCATAATATTGGAATTTATTTATCTTCTTTACTAAGTATGGTTGGGAAATTATTTGGAAGAAGTGTGATGTTTCCTCTTCATTGATGATTCCAATATCAAAACATACTAACTCTATAAAAAAGGTTAATTTCCTATCCTCATCTTGGTCATAACTCCTTGATATTTTCTACTTAAGGTATCAACCTCCTCATTTTATTTCCTATGGTTTTGGTGTATCAATCAGTCATAGTCCTTGAGTAGTTCTATCCATATTGTTATTCATATGTTGAGCTCATTTGTTGTGAAAAATTATTTCAAACACATGTGATCTATATATGTCTCACATGTCATTCCATAGAGTTATCCCCTTGTAATCTCTAATGAAAATATTATAACATCCAATTCAAGAGAATGGTTTGTATAATATTATTCATGGAATTTCAGTTTCCTTAATTCATAAGTATATAATATATCATTTTACATGAGGTCCCAACCAAATTCTTTCTTTAATGAACCACTATATATTACAAATAATTAATTTCAAGATGATAGAGTCAATGTTGGTGTATTTTACAAACACCTCTTTAGATCTAAAAAATATTCCACACATTCCTTTGACTATGTGAATTTTACTTCTTTATGTATCAGCTCAATTATCGAGATGGATAATCAAGTAAAATTTTATACAAACCACCAATAATAACCTACTAAGCCATGGATGCTATATATCTCAATTATATTTTTCATTTTAGGCCTTTTTTTCTTCCTTTTTCTTTTATGGATGAAATCATATTCCATATTTGGAGACAATATGGCTATGAAAAGAGCCACATGGATCCAAAATTCACACGTACTAAATTTCCCATAAAATTCCTCATCTCCAAGAGTCTCAGGAGTGATTCGTATTATTCCAATAGATTTTAGGGTATATCAATATATAATAGATAAATACCACTATAAAAAACCATGATAATAATTTAATACTCTATTAGATCCATAAAAAGAAATTTCATGTTAATAAATCTACATGGTATCACTGTAAATTCATAATCTTTATACATAATAGGAAATGAAGTCTTTGTATTATTATCCTTATTCACCATTATTTGGTGATAACTAGACTAATGATCGATTATTAAAAAATACTGAGGTCCATGAATTTGATCAGATAAGTAATCAATTTGTGAGAGTAGATTCTTATTCTTTATAATAATAAAATTTAACTCCTAATAATCAATGAATAGCCTCATAAAAACATCCATTTTCTTATCAAAAAGATTATGGGATCCCCAAGGTGAAATACTAGTGTGAATGGGTATCTTATCTGAAAACAACCATAATTATTTATTACACTCCCCAAATTCCATTGGAGATATTTTGTATAGTGTCTTAGATATATGATTTTTTTCTAGGATGTTTTAAATGGAAAACTTTCTTTAGGATTTTTTAGATGACTAAGTACATATTTAAGAAACAAATCAATGTATCCGTGAACAACAGGTATATTATATATACATAAATTTTCTTTAGAAATCCTATGTTATGTATTATTTTCCTCTCTAAAGATTTTATTAAGGTGGGATACTATAGGAGGACTTGGATATGATTGAAATAATTTGGTCCCACCTATAAATATAAATAACACCACTCCATCTTCACGAATCATAATATCCTCTTGAAAATATTTTTTTTCATTATACATTGAAATAAAATCCAATCCTAGGATTATGATAAATTCATCCACAGGTATGATAATCAAGTTTCCAAGTAGGGAACACCTATAACACATAAAGTGGACTGAACTGATTATATACCATCATTAAAATAAGATTTCTATTCAGTGTTATGATTGATAACTCATTTTTTAGTGTTGTAGGAAATGTTTTAATATTCCTTAAAAAGGAAGGGTATAATGGAGTTTAAAGATCTATAATTAAATAAACCATTAGATATCATTTATTTTATGATCATTGTACCTGCTCTCACATCTTTAGGATGTTTTACTTTTTCTATGCTAATCACAAAATCCTAGACTTTCCCCCAAGCCTTAGTGAGGTGGATTACCTTGAGGATTGGGGTATTTGTTTGATTAATGCACCATATATTTATAGTTGAAGTAGTGAGGTGTTAACAACTTCCTCATTTCCCTTGCATTCATGTTCCAAATTTCCATTCTCTTCACACTTATAAAAAATCATGTTCTCTTTAATCTTGCTTTGTGGTGTTTATTTCTATAATTACCACATACTGGATGTACCATCATTCCCTTATTATTAATCACTACAATTATTTTTTTACATTTGTCTCAACCTTCCAATTATTATCTTTAATTTCTTTTAAAATTTAATACTTGGATAATTATTCTTTTATATTGATGGAAGTTGATACTACAACATAATAAAACGAAAATTATTGAGAAAAAAGTACCCTACTGAGGCTCATTTAAATCCCATAAAAGAAATGATTGATCTTAATTTTCAGTTTACATACATAGGTTTCACCATATCTATCAAATATTATAAAATTATTCACATATTCATAAAAAATATCTTTCATCATCAGCTTGAAATTAAGGAATTTTTTTCCATATAAACTTTTTTATATCAAGAGAATAATTTCTCAAAGAATACCACCTTGAAATTATTACATTTCATGTTTTATAAAACTTACCCCTCCTTATTATTTTGAATCAATTACCACCATTGATCACTATCCCCAAATAGATAATAAAACACCATGAAACAATTCTCTCTTTAATTACTTCCAAATGTATGAAATATATTCTATTAGGACTTGATCTATTTTATACCTACTAATGGATTAGTTGTCCAATTGAATAATATAGGTTTTTATTGAATTATTCATTCAAACATTGTTTCTCCATGATTTGAATTATTTGGATTTCTATTAGAAAAAGTTTATTTGTCATTATATTATTAAAATTACCTAATATATCAATAATCTATTTTTTTAACACCAACAATGTTAAGTTAATTCAGAAGGAAATCCATACATAGATTAAGGGAGTTGATGTTATATAAATTCACACCATTAGGTTTCATCACTAAAAATAGGATATAATTAATTATCTCATTACATTATGAATGTTTATACATAATAATCCTAATCGAAGTCAATTTTCATGGTTATACTAAAGTTTTATCATAATTATTGGAATAACTATTTTATTCTGAAATCTAGTTCCCAAGATTATTACTAAACTTCTTTTGATACCAACTCTAAAACCTTGGTTCTGATAGTCTAGAGTTAGAGGTTACTTAATTAAATCAATATAAAATACAAGAATCACATCACAATGAAACTAAATATTTACCAGACTTAATAGACATGGTAGATACCTCATTTCCATATTATATTGGAGGATCCTAATACAATATAAAAAACATGATGAATCTCTAATATTTCATTTAGTGCATCCCTAAATTTCTTCATAAATCACTTTTTAGTGCCTTGGGTAAATGTGATCATAGTAATGGTGATCTCAAAATCATAGTAAGGGTATAAGTACACATAATGTTATAATTATAGGAAAATTCATGATTCAAGGGTGAATAATTAATAATTTTTTTATTCAATCACTATCATGAAAATGGAACATATACATGTATTAAATAGTAATGAAAATAATCATATGGATAACAATAAATATATTCATGTTTTTGGAACTCATAATACCAAATATATCGATCATTATTATCAAGGCCTCATCCATGATATTATTCTTTCAACCAAGGTTACAACCAAGAAATAATTCTTACTATCAAGGCCACAAACAAGACAACATGCTTACATTGGTGAAGAACACACCAAATACCCTAAACATCTGTCTCATGAGACCAACCAATGAATCAAGGGGATATTTAATATTAGGCACTATCATTGGCTTCTTTATGTACATTACATTAACCATATAAAAGATATGAATTTCAAGGAAATTTATAATCAACATAAATTAGGAATCAATAAACATCTGTGTTGAGGCACAAACATAATGAATGTCAATACATTCCTAGTCAAGAGGTGGGATAAGATGGACATAAGCCATCCTAAAAAATAATTAGGATTGTTAAATAATAAAAAACCAGCATAGAAAATATGGGGTATTATCAATGTTATAGGAAGTACCCTTATAAAAAAAATAAAGATAAGGTATTGGAAAATGGTATTTCAAAGAATTGTATATCAATAGAATATAGTAATTGAGTTTCATAGTATGAACTAGTAGATGTTTATATCAATGGTATCAAAATACGTCATTATGGTTTGTAAAAATATTATAAATTATCCAATGTATATCCCCTTGGAGTGTCTATCTATATGGGAAATAATAGGTCCACTCATCATGCATCTGAGTGAAGATTGAGTTAAAACTCCACCAAACCTTTTCCTGTTGATTACCCCAAAGTTTATATGGTTCCAAACCATATAAATATTCTAATATCCATTTATGTAATTGATTTCTTGGAAGGCCAAACAATATTTACTTTCTGAAATTTAGGATTTTTGTGCATTATGAAGTCTAAAGGAAGGTTTTTAATGAGAGAAATCTCATTGTAAATATATAAAATGGGTCATAATTACATATAATTACTATCATGATGAAATTAAAATAATTTTTTATAATTGAAAATAGATTGGGTAAAATGAGATCCCTTTTGAGGACATAATAATGATACATGTAAAATGTGATAATTAGAGGGGATAAGTAGTCTCTCATTAACAACATATAAAATGGAAGATAATAACATTAAATTAAAACCAGGGAAAATGGTATTAGAACAAAAATTAATTTCAAGTAAAATGGAACAAAAAGGATTAAAGACACTTCCCTTGTTATTAAGCTTTTAAAATCAGGAGTGGTCTCCTTGGAACCATATGTGTAACACCCATAGACAATGGAATATTATTTTCTAAATAAATACTATTTTGATTACTTGCTCTAGATGTAACACTAGAAAAAAACAAGACATGAAATATTAGATGAATATTATTAAGAAATTTCAATATTAATAAAACAAAATGTAAATTAAAAGATAGTAATCAATTAAAATTTCTTACATTTAGAGGAGACATAATTAATATGATTTAGTTTTTCATAATCAAATAACTCTTTAAATAATTAAAAAACTAAATCGACCAATTTTGAATGATTATCATGATATTATATGATTTTTCAATATATAAAATAATATATTAATTTTACACTGAAAATAAATTGATATGAAATAATAATAAGAAAAATTTATGTTTAAAAACATAAATATTCAATAAAGTGGTTTTCTATTATTTTTTAAATTTCCATCAGAAAGATAAATTGATAAAATTTTAATTTTTTATTTCAAAAAATTAATTTTAAATTTTAATTTCATGAATAAATAATATCCTAAGATAATTTTTTGATATTTTTCTAAAATAAGGGATTTTTTGGTGATTAGTTAAAAATATATTATTACAAAAATAATAGTGTTTATGACTATTTTAATAAGTACGTATAACATAAAAATGTATGATGCATTTTTTATGATAAAATATGAATTTAAGGAGTAAAAATATAATTTCAAATACTATTTTGAATATAAAAAACCTATTTTTAACAACTTATGTAATATTTTCAAACGAATACTATTTTTTGACTTTTCTTTAATTAAATATTATTTTTTGAAATTAGGTTTTTTGTTTAATTAAAAGAAACAATATTTTTTTTATAATAAACCAATTTATATGAGGAAAATATACATAATTTATAATTTTATCATACCCATAAATTTTATGCATAAAAATAATCTTTTCTAAAAATGGGGTTTTATGCGTTACATGTGAAAATGTTAATGTAAGTTTCTATTACATATATAAATATTATCTGATAAAACTGATTTAATATTTTAAATAAGCAGGTAAAAATTATTTAACAAGGGACATTTTATTTTTTAGAATTAAAATTGAATTACTTATTTAAAAATTAGTTACCATGGTAAAACTAAAAATGGTTAAAGAAAACATTTTAGGAGTAAAGGGAAAAAACCTATGTAAAACATGTGTGAAAATGAATATTTGGGGGATTATTGGCTTTATAGCTTGTCTAAATCCATTATTATCAAATTGTTAATCTTTCTTACATGTGAAACATATATTCTATTAATATTAACTAGAAATATATATCGAAATGTCATTCTCACCACTTATAAAAGGAACCTCCCACCAACCCTTCAAGAAAAATCATAGAATTTATTTTAATCATTAAAATATTATCTTTTACCATAATCTATAGTCCTATACCATTTTTTGAGCCTTGGGTCATAATAAATTTCTTTACAACCTAACTTTATGGGGAATCCTTCATAGAAAAGACAAGGACTTCAACATGAGTACTCATTTTTCCTAACTTATTTTGATTTATATCTACTTTTTTCAATTATTATTTTTAAATTAATATATACTTAAATCATTATTATCTTTATAATGAATTTTATTATTCTAAGGGAATAATTATCAACCACATTTCCCCTTTTCTATTAAAAAAAAGAACCCTTCATTCACACATTGTGTGGACTACCACCCCCATGAAACAATGAACTTTATTTTTACACCAATCCCACTTTTCCCTAATTATAATGGAGAAGATGAAGAATACATGTGAAATATATAATAAAATTATCATTATTAAGAGGAAAATTGTAACCTACATTCCTTCCCTCTCCTTCTAATATAAATGAAAATAGAAACTATGTATCATGTGGACTACAACCTCCAAGAATTATCATATCTAATTTTTTTAATCATGTTCCTTCATTGATTTTTAAAATATAATGAAATTTGATTAAATAAAATAAATTTATATAATTAATATAATTATGATTTGATTATAATGATATCATTCCAAAGGAAACCACTTTCATAATCATAATCATTCCTTAATTATGGTATATTGTTATCTGGGTCGGTCTAACAACCTACTTGAACAATGATATACAATAATATCATGGATGAATATGATAAAATAATTACTCCTAATATATGATATATATATATGGAAATAAATATATTTTTTATTCTAGAATGATATTGATGCATGGAAATAATTAATCATGTTACTACTGTTAGTTTTTTAAAGATCACCGAAACATGTTGTTCTCCAGTTTCATTTAAAACAATATTAATAAAAAAATCCATATAATGTAATTAAAAAATTAAAAATATTTAAAATGAAACCATTATATTACCTTTTATTATATATAAATGAATAGATTTTGGACATTAATGAAATATCCTGGACTTCATGGAGGTACATTATTTCATAATTTTTTGGTTTGGATCCTTTAATGTATCATAATTAAATGTTTACTAGATGTATGATGGAGGTTGGGGGTGTTTCGGGGGTTCCAGAAACAAAAGTAGGAGAAAATGGTAATCCAATGGATGTATCATGGTTGGAAAATGGTTAGTCAAACCATAATGAATCCATAGGTAACCATGTGACTTGGACCCCTCTTAGATAGAGGGTGGCTCACAGTTGGCACACGGTTTGGAAAACCATGCACCCAAACCCTGTGCCCCATTATAAGAATGTTTTTAACACCGCCCAAGAATTTAAATGCTTCACCCAATTATCTCCCTAATTGTTCCTCCTCTATCCGTATTCAGGACCCAAAACTCCAAATTCCTCCCAAGGATCAATATAATTCGATTCTAGGACATTTAGACTATCGTTGGGTGTAAATCAAATATCTACATAAGTCTAACACTCATATTGCTTTTCTTTTTTGGATTAGATAATTTTTTTATTATTTTCTTCCGAATACATAAAACCTTATTTTTATAGTGTCTGTTAGGATTGAGATTCAAAGGGTAATTAAATATGGATCATAATATTTGATTAAGAGGGTGTTCTTATATGGATTATTGGTAGGTGATCTATAAGTTATATCCCATAGTCTTGAAATTTATTTGTGGATGTTTTTGTGTTTTTCCTTCCCTACTTTGGTGAATTTGATTCCATTAGTAATATTTGCTAAAAAAGTTGGTAAAATGATGAATTTAACCTCTCATAATCACCATGGGTTGCATTTGGAATGATTAGACCGATTTAATCCCACCCATGGGGTGTGAAAATATTCACAAACATGGAAAATTTCAATGTTATGTGTTTTATTGACTTATGATTAGGTAGAGACCATGATAAATATATTGATGTTTTTGTTTAGTTATAAATAGTAACTAATGGTAATTGTGTTTAGATGATGGAAATGATATAAAGGATTGTTTTAGATGGTGTAGAAAAGGGTTAAATGGATTAATGTTAATATTTAAAATGGATTATTAATTTGTAATGGAAATATGTAAATGAACTAATTCATGTGAATTGATGAATATATTTAATGGGATAATGCATTATAATTTTTGACTATTCTAAATGTGTTATGGTATAAAAAGAGAATTGGGTTAAATGGGATATGCTAAGTAAATGGTAAATTGATTAAAAATGAAAAATATGTTGTATAAATGTGAATTTTAAATGTTATGTGTATCAATTGAGTATGGTTTTCATATTTAATATATGATAAATTGATATATAACCATATGCACATGGCTTGGTGGTTGTGGGGTATTGGACTTGAGGATTTATGCCTACAGTTTTGGTTATACCGGGGCTCTAAACCCCACCCCTACAATGAATGGGTTTGTGTATTGTATTTATTTATGAAATGTTTATCCCTAATGATATTGGGAACTAGTATTATTCTATTAGGCATAGTAATTGGCCAACATAGGACATAGTGAAAACTATGTCAATGCCTAACGCATGGATTGGTTAATGAAAACAAGTTAATTAATTAAAATGGATGATGAGATAGAAATAGAGATAATTAGGAAAATGGTTGAAGTGAATATTGTTTACCAATAGTTCCTCAGTTATTTTTATTAATATTTTCATTTATTTAGTATATTAATATATTATCAATTTAGAGTGGATATTTTTTAGAAATCATTGGTGGTGGCCTATTGATTTGTACTCACACCTTTCTCTGGCCCTCATTGGGTACCCGAACATAATTCATGGTTTCAAGCCAAGACAAGTGTAAGGGAACTATTATACATAGTTGAGTTGGGCTTGGGATGTTCAAGTATGAGGATCTAGACATGGAATCAGGACCTATTTTTTGAGTTCTTCCATTGGTCTTTATTTTTGGTTTTCTTCACATTGGAACTCTTAGTATGATAAGGAAATTTTATAATTTGGTAGTGGATTGTAACATATTTGGATTTTTTTATTAATTTATATTCCTATTTAATTTTTTATTATCTATTTTATTACATATGACATCCATTGTGGCTTACTCTGGTAAAAATGGTATAGTCTCCATGAATAATACAATAGACCCTCACTACTAGTCAGAAACCTCTGGCATACGGGGATGCATTATTATGGTCATGTGGTGACCCATCTTGAGGCACCATTTTAGTG
Source organism: Viscum album (assembly GCA_963277665.1). Lineage (NCBI taxonomy): Eukaryota > Viridiplantae > Streptophyta > Magnoliopsida > Santalales > Viscaceae > Viscum > Viscum album. The sequence goes on along the minus strand of OY728151.1, from coordinate 1,180,247,639 downwards.
GATTCCATGTTTGGGATGTTACAAAGTGGTATCAAAGGGGTTTTTGTTTCCATTCCTTAATATTTGGGAATTATAGACAAGTGATTAGGAAGTATCGAGCCTTGGAAATGAGCTCATTACTGGGAGTATCTTACCCATGTATGAGGGAAAACCCAAGTATCCATGGTGGTAATTATTGTATTTGATGTGTGTTGTTACAATTGAATGACATTTCACTATTTATTGATTCACAGGTTTTATGATGTGACTGTTTTATGATATTTTTCTCATGTTTCTAATAGCATGATTTTTTGTAATTACACATCATTATAGGAACCTAGGGATGTAGGTGGCATGCATTATGGTAGGAACACATGGGAAGGGTGTGTTGGACATGATGGGTGAAATTCATTTCATATTCCTTAAAAATAAAAATATGAAATTTCTAATAAATTTGATGAAAATGGGTAAATGTAAAAAATTTCAAATAATGGATAAATAATTATGCTATATGAAATGTGAATAATGATTTAGAACATTGGTTGTGTTGAGTTGTAAAAATATAGAGGCACCCAAATGAGGAAAAGTCACATTTTGAGGTATTTTTTTTTGAAAAAGAGTGTCAAATTAAGATTCATGACTATGTATGTTGGTTTTCCCCATGTTTAAAATGAACCAAAGTAGGTATGGTTTAGTGTGGTTGTCTTATTTTTATGATGTATATTTGTATAATATATGAAAATTGGTTGTTTATGGACTATGGGAGCATTATTTTATTTAAATTGTGAATCTTCAGGTTAGGTGTTCTACGACTCATGTTTGTTATTGTAGAGGAATTACACCAAGATGGCATGTTTAAATTGGATCAAAAGAGGATATCACTGAGAAAGATCCACCAGTAGTAGAGAAAGAAAATATAATTGATGAATATAATCTAGGAGAGAAGAAGATCCATTAGAACATTGCTCATTTTATCCAGATGATGAAAAGGGACTCAGGGTGGGTCATACTGATTATGTTTGATCTTTCTAGAGAGTTTTAGTTGTAGCACCCTTTAATGTTTGTTCGGAGAGGTTGGACTCAAGGATGAATATTGAGTCTATTTAGATGAATTTGGATCACTTGGAGACTCCTGAAAATAATAGATTCAAGATGGAAGCGTATATATTGTGGGGACTAAGAAAGATCTAGTTGTAAATATTGGTTATGGCACTAGAAGATGATGGTATATTATCGAAATATTTTTAGGAATCATTTCTGGAGAATTTATAGACTGATACCTAGAGGTAGTAGTGGGCTGCAGTGTTTATGAGGCTGACACATGGAACAATGTCAGTGATGGATTATGTGGGCCATTTCAAATACATTCAATGATTTGTTCTAGCATTGGTAAGAGATGAGGATTCTACAAAAATACATTTCTAGGATGTCATTATACATGAGATTAAGTCCTAGGTGAACATATTGATTTTTAAATTGGTTTTCTTATGTGGTAGATTATGCCCTTATTTCATATAGAAACTTAAGGGAGGCTTCATGCAGTGGGTTTGTGGTTCCATTTGGATAGTTTAGTTGTGGGACTTATGAAGAAAGGAAGCATAATTTAAAAAAATATTCACCAGGTTAGATGTGTGCAGAGTTGTTAGAATATCGGATTGACCTCTTTGAGTGGTTACTATGTGTTTCCTTGTTAGTATAATAGGTTCGGGCCCCTGTGGGCTTAGTGAAACTGAACACAAGTTGAGTTTCGATTGCTTGGAATAATGTGTCATGTGAGTAGATTATATATCGACCCTCAAAAATTGGGAAAAGATGGCGAATTGAAGAAGATGTCAAGGGAATGCAAGGGGGTTAGTTACACTTTATTAAGCAGGTAGTCGGAGCTCAACAGGCTGTACCGGTTGAGGTGGTGCACATAGTACTTTGGGGAGAGAGCATCCATATTAGTTGGGATGTACATTACTATATTTTTAGAAATAAATATGGTGTGAGCTAGATTCACCTTTAGATATTTCAGTATACACCTGGAGGTGGAAAGGCTGGAACATTGATGCAGACCTGTTATAGGGAATAGAAGAAGCAATTAATTTTCCTAATACTGCATAGAGGCTGACCAAGGTCATCTGACTTGAGGAGCTTTCTTATATGTTCACTCACTTAATCTATATAACCTAAAATAATTATTTTTCAGTTTTTAATTAATCTAATAATTCAATGATATTTAAAATTCAAAATAATGGAAAAAAATATACTAAGATAAAAATACAGAATGTAATTAGTGAAGAAAAAACTTGGTCCCAGGGTTGTATAACACTGGTTAATTCATTCATTATTTATTGTTTAAATTCAATTTGATAAATAATTTATTGAAAACTAATTAATTAATTAATTTACCTTGATTTATTTAGTGTGTGATTTTAGTATATATTTGGATTACGAAACCACACCTCCTCAAATAGTAAAATAGGGTAACACGTTAAATTAGAATGTCATCCAAAAAAGTCTCAGCTCTATTATATGCTGTTTCATCCATTATGGCTTCCCAAACTCCATCGTATGAAGGGTTTTCCTATGATAAGGGAGGTAAAATGAATTAATCAATGAAAAGAAATGTATTTGGGAATAGTTTCATGGTTGAATATTGCCTCACCTGTGCAATATTCCTCCTCCACCACAAATAGATTTAAAACATTTTGAATTTGAAGTGCAATAATAAAGAACACCGTGAAACCTACGCCAGGGCCAATCCTGGGGTTAACCCCTCATTTTTTAGGATAATTGGTCATGATGGATAGAATAAGAATACAATAGTATAATTATATTAGGGTTGTAATAAAAATAGAGATGAAATAAGATGTAAACAATTGAATTAAAAATATGCAAATTCATTACATAAGAAAATAAAAATAAATTAAAATGAAAATAAACTAAAATTACTAATTCATCATATTGTCACTAGGACTCTTCTCTAATAATGGGGTCTAACTCTCCCATTATCATGAGTGAACTCATCATTATATAGGCCAAGGGTTTCAATCCTTCGGTCTTCATAATTCAGATCTTTAAAATTTGTATTTATGATTTCCTGATTTTTCATTCATCTCAAAGAATTATCATGGTAATCCAATTTATTCTCCAAATTTTGGCATGGTGTGTTCTTGAAAAATGTTCCAACATGTCTTTTACGTATTTACACAAAAATTTCAGCTTGATCAGAACTTTTTAGTAAGATATATGGCCAATTAACTTTGAGATTTTATTTTGGATGAATGTTTCCTATTTTTCCAAAAATATTAGCATCCATGGGTCACTATAATGGATTAAAATCATAATAACATTATACATCATAACTCCCCATTTAATTTTGTTTCAATTACAATTCGAATCACCCCAATTGGAATCACCCCAATTGGATTTCTTTTCACCGATTTATGATCAATTCATTTTGGTGGGGTCCACGTGGTCGTCCAGAATAATTGTCTAGATTGATTGAAGTTTTTGGACCCTTCATAGGCCATATTAAATCCTAACCAAAAAGAAAAATATGAAGAAAATAAATATAATAAAACAATAAAAAAGGAATAAAATCAATTATACTTATATTTTAAATGATATTATTGAATTACCAAAGATATAAAAATAGGTCTATATTTCCAAATTAAGCAATTTTCAAATTTTAGCTCAAAACACCCTATAAAACCAAAATCGATTTAAATAAGAAAAAATGATAAATTATTAAAGATTAAATCATTTAATTTAATATACAAAATTATGAAAATATTATCTCAATCAATTCCCCCACACTTAAACTATGCCTGTCCTCAAGCAAAAAATCTCAACATGGAATTCAAAGGGCAACAATGTTACCAATATTCAAATTTCAAAGCAATAAAATCAAAAATTATCAATGTACAATAAAAATTGCAAGTAAAAAAAATTACAATTTAGTTTCCCATTTATAAAACATATAATCAATTCATTCATTTTACATTTCCACTTTTAAAAATGATGGAGATTCTCCTTTCATTCATTCTTTCTTCTAAATTTATTATTATTAAACATTCAAAATCATGATCACCACCTCTTTTGAATATTTTCTCCCATAACTCATGATAAAATTATAGTGGAGTTATGCTCATATCATGAAAAAATTCTGTTTATCTATAGGCTTTTAAATGATCTACTTTCTCTACTTTGTAAAAAGAACCACCTAAAATCATTAAGACGTGCAATAAAGGTTCAAATGACTATTTGGATTATGGCTTGTGGGTAAATGATTGAAATAATTTAAGGCCATTAGTAGGAGGATTGAATCATAAATATATTGCATTACTAATCAAGTGAAAACACATGATAAATATCACTCAAATCCCCCTTGAGAATGGGAAACACAACACCACCCCTTTTTTATGTCATGGAAATGTTTCAATAAATGATTAAAAAGAATGATATAATCCAACTTCCCTCCATTTTAAAATAATTATCTAGAAAGGAAAAACTTTTTTTTTTCTTTTATGATTTTCATTGTAATTATCTAGAAAGGAACAACTTTACTTTCAAATTTCATTTTCATTTTTTAGGAGAACTATATGAATTGAATGATGCATAATGAAATGATGACTCATGCCCAATTTTATAAAACTAAATTGCCTAAAATGATGACACACACATAACACCCCCCAAAAATTTTACACATCTCAATGAACTCACATGAAAGGACCTTCCCCCACACTCAAATTTGAAATATCCATGCAAAAATACAAAAAAAGTGTGGGTAGGTAAGGAACAATTATCTTGTAATGTGGCATAAACCTATAAAAACAATTCGTGGAATATATGGGATAACAATGGGTAAATGTAAGGGTGAGCCTTAGGAAAATATATGGCTGGAAAAATTAGTGCCTCAATCATTTTAAATGCCTTTTTGCACAATCATATCTTTGAAAAGTTTCAAAACAAGTTTTGGCATGTGGGATGTCCCAAGATCACTCAAGAAACATTATAATGATAAAATTGGAAATATTTGGTCGATAAATCCTTTCAAGAATGGGAATATGATATTGTTCAATAAATTATGGCATATATAATAATTAATAATTAATTCACCTATATTTTAGAAATTCAACGCCTGGAAAATATAGGGAAATTTTATTTACATGAATTAATAAATTCCATCAAATCATGGTTCCTCATTTCAATATTCATTCTTCCCTTTAATCATCCAATTATCTATTTTACTCATTCAATCTCACTAACATTGAAATATAAAACATGTAATCACAAGATTACTAAGAAACTATAGTCTCCTAGATAATTCAAGTAATGTATTAATTATTGTGTGGGTATTAAATTATTGTTTAAAGGAAAAAAATGTAAGGAGGTTAAAAGTTAAACATTAAAAGTGAAATCTCATTTGAAATGAAGATTGGTTTTTTTGTTAGGGGGTTCCCCTCTTCAGACCTGAACCTACAAAATGGAATTACTCAATTAAGTTAAAGGATCATGTCATTAATTCCAAAAAATATCAGAGGGAGGGGGATACATGTTAAGAAACATATATGAAAATAAATTGGAATCCAAATTCCTAGAAAGAAAGTAAAGATAAGTATGGGTACGATCCACCAAGTGGGCCTTAGGTTCTTTTAATTCCTCTAGAGGGTAGTACCAGCTATTATCCATAATCTAATAGTGGTTAAATCTTATTTCAAATGAACCACCACATGTTGGTCTTCTGATCCACCAGTTCTTTGTTCTTGTGGAGGAGAATTCCATGTATAAAGTACACTATATCCACCCCCTTCGCAATGTTTTATAGCTTTTATAGAGGGGGTATGATAAAGTATGGAACCTCCTCCTATTTAGTTGCTACTTATGTAATTTCTTCTTCAAAATCTAGTGGTTTCTCTAGATCTGCTGCATGAAAAGAATAATAAAAGGGAGATTCAAAATTTAAATTTCAAATATTATTTTCAAAATATTACCTATTAAGGGAGGTGTAGTTGATCTTAATGAACATCTTATTTTACCCCCTCGAGTTCTTCAACATCAAAAACCAGTGGGAGAATTTCTTCCACAACATGCTCAGGATCCTGCTATGGTACAGGCTTAGGTTGCTCAATTTGTGATCAAACATAGTAAAATTATATTTTAATTTTTCTCCCAATGTCATCCAAATTATTTCTAACCATATCCACTCGGTCATTTAGATTGTTATAATTTACTTCTGGTTCGTGATATTGCTCATGCGAGTAATCATCCCTTGCATAATAATTTGAATTTGAATACATCATGGAAATGGGTTTTGAATGATTTTATTTAAAAAAACAATTAAAACTATCTAAAATTTGAAAATAGAAAAAGTAAAGGAAACAAATGATTACCTACCCGGAAATGGTGTCGTTTTGACACACACCTATCATAGGGTGTTGCAAAAACAATTTATTTTCCTAAAACAGCATAGAGGCTGTCTAGGGTCATCTCATTTGAAGAGAATTATTTGTTGTTAACTTAATTAATATATATCAATTAAAATAATTATTTTTACTATTTTTAATAAATATAATAATGCAATGAAATTTAAATGTCAAAATAAATGTTTAAACTTATACTAAAATGCAATTAGTGAATAATGAACTTTGTCATAGGGTTTTATAACACGACTTCATTCATTATTTATTTATTATTTAAATTCAATTTGATAATTAATTTATTGAAAAATAATTAATGAATTAAATTCCCTTGATTTATTTATTTTGTGATTTTATTATGCATATGGCACACCAAACCACACCTCCTCCAATAGTCAAATAGGGTAACGACTCAACTGAGAATGTTATCCCGAAAAGACCCAGCCCCACCATATTCCATTTCATTCCTTATGGATACCCCAAATCCACCATATGAAGGGTCTTCCTATGATAAGGGAGAGAAAATGAATTAATCAAGGAAATAAAATGAATTTTTAAATAGTTTCATGGTGTATGACTGCCACAACCATGAAATATTACTTCCTCCACAACAAATAGATTTTAATCATTTTGAATTTGATGTGAAATAATGAAGAACATTGTGAATCCAACCCCATGAACATTCCTTAGGATAACACGTGATTATTTAGGATAATAGGTAATGGTGGATAGAAGAAGATAAAAATTGGATAATGATATTACAGTTGGAAGAGAAATAGAGATAGATAAAGATTGAAACACTTGAATTAAAAATATTAAAATGCATTAAATGAGAAATGAAAACTAAATTAAAAAGAAAAGAAAAGAAAATTCCTTAGTCAAAAGCATATCCCTAGGCCTCCTCTCCAATATTGGTGTCTAACTCTCCCTTCATCATGGGTTAAATCTTATTTATATAGGCCATGGGTTTCCATCCTTCTGTCTTCCAATTTTAGATCTTCAAATCTATATTTCTGATTTCCTGCAGATTCTATCCATCAAAAGAATCATCATGGTAATCAAATTTAATTACTGAATTTTGTCATGGTGTCTTCACTATATATGTTCCAAAATATATTTTACGTTTCTCCACAAAATTTCATCTTTATCAGTTCTTTTTAGTAAGAGATATTACCAATTAACTTTGAGATTTTATTCTAGTTGAAAGCTCCTTATTGTTTCCCAAAACATTTAGCATCCATGGTTTTCCTTAATGGATTAAAATATTTATAATATACAACAAACGAACACCCCATTTAATTTTATTTCCATTCCAATTTGAATAACCCAAATTGGATTAGTTTTTGACCTATTTATGATCAATTCATTGAGATGGGGTCCACACGGTCGTCCAGAATAATTGTTCAACTTGATTGATTTTTTTGGACCCTTGGGTGGACGCATTATGTACTGGTCCAGTAGAAAAATATAAAGAAAATAAATATTATAATCCTATTAAAAAGTAATAACATCAATTGGACTTATATTTTAATATATATTCCCTAATTACCAAATATATTAAAATCATTCAATTTTTCCAAATTGAGAAGTTTTTACATTTAAGCTCAAAACATCCTATTAGTACAAAATTGATGTAAATTACACAAATTGATAAGTTTTTAGTGATTAAATTATTGAATTAAAAAAATTAGGAAAATAGTATATCTATAAACCATCAACAATTTGAGGTATGGTTCTTGTGGCTTCCACACTTGTGAGTGCTTTATTTAATAAAGGTGCTACACCCTCTTTTATACAATCTTAGTTTGTGATTGTGCTGGGAATGTAAGTGGAACATATGTGTGGGGTTATTTGAAATGATACATAGTTTTTGGTACGAGTAGAAAATATCTGTAAATTTAAAGGGTGTGCTCTTGAGGTTGGTGGGTACCATTTTTTGTGGGATGTGATTGTGCTTGAGATGTCAGGTTTTGATATGATTTTTTTCATAGAGTGGATACTGTTATACCAAGACCATATATCATGTTTTCTTCTTAGGTCAATGTTATCATATCTTTAGGGATACATGTATGTCCATCGTAGTGAATGAGATGTCTGGAAAGGCTATGTAGGGCCAGTTTTCTAGAATTTGGGTGAGCTCACAGCCCAAGTGGATTTTATTGTGCTTTATGATGGAGGAGTATAGTAGGTTTACTTTAATCCCATAGTGGATTAGTTTTAGTATGTATTACCTAGGGACTTCATGGGGCTACCACCCAAGATGGATGTTGATTTCACAATAGTGTTTCTTCTTGGAGTGGAACTAGTTTCTATTCTTCCATATAGAATGGAGATGGTGGAACTAAAGAAATATAAAACTCAGTTAGAGGGTTTGTAGAATAATGGTTTTATTCATTTGAGTATATATCCTTCGAGATATCTGCTGTTTGTTTCTAATAAATATGATGGATCTTTGCAATTGTGTGCTGATTATATGAAGATAAATTAGATTACGGTTAAGAACCGATACCATTAAACTTAAATATTTGAACTTTTTGACTAGCTAAGGTGTTCTTTAGTGTTCTCCATGATTGATATGAAATCATGGTATCACCAAGTAAGAGTGAGACCTTCTAATATACCATGGCATGCCTTCAAAAGCATGTATGGGCTGTATGAGTTTGCTATGATGTCGTTCAGGTTGACCAATGTTCTGGAAGTTTTTATGGACATAATGAATCAAATATTTCACCCTTACCTGGATCAGTTTGTAGTCATTTTTATTGATGACATCCTAGTGTACTCTAAAACTCATGATGATTATGCCAAACATCTTGATATCATCGTAAGTACAGTGAGAGAAAATTGAATATACGCCAAACTATCCAAATATAATTTCTAGATTTTACTAGTTAAATTATTAGTCCCATCATATAAGAGGATGTAATGTGAGTGGACGTAGAGAAAGTGAAGGCATTCATGTCTTGGGTATAGCTTAAGAATGTTTCTAACATTCATAATTTTCTGGGTTTGGTGGTCTATTACCAAAGACTCATTAAAGAATTTTTCCCATTTGGAAACACCACATTCATGGTTAACCAAGAAGGGAATAAAATTTGATTGTTCGGGAGCATTCGAGAATGCTTTTCAAGAGTTAATGAAGTAGTTGGAAACTACACTGATTCTAATCTTTCACAAACTAGGTATGTAATATATCTTATTTTGTGGTGAATTTTGTGTTAGGATTGGGAAAGTATTGATGCAGGATGATTATGTTTTAGGGTATGTGGCACAATAGTTGAGGCCTCATGAAAGAAATTACCCTAAACATGATCTCAAGCTAGCCATGGTGGTTTATAATATAAAGTGATGGCATAAATACTTCTTGGTAGAATGGTTATTTTGGGGTAATTGATCATAAAATGGTTTATTATATCTTATCACAATGTGATTTGAATATTCAGTAGTTAAGATGGTTCAATAACATGATTTACTTTTACTTTGATCTAGTTTACACATTTAGAAATGGAAAAAATATAACAGATTCCTCAAGTACGAAGACTCAAAATCAGGCAGTTTAGGAGTCCATCACTGAGTGAAGGATGGTGGAATTATTTTCTGAGATGCATCTGGAGGTGTAGGATGGCCAAGAGAAGGTGACCCTTTAAACTTTTATGGTTGAGTACATACTTCTAAGATGAATTAAGGAGAGGAAATATTAGGATTCGTATTTTTTTCTTTGAGGGATGGTGTTAATCATGGGATTCACCTTTACGTTGGACCATTGGAGATGCTAATATCATTTATATTAATGGTCATGTTGTTGTGCCAACATGTATACGAGAAGAGTTGATCTGTGGGTTTCACGCATCGAAGAGGGTGGTGCATCCTTATTTGAACAAAATGTATCATTATCTTCATAGGAATTATTGGTGGGATGGGATGAAGAAAGAGGTTTCACATTGTCTGGTGTGATTCCTTACCTGCCAGTAGGTAATGGATGAGAATCAATAGATGGGTGGTTTTTTTCAGTCATTTCCCTTTCCATAATTGAAGTGTGATGAAATTTTGATGGATTTTGGGGTAGGTATCCCAAGGATTCATTATAATAGTGATTATATATGGTTAGTTGTAGATCAGTTAACTAAGGTGTCCCACTTCATTCCAATTTGAGAGACTTTTGCCATGGATCAGTTGGTTGAGTTGTATGTTCAAGAGATTGTGCAGTTACACGGGGTTCTACAAACTATAGTTTTGGATCCTGATCTATGATTTAGATTGCACTTTTCATAGGGATTGTAGAGGGTTCCTATTACCTGTGTGTTTTTGAGTATGGATTTCTACTCATTGAAGGGTGGAAGGTCGGAGAATACTATTCAAGTACTAGAGGACATGATAACTGCTTGTTTCCTAGACATTGGTGGATTATGTAAAAAACACTTGGAGATTATTGAGTTTTTGTATAACAATAGGTGCTCGAATATGATTCAGATGGACTCATTTGAGGTGATCTATGGTAGACTGTTAGGTCTCCGTTATGTTGGTTTGAGATTTGGGAATCAGAATTATTAGGACTATGTCTCTTACCTGAGATGGAAGAATAGGTTCAATTATTTTGAAAATGTATAAGAATCACAAACCTATAGAGTTTTTAGTGCATGATCGTGTGTTTCATTGGGTGTCTCTAAGGTTTGGTCATCATCAGAATCGAAATTAGGGTAGCTTGGTGCCCAAGTATATGGGTCCATTTGAGATTTGGGAGAGGATCAGACCAGTGGCATACTGATTGGGTCTTCCACAGTGGATTATTATCACGCAAGATGTTTTTAATATGTCTTAACTTTAGTAGTATCACCCCGACCCATCTCATGGGATTTTTTTATGTTATTGAGATTGAGGAAGATGTATCATTTGAGGATAATCTGGTTCGTATTTTGGATCTTATTAAAAGACTCTTGTCAAGAATTACTATTCCTTTGGTTTGATTTGTGTAGCAGCATGGTAATGCTCAATAATAGACTTGGGATAGGGAGATGGATATATGATCTCAGTTCCCCAATCTATTTTCCATGTAAGACTACTGATGATTGGGAATATGGATCGAGGATGAGCCATTATATGGTGGAGAGGTTGTAAGAAAATTGACTTCATGGTGTTATGTTCTTTATTATATATTGGTTTGGATCCCTTAATTTTTTCCAATTAAATGTTTAATAGATGTATGTGGAGGCTCGATGGTGTTTCGAGGGTTCAGGAAAATAAATATGGGGGAAAATGGTCATCTAGTGCATGTTGCTTGTTTGGTGCACATTTAGTCAAAATTTTCATAACCCCCAGCAAGCACTGAAACATGGACCCCTCATGAACAATGTCTAGCACATGTTTGGAGCACTGTTTGGAAAACCATGCTCCCAAACTCTGAACACCATTAAAATTTATCTTTTACCATTTATCGCTCATCATCTTAAGTGTTTCACTATATTTATTTCTTCATTTTTCATTCTCCATCCCTAGTGAAAACCACAAATTCCCAAGACCTCCAAAAAACCATCTCCTTCAATTTTAGGCCATTTTGAGTGTCATTGGGTGAAAATCAAAGCTCTAGGTATGTCTAATAGTCCAATTTCTTCTCCTTTATAGATTAGGTATTGTGGTTTATATCTTTATATTTAGAATCTCTAAAATCCTCTTTTCTCAGATAATCTTAATTTGTGGATTGAAAGGGTGCTTAAAACCAGATCAAAGGCTAAAGTTAGGTTACTGTTCATATATGGATTCGTGGTATGTGGTCTATATGTTATATCACATACTGTTGAAGATGATTTTTTCATGTTTGGTTGTGTTTTTTATTTTCTATTTTTGTGAATTTGATTACTTTAGTAATATTTTGTAAAATGGTTAGCTAAATGATGTATTGAACCTCTCATGATCCCCTTTGGAAGCATTGATATTAATTATACTTGTGCAGGGGCACCCATGGGGTGTGCCAATATTCCAGAACAAAGAAAATTTTATGTTTAAGCATTGTATTAATTTAAATTGAGATAGAGGCCATGATAAATTTTTTAATATGTTTTTTACTTATAAATAAGAACTAATGGTTATTCTATATATTTTTTGGATATCACATAAGGGATTGTTTGGCATGATTTGAAAAAGTGTTAAGTGGATAAATGCGAATTTTTCAAATGGATTTTGAATTTTTAATGGAAACGTGTAAATGGATTAATGCATATGATTTGATGTGTAAGTTAAATGGGATAATTTTTCATATTTTTTTATTATGCTAATTGGGTTAAGGTAAAAAAATTGAAATGGGTTAAAAGGGATATTCTATGTAATTTGTAAATGTGATAATATATTATGGACTGATGATGAAACATGTGTTTTATGAAATGTGAATTGTAATGTAATATGTATTGGTTCGGAATGGTTGTGAAATGGTATATGTCATAAATCGATAAATAATAATGTGATCATGTCTTGGTAGTTGTGGGATATTGGACCTGAGGATATACACCCACATGTCAGGTTAGACTGAAGCTCTTAACCACACCCCAATAATTCATAGGTTATAGAAGGGGATTAGGCTCTATTCCCCCAACATCTACAATATAAGAGATTAGATAGACCAATGATCTAATGTAAGTGTGATGTATTTATTTATGGAATGTTTATCCTAAGTGAGAGAGGTTTGATGGATTATTATCTTATGAATATTAATTGACCAACTTAGGCTATAGTAAAAATTATTAAAATTTAGAACCCATGGATTATGTGATGAAAATATATTAAGTAATGAAAATGAATAAATTGATGAAAATGTAAATAATGTGGTAAATGGGTAAAATTAATATTGAAGTCTAATAATGCCTATGTTATTTTTGTTAATATTTTCATTTATTTATCATGTTCATGCACTATCTATTCTGAATAGATATTTTTTGGACAACATTGGAGGTGGCCTACTGAGTTCTATTCACCTTTTTTGGGAAAATGTTGGGTACTTGTGCAGGATTCATGGTTGTAGGTCAGTAAAAGTGAAATGGTCCTATTCTAGGGAGTTGATTTGGGCTAGGGATTTACATGAATTAGGATCCAGACTTGGAGTTGGGGACGGTTTTTGGGGGTTCTATTGTTGGTATTAATTTTTGGTTTTCATAACTTTGGAACTGTTATCTTGATATGGAATATTTAAAGTTTTTTTTTGGTTTGTACCCTGTTTTATTGGTTAGTAATTCATGTTACGATTTTATTTTTTTATTGTCTCTTTTATTGCATATGACATCTATTGTGGCATACTATGGTAAAGAGGGTAACGTCTCCCCACATTATCCATTAAACCCTCATTTCAAGTCGATAACCTCTAATAGATGGGGTGTACCACTTGAGTTCATGTGGAGACCCTAATAGAGGCACCAATTTCGTGGCATCTAGGTTGGGGATGTTATAAATAATGAATAGAAACACTATGATTACAAAACTGGTTTAAAACAATCAACATTACTCACACACAATATTGAAAATAGATAATAACTAAATATTATAGATATAGAGAATAATTATTAATGATGATTAGAAAAGTTTTAGATATGTATTTTTTTTGAAATTTGTGAATAATATAGTGATTTTTATATAGAATATTAATGCACTTTAGTGTTATTTAGGAATTATGATAAGTTCTTATATTTCTCAAATTCAATTTCATGAGATATTTTTCTTACTATGATACATGACATTCATAATATGGAGTGATTAGTTTATAATGAATTTATTTTACCATACTCATTTAATTTAGTGGTTTTTAAGTTCCATATCATGTTTAATATTTAAATAATTTTTTATTCAATAGTTACCACTGTTTTAAGATTCTTTGTTAACTAAAATCCTTTTGTTGAGTTATAATTACTCTTTTTAAACTAATTTCCATAATATTTGGATGTATCCACCATAATAATTTATTTCATCAGGATTTATATTCCCCTATTGGTAAAATGATATTTTTTATTCTAATATTCTACCTTGATGAATTTATTCCACATAAATTTATGTAATTATTATGGATAATTCTCATTCTATTTAATGAATATTTTTCTCCCATGTACATATTTTACCTTCATGAAAATAATATCTTTTGTATTTTTAATCCCAATTATGTTTTACCTTATATGAATTTCACATTTCTATTAACACTTTTTTGAAGGAGGTTATGTTACACTTTTTATAATATGGTGTTTTAATATATGTATTTAATAAATTTTAAAATGTTTTTCAATCTGTTCAAAATAAAATGTTTTTTCTTACCCATCAAATTTATTCTCATAAAATTAATTTCATTTATGAAAAATATGATTTATATTCATTTTAAAAATTGTGTGTTTTATAAATCTTTAACTTCACATTTTGAAAACATTTTTCTTTGTTATAGGCTCCATTATTGATGATTTTTTAAAAGAAAATGTTTTAAAATTTTTCCCACTTCACAATTTTGAAGATTTTATATATATTTATGGATTTATTATTGAGATGTATTTGAAAATATTGATATTAAAACTCAATCATTTCAATTTCAAATAAGTGAAAGTTTCAAAAATTAATTTTAATGTGATTCTAACATAATATTTTATAGAAAAGAAAAAACGTGAGTTCTAAAAATTACTTTACAATTTCACTACCAATTATTATTTATATCTGAATGAGTTATTTTTTGTGAAATTATTTTTAATGAAAAAATCTGTACATTTTCTTAAAAAATAATATTTTTGGGTGATTAATTTCTGGGAATTTACCAATTATATTCTTGAGAGAAATTTTAGTGATTCCATCTAGAAATTTTGCAATACCCAATTTTTATTCCATGGGATCTTTATGATGTGATTAGTGATTGTTTTCAAGGGAAAAAAATATACAAAACATGATGGGTGGGTTCCTATATCACCATCCCTTGAATTTGTTAAGGATTTATATATCATTAGTTAATTATGGAAATATACTATTAATGCCCACTCAACAATTAGAATAAAGAGTGACAACTTATCAAACATGTTATGAGAATTATGTAGTGATTCATGATCTAGTATTATTATAGAAATCAGGTATTGATAATTTCATTAATAAGGGAATGAAGTATTTATTCCTACGCCACCATGTTATTTGTGACATATAATTATTCCTACTCGACAATATTATAATTTCTATTCCTATGTTTTATTATAGTTTAATTTTATCATTTATTCCTTGAAATTAAATATATTTATTCTCTTGAATATTCAACATGGATCGTATTTATTATCTCATGTTTTCACACAATTATGACATGGTATATGTTTTGTATTTTGATATTACCTATATTGTTATCATGTAATATGTAATTGTTGTACATTCTATTTAATATGATATTTATCTCTTCCCATGTTTTATTATATAAATATGATTTAACCCTCAATGATAGGTTAATGAGTTTTTTCATTATAGATCATTCACGATCACACTTTTATTATGTTTTTATTCACCAGGATAAAAAGATGAGTATAACATATATTACATATATAAGGTAGTCTAGTATGGATCAATTTTGGAGAAGTTTTTACATTTTTTTTTTGTAAAATATGATGTGTATGATACTAATATTCCAAGAAACTAAACATTTCATTCTCTACTTTATGCACTTTTTTTGTGAATTAAATGATTATTCAGGTAAAAAAATATATAAGTGTGTTTTTTTAGTCTGGGTATCCTCATCTTATATAAAATTGGGGATTATTTATTTTGGGTATTAATTAAGAGAACATTATTGAAAACCCTTTGGATTTGTATAATTATAGAATAACATCGTGATCATTTGAAAAAATTGATACTATATGATATTCTTGGAAAAACATCCCTCTATAGATACAATAAGAAGATGTAGGATCTGATATTGATATACCTAGGGGTAAAATCACTAAAAAGGGTGTTTTGGGTATTAAGTAAATAAGAACCTTGTTCAAGAAAAGGTTTCATAACTGTGAACTTTGTTTGAAACTCCTAACATATATACTTTGGTTAATCACATTTCATTACAAGAAATATTTAAGGATTTATTATATTAGAGATCTAGGTTAAGGAATATAATGTAACCCAACCTAAAGAAACCTAGTATAACTAATGTTGATGTAGGTTTAATTGAATGCTTATAAAACACTTTTAAATAATAAGATATTTTTATGTTAAATTTATCATCATACAATAATTTCATAATGATGTTAAAATTTTATTCCATTTTTTAACTCCTTTTGGTTTTAAAAATGGACGAATCTAAGGGAAACCAAGTGAATAGTGGACATTATGGACAATACAATAATTTTCCTAATAATATAATAAGCGGGATAGAAGATGGTGTTGAAAATATTATTGTTATTATCTACAAAATATCCTATGTTATGATTAATGACTTGAATCTTTTAAATCAGTTAAACACACAAAAGAAGATAAGGATGGAGTTTCAAAGAATATTTGGGGATTCAGTTAATGAATTAATGAAGATTCAACTTCCCACATGTTAATAATGTTGCAATAACCACCCAATGGAATTTATCAAAATTATTATAAAATGTTTTATGTATGGAAGGATTGGTCATAAATATTGTGATTGTTGTTTTGGGGCATAAAATCTGATCAATGTAATTGATTGGTAGAATTTAAAAGATTTAGAATGTTAGGTGTTTGGTAATTATGAAAATTGATTCCCTAAACTAAGGGATATTATATATAATATACCTCAAAAACCTTCTAAACCAAGATAAAATAGAAATACTATTTAATGGAATCTATAGAAGTGGATAATGCCAATTAATTGGTGATTGGTATTCTTAATTATAAATTCGTTAACACCATATGTCGCATAAATTACACCAACTATTAGATATAGAATTATAAAAAAAACCCATAGTGGTATCATTATTGAATCTAAGGAGTATTAACCACACTTAAGGATCATGGGATTAGTATTCTTTCAAGTCTTATTATCCTTTTTTAGATGGATTTAATGTGATTTTGGAAATGTATTTTCTATATTTACATAAACACTATATTAATGACCAAATAGGAAAAATCCATTTTAAACCATATTATGATCATAAATCAGTGAAATAATAATTATGTCTTTTCTTGGAAAACTAATTGTACTAATAGATTAATGATACTTTATCAGGAGGGTCATTTTACTAAAATGATTAGAGAAAAACTCAATATTTAAAATCATCCAATTTTAAAGGAAAATATATGTTCCCTATGTTTTTAAGGTTTATATTTTTATACAAATTATAGAATGATTCTTGAATTTATTTTTGGTACCCACACCAATTTTCATCAGTAAATGATGGTTAAAATTGTGAGGATGTAATTTATTAAATGGTGGAGAATTTAACATCCTAAAATTTTAGAATATATTTTTCAAAAAAAAATATGATTGTCGATAGTTTCCATATATTGAAAACAAAATAAAAACATGAAAAAATGTATATCATCATTATTAATAAATTAGACTACAAATTAAACCTCCATTAAAAAAATACAGTAATCAATTAAGTTTTTTATTCTTAGAAGATAAATAATTAATATAATTTTATTGCTCTTTCTCAAATAAAAGTTTAATGTGTTAATAATTTAAATTTAATAGTTTTAAAATATTATTAATATAAAATAAAATATTAAAATATTTGAACTATTGTATTAAAATTAATTCATTATATATTTATATAAAAAAATATTTACAAGAATTATTGGTTAACAATGAAAATTTTAACAAAAGTAGATTTCCATTATAATTAGAATTTTCATTTAAAAGGGAATTTTATAAAGATTAAAATCATAATTTTCCAAAATTGTATTAATTTATAAAATCCACATATCCAAATTACCCTAATATTAATTTATATATAATATTCAAAAATAAATAATTTTTAGGGGAATAATTAAAAATATATCTTTTTATTAAAATTATAGCATTTATGAATATATTAAAAATTAAGAATAAATTAATAATTTATAGAAAAATATTTATTGAAAAAATATGTATTTAATTTTTAAATCTACACATTTAAAAATATTACTTTTATTGTTTTATAAAACTTATATTTGACAACATAAGTAATATTTTCTAACAAAATAAATTTTTGGTATTTTCTTTTAACTACATTTTATTTGGTAAAATAATACTTTTGATTTATTTTGAAGACACGAAAATTTTATTTTATTACGAATAATAAATTTATATCATGAAATTCAAATACATTGATAAGTTTATCCTACAAATAAATTCAAATCCTAGAAGTACACTTTGTTGAGAAAAAAATGTTTTTACTTGGTACGTAATCTAATGAAAAAAATAATTTCTATTATATATAATAATTTAATATAATAAAAAGGGTTTATTATTTATAATCATTATTTAAAAATTATTTAAAAATTTAAATTTTATTTTTATTTATAAAAAATTTATTACTTTTGTAAAAATTTGTTACCATGGTAAAACAATAAATGGTATATATGAAAATTATAAGAGTAATGGGAAAAAATATATATTTAAAACATGTGTGAAAATTTATAATTGAATAATTATATACATTATATCATTAGAAAACTACATTATTATCAATTATTGAGGCTTCTTTACATGTTAAACAAGTTCTCACTTGATATTATGTTTAAATATTTTCGGAAATTCCATTCTTACCACATATAAAAGGGGCCTCCCACCACCCCTTAAAGAAAAATAAAATAAATAATATTTCTTTAAAAAATATATTATTTTATGTTCTCGTAGAATAATATTTATTTTTTATTACCCTATTGTCAACGTTAATTGTCTTTAGACCCCAATTTCTAAGGAATCCTCTAAAAAACACAAGGTTTCCAATGTGAGTACTCATTTTTCTTAAATTATTTTCCTTCCATTATTAAATTTACAACTATAATTTTATAATTTCAGTATAAATAAACTAGTATTGTTTTTATACTGAATGTTTTTTTCCACTGAAATAACTATTAACTACCTTTCACCTTCTATATTATGAAAAATGAAATTTTCATTTGTCTGTTGTACGGACTACCACCTCCATGATGAAAAAACTTATATTTTTCTCCAATACCTATATTTATTGATTATTAGAGTAGTTTTAAAGAATAAATGTAACATATAAAATATAATACTTATTATTATGATACAAATTACAGTCCATCTTTTTACCTATCATTATTTTTTAAAATAAACTTTTAACCATGCATTGTGCAGAATACCACCTCTATAGAGTAATGTATCTTGTTTTTGATATAGTTTAATTTTCATTTAATAAAATACAATAAAATATGATTAAATACATTCAATTTATATAATTATTATCACTATAATTATATAGTAATGATATTATTAAATAATAAACCACTTTCAAAATCATAACCATTCATAAATTATGGTATGCCCTTTCATGGGTTGGTCAACCCATCTACATAAACAATGTTATAAAATTGTTCCATGGATGAATATGATAAATTAATTTATAATAATATATTAAATAAATATGTAAATAAATATTATATTTTAGTTATAGAATGTAAAATTTATTACTAATATTTTTAAATAAGATACCATTATTCATTTATAAAAAAATCATTAAAAAATTATTGTCGCCAATTATATCTATAAGTACAATAACAAAATAAATAAATTCAATATAATTTTAACATTATAAATAATTAAAAATAATTAATTCTAGAAACTTTTATTATTTGGGAATGATAATTTTTGTAAAGGAATGAATAACAGAACTATGATTAAAAAAAGGTCAAATTGATCAATATTTTCTGTCACCCAATAATGAATATAGATACTTAATAGCTAATATACACAAAGTGAAAAATTATAAATAATATTATAAAAGGTAATAGATATGAATAATTCTCTAGAATAATTGATTAATATTGATATTTTTTATACCATAAATTAACTCCCTTTAGAGGATGCAAAAAATTAACATAATAGGGTTTTTTGTTTCAAAATTAATTTCTTATGAAAAAATTCTCATTATTCACTAATAAATACATTATTTTGTGTTATTACATGTTAATTAATGTATATCACCACATTCATGTAATTTTATGGGGTTTTAATAACCATATAATTTTATATCATTAAATTTATGTTGATTTAGATGATACCAATATTGTAATTATGAAATCCTTTGATTTATATGGTATGTTTAGTTTATGTTTAGTAAATCCTAGTTTTTTAAAAAAATCAATGTTTTCAAAAAAAATTTATTGGGATTTTGGAACCTAAATAAAAAGGAGGAGTAGATTATGAAACCAACTATTATCTTGGAGCTACTGGTGTGTCGTTGACTAACCGGTAGAGGTGGAAGTAGCCTAGGAAGAACCTATGTGGCACTGGCTAACCAGTACAGAGGCACTGTCCTGCCAATGGTTGAGGATGTTTCCAAGGATTCTGCCAATAGATATCATCCATCCATTTCAAAACCACGAGCGATAAAGTGGATCCACAAACTGGATAGAGAAGCCTATCTTGGAAATGATGGTGCCATGAAAGTATAGTCATTATGGGTGTTCCAATAAACATTATCTAACACACCATTTCAATCTTTGTCTCCTTAGGTTTGACCCTCATTCCTTCATAAAGAACCTCAAAACACACTTTTACTGAAAGTGACTCTCCCTATCCACTATCTTCAAAATTTCAATCTTGGATTGATCTGTTGGATCCTAAATGGTATGTTTCATATATTCTGGGACAAAATATGTATTTCTCTTTTAAGAAACCATATATTTGGAAAATTTTTATCATATAAATGAATACCAATATGATCTAATAAACAATTCATGATATATTGATCAAGTACTAGATAGATCTAAAGAATTTCCATCTCTATTAATTCTAGATCTATTGGAGATAATTATTATCATTTGGTAATACTAATAGAACTTTCACCCTTATCATGGTTTTATTCGTGGATATTTATTCTAGACTACCCATGTGTTTAATAGGTTATGGTTCTAGGCATCTCCGGTGAGTGAGTGTGGTTTAGGTTAAAATTCTAGAAATTTTACATAATAACTATATAGGTAATAAGTCCTTAACATTTAAATTATTTATAGGGACTTTTATGGTATGATATTCATGTTGGTAAAAATGGATCATATGAGACCCTATCTTGTTGAGATGTGTATGTGGGTGGATGCGCAACTATGAGACTATGTTTGATAGACATGTTTTTTAATTACTTACTTTGGCTTGTTCTAGTATTCATGTATGTTTTCATTATGACTATTTTCATGTTATGAGGTTGATCTATCTTTTCTAGTTGTCCTCATTATGAGCGAGGGTCGTCCTTATGGTTGGATGGTTGAAAAAATGAATTCATAGATTAATTTTGACGTTAAGTCTGTCATTGGAGATGGATATTGTGTTAACATGTGTGGATATGGCTTACCCTAGATCTGGATAAATAGATCAATATGTGATTGTAGATCTTGAATATGATCTATGAATTGGGATGAAATTTTGGCACCATGAAATACCATTAAAGGCTAGAATATAATTTTTATATATTGATATCACATTGACTCAAGGTAGTTTGATGATTTTTTCAGGCCGATATATAGAATGTGTATAATGACTTAAGTCACACAATGACTGATTTTGAAACTGTTCCATCTAGGTGAAAGAATAATGTATATTTGAGGTTCATGGAGTAAACAACCAAACATTTTATAAAATATATATTTATAAAACAAAGTTAGTTTATTTATTATATTTCATTATATGAAACATCAAATTTAGCCTGTGTTACACGCAACAGAAAGTATTAACAAAACATGACAAACTATTAATATTTTTTTTGAAATAATAAAATTATTACCTAACACATAAAATTAGTATAATTAATTGTAATAAATTAAATTTAAATATAATTGAAAATGTTTTTATATAAATAAAAAATATTGATAAAAATTAATTATTTCTCAGTTAAGTATTTATATTCTTTGAAAATACTGTCGCCTAAAGAAAAAAATATTTCTTTTTTTGATTAATAATAAAATTTACGTTTAGCACTTTTTAAAAATTAATTTTATAATATAAACTTAATTTTGAAATCATCTTGTAAAAATTATCTTAGAGTGAATTTTTGGGATTTTTCTGAAAATATTATTTTTCTAATGAATAATAAAAAATAAAGGTTTTTATTGAAAACTACCTTTTAATTTAATTAATTTATAAGGATAAATTTTAATAAAAAATGGGTTTAAAGGTAATATTAGTTCAATTATACACCAATTAATTCTATTTAGGATATTTTAATCATTTTAATGTTGAATTTTTATTTTATTGTTTGTACTTTAGAACATTTTCTCTTTAGAAAATAGTTTTCTTGTCACGTCCACGAGTTCAATATTAATATAATTTTTTCCACTTATATGAATGGAATTTGGAATAATAGATACCATATTTTTATTATTAATAATTTATATTATTGGAAATTTTGAAATTAAATTTTGAAAATTACGAATAGTAAAAGTAGTAAAAATTAATTTCAATTGTTTAGGTGAACATGGGTTTACATGGTGGTTAAACGAAAAATATAAGGTGTAAAATGTCCTATAAACTTTTAAAAACCCATTTTATAGTAATATTTATACCATATAATCTCTATTTTTTTATAATTAACAATTTTTAATCCTACTTTCATGTGAAAAACATGGGTATACCTTTTTCTTTTAAAAAATTAGAAGTGTGCCACTTAGCTCACTTCTTAAAGGAAATTCACTATAATCTCAACTTAAGACCTGAATTTTTTTTATTTTATCCAAAAAATTCTGAAATAAATTCCTTAATTCCCTCCAATCATCCAATTTTCCTTAGTTTTGTTAGAAATCGAACCTATAAAGGCTTTTGGTGAAAACCTAAGGAGTATACCCGAAGAAGAGGAATCGTTCTTCAATCAGTGTTTTAATTTGATTTATTCCAATACCATATAAAATTACTATTAAACCATTATTATATAAAAACCAAATTTTCTTCCGTATACTAAGATAATTTTATGTTAACGATATTACAAAAACAATGTCTACTTCCATTAAATGGTATAAAAAATAATCAGTCATTTCTACGACGAACTACTACCTCACAAACTGATGTTATTAATTTTCCATCACCACATATAATGAATTTATATAATTATGGGTTCTCGAAATTATTATATAACATATACCTCCTTAAATTACATTATAAATGAATACAGTAACATCATTTGTGTGTACGGTAGACTACCATCTCAAGAAGTGATGTGATTCATTCTTCATGTATACTTTACAAGGAATGTAATAAGGTTAAGTTTAAATAAAAATAAATGATATATATATATATGACATTAAAATTATTCAATAATGTTAATATTTAATATAAAATCCTTTCTTTCAATCTGTTGAGAAAATAGAAATAACTTTCTTGAATACATACGGCTTATTGTCTCCATGAATAATGTGTTTAATTTTCTATCTCAAACTTTTTTGGACCACATTAAATAATTATATAATGAATATATATGATATTTAAATCATGTTTCAAATTATTTAGATGATGGAACCAGGATCAAATCAATATAAATGAAAATAGAAAATCAATGTAAACATGAAAATGAAGAAGTTATTGCCCAAAAAATAATTTTAAAAAGGAGTTGTTCCCAAATGGGTAATATAAGGTCATAAGTAAACCAAATATGATATGATAAATATTTTTATGAATATGTAATAAATTTATAACAAAATTATATTTATTATAAAGGAGGTTCTAATTTGTATGAAGGAAGCCGTGACTTATGGTAAGGTATTTTCGCCTTACTTTTTTACTTCTGTTAGACACATGGAATATTCACCTCCTATTTATTTTATGTGGTGTATTAACTGAAAATGAATATATTATATGAATATTATACTTAAAATAATGGGTATTTACATATCTAATTTAGTATATCTCTTTCATTCGGTTCAATGTTTAAAATTTACCAAAGTGGTAATGGATTTTTGTCTCAATTTTTATTCTATGAGACATATGTTATGTTATGCACCAATATTCTTTTATGATGTGTATATAAAGATCCATTGACATTTAATATCATGAATTTATTTATTATAATGGTATTACTAGTTTTATTTAATTTTATCATTTCATGGGGATTATGATTCTATGTTACCAAAGTTGTAAGTTTTTTTTAAATCACATTGTTTATCAAGATTGATCATGGCTATTCTTCCAATGATGAAATCATATAACATATATCTAAAGAAACTCTTGAAAATTATTATTATCTAGTTATTTATGAAGAATAAATTTTCCCTATTTTTGTTTAATTTATAAACTCAAGAGTTCAAAATGATGTTTTAAGAAAAATTCCATTTATTTCCCTATATGATTGAATCCACCATTTTTTTTTTCTAAAACCATGTTTTAGAAAATGTTTTCAAAAACTGTTTTTCATATTCTAAAAATGAATTATTAATTAAACTTTTACCCATGTTTTAATTTTTAATAATTTTTTTGAAAGAACTATTCTCGCCTTTTCCAAACAAGACACATTTGGCTTTCACCGAACATATTAAAGGAATCATCGCTTTAATGTTTATGACACTAATTGAATTTTCATCCAACACGACCAGTATTTTCTTTGATGTTTCCACTATAAGTTTTCACTATTATTTTAAAATAAATGGTTTTTGAAAATGTTTTATGTTTTAAAATGTTTTTTCTATACTGGAAATTCTATTCTAACCAATAAATGTTCCATATAATATTTTAAAATAATTTTACATCAATGATGACATCCTTTAAAGTAACTTTTGATCTACTGGGCATATGATCTAAGGAATCCATAAGTATTATTTCATTTATAGGTTCATATTTATAATGTAACAATGTTTATGAAACCTATTTCTCTTCCACAGGTTATACCATGATAAAATTATCATGTAACCAATTTATTTTTACATGGGTTATGATATGATGAAATGATGGAATAATTATGAAACATACTTCTTTTCTATAGGTCATGTTATGATGAAATATTTATGAAACACTTATTTTTCTTGAGTTCTGATATAATGATTGTTTTATGATATTATAAGAAAAATATTAATAATTTTCATTAGGTTATAGGTAGGACCTATATATACATCTAATACATTAGGTGAATATTTGTATTTCATGAGATAAATAGGAATTTATTGGGGAGTGAACAAAGTTCAGTAATAGTCTTTGTCTAATAAAATAGTCTTAAAAGTGAACCTTGAATACTATAATGGTTTTGGGATTGATCCCATTTTAATATTATTGTTTTTTATATGAACCTTTATTACCAAAGAAATGATATTCTATGTTTATATGAATGGCACAAAAACATGTCTTATATCTATGTTCTGTTATCATGGATCATGTTCTTTGATTACATTTTGATACATGTCCTATGAACTTGCACGATTAATTATATTACTCAAATTTATGATCTATTATATATAGGGTATGATTTTTGATATTCTATTACCATTTTATCATACCATTATACTCATGAAAAGTTGATATCTCTCTTTTTTACAATTGTTGAGCATATGAGTTCACACATTCCTATGTTTTCTTACCCTTTGTAATGATGAATGGTTTTAAGTAGGTTATGTATAAAAAGATTAAATTACGAGAAGATCTCAAGGTAAATGTGGAATATCATTTTTTAAATAAAGATATTATGTTCCATTATTACGAAGGCTCTATAACTTCATTATCTTCAAGAGTGTATTAGTGTAATGTGATGAATATTCATATAAAAAGATATTATACCTATGTTTGATATGTTTGTCTCTTTAATGTTGGTTTTAGATGAAGGTTTTATTTATCCTTTAGAAATTAGAATGAGAAAATATTATTGATATCCCTAGTAATATTTCTAATTATATTTCCAAGGATAATTCTATCGATAAGTCTAAGGATGGGTCATGTATAAAAAAATGTCCTATTATTTTGGAAAATTATAGAGATAGTGGTTTCCAAAAAATTACAATACTATCTAGATACTAAAAGTGGGTATAGATCCAGAATAGTGGTACATAGGGGACTTGAATCCCAAAAGGGTGAATTAAGTTGGAATAGATCATCACCGAGTGCATGAAAATGATACTTGTTTCACACATGGTTGACACTGACAGGGTATATAATTCAAAAATTTCAAACTATTTTCAGACTGCCATGAAGGATTTAAATGTTGAACATGAATGAACAAGGTTAATCCTAATGTGTCTTAGGATGAAAACAAGGTGTGAGGATTTAGATATCATATAATAGAATTTTAATGACTATGTGGTTCCCCACTATAATTTGTTTCTCACACTATGTTTTTTGGTATTCATCATTGGAAATAACCAGAAAGAACTAGGTTAATGTTGAATGTGATAGACAATGTTCTCATGAGAATACAAGTGTTATTATGACAAGCATGAAGGATATGTTGATAATTCCCAATCAGTTATTACGATATATTATTTATAACTTGCACCTTAAACAACTCTAGGACTTACCAAAGTAGAAAATAATATAGTTCATTGGATGTTTAGGTGGTGGAGACCATAATGTAAATAGGATTCAATTTCTTATATGTTAAGAATATGGGATAAATAACTATAGGTAATGTATAAAATGAACAAGAAGATGTTTTGAGTATGGAAAAGAAGAAATAAATGAATGTAATTGTAGAGGAAAAAAGAAAAAAAATTACTAATGGAATGAATGAGAATAATGTCCCCCTACTATATAATCAATAGATGAATTTTTAAAATATAGAAAGTATGTACATTATTCAAATCGATGCACTGAAGGGAAAACTCATGAAGAGAATCAAAAATGTTGTACCAGTAATTTTTATATTTTTTGATTAAGAGAACACCAATAGCATTTTAAATTCCCCTTCCCAATGTATTTACATATAATTTCATTATTGTGTGGGTGTCATGTCATTCTCTCTTATACCAAAATATAATTAAAAAAAATGCGATTTTCATTTATCTCGCAGTTGGATGGGGTGGTGCGAGTGGGTTGGATTTTTGGGTTGAGGTTGTGGGTTCAACTCCCCCTACCAAAAAATTTACTTATAATTTCTGTATATATTGTGAGAAAAAATGACATATGAAAGGAATGAAATTTTAAGGAACAAGATGAAAAATCCTAGATAGTAGGGAATTATTATAGTGGAATGATTGATGTGTTTATGTATTGGGATTCATAGAGTTATGTTTTTATCATTTGTATTTTTTTATTAGAATCATGAACCATTAATAGATTGTTCAAAAATTGTTCTGCATTATGGAGTTTGAAAAATATTTTAAATGGGTTCAATGGACTAAAAAATTGATTTAATAGAAATGTATTTTTTTTATTAAGGGAAGATAAAACAATGATTTTTAGGAAAAGTTGTTTAGTTTAGATAAGGAGATGATCGATATGGATAATGTAAATCAGATAGTATTGATTACCTTTGAACTAATTATTGAATTGATGGAAAAGATTTTTATGTATCATTGATGGAGATTAAAATAATTTTTTATTTATAGAATATATTCAAAAATATGTGATTTTATTAAAGAAATGGAGAAAGAGTTAATTTTTGAAATAAAATATTTTTTCATTAAGATTATATGGTACTTCAACATATTATCATGTTCTAGGAGAATATATGATCAATATATTAACATATTTTATATATTAAATTGAGAAACATTTAATTTTTAGGGGATTAATGTTATTTTGATTTTGGTAAATATAGGGAGATTATTTATAAATTTTTATTTTTTGTTGGGTTAAATGGCAAAAAATTTATGGAATGGTATATGCTGAACTTTGGATGAAGGTTTAGAGATTAATGTTTTATTTCACCATATGATGATTTATTCATAAAATGTGTTTGCTATTTTGTTTTTCTTAACAATTAGATATATAAAGAATGAATTACCCATATTTCTTGTATTTTATTATCCCATAATACTTCATAAATTAAAAATTCATCTCTCAGAGTAAGAGAAGAAGTGTAAATCTATAATGGAACAATAAAAGGTTGGGATTGTGTTTATGAAATGGATTAGAATAATGTAAGCATATATTCTACTAAAAATTAGCCAAATTTAAGATAATGACCATGAAATAAATTTGCGTCCTATTACCATAATTTATAAGGATATAATTTAACTTAATCTAACATTTTAGTTTTTTGTTGTTGGTTTTAGTATTATTATTTCCTTTATTGGGATCAATGATCACTATCACTATTAATCATTATTTGGACATTTTTCTTTTATCCTTTGTCAGAATCATCACTTCTCACCTATTTTATCTTATTTGGAAACATTTTAAGAGTTATTCTAGATAACCTCCACACACCCCTTTCTCTCTTTTCAATAGTATGTTTTAGTAACCATTTTTATGATTATGGTCTCCAAAAAAGGTATTTTATAATCTTAAACCCTTGATTACTGAGAACATGTTAAAATTTTGATGAGAATAATTATTTAAGTAAGTTATAATATAACAATATTATATTTTATGAAATATTTTATTATAAGGTTATTTTTTTGATAGCTTGAGTTACATGCAATATCATTGTATGATTCCTTACACACAACATTGAGTTTTAATGAAACCTAAGAAAGTGTCAATATTATTATTTAAAAAAATAGCATTATTAAATAGGAATTAAAATTGGTGGATTGAATAGGAATAAACAAATTTGAAAAATTAATTATATTTATTTTTTAAAAAATAAAACATATTGGTAAAGAGATAATTATTTTTTAGTAAAGTCATTATATGTTTCAAAAATACTATTAAAATTTTTTTTATTTGTTTTTGTGTCCAATAATAAAATTGATTTTTTAAGAAATTTAAAACATTAATTTCATAAAATAAAATAAATTTTTTAATTTATTGTGACAAAATTATATTAGGTTTTATTTTTTTAATTTTCTAAAAGGAATAATTATTTTGAAAAATAGTAATAAATAATGGTTTTGCTGAAAATGACTTTTAGTTTAAATAATTTATAAGGTTATTTTTTTAAAAAAATATGTTTTGAAGTAAAATTATTTCAATTATATTTCATTTAATACCTTTTTTTTCATTGGAATCATTTTTATATTGAATTTTGATATACAAACCATTTAAACATTTGGAATTTTTCTCTTTGGAGAAATGCTTCCTCATCATGTCTATAGGTTTAATTCTAAATTAAAATGTTATAATTCTATGAATAGAATATGTAGAAAAGGGATTTCATATTTTTAATCATCATAATGTATATTATCTTACAAGTTCAACTTATATCATTAGCATCATGAATAGTAAAAGTAGTAAATAATAATTAATAGTGTTAAGGTAAAAATAGGTTTATCGGGGGGGGGGGGGACTAAAAAGATAATGAGTAAAATTACCTAAAACATTTAAAAAACCGATTTTATGGAAATATATTGACTTTATAACTTCTCTAGTTTGATAATGGACCCATTTGGATCCTTTTACCATTTGAAAAGCATGGGTACACATTTTTAAATTCAAATATGACAAGCATTTCACTAACCTCACTTATAAAAGGCCACCCACATCCTCTCTTATTCACACATCAAAAACCCATTGGATAAGCTAATAAATACCATAATAACATCCTTAACTTCCATAATCTCGTCCTATAAGCCTCAATTTAGCTTGAAATCCATCCTAAGAAGGATTTTGGTGAAAACATAGAGAGGTTACCCAAAGAAGATATGACGTTATACAATGAGAATTTTTATTTTATTTATTCATCAACATCGTTAAATCACTTTTAATCCATGATAAAAAATATCCTTAGAATCTTCCAGAAACGTAGATGTTGTAATGTTATGGTCATGACCTACAACAATCATTTCTTCTATCTAGTGGGATACGAAATCATCATTCCTGTGTACAGAAGACTACCACCTCACGAACTAATATTATTTGTTCTCAATCACCAACTCTCACGGCTAGATATAATGACAAATTTTGGGAATTATTATATCATAAGTAACTCCTTAATTTCTATTTATTGGGAATATGATAATGATTTTTGGGAGTATGAAGGACTACTTCCTCGTGAAATGACGTGATTCATTCTTCACATATTATTTACATAGAAATAAATAAAGATAGGTTTAAAAAAATATATGTGATATATATTTAATATATATGACATATAATTGATAATATATTTTCTAATTTTATTTCTTTAAATCTATCTAGAAAATGGGAACAACATTCTTGCATACGTACGACCAACTATCTCTATGAACAATGAATTTTAATTTTTATCTATAACGTCTATGGATTACTATAAATATATATATACTGAATATATATGATATTTATATCATGGTTAAAAAAATTTATATTATGTTACCATGAACTAATTAATGTAACTAAATATAACCGATGAAAACATACATGATGAAGAAAATAGTTATTAACCGAAATGTGATTTTAACATGGAATTATAGATAAATGGGTAAGAAAAGGTCATAAGTAAATATTATATGAATTGATAAATATGAGTATGTATCTATAATATAGTTATAATAATAATATATTTATTATAAATTGGTTTGAAAATGTATAAATGAAGTTGGGACTTAATGTAAGAGATATCCATCTAACATTATTTACTTCTGTGATAAACATTTCATATTCACTACATATTTTTATAATTTTATGTCTATAATACCAATGAATGTATTTTATAACTATTATCATTAAAATTATGGGTATTTACATATACATTTTAGTATCTCTATTTCATGGGGTTCACGGTTTTAATGTTATAAAAGTGATAAGGGATCTTTATCCCAATTTTCCTTCATTAAGCAATATGTTATATTATACAGATATCATCTATTATAAAGACTATATATATACCCTATGACATGTAATTTCATGAATTTATTTATTCTAATGATATTATATGTTTCATTTAACATTATTATTTCTTGGGTCATATGATTCAATTTTTGCAATTTGGTATGGGTTTTATATTAAAATCTCATCATTTATCCATATTTCTCATGATTATGCTTCCAATAATGAAATATTATGATATATATCTCAAGAAACTATATTTTTTCTTATCCTATGGTTATTTTTGGATAATACAGGTTTTACCTTCATTTACTACTATTTACTTACTCAATAGTTCAAAATGACATTTTAAGAAAAAATATCTTTATTTCTCTATCTAGTTGAAAAAACACCACCTTCCAAAACCACGTTTTTAAAAAAAATTCAAAAAAAGTTTTAAAAATATTAAAATAATTTAATAAATATATTTTTTCACATTTTAATTTTTTTTAAAAATTGTCAAAGAAATATTCTGGTCATTTTCAAAACAAGGAATGTTTTGATTTTACTAAAAATTTGAAATAAATCAATTTTTTATTGTGTAAAGAATGAAATAAATTAACCATAGTCAGGACCATTCTTTGAATGATTCATTTATAGTTTTTTATGTCCGTTTTCAAAGAAAATGATACTGAAAATGTTTTATATTCTTAAAAGTGTTTTTCAAAGTGGAAAGTTTATTTCCCCATGAAATGTTCCATGTAATCTTTCAAAATAATTTTCCATCTAATATGAAATAATTTGATGTAACCTATGATTTACTTGGGATATTATCCAAGGTAACAATTATTAATGTTTTTTTGAATGGATTATTTTTATGATAAAAATATTTTTTGACACCTATTTATTTTCCACTTGTTATACCATGATAAAATGATTGTGAAACCTACTTTTTTTTCCAAAGGATATGATAATCTGAAATGATGGAATGATTTTAAATCCTATTTCTTTTCTATAGGTTATTTAATGATAAAATCATTATAAAAAACATTTCTTTTAATTGGTTTTGATATAGTTGATTTTTATGGAAATTGTGGCACCCATATGTATGATTCTCATTATTTAATGGGTGATAACTATATCTCTCTCCAATTCATTAGGTAAAGATTGATATCTCATGAGATAGGAAGTAAGGAAATGTGGAGTGAAACCAATTTATTAAGGGACTTGTCCACTATAACACTCTTGGGAAAAACCTTGAGTACATTGATTTTTGGGGAACAAACCAATTCCACTATAATTTTCTAAGAAATGAGAATTGATTATTAAGGTAATTATATTCATTTATTATATGTATGCCACAAAGATATGTATTATTCTAATTTTATTTTCTCATGGATCATATTTTTTTATTACATTATGATCCATGTTGTTGTACTTTTCATTTATTAATCATGTTTTAATGATCAAAAATCACGTTACTATTAACAAATATTATTATTATTTACAAATACCTTTACTAATTTCAAATCTTATTACTAATCACAAATATCACTTATCATTTCAATCCTCTGTATTTATGTTTCAAGTTATCTCTTATAATTTATACTGGTTAAGTTCCAATCATCTTATGTATATTACTGTCTATGTCTGAATGTAGATATTTGTCTATGTATAAAGACACCATGAAGCTTGACACAGTAAGACGGACTATGTGAAAGACATAGTCACAGTGAAGCAGACACCGTGAAGTCTAAGTCTCAGACACCGTGACCAATGAGACACCATGACACCATAAGGCAGACACTCTGATTGCCTAAGTGCTAAGACACAGTGAAGGACACACCATGACACGGAGACACCGTGATGGTCATACCGTAAAGGTCATACTGTGAAGGTCATGCCGTAAAGGTCATACTGTGAAGGTCATACCATGAAGGTCATACCGTGAAGGAAACACCGTGAGCCACATACTGTGAAGGACACACCATGAATGAGACACCATTTGGATAACAACTGTGACACCATTTCTTAACATTTTTTCAATATTATTTAAATATTGCTAACGGTCATATTTGATCTGTTTAATGCAATTGATGATGTTTAATGATAGTTTTTGGCATGTCAGGAAATCGTACCTCGTACCTATGAAATGGAAATCATTCTATTGCCGGAGATCAGGGAATATAAGAAAGATTGAGCTATAGTAGAGAAATACGTACCGGAAGAACATTCGTACGCACGAAAGAAACACGAGTGCACTATACTTAATAGAAGATCAATCCTGAAAACAACTAAAGATCACATTACAGGATCTTCAAAGAACTCTCATACATGAAATCCAACTCAAAAAAAGAACACACGAAGAATCAAGAGAACATCTTCACTTGTGAAAGACACAAAGAAGAACCATGACACTCTGTTTTTCGATAAAAAATCATAAAAGGACTCAGAATCATTTCTCCTAAATCCAACACTTCCAGAGATGCACTTCCAATCAGTAGAGCTTTTATAAACTCTTATCTACTCTCTAAGTGATTCATTATTTACTTTTGAGCAGTGTGTGTACCCTGTTTATTTTATACACACATTGTCTCCTATGCTGAACTGGAGGATTTAAAAATCCTCACTCACATCTGTTTTATCTCTTGTGTTTACCACTGTGGATAGTGGTAGAGTTCAAGTGAGACATGGACAGCCTACGTGCTGTTTTCTTTGTTTTCCCATGAATAAATGCGGTAGAGGTCTGAGTACTTGGATAGTTTGTAAATTGTTGTTAACCCTGATCTAGTGTGCGGATCAAATTTATATATAAATTTAAACGGACTAAGTCTCAGATTGAGACTGAACTTCTTGGTTATATCTTCTATGCTATTTTAGTTGAAGTTTGAAGTATACAATATCTAATTTATATTCCGCTGTTGTTACTTTGAAATACAAAACTATTTTAATGTTACTTTGATAGTTAATCTAGAAAGTGTTTGTAACTATTGTAAATCCGTAGATTAGTTTCAAAAGACAATTTAATCTTCTGATTAAATTGACTGAGACCTAATCAATCTTTGAGAACCTAATTAAACCTTTACAGTTTTAAAAATTCACTACAGTTTAGCTGGTTTTTTAAATTGGAGGATTTTAATAGAAATTATTTTTAATAGAAAGTTTAATTTGAAATCAATTCACCTCCTCTCTGAGTATCCACTCCGACCAACATTTCATATTATAGGTTTGTTTTTTAAAAGATTTTCGAAATACTTTGTTTTTCAACTGTGATTATAGTTGTATCTTTAAAGATCTTAAATTTCTGTCAGTTCAAATTTTATCTCTTTAAATATATTTTCTAAAATCTAACTGTGGACAATAGACTAGAGGGTGATGCTACCAACAGGCCACCTTTAATCAATGGTAAAAACTATTCCCAGTAGAAACATAAGATGAAAATACATTTATAAAGTATGGGTTTTAATATCTGGACTGCTATAGAGTCTCAATATAAAATTCTAGAAACTGAAAGAACAACATGGGATGAACATTCTATGAAAGCCTACAATAATTATTATAAATCTATGAATGATTCGTATTGTGCTTTAGGAGATGTGGAATTTAACAGAATATCTACTTGCAAAACTGCCTATGAAAATGGGATACTTTGGGGGTTTCTCCTGAAGGAACAACTAATGTTAAGGAAATTAGATTAAAAACTTATATTTTTAAATATGAAAATTTTAAAATGAAGACTCATGAACCTATTTCTGATATGTATCTCAGGTTCAATGAGATTGTAAACACTATGACCTCACTTGGAAAGGCTGATCCAGCAAAGGAACAAACCATGAGAATAATGAGATGTCTGCCAGACCGATGGAGAGGCACTTCTATTCCAATCAGACAATCATGTGACATTGGTGCTATGCCTGTCAAAGAGCTAATTGGTAAGCTTATGATGTATGAGGAAGAACTCAAGTTGAATAAGGAAGAAGATGATGAACCTAACAGGAATTCAGTGTTATTTAAGTATACTGCTTCAAAGAGCAAGGACATGGAGAACGTTCAAATAC
Organism: Viscum album; assembly: GCA_963277665.1. Taxonomy (NCBI): domain Eukaryota; kingdom Viridiplantae; phylum Streptophyta; class Magnoliopsida; order Santalales; family Viscaceae; genus Viscum; species Viscum album. The sequence continues at coordinate 1,180,212,291 of OY728151.1, read as the reverse complement.
CTACTGAAAGATCAACAAGTGAAAGTTCAGAATCAGACTCTGATGCTGAAATGGCTCAAATAGCTAGAATGTTTAAGAAATTATATAGGAAGAATAAATTCTTAAGAAAATAAAATTACAAAGGAAAATATGACAACAAAGGTCATTGAAAAAAAAGGACTCTAAGAAAGGTGATAAGAGTGATGAAGTTGTTTGCTATGAATGAAAAAGGAAAGGACACATAAAAGTTGACTGTCTGAAACTGAAGTTCAAGAAGAAACATGAATACAAGGGAAGTAAGTACAAAAAATCTATGAAATCTACTTGGAGTGCTTCAGAAGACAACACAAGTGAGTCTGAAGCTTCTGACCATGAAAAGAATCACGCCAATATTTGTTTCATGACCAATACTTCTGAGGAACCTATTTCCCCTATGCTAAATAATTATTAATATGGAACTAATTCTGATTCTGAATATGAAAATATGACTAGTGAGGAACTATTTGAATACTACAATATTCTTGAGGAAACATGTAATGAACTTAAGGAAAAATATAAGTCATTAATGAAACATCATGTTCCCACTGCAAATGTTAAATCTGCCCTTGAAGAAGAAAAAGAAAAGAATAATCAACTGTTAAAGGAAAATAATGAACTGAAAATGTCTAATGAGCAACTGAGAAATGACTTAGAAATGTTCACAAATGGAAAGGATACTCTAACTCAAATTATAGGAAAGAAAGTGGCACTAAAGTACACTGCTGGAATAGGTTACCAACCTGGAAAAAGACAGTTCACTAAAACTAGGTTTATTCCTAAATCTGGACAGAACACTGCTAGTTCATGTTCTAGAAATTCATATGCTTCAACTAGTTATTCTAATAGTTATAGATGAAATAGAGTTTGTATTTAAAAATATTTTGATTCTGTAAAATATATGAGACCCATAAGAAAAATTTAGGTTCCAAAATCATTGATTGCTAACCTGTCTGGACCCAAGAGAATCTGGGTACCAAAATCATTCTCTGTTTAAAACTGTTTTGTAGGAAACCGATTTGAAGAGTTCCCATAAAAATATATGGTACTTGGACAGTAGATGTTCAAGGCATATTTTGGGAGATTATTCATGCTTCTAAAGCTTAATAAAAGTTTATAGAGGCTTTGTCACCTTTGGTGATAATTCTAAAGGAAAGATCATCGACCTAGGCCAAATTGGTAACACTAACTCAGTTTTAATTTCTAAAGTTTTATTTGTGGATGGACTTAAATATACTCTGTTAAGTATTTCTCAGTTATGTGATGATGTATTTAATGTTTTGTTTGAAAATTATTCTTGTAACGTTTTTAATTCTAAGAATGTTTCAGTATTTTCTGCTTTGAGAAATGAAAATGTTTATACAGTTGATTTGAATTCCTTAGCTAAACAAAACATTACTTGTATAAATTATTTTCATAAAGAATCTTTGATTTGGCATAGAATATTAGGAAACTTTAATATACATTCACTTAGAAAACTGACAAGGAAGAACTTGGTTAGAGACTTACCTAAACTTGAGTTTCCAAATGACAATGTTTGTAATCCCTGTCAAAAGGGAAAGCAACAGAAAATCTCTTTCAAACAAAAGAAATAAGTGTCAACTTCTCAACCTCTCGAGTAGGTTCACATGGACTTGTTTGGACCTTCTAGAGTTCCTAGTATAAATGGGAATCTCTATGTCTATGTCTTAATAGATGACTTTTCTAGATATACTTGGGTATACTTCTTAGCTCACAAAAGTGAATCTTGTTATTACTTTATTAAATACTCCAAGTCTGTAGAAAACCTTAGCGGACTTATGATTAAAACCCTGAGAAGTGATCATGGCTGTGAATTTGAAAATCATGAGTTTGACTCCTTTTTCTCACAAAATGGCTATACTCACAATTTCTCTGCCCCTAGGACACATCAGCAGAATGGTGTAGTAGAAAGAAGAAATAAAAACCTTCAAGAAATTACTAGAACTATGTTTAATGAGTATGATCTACCTATTTACTTTTGGGATGAAGCTATAAATACAACTTGCTATATCATCAATAGAGTCTTAGTCAGAACTGTTCTCAAAAATACCCCTTACATACTGTGGAACAATAGGAAAACTAGGTTAGCTACTTTAGAGTATTTGGTTGCAAAGTCTTTATTCTTAATACCAAGGACAATCTCGGCAAGTTTTCTTCTAAAAGTGATGAAGGAATATTTTTAGGATATTCTATAACTAGCAAAGCCTATAGAGTTTTCAATAAGAGAACGACGTGTGTGGAAGAATCTGTTCACATAAAATTTGATGAAACTGATCCACATGAACCTAAAACATCTCTTGAAAATCTTGACGATGTGTTGTGTGTTCTGAACCTTAATGATAAATTCAATGACCCTGCTGTAAAGACAACCAATTCTGGAAATATTTCAGAATCTGCTCCTAATGAACCCGAACCTAGAGAAGAACCTGAAATTTCTTGTCTTATCTTCACTAGATCAACTAGGATTCTAAAGAATCATCCTTTAGATGCTGTTGTAGGAAATCTGGACAGAGGGACAGAGACTAGAGCTTCTCTTAGAAATCAGGTTGAACATCAAGCCTTCTTATCATAGCTTGAACCTAAAAACATTAATGATTCTATTAATGATGAATGTTGGGTAATTGCTATACAAGAAGAGCTCAATAAGTTTGAAAGAAATAAAGTTTGGAAACCTGTTGAAAGACCTAAGGACACTTTCACCATAGGCACTAAATGGGTGTTTAGAAATAATGTAGATGAAGCTGGAAACATAGTTAGAAACAAGGCTATATTAGTTGTACAAGGCTATAGTCAAGAAGAAGGAATTGACTATGAGGATACTTTTTCTCTAGTATCAATATTAGAAGCCATTAGGATTTTACTTTCTTATGATGCACATCTGAATTTTAAACTATATCAAATGGATGTCAAGAGTGCATTCTTAAATGGGTATATAGCTAAGGATGTTTTTTTAACAACCACCTGGATTTACAGACCCTCATTTTCCAAATCATATTTTCAAATTATCAAAAGATTTATTTGGTTTAAAGAATGATCCATGATCTTGGTATGATAGATTAAGTACTTTTCTAATTTACAAAGGTTTTACAAAAGGAATAGATGATTCCACTCTCTTTATAAAACTAATTTTTAAAGATGTTTTAGTAGTTCAAATTTATGTAGATGATATATATTTTGGATCTTAAAAAAATTCACTATGTACTAATTTTTTTTAAAATGATGAAAAACGAATTTGAAATGAATTTAATGGTTGAACTAAAATAATTTCATGGATTTTAAATTTTCAAAATAATGATAGAATTATTTTAACTCAAAGTAAATATACTAGAGATCTTTTAAAACGTTTTGGATTGGATAACACAAAAAGTAGTGACACTCCCATGAGTACCACCTGTAAGTTGGATCTTGATGAAGATGGTAAATATGTTGATCAAACCACTTATAGAGGAATGATTGGAAGTCTAATCTACTAGACTGCTAGTCAACCTGATATTATGTTTTGTGTGTGTATCTGTGCTCGTTTTCATGAAAACCCTAAAGAATCACATTTAAGTGCTGTAAAAAGAATTTTCAAATACCTCAAGCATACACCCAATTTAGGACTGTTCTATCCTAAAGAACAATCATTTGAATTATTTAGTTATTTTGATGCTAATTTTGATGGATATAGGTTAGATAGAAAAAGCACATATGGAACATGTCACTTTTTAGGCAAGTCACTAGTATCATGGTGTAGTAAGAAACATAATTCCGTTGCATTATCTACTGCAGAAGCTAAATACATAGCTGCTGGAAGTTGTTGTGCATGAATGTTGTGGATGAAACACACTTTACTAGACTATGGATATAAATTTAGACATGTACCAATAAATTGTAACAACACAAGTGCTATTAACATTTCAAAGAATCCTGTTTCACATTCTAGGACAAAGCATATTGATGTAAGACATCACTTTTGGAGGGATCATTATCAAAAAGGTGATATCACTTTAGAATTCATTGGTACTGAATCTCAACTTGCTGATATATTCACTAAACCATTAAATTTTGAGAGATTAGACTACATCATACATGATCTTGGTATGATTAATCATAAATAGATATATTACCGGTATTACTATTTAATATTTTTCTATATTTTACTTTATGGTTTCGTGCTTACTATTTCTCAGTTACTGTTTCATGCTTACGGTCTCACAGTTAACACCTTGTGTTCATGTTCTGTCACTTAACTATCTAACCGTGATGGAACAGTTCACTCACTATCTCACCATGACTGCACATAATAGTCACTGTCTCACTGAGATGACCACCAACTGTCTCACCATGACGACAGCTCTTCATCACACCGTAACGCCTACTCACGGTCTCACCGTGAATATTATTTATGCATTTATTTTAATCCATATCATGGTAATTTTTATTTCACCGCTATTTACTTTCCTGTGTTTTTTTTATGATTTTTGACATTCCCAAATGATAAAACAAAAGGGTTTTCATTCGATTCCTCACTCGAGCCCTCTCCTTCTCACTCTATCGAACCCTCTTTACCTTACAAACCTTCTCTCCTTCTCTCTCGCCTGAATCTTCAGTGAATTACATGGATGAAGCGTCCATCTTCACCCTTATCTGAGAAGCATAGCTCTAAGAAGAAGATGATAGCACCAAGGATAGTACTCGAAGGACCTCTAAATATGAACCTTGTAAGCCATACTGTAGTTCCTGAAAAAGAGATCTACCCTGAGTGGCTATTGACCAGAAAGTCTTTAGTCCTGAAAGTATTATGAGAACAAGGATGGATCGAATGGTTCTCTAGACAAGATAGACCTATTTACCCAAGGTTGGTTGCACAATTCAATCAGTATGTAATGTTTTCCTTTAATGCTGGAGAAATCTATATGGTAACAAGTTGGATCAATGGTAAAACATGCTCATTCTCTTCAAGGCTATTGGATGCATGCCTAAGGATTCCTCATGAAGGGATCTGTGATGATTACCAAAGAGACCCTCCTCCTACAACTGACATCTTTGACCTAGAGAATGCCATGGAAATTTTAATTGGAAATGGAACCAAGAGAAGGGCCATAACAGCTGAGTTGGATGGAGAGTCAAGACCGCTGTTCAAATTTTTTCAGAATATGATTAGCCCAAAGAAAGGGTGATTTTGCTGTGATAAAGTATCAGGATGTGTTCCTAATTCATCTAATGAATAATGTACATAAGATAAATCTATGCAAATATGTCATTCACCATATGTGTGAACTGATTAAGGTCACTTCCAAATCCACATCTTTGTTTTACTCAAGGATGATCTCAACCATGCTAGTTGCCAAAGGAGTGGTTGGAACGAATGAGGAAGTAATTATGGATTTTGATTTTTGTTTGTCAAAACCTACCATCAAAAGGATGAAAATAAATTGGAACCCTTGGAAGAAGCAATGGGTTGAGGATAATGATCAGCTGTATAAGAAGTATAATCCTATTGAGTATCCAAAAGGCCAAAGAATATTACTGATCCTGGTTTGGAACCCGATGAAGTGGATGAATAATTAGATGCTGAAGAAGAAGAGGAAGATGTAGCTGAAGTACCTCAAAAGGAAGCAGCTCCTGTTGAGAAAGAAAGGACTGCTATCCCTGCTGATGTTCCTGAAGTAACTCTTAGACAAGAGGCTGAAATACTTCTTAGAGAAAAAGTTTTTGTTGAAAAGGAAAGGGCTGTTGACCCTTCTGTTGTTCTTAAAGAACAAGAACCTCCTGCTCCAATAGTTTATGCTAACCTAGAAATTCAGTCTGAGGCTGCAATTTATTTTCTTATCCTTGAGCCTGTGATAGAAAACCTCCCTACTGAAAAGAAAGCAAGTCTGGAAGCCCAACCTGTGGAACAGTCGGTTCTTGAGTACATACCCTCTGCTGAGGAGAGGATGGAAATTTCATTTTAGTTGGAAAGGAAAGAAATGGATTAGGAGAATAGAGTTGATCATGTGGATATTGATCATGATGTTGAGCCTATAGTTTCTGAATTGGAAGCACATGGTGAGGGGGAGGAACCTCAAAACCTTGAGATTGATGAAGCTGGTTCTGCTGAAACCTCTCAACCAACTGTGACATATTCTGTGTATACTTGGTATGAGTTACCAAGCTTTTATGATGTAATTGAATCATAGAAAGTGATTAGAACTAGAATGGATCTCTCTTATTTCTTTCAATTGAAGTCAGTCACACACCCTGAACCTCAACCTCAACATCAACCTGAATCAGAATCTGAAACTGAAATTGACTCTGAACCTGAGCCTCTCCCTGAACATGCACCAGAACCTGAACCACTTTATTCAACTGAATCCTTATCTAATCAGAAATATTTTTTAAATAAAGAATATTTGGAGGTCTTTGGAGAGACTATCTTAGCTGGAGTGGAGAAGATTATGTCCTTTCAACCTCGTCCTGTGAGTCAACTAAGTCTGGAAGATGCCTCGATTCTTTTGAAAAATATTATTCTGCATATTCAACCCAAAATGATCCCTAAAATTCAATAAGTAAGGGTTGAAAATAGGTTTCTTAGTACTTATGTTGCAACTTTGAATGGTATGGTGGAAAACCATAAAAAAGAATTGTCTTCAAGATCAGAGCCTTCTCCTACTCCTGCTCCTGCACCTGTTGCTACTTCTCCTGAACCTTCTGTTTACAACATTTCTCGAGACATTGTGTCCCAAATGCATCCCTATCTATTATGTTTTGATGAAAATATTGTATAAAGACACACAAAGATGCTGCAACACATGAGAGAGCTTGTATAGAATCTGAATAATCTTACAGATGAATACACTGGATGTCTTCAAAAGGTTTTGAAACATCTCAAAGCTCTAACAGTAGATATCAAGGCTTCTCCTCCCTCTGGTAAGACCTCCACACCTTCTTTGGATGATTCTCTTCTTAGATCCATAATCAAGGAAGAAATTCATAATGCTTTCAGTGGCTTCGATCTGTTTCCTTTGTCAGGAGTAGTTAAGAACAGTGATAGAGCACTTGATCTCGTTCAGTTTCATTCCAAGATTGCCAATGATGCTCAATAGGAGATCACCAAGAAGATATATTTGTATCTCAATTGGATTTACTCCAAATATGATATAAAAATCACTTTAAGTATCTTGTGTAGAATCTGAAAATCCTTCCAGTGACTCAAGCTTTCAAAACTCATGTTCAGAAACTCACTGAGTTCACCAGATTATTGGATAAATTCATGGAGAATAAAGACGATTTTGAAAAGTCTATGAAATATGGTGGAGAAATCATTACTGATTTCACAAATCTTCTGAATCCATATCTTCATGTGCAGAGTACAGCTATAGTTTCACCAGCTGCTTCCCCTCTCCGACCAGGTCTACCTACCCTAACCTCAACTACTATGTTAGTCAGCCAAGCCCTTTCTCAGATCAGACCAATAATTCTAGACCAACCAAAGAATAGATCTTCTATTACTCCTTCTTTGGATCCATCTATTTTTGAAGGTCTAACTTTACCTTATTTGCCTACTACCTCTATTCCTTCTTCCACATCAGCAACTAATAAAGACAAATAGAAGGCCACATCCAGAAGAAGTCTAGTGACTACTTTCTTTTTGATGTGGATGTATTTTATTTTTGTACATCTACTGTATGCTGTATTCTAACCATTTTTAAATAAATCTGTATTGTTTCACTCTCTTCATTTCAATTTTTGATAATTGCAAAAGGGGGAGAATAAACAGGAGAAGTTAAATGGAGAAGAAAAAGTTATGTGTTAGTCTATATGCTATTTTTATCTAAAGTTCAATTATTTATTTTACTTTATCTGTACTTGATTTGCGATCATCAAAAAGGGGGAAATTGTTGGACTCCTCATGTGTTAATCATGTTTTAATGATCAAAAATCTCATTACTGTTAACAAATCTTGTTATTATTTAAAAATCCCTTTACTAGTTACAAATATTGTTACTAATCACAAATCTCACTTATCTTTTCAACAATCCGTATTTATGTTTCAAGTTATCTCTTATACTTTATACTGGTTAAGTTCTAATAATCTTATGTATATTACTGTCTAAGTCTGAATACAGATATTTTTCTAAGTATAAATACACCGTGAAGCTTGACACACTGAGAAAGACCGTGTGCAAGACACAATCACAGTGAAGCAGACACCGTGAAGTCTATGTCTTAGACACTGTGACCAATGAGACACCGTGACACCGTAAGACAAAAACTCTGATTGCCTAAGTGCTAGGACACACTGAAGGACACACCATGACACAGATACACCATGAAGGTCATAGAGTAAAGGTCATACCATGAAGGTTATACCATGAAGGTCATACCATAAAGGTTATACCGTAAAGGTCATACCGTGAAGGTCATACCATGAAGGACACACCGTGATCCACATACCGTGAAGGACACACCGTGAAGGAGACAATGTTTGCATAAATACTATGACACCGTTTCTTAACCTTTTGTTAATATTATTTAAATATTGCTAACAATCATATTTGATGTGTTTAATGCAATTAATGATATTTAATGACAGTTGTAGGCATATCAGGAAACCGTACCTCGTACTTGTGAAAAGGAAATCATTCTATTGCCGGAGCTCAGGGAATATAAGGAACATTGAGCTGTAGTAGAGAAAGACATACCAGAAGAACATACGTACGCAAGGAAGAAACGAGAGTGAACTATACTGAACAGAAGAGAAATCCTGAACACAACTGAAGAACACATTTCAAGATCCTCAAATAACTCTCATGCGTGCAATCCAACTCAACTGAAGAACACATGAAGAATCAAGAGAACATCTTCACTTGTGAAAGACACCAAGCTGAACCACGACACTCTGTTTTTCGAAAGAAAATTCAGAAAAGGACTTAGAAGCATTTCTGCTAAATCCAATCAGTCCATAGTTACACTGCTAGTCACTATAGCTTTTCTAAAGTCTTATATACTCTCTAAGTGATTCATTATTTACTTTCGAGAAGAGTGTGTACCCTGTTTATTTTACACACACACACACTGTCTCCTGTGCTAAACTAGAGGATTTAAAAATCCTCACTCACATCTGTTTTATCTCTTGTGTTTCCCACTATGGATAGTGGTAGAGGTCAAGTGAGACCTGGACAACATGTGTGCTGTTGTCTTTGTTTTCCCACGAATAACTCTGGTAGAGGTATGAGTACCTAGACAGTTTGTAAACAGTCGTTAACCCCGATCCAAGATGTGGATCAAATTTATATATAAATTTAAGAGGACTAAGTCTCAGCTTGATACTAAACCTATTGGTTATATATCTTGTGCTATTTTAGTTTATGTTTAACGTATACAATATATAATTTATATTCCGCTTCTATTACTTTTAAATACAAAACTATTTTAAAGTTACTTTGATAGTTAATGTAGCAAGTGTTTGTAACTACTTTAAATCAGTAGATTAATTTCAGAAGCCAATTTAATCTTCCGATTAAATTTACTGAGACCTAATCAATATTTGAGAACCTAATTTAACCTTTACAGTTTTACAAATTCACTACAGTTTAACTTGTTTTATAAATTGGGGGATTTTAATAGAAATTAATTTTAACAGAAATTTTAATTGGAACTCAATTCACCCCCTTCTTGAGTATCCACTCCGACCAACACATGTCTTATGAAATACCATAATATATTCCATGACTCAATTTTATTATCTATTATATGCATTTTGTGGTTTTCAAATGTTATTCTCATGTTCTCATACCTTTATGCTTATGTTATTTTGATATCTCCCTTGTTGACCCTTATAGGTCTTTTAATATCACCCTTTCCAACATCTCCTTTCCCATGGTTATGAAGAAAGGTTTTATGTAAGGTATGTCTATGAAGAGTATTATGTGGGAAGATATTTTTTAGTGATGTTGAAATTTTTTCTTAAAATAAGAATATTGTGTTTTATGTTTCCAAAGGAACTATAAATTTATGATCCTTAGGTCTGTTTTTTTAATTTAATTAATATTCATATAAAAATATGTAATATTTATGTATTACATGTTTGGGTATTTACATTAGCATCTTGGTTAATGCATGATTACTCAACACTTGATTGTTTCAGTGTGCATTTAATTATTATAATGACAAATACAAATATTTATTTCTTCACATTATGTGAAGAATGAATTGATTGTGTCATACTGGGTTTATACCCACACCCTGTATGATAATTTTTATGAGTGCGTATATATCAGGGTCCAGGATCTAGCTAAGAGAAAGGGCCCTACAAAGGGGAGTTGATTTGGTGGAGCTTAGATAATAGAGGAGTTTCCTTGATAGAATTCAGACTATTTCTACAATGTTTTAGTCCCTTTTCTTTCTTATCATTCATTAGATGACCTAAAAAATTGGGGTTCCAGGGATTGTTATATTATTTTACCTTTCATGCCATTATTTATAGTATTCCATTATTGATTTAGTTTTCAATGTGTTTATCTATGGTTATTTACTTTTGTTTTACATTAATTATGATGTATGGATATTGTTACTAATGGTATAGCCACCCAAAATCAGTATCGTAACCCCTGATTCTAGTTATAATACTCCTACATATGAGGATGCACACATGAGGTCATATAGGACTCTGACCCAAACAAAGTGATTTGGGTTAGAGAATTAAAAATGGATATATAAGAATTTGTTTTAATTATTTCTTATATTTAGGATTGGTACAAAGAAGATAGGTTGTGTGGATCTAGTGTAGGGGAGTCACATAAGTACATGTCCAACTCTTATTGTTACAAAACTTCGAGTTACCGAAGATGGGATTTTTGTTTTGGTTTTAAATTTTAAAATTTACCTATTTCACCTCTAGTGATGTACATGATATTTCTATTATCATTTTTTAATTTTTAGTGTGTTCATACATCATTACTATTCACACAAGGTCACATGAAAACTATATTATTTCTTATAATACAGAGTAATTTAATTAAATAAAGGTCATCAGTAATCTATGGTATGTGTTTCTATGATAAATATTTACATAATTTTAAATTAATTGAACTGTGCATGATATATTTATTATAAGTATTTCATTGGGAATAATTTGAATGTATTGGAGGCTTGATTTAATCCCTTGGTGGTTATAAGGGGGTTGTGTATTTTAGAGTTGGATAGCCACTTAGGATGAGTGTTTCAATAGTGATATTTTTTTATTCTTTAAATTTTTTGAGTTCTGAATCTATTCAGTATATTACTGAAATTTATAATAAGTGGTTTGGAATTTTAGATTACTTTTCCACAACATCTTCTGGAAATATCACTTAGAGAAGTTTTCATAGTCCACTTGTAAGTAAGGTGACTCCAATAGATCCTCCAGACATGCAGGAGGGAACATCAGAGATTGATCTAATATGCTCTCCAATGGTTAAAGCATCGTAAAACATTTATCATGGATTATTTTTAATATTTCCTATTCATGTCAGAGGATCTCACCGGATGATGGCCAATTATTATTTTTAATTATAGCTTCATCATCCCCCATCTTTCTAGATTTTTGGAGGAAACCAAGATATTATTGTTTGAATTGATGTCATCAAGGGAATCATTATTCTAGTAAAGAATCCATAGGATAGATGAGTTAATATATCTAGAATTACACTTTAATGACCCACAAGAAGGTAGTTTAGAATAAGGAACTATACTTGAAATGTTGAGGGTATAAGTCAAATGATCATCAAGGACCTATTCATTGAGAATTTTTCCCAAATATTCTAATGATATACCTATCCCAATAGTTTAAGAATAATTAGTATTAAATGATGTTTTTATTTATCAATTATTCCCATTTTAATGATTTTCTTCATGGTTCTTTTATTTTGGTTGGGAATGAGGCACATAAGGATTTAAATTTATAGATTGGTGTGTAACTATAGTTGAGGTTCTAGGTTAGGAATTTAAACATGAGGAAATACTCATAGGTGTTTGACAACTATATCATAATTGAGAAGTTACTAGTAGAGTAAAAAGTAGAATTTCCTCTTATAGTAATCAATATACTAATGAGTGACATCACTACCAATATTGTAGGTGACTATTATTTCAATATGAATATGAATTATTAGGATAGAAACCTAGGTGGCAGTATGTATCCGGAGAAAAGAAAAAGTTCTTCAACTCCTTATATGGAATGGTTTCTTGTTAAATGTTATAATTGTGGATGGTAATGGAATTACCTAAAGTTATATCCCAATCATATTAAATATTTCAATAAAAATAGAAATATGGGTCACCTTATGTGTATTTTTGTGAAGGAAAAATGGTTAGGTTCTAGGATATCATCCCCTGAAATAGAAACATAACATTAGTATAAGATGAATAATTCATAGAATTCTATGTCCCAAGAGATTCACCATCCTCAAGGGAAGGGTCATGGATCAAAATAAGGTATGGTTTATGAGGTGGAACATATTTCAGAGGATGGTGACGTGTGAAATTATATAGTTAGAGATAAGTTTATGATTACATCATTAAATTTTAATGTATTTTAATATATGTTCTTCCTGTTCTATTGTATCTACAAAATTCATTACATAGTTTGAATTTTTCTATTATGTTTTCTTCAAAATATATTTCCCTTGATACATCATTGGGGAAGGAGGCAAACTGTCTTTAGAGATGTTTAGAGTGTCCTATAGCAGTTACCGGCTACATATATTTATGGTATTTTATGTTCTTAGAGTTGAATATTTTTTATATGATTTTCATCATCAACTGGTTGACCGGTATTAAGGCACATATCAACTGCTACATAAGATGATTATCCTTTATTATTCCTTAGGTGTAGAAGTTTGTTTTAATTATTTAATTGTATTTTGGATATGGTAGAATAGGACTAGTCCTAAATTAGTTTCGATCTATTATATCAAAGGTAGCAATCATGGTTCTCATGGAAGAATAGAAAGTATCTTCCTCAAATTTTTATCCAGTGGTGTACCATTACAAGGACGAGTTCCCAGAAAATTTCTTAGCACAATATCATGATAAAGGAATTGATTTACAGATCTAACTCATGCTCGTAGTGTAGCCCATATAGATCCATTTTTATCGTATGGTATTGACAAAGTTGAAGAAAATAAAGGTTCATATTTAGGATATAAAGGAAATGCTATTTATATGATTTAGAAAATATTCATAGGGTGATCTAGTTTTGGTCACTAAAAAGCTATATAGGGTCCATTATTTGTTCTTAAACAAGAAAAAATAATAATCAGTACACAATAAAGAATAGGTAACCATTACAAATGATAAATTATTTGTTTGATTAGTTGATTTGATCCCATTGTTTCTCCAAGATGGACCAGTAATCAACCTATAACCATCTATCTGTTAGAGAAGATGATATACCTAATACAATGTTCAGAATAAGGTATAGATTGTATGAGTTTTTTTTTCTTTTCTTTCAGATTGATTAATGCTCTAATTTTGTTTATGGCTCTCATGAAAAAGATATTCCATTCATATCTTGACTCTTTTCTCATTTTATTTGTTGATGATATCATCATATACATGTAGACCCCTGAGATTCATGTAAGGAACCTTGAGATTGTATTGATTATACTTCGAGCACATTGAACTTATACAAATTCGTAAATGTGTCACATTTCTTTATAGGAGGTTTGATTATTATGCAAGGTATTTTTGAGTCCATAATATCAGTTGATCTAGAGAAGGTAGAGGCAGTGATATCTTGCAAGCACCTTAGTATTGTGTTTGAAATTTGGAGTTTCCTGGGTATTTATGGGTACTACATATGGTTAATTTATGATTTCATTCATTTATAAACACCCAAATAACCTGAAATTGGTGAAGTTAGAGTAGATATATTAGTGAGAATACATCTTCAAGGAGTTGAAGTGGATATTGATATAAGTTCATATATTGAGCTTACCTGATATTGGTATTGGATATGGTATTTACTTTGAATTATACAGTTGTTTGTTTGGGATGTTTTTTTATGTTGATAATAATTTAGTTTAATATGGGTATCATCTCCTATGACATCAGGGGTGGAAATAACTTATACATGAATTGGAGTTTATGATTGTGGTCCACGTCCAAATGTGTTAGCTCAATTATCTCTTCAGTGAGAGTTCATTCATTTAAACAAACCATATATGATTGTGGTATAACTTATCTCAATTGGACTTGAATCTACTGTAGAGGTGTTGGGTTCAGTATTTATAAACAATCAAAATTGGGATGGACTATTCTCCTCGAAAGGTCAATATTGTTGTAGATTTTCTTATTTTTAATTCAAGGGTTCTTTGAGAGAGCCCTTCACATGAATAATATATAAAGATGAGTTTTTTTGGATAAATGGTTGGTCGATGCATATGACTATCAAATTTTAATGAAATTTTCAACATTATTTATTAAGCCATCATTAGTTGTCCAGGTGAAATCCAACAAGGATTCATATTCTAAGTGCTTAGTACTATGGGAATGGCGATAAAGGAATGATACAATCCCAAGATTGACCTTTAATAGTGATTTTCTGTAACGCCCCGACCCCAGTTACCCAGAGTCGGTGCATTATTACATTACATTGGCATGATCACAAGAAAGATCAAATCTCGAAAGACCGGTTGGTTTAGTAGCCTTGGAAACACTAGATATATTCATAAAGTATTACATCTTAAAGTGAAAAACTACTACAACAACATAATGTCTCCATAGTCCACACTATTATCACCTCATAATATCCCTGTAGGTCATTCATAACTTACTTCTTCACATCCTGGGAAAAATAAAACATAGAAAAGGGGTGAGCTCAAATACCCAGCAAGGATAACAATATAGCAGAAACTTTCCAAAATAAGAATAAACATTTAAGGCAATGTATAACTAAAACAAAAGCCTTTTAAACATGAAATTCAACGTAGTATGGTAGAAGTAAAATTAAATAATGCCATTTACTTATTCACATGGATATTCTACTAATCGAATAATCACATGCAATATCAATAACCACTTTCATAACGATGGAATGCATAATGCCAGACTATCATAACCACATAGCTAAGGCCTCGTGCCAAGACTAAAATAAGATTTTTCCAAGGCCTTGTGCCAAGACACTAGTTTGTCTCATGAGACCTACCGATGCATCGAGAAGCTATAGCGGGCTCCACCCGTCACATACTAAGTCCAATGCATTCCCATATGAAAAGGTTTAAACATAACATAAAAATTCGTATTAAAACTAGCATAAGAAATGTCAATACTTTCATCATAAAATATGAATGGAATAAAAATAGCACATCCACAGTAAAACATATCAAAAAACCTTCAATACAATATAGAAGTTTGGTATCTTAATAAATCAACTACAAATAAGCATAAAATCCATCAAAGGATGTTGACATAGATGAAATCAAAACTCTTTTTAGAGAAATATCTCTTTCTATTTTGAAATCATTTAAGAGTAATATATTTATAAAATAATACATTTTCTTTGAAAATATTCTTATAAGCTTGTAAGGGAAGCTTTGACGTTTTTATAACAGCGGAAAATAGCCGCACCCGCCGTATAAGTTAAAAAAACATTCTTACCTTAATTTTGTCGAAAAGGTTAAAAAGCACCTTATTTGGAAAACGACGGAAAGATTCCTTTATAAAACTCTTATAAAAAGTCAAAAAAGGGTATAAATGACTTTAAACCATATTCTTGTAAATAGTAATAATGTTTTGAAATACATTTTTAAGAAACATGGATGTGGATGATAAAGAGATCCGAGTAGATTATTACATATAAACAACCTCGGACAATGAAGAGATTGTGAAATAACCCCTACCTTTAACTTTTCCTTGGTTGAGGGTAGGTTAAACTCCTGTATAATGGTGAAATAATTGTTATTAACTTATACAAGAATCATATATATTAATATGATATCATATATGATCTTTTAATAGTGATTTGTTAATAATAACTTAGTATTATTATTGTTTCGGGTGTTAACTTACTCATTTTCTCTTTATATGTTTTATTAAGTAAGACATGTTTTTCAGGGATAGGTTGTATCTTAATCATATCCATAATGATATCAAGTCCTTAGATACTATTATTAATCATCAAATGAGAATTATACTTGAATGGATATGATGGAGAATGAATCTCATCACGTTCGTGGAGACGGTAGTCCGTACGTACGCACGAGCGACAATATCATTATTTTGATATTAAAATAATATATAATTGGATGGAATATCATATATACAGAATAATTATCATGTTAAATTTATTATTTACATGAATTACACATCATTATTATACCCATCCAAATAATAATTTATTGAATAACAATTACACCACGACGTGGAGACGGTAAGCCGTACGTACGCACGTATGGTGACATGTTATTCAAAGGATGGATAGAATACTGAATATGGTTGTACCATATTTATAATATCATCGTAGTATATATATGATACTGGAGTTATTATTTTAGAATGGTAACAACAAAGGAAGAAGAAGTGGAAGAAGAAAGGAACTTGGAAAAGGGTGGTGAAATCATTACCTCTTCTTCGGGTTCTTCCTTTTGATTTGATCAAAATGGCTACTTAGGTTGGCTTTCTGATCAATCTAATGCCTCTAGGTTGTAGTGAGGGAAGTTGGGAGAGTATTTGGGAAGAGTGTGGCCGAACCAAAAGGCTTTGAAGGTGTGAATAAATGAGAAGGAGGAGTGCCCTTTTATAAGAGGGGTGAGGGGCACCTTTGGAAAAGCTAGAAATATTAATTGATAATAATTTCATATTCGGTATCTAATGGCTCCAAAGTTTATTATTTAAATGTTAAGGTGGGGATATGTCGAAAACCATTCAACCAATAGAATTTAGACAGGTTTGGGTCATTATATTAACCTTATGTTTTTGTTTTAACTCTTAGTTAATTAGTTTGACATTTACCATGTCACTTAGTATTTTTATATTATATTGTTAATAAACTTACTATATACATAAAAGCAACCCCCAAGTGGTCCATTAATGACATAAATATCATGATATAAGTATCTTGGCCAACCCTTAGATTTTTATGAATTTAATATCAATTGATAATATAATATTTGTTTTAAAAACTCTTTTATGTCAATTTTGACACTATTCAATAGTTGATTTTTTTGAAACTCATAACAAAATTATTACTTCAAAAAAAGTCAATTAAATCAATACTAATATGTAATATTATCCTAGAAAATTAGTTTAATTCATTAAAAGTCTCAGATTATATATATTTGGTATTTATAATATCAATTATTTTAATTTGTCACTATTATGGTAATTACTGCATCATCATTGTGTCATAAATGAATTAAATTATTTAAAGTCTAAAAATTATAAATAAAATATCATTATGTAGGAAAGCTTTTTAGATTTCTAATTAAGGTTTATAGTCGAAAATACAACATATATAACCCTATGTAAAAATTTGTTTTCTAAAAGATATATGTTTATGTCATTTTTGTACTTATTTTAACTTAATTAAAATAAAGTGTCCCTATCACCTACAAGTGGATTCATGGGGTTCCAAAATCGACCCAAAGATGCCTATGGTCGAACATGTATCCACCAATAAGGTTAGGAAACGTTTTAGGGTAATTTAGTATTATTATAATATTATTTTTTAACACTTATTTACCGGATTTACCCTTAACCATGGTAAATAAAATATTTACCGAAGTAATTATTCAAATTGTTTAAAAATAAAAGTTACCTATTTACACAATTTGAAAATCCTGATTCCAAATATGTAATCCATTTTTCCAAATTCAAAACATTGAAATGGCCGAAATTAATTTAAAATTAATTCCCGTTGTTAAAACAAAAAGCGTGTTTTTAAGAGATAATAACTATCAAAGGATTGACACTTGTTTATGTCCGGTTTAATTGTAAAATTATATCCAATGACCAAAATTGTATTAAATGGTAAAAATATATTCTAAATATACTTTAAAACCACTCAAATTAATTATTTATCACTTTTAATTAATTTGATTAAAAAAGTTGTTTTTAATTAAAATTTAGTAATTTTCACTATTCATCAAAATATTAAAGTTATCCAAAAAGTACCAAAATTTCACCTTAGGCTAAATTCGATATTTCGAATCCAAAAATGAAGTCCATTTTGAGATATAAAATTTCAAGATGTAGGTATTAATATTTATAGCGGCTAGTTTGATCAGTTGTGGTGTGTGTTAAAACTCGAAGTTGCGTACAACACACGCTACTGTATTATTCAAAGGAAAGCGTACCGTGGAAGCATGGGATGTTTCATTTTAAATTTAGTTTAAAATATTGTATTTAAAAAGTATTCACTATTAAAAGTTGATAAAAGTGCAATACTGAAAATGAATTTGTTCTTGCATTATGTCTAAGAAACTCATAATATGGATTCTAAAATTATAAGGTTATATTAGTTTAAAATTTAGTTAATACTATTCATAACCTCTTTTTAATGGCTTTTTTGGTAAGTCATGCTGTGATTGAACTCGGTGTTGCGTGTAGAGCAAGTTATTGAATTATTTTGAATAAATAACACACTATGAAATCTTGGGGTGTTACATTCTCCCCTCCTTCATTAAATTGCGTCCTCGCAATTTGAAATTGTTCTTCAAAAATAAAAGGTTGAAAATAGAAAATATCTTTGTGGGAAAACCCACATCGGAAATTAGGTTACAAAAATTTAGTCTTAATGTGAGTAAAAGAGAAATGAAAGGGTCACCACCAAATTATGATCTCAATTAGGAGAACATTGGTGGCAATTAGAGACATATAATTGGAGGAAAATGTAAATATTTATAGGTAGTGATTGAGTTCATCAATCACAAACAAGTGTAAAATTGTGGTCCTTAAATTCATCAGTCTATGATGATTTGAAATACCATCGGTTCAACAAAACAAAGGGTATTAGGATAACAAATTTTGGTTTCAGGATTCCTAAAATAAAGTATAAGAATTAATTTCTTCATAGAATAAGAGAAGAAGAAAAATATATTCTTGACAAGTAGAGTTCTATCTTTTAACTAATTTCTACCAAAAACTCATCTTTCACACTAAAAGATAATAGAACGAAAAAAGATATTATATTTATCCTATTCGTATAGGGTTCCAAAAAAACGAATTTATAATTCATCTACCAGATCTTTTAAAAAAAACTACATTATTTAATCCTGGACATCACGTGGGTCAGTGGTAGGTGATACACCCTTGTCACCCTTCGGTTGTGGGTTCATGTCTTGCGGCCTTGCCGGACGCGACAGGTTGTCGCCTGACCTCCGGGTTGTCCTTTTATGACAATCCAAAATAATCCAAACTAGAACTATCCAAAATACTTCAGCCAAAATTTATAAGGAAGGTAAACACAATGAAGATCCTTTTTTTTCGCGTAATAACATGTGATCACCTTCGTCATGTATTCTTTTAAAACACTGCAACATCATGAATTATCATAAAACCTTATTGATTACATTCATGATCCCTTATTCCTTATAGAATAATAGGTATACTCCTTCAATCCAAAATTTTTGTAAACCCCAACAATGATGGAATATAAAAATCATTAATCAGTTTCAAGGTAGTCAAGAATATCCAATATAATTTATCCAAAACAATAATGTATTATTCTAAAATCACTACCTCGGTATCAGAACCATATTATGTTTTATCTTTCTCTCTACCATATATTTTCCAAAGAAAATAACCTGCTATTGAGTCACTTTTCTTTGTTCCACACAATCTCAAGTCCATAATGAAATAGTACTGCAGTACAATCCTTATATACTCCATAATTATTATAACAAGTACATTGTTGATACAACACTCAAATGACATAATCAACATAAGAACTCTAATCATTCATTTTCATCTGTGGTAGTATCATAACTTTATTATTATCCAATAGCATCATTTGCGGAATAGTCTGATGACTGGGACATAGGTTCGCGTAGTGTCCAAAATCCTTGCAAATGAAGCATTGTACATTCGAAACCATTTTCTTACCCTTGCAGTCACAAACTTTGTGCCCTTTTCCTCCAAACTTATAACAAACTCCCATTCCTTTCAGGTAAGATCCAGGGTGTTTCTTCCCACAGTTATCACATATGGGGAAATTCTTCTTTTCCCTCTTCCCTTTACCCATCTTTATCTCTTCCTTCCTTTTCTTCTCTTGATTCCCATCAAAGCCATAGGACTCAATAAACTCTTTACTTATCTTATCAACACATGATATTATTTATTCATATGATGATAATACATGGGAGACTATTTCTCTTACAAATTCTGGCTTAAGACCATGAAAGATATGATCCTTCTTTCTCTTTGGATCATGTGCATTGCTGGAGTTCTCATTCCTTCTACTGGGCGTCTTATCAACACATGATATTATTTTTTCATATGATGATAATACATGGGAGACTATTTCTCTAATAAATTTTGGCTTAAGACCATGAAAGATATTATCCTTCTTTCTCTTTGGATCATGTGTGTTGCTGGAGTTCTCATTCCTTCTACTGGGTGCCATTTATAAATAATGGAATACACTAGATTAGTTTATGAATAACAATACCTAATCCCAAACTTGTAAAACACATAACATAAATTAAATAGTTTATGGATATAATCCATAATCATAAAAATGTCTCCTTTGAGGAAGTATATAGTCATAAACCCTTCATAATGGTTTCTAAAGAAAATGAGAATTATCCTAAGCATATCCCCCGGGAGTGTCGTAACCAAGAGTGCAGCAAGGCCCGTTGTCGTGCACCAGTTCCCGTTCGAGTCTAGCTCAAAGCGGTGTTTTCGGGTTTTACCCCTAGGTACATCTGTTCCAGAGCTGCCTCTACCTGCTTGTATCCAGATAGGGATGTATTTCTTGGAAAACTCAAAAAATCTCTACAATATCAAAATTCTAGGAAGTTCTTCTATACTAATCCTCAAGGTCTATCTTAGGTCTATGTGCTCTAATCAGAGTTTATCTAAATATAGCTTCCAAGGTTTGTACTAAACTTCCTCTGATAACAACTGTAACGCCCCGAACCCAGTTACCCAGAGTCGGTGCATTATTACATTACATTGGCATGATCACAAGAAAGATCAAATCTCGAAAGACCGGTTGGTTTAATAGCCTTGGAAACACTAGATATATTCATAAAGTATTACATTTTAAAGTGAAAAACTACTACATCAACATAATGTCTCCATAGTCCACACTATTATCCCCTCATAATATCCCTGCAGGTCATTCATAACTTACTTCTTCACATCCTGGGAAAAATAAAACATAGAAAAGGGGTGAGCTCAAATGCCCAGCAAGGATAACAATATAGCGGAAACATTCCAAAATAAGCATAAACATTTAAGGAAAAGTATAACTAAAACAAAAGCCTTTTAAACTTGAACTTAAATATATAATGGAAAAAGTAAAATGAAATAATTCCATTTACTTATTCACATGGATATTCTACTAATCTAATAATCACATGCAATATCAATAACCACTTTCATAATGATGGAATGCATAATGCCAGACTATCATAACCACATAGAGAAGGCCTCGTGCCAAGACTACAAATAAGATTTTTCCAAGGCCTTGTGACAAGACACTAGTTTTTCTCATGAGACCTACCGATGCATCGAGGAGCTATAACGGGCTCCACCCATCACATACTAAGTCCAATGCATTCCCATATGAAAAGGTTTAAACATAACATAAACATTCGTATTAAAACTAGCATACGAAATGTCAATACTTTCATCATAAACTATGAATGGTATAAAAATAGCACATCCACAGTCAAAAATATCACAAAACCCTCAATACAATATAGAAGTTTTGTATCTTAATAAATCAACTACAAATAAGCATAAAATCAATCAAAGGATGTTGACATAGATGAAATCAAAACTCTTTTTAGAGAAATATCTCTTTCTATTTTGAAATCATTTAAGAGTCATATATTTATAAAATAAAACATTTTATTTGAAAATATTCTTATAATCTTGTAAGGGAAGATTTGATGATTTTATAATGGCAGAAAATAGCCACACCCACCGTATAAGTTAAAAAAAACATTCTTACCTTAATTTTGTCGAAAAGGTTAAAAAGCACCTTGTTTGGAAAACGACGGAAAGATTCATTTATAAACCTCATATAAAAAGTCAGACAAGGGTATAAATGACTTTAACCCATATTCTTGTAAATAGTAAAAATGTTTTGAAATACATTTTTAAGAAACATGTATGTGGATGATAAAGAGATCCCAGTAGATTATTACGTATAAACAACCTCAGATAATGAAGAGATTGTGAAATAACCCTTAACTTGAACTTTTCCTTGGTTGAGGGTAGGTTAACATCCTGTATAATGGTGAAATAATTGTTATTAAATTATACAATAATCATATATATTAATATGATATCATATATGATCTTTTAATAGTGATTTGTTAATAATATTTTAGTATTATTATTGTTTCGGGTGTTACCTTACTCATTTTCTTTTATATGTTTTATTACGTAATCCATGTTTGTTAGGGATAGGTTGTATCTTAATCATATACATAATTATATCAAGTCTTTAGATACTATTATTAATAATAAAATGAGAATTATACTTAAATGGATATGATGGAGAATGAATCTCATCACGTTCGTGGAGACGGTAGTCCGTACGTACGCACGAGCGACAATATCATTATTTTGATATTAAAATAATATATAATTGGATGGAATATCATATATACAGAATCATTATCATGTTAAATTTATTATTTACATGAATTACACATCATTATTATACCCATCCAAATAATAATTTATTGAATAACAATTACACCACGACGTGGAGACGGTAAGCCGTACGTACGCACGTATGGTGACATGTTATTTAAAGGATGGATAGAATACTGAATATGGTTGTACCATATTTATAATAACATCCCAGTATATATATTATACTGGATTTATTATTTTAGAATGGTAAAAACAAAGGAAGAATAAGTGGAAGAAGAAAGGAACTTGGAAAAGGGTGGTGAAATCATTACCTCTTCTTCGGGTTCTTCCTTTTGATTTGATCAAAAGGGCTCCTTAGGTTGGATTTCTGATCAATCTAAGGCCTCTAGGTTGTAGTGAGGGAAGTTGGGAGAGTATTTGGGCAGAGTTTTGCCGAACAAAAAGGCATTGAAGGTGTAAAGAAATGAGAAGGAGGAGTGCCCTTTTATAAGAGGGGTGAGGGGCACCTTTGGAAAAGCTAGAAATATTAATTTATAATAAATTCATATTCGGTTTCTAATGGCTCCAAAGTGGATTATTTAAATTTTAAGGTGGGTATAGGTCGAAAAACATTAAACCAATAGAATTTAGACATGTTTGGGTGATTATATTAACCTTATCTTTTAGTTTTAACTCTTAGTTAAGTAGTTTGACATTTACCATGCCACTTTGTATTTTTATATTATATAGTTAATAAACTTACTATATACATCCAAGAGACCCCCAAGTGGTCCATTAATGATACACCTATCATGATATAAGTCTCTTGGCCCAACATTAGGTTTTTATGAATTTAATATCAATTAATAATATAATATTTGTTTTAAAAACTCTTTTATGTCAATTTTGACACTATTCAATAGTTGATTTTTGTGAAACTCATAACAGAATTATTACTTCGAAAAAAGTCCATTAAATCAATCCTAATATGTAATATTATCCTATAAAATTAGTTTAATTCATTAAAAGTCTAAAATTATATTTATTTGGGTATTTATAATATCAATTATTTTAATTTGTCAATATTATGGTAATTACTGCATCATCATTGTGTCATAAATAAATTAAATTATTTAAAGTATAAAAATTATAAATAAAATATAATTATGTAGGAAAGCTTTTTATATTTCTAATGAATATTTATAGTCTAAAATACAACATACATAACCCTATGTAAATTTTTTTTTTCTAAAAGATATATGTTTATGTCATTTTTGTACTTATTTTAACTTAATTAAAATAAAGTGTCCCTATCACCTAAAAGTGGATCCATGGGGTTCCAAAATCGACCCAAATATGCCTATGGTAGAAAATTTATCAACCCATAAAGTTAGGACACGTTTTAGGGTAATTTAGTATTATTATAATATTATTTGTTAACCCTTATTTACTGGATTTACCCTTTACCATGGTAAATAAAATATTTACCGAAGTAATTATTCAAAATGTATAAAAATAAAAGTTACCTATTTACACAATTTTAAAATCCTGATTAAAAATATGGAATCCATTTTTCTAAATTCAAAACACAGAAATGGCAGAAATCAATTTAAAATTAATTCCTGTTGTTAAAACAAAAAGCGTGTTTTTAAGAGATAATAACTATCAAAAGATTGACACTTGTTTATGTCCGTTTTAATTGTAAAATTATCTCTAATGACCAAAATTGTATTAAATGGTAAAAATATATTCTAAATATACTTTAAAACCACTCAAATTAATTATTCATCACTTTTAATTTTTTTGATTAAAAAAGTTGTTTTTAATTAAAATTTAGTAATTTTCACTATTCATCAAAATATTAAAGTTAACCAAAAAGTAACAAAATTTCACCTTAGGATAAATTTGATATTCCGAATCCAAAAATGAAGTCCATTTTGGGAGATAAAATTTCAAAAAGTAGGTATTACTATTTATAACGGCTAGTTTGATCAGTTGTGGTGTGTGTTAAAACTCGAAGTTGCGTACAACACATGCTACTGTATTATTCAAAGGAAAGCGTACCGTGGAAGCTTGGGATGTTTCATTTTAAATTTAGTTTAAAATATTGTATTTAAAAAGGGTTCACTATTAAAAGTTGATAAAAGTGCAATACTGAAAATGAATTTGTTCTTGCATTATGTCTAAGAAACTCATAATATGGATTCTAAAATTAGAAGGATATATTAGTTTAAAATTTAGTTAATACTATTCATATCCTCTTTTGAATGGATTTTTTGGTAAGTCATGGTGCGATTGAACTCGGTGTTGCGTGTAGAGCAAGTTATTGAATTATTTTGAAGAAATAACACACTATGAAATCTTGGGGTGTTACATTTTCTGAATAAAATACATGGGAGAGTTTTGGTCCCCACATCTATGAGATAAGAGTGATTTTAGGATTCTCATACTGTATAGTAGTAAGCTTCAGATGACTTATGAAGACATATCATGATGTCATATTTTTTTTGTCTTTGTATGAATAAGGAAATTCCATGATTCTTAAATTTTGGCCTTTTAAAAATATCAATTACAAACATAAATGACCAAATTTATTGAGGCTATTCCCATTCCAATGTGAAAGTTGGATGAGGTGAAGATGGAATTTTTTATAGGGTTACCCAAGAATTTGGAAGCTCGAGATACAATATGGGTTTTAGTTGATGTGATGGTGAAGGAGGGATATTTATTTCTAATCAAAGAGACTCATTATATATAAGAGTTAGAAAAGAGCTATGATTTTGAGATTATATATTTGAAAAAGGGCCACCATGTATTGTGTCAGAAAAAGATGCAAGTTTTATGTTGTAATTTTAGTGTTTCATACAAAAGGATATGGAGATTTTTTTTGAAGTTGAGTATGACATATCATCCATAGACTAAGGGGAAATCAAATTGGAATTTATATATTTTAGAGGATATTATTTGGGAATAAATTTCGATTTTGGTGAAGTATGAGATCTTCATTTATTCTTAGTATAGTTTTTATATAATAATAGTTAATAATCTTCAATTCATTTGGAATTGTTTGAGGATCTTTATGATCAACTATTTTTTCACTTCTTAGTTGGAATGAGGATGGTGAGGAAGTTATTATCATCCCATGTGTGGTACAATATAACATTTATCCAGTCTAGTACAATCATAAGTTATTGGTGACCACTTAGAGTAGGAAACACTAAAATATTTACCGGAGGTTATGAAATTTGGAGTTTTCTATGGGAGTTATGGTTTTCTTTTGGGTGTCACCACATTTGGGTAATTAATGATTATTGAATCAAAGAATGTTGGCACATCAGTTTTTGGTAATGTTTGATATTATTGAGAATATTATTAAAATAGATTACCATTTTTACATCCCTCCATAGAATCAAGTTATGAATAATGTGCCCCTTGTGCCTCAACATCTGATATATGATCCTAATCCTACACTAGTGATCAATATAGAGGTTATTGATTTCGATCAAAATACATCATTTTCAAGGCCATTTTTTTATTATAGAAAAAATTGAAAATGTTTTTTACGAGATGTTGGAACCTCATCGTTAATTTTTATGGTACCATGGATGAATCCATGGGTAAACTTCATAGTGAGAGTTTGATGTTCATGAATAATGGCCTATGTTGTTCATGTGACTCCTCTAGAGACACTTCTCAATGATTAGAATTTATTATAGGGGGATATTTACATCTAACCTAAATTTAAATGAAATATTTAGTTTACATTTAACATATAATGGAAATTTATTTAAATCATTTTAATGTATTTATGGAGATTTTGGAATCTAGAAGTCGTAAATAGAGTAAATGGGGAAAATAACTTGTAGATTGGAGGTACTGGTGTTCCAATAGATAGCTATTATAGTGAGAAATACCAGTTGGTCATTATGAAATTAGTCTAGGAAGAACCTAGGATCCATAAAAATGATGGTATAGATCCACAAACTAGCCAATGGTCGAGGCTGTAGCCTTGGCTTCTACTTATAAATTCAAATCACTACTGTAGCCACTAGTATACCAGTGGTGTCTAGATAGACCTGTCATTAAGGGTATTCTTGTAAACATTATTTAACATAAATATTTGATTTTAAACTCCCATGGATCAACCATGATTCATCTAGAATGAACGTGAAAAACTCTTTTAGTTGAGTTGACTATCTCCTTCCCCTCTCTTTGGAATTTTCAGTTTTGATGGATCTGTGGGTTCCCAAATGGTGAATTTTATCAATTTTAGCCTATATATTATCATTAAATTGGAATAAACAATATATTTAGGCTTTCATGGAATGTTATATGAATCCTAATGTGATATAATAGGGAATTCTTGGTTTATTTATATATAGGTTACCTAATATAGATAATTTTAATCACCATATTGATTGATTATTAATACATTGGAGAAATTGATTCTCATTGGGTAATAATAATTATGATATCACCTTTATTGTAATATTATTATTTGATCCTATTCTGGAGTCATCACATATAGAATTAGAGACGGTTTTATGAATCATTAGTGTGAACGCAGGATGTGATTCAAAATTCTAGAATTTGGGTGTCAGATCTCTTAAGGGTGGGAGTCCATATAATTTAGGGAATTTGTATGGTATGGTTGGCATGTGGGTGGAAGTTTATCCTTTTATACACTTTATTGAGGTGAGATACATGTTCGTGTATGTGTGTCCATATTCCCTTTTTCATATGAAATTATGTTTTTGGCTTATTCCAAGATGGATGTATGTTTTATTTATGACTAGTTTCTAGGTCCCAGGTTGATCTCTTTGGATTAATTTTCCCTCTAGAGGGGGAGTTCATCATTATAGTTGTATGTTTTTTACTTCACATTCAGATATGACTTGTGAATGTGTGTCTTACCTTAGAGATTAATATTGGGTTAACATGTGTGGAGGTTTCTTTCCCTATATTTAGATATAAGGTTGATGTTAGATTTTGTGTCTTTTCAAAGAGAGTTGAATTAGGTTGTAAAGTTGGAACCAGGAATTTACATTAAATATTAATGTATAATTATTAGTAGTAGTTCTCATTAAGACATAAGGAAGTTGGTTGTATTTATCAAGAAAACATATGGATCATGTGGTATAATTTAAGCCATTCATTGAATGATTCTAACATTATCATCATTTCAAAAAATAGTGGACTAGTGGTGTTTTATTTTCATTTGGAGGTGGTTTAAAAAAACATTAAATGATAATGTTATTGTTTTTAAAAATCATCACTAAATTTTGTGTCAGCATCTAACTTTCATCGAGTTTGGTCATTTTGTCGAATTTTCTAGAAAGTGTGAAAAATGTATCTTAGCAGCAGTTATTTTCATAAAGGTTGTTTTCATTCTCAAAATCAATGAGTATTTCATGGACGTTTAAACTGCCACTATATATAATAATATATAATAGTGATTTAAACTAAAACTAAAAATTTTAAACATATATTGTGGTGGTTTAAACTACCACTATATATATTTAAGAAAAATAGTAGAATCTAAAGCCCCATAAAATGTATACTCATATATATTTAAAACATTAAAATACTTATTAATGAACCAAACATATCTAAATAAAAAATCAATTTGTATTAAAAAAATCATTAAAAAAAATAAAAAAAATTCGAATAGAATTTCTCTTACCCAACCCAACTAATACAAACATAACTTGATTAAACCTACATGAACCAACCAAATGAAAAAAATGAAACCATATATAAACTAATCCAAATAAAATAATCTGAATTGAATGATTTCAAAATAATAAAACCAAACCAAATTGACATAATCTGAACATTCCTTAATTAAATCAGATCACATAAATCTATCCAGGTTCGAACAAAAATAATCAAAAAAACCAGTTATAATAAATCCAAACATAATTGAATGAACCTAAATTGAATAGAAGGGAAATAAAATGAATGGAATTAAAAAAATACAGTCTTTAAAAATGATTGAATCGACTCGAAAGTTTTTGAATTTTCCATAAATAACCAAAATAGAGTTCAATTGAATTAAATTAAACTAAATTAAATTCAACCAAAATAATAACAATTTTTAACCAAATAGACCAAAATTTAAATAATATATGGCCATTGAATAAAGTCTATTTGACCCCAACAATATTGAAATAAAATTTTATGAATCAATATGACCTAAACCAATAGTGACCAAATCAAACTGTCCAAAACCAAATCAAACAAAACTAGTATAAATCAACCATTTTTAAGTAAAACCAACCCAAATAAAATATAATGGAATAATAATGATGTGAAATGAAAATACCATACCCTACCCAAACCAAAATAAATTGAATTAGACTACAAAACCAAAAATAAGATACCTAAATCAAAGTAAAAAAATAGAATTAATACAAATACAATCAAATTAAATTGACAAAATATAAATAATTTTTACTAAAACGTACAGAATAAAATTCAATTAAATTGAGATTTCATGTCCTCGGTAAAATTAATTTGAATATAAGAACCCCTAACTAAATTAACTTTAACTTACCTCAACTAAACAATCAAGACCCCAATTCAATAAAACTAATCTTGTATAAATAGAAATACAAAAATCCAGATCACCTCATTGAAATTCATTAAATACAAAAACAATCAAATTGAATTATATAAAATTGAATTTAACCAACTCTACCTTAATTTAACTAAACATAACCAACCAAAACCCTCCCTATGATACCTATCACGAACCAAACTAGAAAAAAACTGATCCAAAAAAATCAAACTAGAATAAAAACTTTTAAACCAATATAACCCAAATGGACATAAGAAAACTTAAACTAAATGGAATGGAATGTATTTAAATTAAATTTAATAGTAAAAACCCAAACAAAATAAAACTAACATGGAAACAATAGTCCAAAAAATTGAGTTTTACTCACCCTACCCTAATTTACCTCTCTCAGCCATAATATTATCAAATAAAACTGAACTGATGATAATCAATCTAAATATAATTGAATAGACGAGAGCCGAACCAAACCAATCAAAACAAAATTGAACTGATACAAATTGTAATTAAAAAAATGGAATATTACCAAATAAAATTGAACTGACCCAGACATACTAAATCCAATCATAGTTTAATATATATAAAAAATAAATAATAATAATGTAATACAAGATGTAACAATTAAAACATAATGAAAAAAAATTAAAAAAAAATAATCTAATCATAATTGAAATGAATGTTACAAAACTATATTATGTAGAATATAGTTGAACAAAATTGAATGGAATTGAATATAATTGATATATACTAATTCTTATAAAATCAATCCAAATCAAATATACAAAAATTTAAGTAAACTAAGCCGTTTTTAAACATTGATGAACTAAATCAAAATAATCCAAAAATAATTAGTCTGATTTGAATAAAAATGAACTAAATTGAATTTATATTGTCCCGTTGAGTTTATTTTAATCAAATAGAACCAATTACAACCAATTGAAAAAATGTTGTGCCATGATAAACTAAATGGAACAAAACTAATGATGATTAACCTCAACTAAAAAAAATTGAAACCACTCAATCAAACATGAAATGAAATGAACCAACCATAAGTATTACTTCCAAATATATAGAAACAAACCAAAATGAATTGAGAAGGATTGAATTATCCTTAATGAAGCAGAACCAAAACGAAAAATAATTGAATAGAAAAAAAATTTGAACCTAGAAGACATAAACTATCTGCAATCCAATGTGATAATTAAAAAAAATGATGAATTTTTTTGAATATTTCATCCAAAATAGCTTTTAAAATTCCATTATAACAATTTTTAATCATATGATTAAGCTTTTAAAAATCTCATTTCAAAAGAGAAAAACACATTATTAAAATAAAATAAAAAAATAGACAAGTTGGATAGAATAGGTAATCCTGATTAAATCCTTCTAAAAAATAAAATGAACCACTAATCATTATAAAATATTTAAAGTGAGGACAAATACAGATATCCCCTACCTAAAATCACAAAAGGATTCTCAATCACCATATCATTTTGTTATCCGTGAATGAGTTTAGTTACAAAACACCATCAATGATTTCAAAGGTAACCCTCATCACTACCTGAATAACTAAGATTGATACCTTCTCTCTATCTCTCCATTTCCACTCCATGCTACCAACACCTGTATAACAATTTTCTTGAAAAGTAAATTATGTTTTTTATTTTAATTTAAACATAAAACTTATAATGGTTTGTGTAATAATTGAATATAATCTTATGTGATTTACATACTCTCTCAATCCATCCATTGACATAATGTCACTAGGGAAACATCAAGTCATCATCTGATTTAAATCAACCAATTATTTCTTTAGAGAATTAACTACTACTACAAAACTAGATCTTAACAACACATGGATTTTTTAGTACTAGATATAATCATTGATTGAGGGGGTATCCTTATTAGTGATAAAAAAGTTCTATAAAAAACACCCCCATTATCAGCACTATCAAAATATTGTTGATAATGGGGTGTCTTTATCAAGACTAGTATAAAAATAATGATAAAAGTGGTCTTTATCCCAAATTTTTACTAGATCTAATAAAGGGATAATTTTATAAAAAAAGATATAAATAATTAAAAACAATATATTAATATAATATATATATATATAATATTTTATTAATTAAGATATATATATGGATTAATAGATTTTTTCACATAATATATAAGATATTTAATAAAATATGGATTAGAAAATAAATAAAAAATAAAATCAATTAATAATTTTCTAATAATTACAAAGTATCAATCATTTAATAAAAATTTGAGGATAGAAAAAATGAAAAAATTAATAAAAACTCAAAAATAATTTAAAAACATGACTCAAAATTAAAATAGATATAAATTTTTATCTAGAATTCTATTTTAGCTTTACCACATGTAAAATAGAATTTTGTGAAATTTTCTATGCACTTTTTATGTGAGGTAATCCCTGTAACATTTTTAGAGGCCAAAAAATGCTTATAATTCCTCAAAAATGAGGTTTTAGTTAGGGTATCCAAATGTTTTAACATTTGGTGGAATTTCATCCACGTTTAAGGGGCTATTATTGTATATTATTTTAGTTGAGTCTAAATTTATTCCTAGGGATTACACTCATTTTGATATTATTGTTTTTATTGTTTTTCAAATTTTACTATTATTTATAATCCAATATATATACATATTATATTCACATATAAAAATTTAATTTTAGAAATAAATATATAGACATATTAATGTATAAAACATATCTCAAAATGTATAAATCTTATTTAAATAAAACTAATATCCAATTTTTTTAAAATAAAAATGTATAAATATGTAAACCTATATTATTAATGTATATTTTTTTTGTTTTGATAAACAAATATATATATATATATATATATTCTAATATATGTGTATAAATATTAATATACAATATATTTAAATAAATATAATATGTGTAATTATATTTTTAGAGGCACACACACACACACACACACACATATATATATTTCTATATTTATAAACACACACATACACATTCACAATGAAAACATATTTTATATATGTATTTTAATGATAAATATAAAAACATATATATAAATATATGAATAAAACAAATTTATCTATATATATATATAAATACATATATATCAAAAAATATAGAAGCAATGAAATATAGTGTAGTGGAAAAGGATAATGTATATAAGGGGGAGGACTCATGGACAAAAATTAATGGTGGTAAGGGTATGTGATGCCCTAGATTCGGAGGCTACTCAATAGGTGTTTCTTACCCAATTACCCACATGGCCTCAAGTGAATTTCCCCAAACGCCGGAGGATATTGACCAGTAGTAAGGGCCTTGGTTTTGATAGTGGAGAAACTATGCTCACATTGGCAGAGTGTAACACATTGGGAAAAATAATAGTACAATAACGGAAACAGTAAACAACATACAACTGAAATAAATAGTGGAAGACATATAAGATAGATAACCAAGCATCATTAAGTACAAAATATGATGTATCTTGTCACATGTTCTAGGAAAGATACCAAACATGCACACTTTAGAAAACCACAATATATCTATAAAAATAACGAACGATACAAAATATACTAGGAATAATCACAATCCTTGGCTTGGTCCCATGATCTTGGGCTCCAAAGTAGCATCTCAAGTACCTATAGTAGAGAACATTCCCTTATCGACACCTACACCAAAATAATCTATTTGGGTCCAAAAGCATGACCTAAATAGAGTGTGAGAAATTAGTCCTTGTAGGGAACCACCGAAGATATGTGCCTATCTATTAATGAGTATATACAATAAGTAGTGTAAAAAAAGGAATGAAGTAAACTAGGAAGTATCCAAAATTAAACAATACAAAAATTCATGTTCCCAATTTTCATTCATTATGTTCAGTTCAAAAAATTAATTAGGTTACATTATTTATGTCTTTAGATCTCGAAAAAACACATCAACCCCCCGTATAAAGAATGAGCAACATATACCTCAGAAAGCTATCTTAACAATAAGGTGAAGAGCGAATCCAAGCATGTGGTTTGGAAAGACAAACACGGCATAAATAATTCCAATTCAATATTCAACTCAACATCTTTCTTGTAGGTATAGAATATCCCTTCCACAGGAATAACCAAATCCTCTCTTATAGGCATAACAATTCTTTACCCACATGCATAACAAATCCCCACCAATAGGAATAAAAAATCCTTACCCACAAGCATAATAAATCTATTTGGGTCATGCACAATATTTTAACATTTTAGTGTGATGAACAACACAAGTAAAATACACTATTACATGGTTAACATCATCACATCTCACATGGGTATCATAAAAAACAAGAAACAAGTGAATTAAACCATCCCAATGCTTAAACAATAATTGGAATATCATGGCGCAAAAGGGAAGTCACTAATCAAAACCCATTTAATCAAGTCCATCACAATTTAAATTACATTATAAATGTAATTTGTACATGACAACCCAAGAAGGTAAAACAAGGCATGCCTCATATGCAACCTCATCCAAACGACCATAAAAGTCATTCCAAGGGAACACACCCATAGAGTGGCCCTAAGTCAAATCAAAAAGCTCAACCATACATTATTTAAATTAATTCACGACTTAACCATTATTATGAAACAACAAGGGTAAATTTCCATTCAAGGTTACTCCATAAACATGGGAGAATGGAAATATGACACATATAAATAAATCGAAATTGAGAAAAAGGAACAATACCAACTACCTCGTCACAATACGACTCTCCTCATCCAACTCTGGGCATTGATTCGCCCTAAAACGGAGTAGATCTAAAAAAAAGATATAAAAATTCAACCACAAATAACATGATCGAGAGAATAAATCAAGAATAAAAGCTGAAGAGGAATCGAGAGGTCACTAATTGTGTTTAAACACAACTGACAGCGAAGGAATGTGGGTTTAGATGATCAATGAGGAAGAAAAAAAATCCCCCAGTACTGTTGTTTGTGAACCTTTTTGATATGCTTCCTATTTTCAAAAATATTGCTCTATTAATCAATTTAATATATAAAAAAGTACACTCCATGTACTTGATATTTCACACCATGGCCGTATAGATTCTGGATCGACCATTACGTGACTATGTACCAGGATTACATGCCATGTAGCCTTCTATAGATGGTCTGTAACTATAAGTACATGGATTGTAGTTTATATCCACGTCATATAACAGGACTAAAAATAGTTACATGTTATCAGTGATGGTTTTTGGGCTTCGTTTAGTGGCCGTTCTTCTTGATGCTTGTTCGGTGGGGTTCTGTTTTTCAATTTGAGTTTGGTTTTTGTTTATGGTGGTGGTTGTTGCAGATCCTGACAGTGTCATGCCTCTATTTCATTCTTTTCGATGTGATGATATTTCATTGATGTGATTATTTGGTCACTTCTAGTATGTTGGGGGATGACGATGACAAGATATTTTCTATGGTGTTTCAAAGGACTCTGACATTTTCCTGCGTCTGGTGTGGTGTTTGGAAGGAGATTATAATATTTGTGTTTGGATGGCGTAGGTGACAATGATGACTCTTTTTGATGGTTGGTGATGTGACCAATGATAATGATAGATGGAAACATGTTTTGAATGATGTGGTGAATCCTAAATGTGATCTTTTCAGGTGTGGTGAATCCTTTGTTTTTGAACTTTGAATTGTGCAACTTATATTTTTTGTTCCCTCCTGTTGTAGGTTACCGTTAAGCCTTAAAAGTGTCTTTTGAAAACCAAATAAAAATGATTTTTCTAGTCAGGTTAAGTAAATACAAGAAAATAGCGATCCATACCTCCAAAAAAGAACTCTGTTTTTATAAAACTCCCCCTTTAAAGCAATTCTTCCCCTCCAAGGGTGGTGAGGAAATATCTGAGAAAAACTACAGCCACTCGGATCGTACATTGACCTCTCTCTCCCAAGTCTCTTCTTTTATTCATCAATGCTTCCATATCACTCATACCAATGAAGCATACCAGCCAAGGAGAACATTCATACTATGATCCATAAAATGAATGGGATGCTCCTCCAAGGACGCATCTTCCTGCAACTCCACTTCATCTTGGTAAAAGGTGTGAGACAGTTCAGAAAAGTGATGTCACAACTGAGAAACATGGAAGAACTTTTGCGTAGACCTGTACCTCTAAGGTAACTACAATTGATAGGCCACTAGTACAACCCTCTCCAGACTCTCAGACGGATTGAACTATATCTGTTAAAGCTTACTATGTCTCTTTATTCTCTTGTGTCCCAACCTCGGTGCAACATCCAAGAAACTTGACCCCCCTGAACTCAAACTCCATAGGTCATCTGCGATGATAATCATAAGATTTATGATGAGACTACATAGTATCCATACACTTTTGAATCAAATGGACCTTGTTATAAGTCTCCTTCATGAGAAATGGTCCTAGTAAAGCTACCTCACCCTCCTCCTGCCAGCACAGGGGTGATCGGCATAGCCTATCGTAAAATGCCTCATAAGGTTCCATCTCTATAGTCAACAAGAAATGATTATTTTAGGATAATTAAACTAGGGGAATATTCTTATCCCATGATCCACCAAGATCTTAGAAACATGCTTGAGACATGTCCTCCAGCACCTGTATCGTACGCTCTGGCTAGAAATCAGTCTAAGTGTGGTATGTTGTGATCAGAAGCACCTATGTACCTATCATCCTCTGAAAAAATGAGCTAGAAACAAAACATAAAGAGGAAATCCCAATATGAAATGATAGAATGAGGGACCCTATGAAGTCATACCACCTCACGAATACAGACATTCCCATGATCATCAACAATGAAGGTCTCATTGATCAGTAAGAAGTTACAGACCTTCGTAAGTCTATCAACCAAAACCCACACAACATCACTACATCTATGTTTCTTTGGTAACACAGTCATGAAATCCATCACTACATCATTCCATATTTACTCCAGGATAGGTAACTGATATAAAATCCTATTTGGCTGCTGATGTTCCAGCATCACCTGCTGACAGGTGGAACACCTCGTAACAAAAGTAGCCACATCTTTCTTCATACCCAGCCACCATTACTGAAAATGGAAGTCACTGTACATCATGGAAACTCTAAGATTCACTACCCAAGATAAATGATGAAACCCACATATCAAATCCTCACACATTCCCATCGGAACCCTGACACATCCATGGTTCCGCAAGATCTCATCATCAATCACTATCCAACATGGAGGTGGATCCTCACCTTATACACCTTCCTATATGATTAGGCCCATATAAATTGATAGATATATTTTCCTCAAACTAACTAGTAAGGTAGAAGTCATAGCTATAGAATAAAGGATGGTCTATCCTTAACTATTGTGCACCTCCAAATGCATCTTAGAGAACCACACCATTAGTTTCCACTCACTACTGGCCTATTGAACTGCCCTTATATGACTTATCCAAATCAATCCATCGGCCACTGAATTTTATTTTGTTGGAATGTAGGCAATATCAATGTAAAATACTGAAGGTATTCCACCCACCTTCGCTACATCAAATTTACATGATGTTGAGTAAAGATGTACTTGAGACATTTTTCACCCATGGAAACCACAAAAGACTCCCAAATATGTAATTTCCCCTACAGTGTAAGGCGTGAAAAACCACATCTTACCTGAGATCATGAATTAGATAGTTCTTTTCTTGTGTCCTCAATTACCAAGACCCGTATGAAATGACTTGATCCCTCTGCATATGAACTTCTATCTCCCTGATACCTCATGTGTCATAGTACAAAGTAGAAATCGTACCCATCTATGGAAAAATCATTATTGGTGCTCACTTCCATGTCATTTTTACCCCTGAAAGGCCATATCGCAAGAATCCGACCATACATACTTCACACCATTCTTTGTCAATCCTGTCATCATTGATTCTAAGTGAGATAAGTCTCTTAGGAAACGTTTGTAGTTACCATCCAACCCTAGAAAACTCTACAACTCAAAGATATTTTTTGGTTATTCCCAGGTAAATACTGGTATCACCTTGTCTGGGTCCACTGATACTCCTATATTCAAGATGACGTGACAAAGGAAGTGAATTTGATCCATCCAGAAGTTTCACTTTAAAATAATAACATATAACTGATCCTCTCCTAGTTTACTCAAAATAATCTCAAGATTTGTGGCTTGGTCGTGTCAATTATGAGAATATACCAAGATATCATTCATGAAAACCATAAAAAAAGAATCAAGATAGATCTGAAACACTGGGTTCATTAGATCCATGAAAACCACTGACACATTCGTGAGACTGAATGAAATAACCAGATACTCATATAGATCATACCTACTACAAAATGCGTTATAAGGTATTTCAAAAGATCGAACACGTACCCAATGATATCATGACATTAAGTCATTTTTCATGAACACCCGGTCTCCTCAAAGCTGATCAAACCGATAATTTATTTGTGGAAATGGATAAAGATTTTCAACTATCAACTAGATTAGTTTATGATAGTCCATGCATATCCAGAGGGTACCATCCACCTTTTTCACAATAGGACCAGCGAAACCCATAGAGAAGTACTTGGGGAAATGAAACCCTTAGCCTCCAAATCATCTATTTTATTCTTGAGCTCTTGCAACTTCATCGTAGCCATTCAGTAAATATGAATGCATATCGGTTTAGCTTCTGGTACTAGCTCGATAAGGAACTCTTTGTCTCTTATAGAATGTAATCCAGATAAGTAGTCTGGGAAAACATCCCTGAAATGATCAACCATTGGAGGGAAAATAATCTATCACGTTCCCTGGACATCCAGATATAAACTCAAAATTTGTGTTGTCATCCCACTCAACCTACATTTCTCGGTTCCTTCTTGATTTTCCTAGACATCCCACTATCCCTTTTATAGAATCGATTGGACTTATGGTGATATAAAACTCTCCCTACAGTGATAACAATTGATAAAGATTGTAATTTCTAAGACATAGAGATAATAAAAGAAGTGACACCAACCAACCTCAAGGGGCCACTCCTTACACTGACGTACACCTTCAGTCCTTATCCCAAACAGAGTGTCTAGTATCATCACCTAATCAGAGAAGAAATCATAGACCCCAAGTCTCTCTTCAATGGGAACATATATAATATTGTGCAATGCCCCTATATCAATGAGTGTAGAATATAAATCAAAGGTGAATATAATATTACCTCTGATAGTAGAAGGTCTGGGATCCTACTCTTGATTGGTATTTTGCACTGCATAAGCCTGACCTATACCGTGACCCTGAGATACAGCCTGGCTACCCTGAGCTAACCCACTATGATGTCACTGAGATCCTGGGATCTAGAAACCGATTCCATGACCACCACCTCCACCCGAACGACCTAACATATTCCCATTCCCTGACTGGTGAGAAGTTGTTGACCCTGCTCTTGAAGGTGGAGTCTGTGCAGATCCTCTCTAACTAGTTTCTAGTGGAAACACCCTTATGAATCACTGTATATAATCCATTATTCCCCAATATCGACACTCAGCTAAGTCCATTGGGCACTGTGGTCTCATGTTTCTAGCTCTTCCCCACTGATAGCACCACTATTTTCTATTATAAGAAACATTCTAACTACTTGTATCACTATGAGAAAGCTCTATATGATGATTCATGGTCCCAGTCGAGACAATACCAGATCTTGGTGCTGAAGCGCCATAGTTTTCACCTCTAGCATCCAACATATTATGATTGATAACTGTAACCTAATTCACAATGGTGTATAAAGAATTCAACCTAAAAATGTTCAACTATGATCAGATGTTGTACCTAATACCTTCCACAAATAACCTATCCCTTGATGTCTCTTCACCCATTAGAATAAGTACAAATCTATAAAGCCTGGTGAAAGAAGTAAATCTATCCATCACTAATGTAACACCTCGAGATTTTATAAGATATATTCTTTTTAATTTCTTTCATATCTTCTATTTTATGCTACACCAAGATTATCTTGCACTATACGCGACACCAAATTAGCTTGCATTATACGTAACACTAATCTTGGATCGTGTTACACACAATTTCAAGTTTGTTTGATAGTAGTTATTCTATGCAACATTGAGTGTGTATATATATATATATTCAATGTATAAATGAAATATGGTTGGATTTTGTTATACAAAACAACAATGGAGTCTTTCACTATACACAACCCTGACTTGGCTTGCATTACACGCAATCACAACCTTCCTCGATAGCGTGTGTTGTATGCAATACCGGGTTTCACTAAACAACAATATATGGTTTTAATATTATTATAAATTAGCCGTTATGAATTGTATTAACTATGTTTTGAATTTTATAACATTATTATTCCTCTTACACATTTTCTATAACATGGTATGAGAACAAAATAAATTTTTCGGGTAAATTAAGTATTTTTCAAAAAATGCAGTTTTGCCGCCTTTTGATGGTGTACCCATTTTAAAAATAATTTTTTCTAAGTTTATAAGTTCAATTTTAAAAAATAATCTTCTTATTTTGAATAAGGATATAAAAATTTACATTGGATAAAGTTTTTATATCTTGCTGACAACGTTCTTATTTTCATGAATAGTAAAAACACGCTAAATTTTACTTAGAAACAAATTTTTTTCATCGAGATAATTTATATGGTTAAATTATAATAGTAAATTGTTTTAAAGTATAAATATAATATATTTTTACCATTTAATATAATGTATGTCATTATCATTGATTTTACATTGAATTTGTAGGTTAAATCAATTCAATCTTTTGCAATCTTTTAACCAAAAACCTGTTTTGCTCGACAAGAGGATTAATTTTAAATTAATTACTGAAAATTATGTGTTTTTAATTTGGAAAAATGGATTCAATATTTGGAATCATTAGGTCCAAATTATGTTAATAGGCTACTTTTTATTTTCGGTCATTTTGAATAGTAACTACGGTAAATTTTATTTACCCCAGTTAAAGGTAAATTAGGCAATTAAGAGTAAAAATAATATTACCAAATTACCCTAACACTTGTATTAATGTAATTGGATGATTATATTTCATTCTAAGTCATATTTGGGTCGAAATGGAATCCATTTTAACCCACTTGAATGTGATTTAGACCTTTAATTTATTTTATATTAAAGAAAGTAAAATATGTCTCATTCAAACTTTAATAATTGGATTATTTTTTATATAATGTTATATAGAATATAATTTCAATTATAAATAATTATTTGAAATCTAATTTTTTATCTTTATCATGGTATTTTATTTGTAATTTTTAAGATATATTTAATTACTTTAATAACTTATACATTAATGATGTTGAAATTATTTATTTAGTGAAAAATCAATAATATAGTTTATATTAAAATAAACATACCTATCAAAAGGACCAGAAAGTTGACCAAAACTTATTGGTCGAGTATATATATACCTTAATCATCCAAGGGTCTATTTTTGGACTATTTGGAGTCTTATAAAACAGATTAGTACATTTATGTTATTTTATTTAAAATGATGTCAAAGATGTCACCTTCATAATTTAATAAATATAACAATTTAAATGTTGTTATTTTTAGATGATAAATTCTAGTAAATGTATTATTATGAAAGTTATTATATTTATCTTCATCATAGGATTTTATTTGTAATTTTTATGCAACTAATAAGTATATTAAATGATTATACAAAAATTATGTAGTAATAGTTTTATTAAGAGAAATATCAAATAAATATTAAAATAAACATTATGTGAACTAATTATTGTTCTAAAAAAAATTTATGGATGAATATTAAATTTTAGGAATCTATTAAACATTTCTGTTTGAATATATCCTCTATGTGTATTTTATTTAAATTCAAACAAATGAATAGTGTAAAAATTAACACAATTGTTATTTTATAAAAATAAAATATTATTAAATTATTTAAAAATCACATAAATATTTAAACATTATAAATTGAAATTTATATGGTCTAAAATGTCATAATGTACCCAATTATAGATAATTCACAACACATAAGTAATTATTTATAGCAATTTAAAATTTAGAATATTATTACCACAAATAAGATTAAATAAATTAAATAAGGATAAATCAAATTGATAAGGTTTAAAATAATTTCAAAACATGTCTAAATTTGATTGGTTGATGAGGTTACAACCCTATATTACTTCATATCCTAATTTAAGTCTCTTTTGATTTTTTTATGTGGGGTTTGAGTTTATTATAAATTAATATTTTTGAGGTTTCCAAAAGTGCCCCTCTCTTCCCTTATAAAAGGGCACCTCCTCCCTCTCCTCTTCACACCACATTGAGCTTTAAATATAGACCAAACACTACCCATTTATTTTAACCACTTACCTAGAAATATTCTGGAGGTTCTGGTCTTCTGAAAAGACCAACTCCAGTTCCTTAAGAGGAAGCTTAAAAGAGGCGCATCGAAGAAGAGGTAATCTCTTCTACAGATTTTTTCAAGTTTCTTTCTTCTTAAACTTCTTCTTATATATTTGATTCATTATAAACTAATAACATAAGTATAACTAATATAATTATATGTTATTATAAATATTAAACAACCCTATTTCACCTTCTATCCATCCTACGAAAAATGAAAACATCGTGCGTGCGTACGTACGGAATATCGTATCCACGCTGTGGTGTAATCTGTCTTTCCACCACCACATTACTTGGATGGGTATAATGGTGAAAATAATAACTATATATGGTTATTATTACATCATATTGATTCTGAGATATTATATCATCCACTCCAATTCTATTCAATAATTATGGGAATGATACCATCGCTCGTGCGTACCTACGGACTACCGTCTCCACGAACGCGATGAGATTCATTTTACATGATTAACCATTCAAGTATGATTATAAATTATATATAATAAATAATCATGAAATATATTACATAATAATTATATTTTATTTATGTACATATATGTTTCATTTAATTAATTCCATTCAATTCAATAAGGAAACGAAAACAGCGTTCATGCGTACATACGACCTATCATCTCCATGAACGGTGTATTTCATTCCATTTATCGATCAATAATATATATTTATATGCTGAATATATATTATATTTAAATAATATTTTACATTCTGAAATTATGTAAATCAGGATATAAGTAATAATATCAATAATAACAAGTCGAAACACGTACGATAAATGAAATGATTTTACCCAAAATGATGCTTTAACATAGAATTTACAAAAGAACGGGTAATATAAAGTCATAAGTGAACCATATATGATATAAAAAAAATTAATAATATTCTATAATAAGTCAATGACATTATTTAAATCATTATACAGGAGGTTCGGATACATACGAATCATATCAGATATAAGGTAAGGGATACCTTTTCCAATCTCGTTCTTATTCGAGGTTGTTTATTCGTATATATTTACTGGGGTTATATTTATCATCGATGTCCCAGTTTTATAAAAATGGTTTCATGTATTTTTTAAGTCCTTTTTACCCATTTTTGACTTTTACTACATGGTATGCAAGGAATATTTCTTTTTTTTACCATTCGATGAACTTTTTTACTTTTCCAAAAAAAGTACGAAATTAATGTTTTTTTAACTTATATAGCATGAACGGATTTTTTTTGTGGTTTCATAAAGCTTTATTTTAATGAATCTTCCTCCACAATATTTCATTATTATTTTCAACAAAATCCTTTTCATTTAAAATTTCATGGCATTTTGTGAAAAGAAAATGATTTTGAAGAAGAAAAAATATTTTACTCAAGAATTCATTTCAAGTGTTTTGTCAAAACTATTTTCCATCTAAGATGAAATTATTTATTATGATTATGTTTCAAGTATAATTACTCTATTAATTACATGGTTTCCCATTTTTTATTGATGAAATGATATCCATTTGATTTATATGGATTATGTTATGATGGTAAGATGTTTATGAAACCCATTTTATTCTTTGGGTTATGATGAATGATTTATATTTATTTTGTGGCACAAGTAAGAATGATTTAATTATGAGATGGGTGGGACCTATATATCCCTAAAATTCATTGGATAAAGATTTATATCTCATGATATAGACATGACTGGAATGGAAAGTTAATCCGGATTAGTGATACGGGACTGGAATGTTGAGTGAACTCAATTCAGTAATGGAATTTGTCCACTAAGATGGTCTTGGAAGCAATGCCTTGGCTAATATAGAAATCATATCATGTGATTAATGTTTTGAAAAAATTACAAGATTTATTCCCATGCTATTTTATCATGATTGATCTTCCATTATGATCTTCCTTATGTAATACCATGCTTTATGTCATTGCTCAAGATTTTGATGTTTAAACATTATGTCCATGTTTTTAAGTTCAAATGTATATGGTTTGTTTTATTTTCTCCATGCATACCCTTACGAAGAATTTTAGCTCACCCTTTATATTTTTTATTTTTCCCCCGATATAAAGAAAGGGTATAGGTAAGAAAAGAATAGGGGAAGATCTTTATGGGAGATGTTGAAGATCTTTCACCATTATTAGAAGATTATGTTCTGGGTTTCAAAAGACACCAAACTATTACGATCCTTGAGTGTTGGTTTTTTTATGTATTAAGTATTCCACAAAAGTAATGTAATGTCCATGTACGTCATGCTTCGAGTCTCTATAGGTGGTATTAGAGGAATGGTTTAGTTAACCTTTTGAAACTAGGATGAGAAAACTCTAGTGAGATCCCTAGAGATATTTCTAAGCCATGTATAGGAATGTCCCTAAGGTTAAGTATAAGTATAGGTTATAGACCTAGAATTATGGTAATGATATTATAATTAAATCTATGATGTTAGATATTAAAGGTACTCCCCCTTTATTATGTTGTTTTACCTAGCATGATTTTTTCCTCTCACAGTATTGTTTTGGGTTTTAGACAATGGCTAGAACCTGAAAGAACTGTGTTGATCAATCTAATGGACAATTCAATGATTATACTTCTGAACAAACCAATGTTATGGGAGATTGAGTGAAAAATCTTATTGATGTACTTACCCAAGCTATGAATCATTCTGGACTTTAAAATGAGAAGAGAAGGGAACAATATTCTATTGAGTCCTTCATGAGGCAACATCCACCTTCTTTTAGCAGGTCTT
This sequence comes from Viscum album, assembly GCA_963277665.1. Taxonomy (NCBI): domain Eukaryota; kingdom Viridiplantae; phylum Streptophyta; class Magnoliopsida; order Santalales; family Viscaceae; genus Viscum; species Viscum album. The sequence goes on along the minus strand of OY728151.1, from coordinate 1,180,167,760 downwards.
CAGATCCACTTGTTGATGAACAATGGATCAGTACCATTGAAATGATATTTTCCATAATTTTTTGTTCAGAACATGAAAAATTTATTCTATCTATTTACCATTTAGAAGGTGAAGCATACCAATGGTGATCTATAATTAAGAATATGATGCCCCGAGATGAAATTGAATCCATGGAATGGGATGAGTTTAAGAACTTGTTTTTCAATAAGTATTTCCGCCGTATTCGTTGAACAATGATGGAAAAGTATTTCCTTGAGCTTAAGCAAAAGTATGATGAATCTATTGGTATATACAAAGATAATTTTACAAGCCTTGCAAGGTATTAATCTGTCTTTATCATCCAACCTGAAGGTAAAGTTGATCAATTCTTCAATGGCTTAAAACCAAGTCTTCAAAGGGAATTAGTTATATGAGAATTCAGTATCTATAAAGAAATTATGTGTTGTGATATCAAGGTAGAAATGTAATTTGGTGTTACATACCCATCTCATGGTTTTGACAAGAAACAAAAGATGGAGTTCAAGGAGAAATATCAGAACAATGTTGAAAATAAGATGAATGTTTCTTTATTCTCAAAGTGTGGAATGAATCATGGTGGAGATTGTCTAAAAGGTACTAGAAAATGTTTTAATTGTGAAAAAGAAGGTCATCGATCATTTGAGTGTTGAAGTAATGGGAAAAAGGTAGATAATGATGTGAATTGAGAAAAGAATACAAAGAATGTTCCACCAACACTTCAATGCTTCAAGTGCAAGGAAATGGGGCATTATGCTAATCAATGCCGTAATCCAAGGGTTAATGATGATCGACATGAACAACCTCTTAAGGAAAAGAATAAAGGGAAGTCACATGCGATCACTATTTGTGATGTTGAGTATGACAATGATGTTGTGGAATGATTATGTGATTATGTAATGGGATTTAGAAACAGTTTCATGGAATCTCATTTATGGTATCGTGGTATTTTGGAATACATATGTATTGGTTTTCACAAATTATATGGTATCAGTAACCATGAAAATTGATTGAAATATATTTGGAAAGAAGATGATATGTGCATAATGAAGGGATAAAGATAAAATGAAATGATCTCATGACTGATATAAGGACAAAGTTATATCATGGTTTGAGTATATAGAAATTTTGGGATTTTGGTATGTGGAATGAGTTAACTTTTGATAGCATTCATGTTTCCACTAAGGTTCAATGGGTATTAATTTTTCAAGAGAATACATGATTAAGGTATTCAAATGTTAGGAATGTGACCAACAAGATATATCATATGATATATAGGGGATAAATGATGGTATTCTCATGCTCAGTAGATGAAATTTATATTAATTGTTTTCTTTATACTATGAGATTGGACATAAGTATTTTAGATAAGCCAAAATATTGGAATGGATTATGTTAAACATACGTTAGTATTTTTTAAGGATAGAAATTTTTTTGATATTATTGATGGGATGTTTTAATAATGTAGTTTTAGAAAAAGGACAACCTGCAGGATGAGAGACAACCCGTCACATCAGACAAGGCTGTGGGAATCGAATCCACAACCGAAGTGCGACATGACATTATCGCCTACCACTAGCCTACATGAAGTCCCTGGTTAGTAGAAACTAGTTTTATTTTATTAAACAGTATGATAGATGAATTATAAGTCCATTTTTGGAATCATATACGATTAACCTCACCATAGATGGACTTATGTATATTTGATAACTTTTTCTAACCTTTTGTTTGAGATTGATGGAATGACACATCATTCAATAACATGATCTGCTAACACTTCAAGAATGAAAAATTCATCTTCATTTCATTAAGAGATGAAGTGGAAATTGTTCAAGGCATGAAAACCGGTGATATTGTATCAAAATAAAGTAAGTATTTATTCTAATTCAAATTATTCAAATTTATGGAAATGATCTTGAAAAAAAAATGTTGTCCTAGTTTCCTCATATCTGATGAATCATATTGTAATTTAGATCATCACAAATTTATGGCTTTGTGATTGTTGGCTTTTTCATAGCCATGTTCTCTACCACTATCCATCAGAACATGATGGTTAGATTTCTGTTTCATATCCATATTTTCACCTATTTTCTCCTATGTGGAAACCCAATGATTAGTTAATTTGGGTAACCGTTACGTTTTATACTTTAGTTTTTAAAGATAATTTTTGGTATTTTTTTTACGATGTGTGTTTCTATGAAAGAAACTCTCATGTAATAAACCATTTATAACCCCGACGTATTTCGAGGGAGAAATTCATTTTAAGGGGGGTAGAATGTAACACCCCGAGATTTTATAATATATATATTTTTAATTTATTTTTTATCTTCTATTGTACACTACACCAAGATTATCTTGCGCTATACGCAACACCATATTAGTTTGCAGTATACACAACACTAATCATGGATCGTGTTAGACACAATTTCATGTTTGTTTGATAGTAGTTATTATACACAACATTGAGTGTGTGTGTATATATATATATATTCAATTTATGAATGAAAAATGGTCGTATTTTTTTATAAACAACAACAATGGATTCTTTCACTACAAGAAACCCTAACTTGGCTTGCATTACACGCAATCACAACCATCCTTGATAGCGTGTGTTGTACGCAATACCAGGTTTCACTAAACAATGATATATGGTTATAATATTATTATAAACTAGACATTATGAATAGTATTAACTACATATTGAATTTTATAACATTATTATTCATCTTAAACATTTTCTGGAACATGGTATGTGAACAAAATGAATTTTTCAGGTAAAAGATGTATTTAAAAAAATGCAGTTTTCCCGCCTTTTGATGGAGCACCCATTTTAAATATAATTTTTGACAAGTTCATAAGTTCAATTTTACAAAATAAACTTCTTCTTTTGAATAAGGATATAAAAATTTTCATTGGATAAAGTTTTGATATTTTTCTGACAACGTTCTTATTTTGATGAATAGTTAAAGTAGGCTAAATTTTACTTAAAAACAACTCATTTAATCGAGATAATTTATATAGTTAAATTATAATAGTAAATTGTTTTAAAGTATAAATAGAATATTTTTTTACCATTTAATATAATTTATGACATTAGCATTTATTTGACATTGAATTCGTAGGTTATATCAATTCAATCGTTTGCAATGTATTAAAGAAAAACCCATTTTTTTGACAACGAGATTAATTGTAAATTAATTACTGAAAATTATGTGTTTTTAATTTGGAAAAATGGACTCCATATTTGGAATAAGTAGGTAAAAATTATGTTAATAGGATAATTTTTATTTTTGGGCATTTTGAATAGTTACTACGGTAATTTTTATTTACCACAGTTAAAGGTAAATTAGGTAATTAGGGGTAAAATTAATATTATAAAATTACCCTAACACTTGTATTAATACAATTGGATGATTATATTTCGTCCTAAATCATATTTGGGTCAAAATGGAATCCATTTTAACCCACTTGAATGTGATTAAGACCTTTAATTTATTTTATTTAAAAGAAAGTAAAATATTCCTCACTCAAACTTTAATAATTGGATTATTTTTTATATAAGGTTATACAGAATATAATTTCGATTATCAATACTCATTTGAAATATAAACTGTTTTTCTTTATCATGGTATTTTATTTGTAATTTTTAAGAAATATTTAATTACCTTAATAACTTATACATTAATGATGTCGAAATTATTTATTTAGTGAAAAATAAAATAATATAGTTTTTATAAAAATACTAATACCTATCAAATGGACCCTAAACATGACCAAAACTTATTGGTAGAGTATATATATACCCAAATAATCCAAGGGTCGAGGTTTGGACCATTTTGAGCCTTATAAAATAGATTAGGACATTTATATTATTTTATTTTAAATGATGTCAAAGATGTCACCTTCGTAATTTAATAAATACAACAATTTAAATGTTTTGGTTTTAAGATGATAAATTCGATTAAAAATATTTTTATGAAATTTATTATATTTATCTTCATCATAAGATTTTATTTTTAATTTTTGTGCAAATAATAATTATATTAAATGATTATACAAAAATGATGTAGTAATTGTTTTATTAAGAGAAATATAAAATAAATAATAAAATAAACATTATGTGAACTAATTAATGTTCTAAAAAAATTTTATGGATGAATATTAAATTATAGGAATCTATTAAATATTTCGGTTTGAATATATCCTCTGTGTCGATTTTATTTAAATTCAAATTAATGAATAGTGTCAAAATTAACACTACTGTTATTTTATAAAAATAAAATATTATTAAATTGTTTAAAAATCACATAAATATTTAGAAATTATAAATTGAAATTTATATTGTCTAAAATGTCATAAATTTTACAATTATGGATAATTCGCCAAACATAAGTAATTATTTATAACAATTTAAAATTTTGAATATTATTACAACAAATAAGATTAAATAAATTAAATAAGGATAAATTAAATTGATATGGTTTAAAATAATTTCTCGACATGTCTAAATTTTATTGGTTGATGAGATTACAACCCTATATTACCCCATATAATAATTTTAGTCACTTTGGAAGTTTTTATGTGGGGTTTGAGTTTATTATAAATTAATATTTTTGAGGTTTCCAAAAGTGATCCTCTCTTCCCTAATAAAAGGGAACCTCCTCCGTATCATATTCACAAAAAATTGAGTCTTAGAGATCAGAAAACCATTAAAAATTTCTCTTATGCACTTCCCTAGAAACATTCTCAAGGTTTTGGTCTTTTTAGAAGACCATCTCTAGTTCCTTAAGAGGAAGCTTAAAAGAGGTGCGTCGAAGAAGAGGCAATCTCTTCTACCGATTCATTCAAGTTTCCTTCTTCTTCAACTTCTTCTTCTTTAGTTGTTTCATTATAAAGTAGTAACATAAGTAACAATAATCTGCTTATATGTTATTATAAATATGAAACAACCCCATTGCACCTTCTATTCATCGTACGGAAAATGAAATCACCGCGCATGCGTATGTACGGAATACCGTCTCCACGCCGTGGTGTAATATATTTTTCCTCCACCAACTTACTTGGATAGGTATAATGGTTTAAAGAATAAATATATATGGTTATTATAAAATCATAATGATTCTAAGATATTATATCATCCACTCCAATTCTATTCAATAATTATGGGAACAATATCATCGCTCGTGCGTACGTACAGACTGCCGTCTCCATGAACGCGACAAGATTCATTTTTCCATGATTAACCATTCAAGTATGATTATAAAGTATATATAATTAATAATCATGAAAGATATTACATAATAATTATACTGTATTTATATACAAATATGTTTCATTTACTTAATTCTATTCAATTCAATAAGGAAATGAAAACAGCCTTCATGCGTACGTAAGACCTACCGTCTCCATGAACGGTGTATTTAATTCCATTTATTGATCAATAATATATATTTATATTCTGAATATATATTATATATAAATCATGTTTTACATTCTGGAATAATGTAAATCAGGATATAAGTCATAATATCAAGAACAACAGGTCGAAACACGTACAATAAATAAAACGATTTTACCCAAAATGCTGCTTTAACATGGAATTTACAAATGAATGGGTAATATAAAGTCATAAGTGAACCATATATGATATCATAACAATGAATATGATTCTTTAATAAGTCAATGACATTATTTAAATCCTTATACAGGAGGTTCAGATACATATGAAGCATATCATACATAAGGTAAGGGATAACTTTTCGAATCTCATTCTTATCTGAGATTGTTTATTCGTAAGTATTTACAAGGGTTATATTTATCATCCAGGTCCACATTTTCTAAAAATTGTTTCATGTATGTTTGAAGTACTTTTTACCCATTTTTGACTTTTATTACATGGTATGTATGGAATCTTTCATTTGTTTACCATACGAGGTACTTTTTGACTTTTCCAGCAAAAGTACAAGAAGAATGTTTTTTTAACTTATACGTCATGAAATGTTTTTTTACGGTTTCATAATGCCTTATTTTCAGGAAGCTTAATTCACAAGATTTCATGATTATTTTCAAAAAAATCCACTTCTTTTAAAATTTCATGGCATTTTGTGTAAAGAAAATGAGTTTGAAGAAGAAAGGATATTTTACTCAAGAATTCATTTCATGTGTTTTGTCAAAATGAATTTCCATCTAAGATGAAATTATTTAGTATGATTATGTTTCAATTATAATGTCTCTATGATTTACATTTTTTTAATTTTTTATGTTGAAATTATATCCATTTGTTTTATATTGGTTATGTTATGATAGGAAGATGTTTATGAAACCCATTTGATTCTTTAGGTTATGATGAATGATTTATGTTTATTTTGTGGCACAAGTAAGAATGATTTCATTATGAGATGGGTGGGACCTATATCTCCATAAAATGCATTGGGTAATGATTTATATCTCATGATATAGACATGGTTGGAATGGAAAGTTAATCCAGTTCACTGATACAGGACTGGAACCAGGAGTGAACTTGATTCAGTAAGGGACATTGTCCACAAAGATGGTCTTGGCAGCAATGACTTGGCAACTATGGAAATCATATCATGTTCTTAATGGTTTTCCACAATTACATGTTTTATTACCATGCTATTTTATCATGATTGATGTTCCATTATGATCTATGACTTATGTACTTCCATGCTTTATGTCATTTATCAAGATTTTGATTTTTAAACATTATGTTCATGTTTTTAAGTTCAAATGTATATGGTTTGTTTTATTTTTCCCATGACTACCCTTACTGAGCATTTGAGCTCACAATTTATATGTTTTCTTTTCCCCAGGATATAATGAAAGGTTTTAGGTAAGAAAACCAAAGGGGACAATCTTTATGGGAGATTTTGAAGATCTTCCACCTTGATTAGAAGATTATGTTCTGAGTTTCCAACGACCCTAAAATATTACGATCCTTGAGTGTTGGTTTTTGTTATGTATTAAGTATTCTGAAAAATTAATGTAATGTCCATGTACATCAAACTTTGGGTCTCTATGACTAACATAACACCCTACTACAGATTCAGGAACTCCTAGGCTCTATCGACCCTTAGCATCTCGAGAAAATATTAGTCATATAAGACCATATGAAAATCTCCCCATGTCATGTCTCGATGATGCTCCATATATGTGATAACATCCCACCACCTCTTGGTAGAATCACACATCATGTAGGTTGTGAGCTTGACCCTCCTCTCAGGAGACGTCTATAAATGCCCGAAGTTCATAAGAATAGACTCCAACCATTACTCAGAAGCCTATGGTCCACCATCCCCTGGAAACGTAGGTGGATGATGTAGATGGAATACCCACAGCAGTTCTTCCATAAATTTTGCATGCTGAGGTACTCCCTGGAAGGTCTGTATAAACATCATGAAGAATTCATAGAACTGGGGAGCCGCACCTGTATCTGGTATAAGAGCTGGAGCGGCGACTATATCATCTGGAGGATCTAATAGTTTCCCATGGCCTACCACCTCTCGGGTATGCTCATTTCCACTATCCTCACATAAAAATGGAGGTTGTTGTGGTGGAATTTCTCTATAATGTCCATAAAATACACCTCAGTATAAGATTTATTCATTAGGTTATGCAGTAAAAGAGAAAAAGAACTAAATAGGAGAATAAAAGCCTTAAAAGTTCACAAAGGATAAGTAAACAGTATGTAGGAACCATACATGACATGTACATGTAATCCCTTACATGGTCATGTACTCCTACCGTCCTGGGCATGTAAACAACCTAGGTACATGAAATGATAGGGACTATACACGACGTGTAAACTTAAGCTCTTACCTCGTTGCGTACTCCATTCAGCCTGGGGGTGTAGACACCCTAGGTAGAAAATGTATAAGTAGAGTACATGATGTGTACACAAGTCTTCTCTTCTGGACATGTAATTTTACATGGACATGGTTACATGGGTCTGCCTATAGTAAAACTACACGGGGTGTACATAAGGTACACAACATGTTCTGATCAAAACTCAAAAACCCGTTGTTTCTCTCACACGGTGGGTGAAATAGTCGTCTATCACACATCATGTACTTAGAGTACAAGTTGTGTACATGGAAAAGTTCATTTCGTCCCGAACAGAAGAACACATGGAATGTGTTCATAGGACCACACACCATTTTTTCTGAGTTTCCATAAAATAAGCCTCAAAAACATACATGAGACCCTGCTTTTTCAAAATAAAGCAATTGTGTACCAAATTCTGATCTGTGGGGCACATACTCCCAACAAATCAAATCATTTTATCCACATATATCACATACCAACACAATTTATATCCCATGGCTGAAAAATGATCCACAAAAATTTAGATTCAAGTGGTCCCATAGTCCTCAAGGATCAATGTTTTGTGCCCGTCCAATTCAACCATAACACCTAACAGTACACTGATCACAATAGTAGGCATATCTATCATAGTACCTATCACAAAATCATGAATATCTAGCATGAAATCTATCATATTATAATGAAATTATTAATTCTCTCTAAAATAAATAGAAAAGATTCATAGAATGTGATTTCTAACAAGTTCCTATATGATTGATGAGATGGCATACCCCCATCTCATGAGGTTTCTACAAAATAGATTCACAATTATATCAGTTACAATAGAACAAAACAAGTGCATTACCCAAAAGTGAAATAAAATCCACTATAATAGATTAAATCAAAAAATCACAATTCAGTTTGATGTAACTTGGATTTTCCATGTACACGGGTTAGCTTCTCCTAGGAACAACTGATTACCAAACATTATTTCCATCCTACCAATTTATAATGTCATCAAACACTAAGAAAAACCAGAAAAAACTCATCTAATACACCTTATAACATCCCATATCTAGACGCCTCTCAACAGGTGCCCCTTACCAAGTGGGCCATATGGCCTCAAGTGCATTTCTCTAAATACCAAAAGAATTTGACCAGAAGAGAGGGCGTATGGTGTCACAGTGGGGAAACCATGCCCTCATTGGTAGAGTGTAACTCATTGGAATAAATAATAGTATAACAAAGGAAGCAGTAAATGATATACAACTAAAATAAACAACATAATATAGATAAAATTAATAATCATGAATCATCCAGTGAAAAAGACCATGTAGCATGTGACATGTTCTTGGAAAGTTTCCAATCATGTACAATATAACAATGCACAATATGTGTCTCAAAATCACAATAGAATCAAATGATACTAGGAAGCATCGCATGCCTCAGCTCGTTCCTATGCTCTTCAGCTCTTAAACAACATCTAAAGTACCTGTAGAAGGGCGCTTGCCCTTATTGACACCTACAACAATATATTCTGTTTTAGTCCAAATGCATGTCCCAAAGAGGGTGTGATAAATTAATCCTAGTAGGAAACCACCATATATTTGTGCCAATCTATCAGTGAGTTTATTCCATAGGTAGTGATAAAAAAGGAAAATCATTGAACTTGGATGTACCCAAAATTAAACGATCCTACAAGTTGTATTTTCTTTTTTTTTTGTTCATTATGTTCAGTTCAACCATTTAATTACATTATATTATATATGTATTGTGATCTAACCTAAACCAATCAATCCCTTGTATAATGAATTTCTCAATAGATACCTCAGTACATTATCTAAACAAATAATGTGAAGACCGAATCTAAGCTTGTTCTTTACCTTGGAAGATGTGTCATAAATCATTACACTTCAATATTGAACTCCCCATCTTTACCACAAGCATATAAAATCCTTACCCTTAGGAATAACCAAACACTTTCCCATAACCATAACAATTCCTTTCCCACAGGCATAATAACACCTCACCCACAGTCAAAACAAATCCTCTCCCACAGTCATAATAAATCAATATAGGTCATAACCAGTATATCAACATTAAATCATAATAAAAAAACATTTTAATGACACCATTATATTGTTAACATAATGAAAGATCACGTGGAAATCATACAAAACAAGTTACAAGTGAATTAAACTATCACAAGGCTTAAACAGTAATTGACATATCATGTGAAAAAGGGAAATAAAAAATCCATGAAAATTTAATCATGTCAATCACAATTGATCACAATTGAAATTCAATTATAAATGTAATTCATACCTACCAACCCAATAAAGGAAAACGAGGCTTGCCTTATTGGAAACCTTGACCAAATGGATATAACAATCATTCCAAGGGAACACACCCACAGGGTTTCCCATAATCAAATCAACAAGATCAAACATACTTAATTTAAATTAAATCATGACATAATCATCATTAAAAAACAAAAGGGCCAATTTCTATTAAATGTTACACCTAAAACATGGAAGAATGAAATTATGACACATATAAACAACTCGACATTGAACAAAAGAAATAAGGGTACCTAACTGGTTGTTGTACAACTATCCTTGTCTAGCATCAGACATTGATTCTCCCTAGAATGGATTAGATCTACAAAATGGTTTTAAATTCTTGACCTTAAATAACTATATGAGAGAAAAAATCAAGAATAAAGGATTAAGAGGAATCGCAAGCTCACTGGTTGGGTTCAAACGCAACCGACAGTGAAGGAATCGGGGTTCATATTACCAATAAGGAAGAAAACCGGCCCTCTTCACCGTTGTTCATGATCCTGGACGAGCCCTTGCCTGTTTTCACCAAAACGATGCTATTACCCGAGTTAATCTATTAAAAAGTACTTGGTTTTTACTTAATACTACACGATATATCTGTACATATTCTTCCCTGACCATTACGTGGCCATGTACTAGGATTACATGGCATGTATCCTTCCTTACCTGGTGTGTACCTATAAGTAAACGACGTGTAGTTTCCAGTCACATTGTTTAACAGGCCTGTAGTCATCCCCTCGACATCTTTACCCCCAATTTCTTTAGTACAAATTGAAAAGTAAAGATACATACCCCAAAATAAGAACCAGGTTTTTACATGGTGCACTCATCAGGATAGAATTAAGCAACGTAATGATAAATGGGTAGGAGGGTCTAACCATGTGAGTGGGTAAAAGAACTAATAAAGGGGTATGGGAAGCACTGATAAAAGTTAGGGTGAGAAGAGGAATGAACAAAATATATCCCCCTTCATTAGTGATAAAAACACTGATAAATAGGACCTTTATCCGTTATTTTTTATAGATAATTATGGGGTTCTTTAATAGTGATAAAAATGTTCTCATTAAGTTTGAATTTAATAGTGATAAAAAACAATGATAAAGGCCACCATTATTAGCATTTTTTTAGCACTGTTTATGGGGGACTTTGTTAGCACTTTTTATGAGCACTGTTAGTGACTAAACATTGAAATATAATTCATTATCAGTTATTCTATAGGAATGATAAATCCTTTTTAATGGCACTATTAAAGGCCAAATTTTTACTGAGGGACCTATGCATCCCACTACTGTATATGAGCCCCCTATTGCAAGAATGTGATCCCTGGTACTTGAATTATTATTTTTAATATCCATGATCTTCCTCTAAGAATCTTTTGGTAGGTAGTAACTACAACTATTAGTAGATAAGGATGAAATCCTTGATGCCCTTTTAAAGACATCAGATGGTTCTTGTTTTGAACCCATCCTATGCATGAATATAGGATTCTCCTTCACAAAGACTTGACTAACTGGTTCATCCTGGGAGAATGAGAAGGACTATGTAGGACTATCATCATTTATTTCATTTATTTTTACTTATAAATAAAATATCATTCAAATTTAAATCATTACGTATAAAAAAAGTGACAACTAACAATACTAAATTATAAGAAAAGGATGTCATGTCCCAACCTCTCTAGAAGATTCATTCATGTAACTCCTATTGGATTTCATATGAACATCCAACCAATGTTTTATTTTGGAGACTTGGTTCCCTAAATTCATCAAATATGTTAAGAAAATATAATTGAAAAATTTAATACATGGAATATATATTGTTTTCTTATAAATATTTAAACTAAAAAAATATTAACATAGGTGATTTATTTCTTGAAAAACTATTTTAACTAAAAGTGTGGGGGATGCTTTTTTTATGATTACTTGATACATTTTTTATTGAAAAATCCTGAAATAAATGACCTATAATTTAATTGTAATGTTCAGAATGTCATATATTTTTCATCTTCATGTATACAAGTCAAATGATATTAATATAACAAAATATTTTTCAAAAACATGTTCTTATCATGGAGATGGATATCAACAAATATCTTCCAATATTTTGAGGGTACCACTTTTGGTACCATATCATCTTGATGCTGAGTGTTCAATGATGTGTCATTGAATTCATTACATAATATCCATTTAAAATTGTTCCCTTTCATACCCATATTTTTCAATGTCATCATTCTTGTGATAAGATCAACAATGTTAATTTAGAATAACATATATACAAAGTGATTAGAATTTAAAATATTATAATTTAATTAAGTCTAGTAATTAAATTGAGAAATTATGTATTAAAATTACCCTTATATGGGAATATAAAACATAATTCCTCCAATATCGTGGCAAATTCCTATAATTAGAATTTGTAATCGAAAGGGTAACTAGATCTTCCACTAACTAGACTATAATTTGCCCCAATAATCACATATAATAATATATGTGGACCCCATAATAATAAAATGGAAAAAATATCTTTAATTATCTTAAATTCAATACATGTGAACTAATTATATATGTCTCAATAGGAATATAGTTTCTATATTTTATGGGAAATTAGTTATTAGTATATAAAATATAATATATTTTATTCACATTATAATTTTTACCTATATCTATCACCCTCCAATATCCTCATGATGAAACACTCATAACCACATGTTCCCTCATTATATATTCGTAGCATAATTAACCTACTAAATTTAGAGGCAAGATGCCAGATGCTGATGGGATGAATAAGGAGGGAGTTCTAAATGCTGACTGGAGGAAGATGGGTGGTGTGGAAAATGTTGATAAGGGGATGAAGGTGGGTGTCCTATATTATACAGGGAGTGAGCTAGATGGATCATCATGTGTTAGTGTGTCCAATGGAATATAAACTTAGAGTCAATGAGGATTAGTGAAACATACATTCCTTGTAATTTATTTCATTTTTGAAAATAAAAATAACTTTAAAACATTCATTTTCAAAATTTCATGTGGGAAAATAAATTCAGAAATTATAACAGATGGATGTTAATGACAACTATAAGTTACATATATATGATAATTAATTAATCCACATACAAATTAATATAATATTTACTTTCCAATATTAAAAAAATCATGCATAAAAATCATGCTAAATAAAATTAAAGATTAACTATACTATAAATAAATAACAAATGATATTGGTGGCCGATAAGTAAATGGTTGAATTCAAATACAATGATATTTTCCTTATATATTGTCATTATCCTACTCCATCATTACTTCATTAACTTCATCAACCCTTGTAAGACTAATATTATCAATACCGTGATGAAAAAATAAGTCATCTTTTTTACTATATATGGGATTAAATGTTAGAGGTCAAATCTTCCATTTCATCACCTATATCCTAAAAGTATCTCTATTTTATGTTAACCACTACACTCTATCCTTCATATCAAAAATAAACCTCAAAATAAACCATTTTATATTATGATTATAAGATTTAAGAATCTTATAGATCATGGTTAACAACATACATGTACTGAGAGATGTTTATAGAAGTAAATTACAATGAATCTCTTTTAATACCCTTGGTAATTTTGAACCACTTTCACAAGAATAAATAATTGAAAAATGGAAATGGCAGTTAAATTTGATAATATTAATCAACATTCCATAGTATCCTAATTGAGAAACTATAAATATTCCCATATTCTATATCTTTAAACCCTCATTCTTATTAATCGTAAAAAAAATTGAATCCATTCACATAATAAGCATCAAAATTTCTATCAGGTTTTAGATGATGTTGGTCAAGAAACATCAAATCTTCTAATATCTCATCCCAAGTATCAGTATTCATGATCCATAATAATTAATATAGAATATCATATTTACAAAATATATGTCCTCAATTATGGTTTTATATTATTTTAGTATTGTTTAAATAAATTTTTAACCATTATTAACTTTTTTAATAATAGTTTTAAAGGGATATTCTTTTCATTTTTCAAGGTAGGTACATTAGAATTTTAATAAAAAATGTAAATGGAATCATGATTTTAACAGACATGAAAAGAAAAAATTTTAACACTACTATTCCAATAAATGATTTGAAGCCTCTATTACCGTTTTAAAAATATCCTTTTAATGAAAATATTTCCCTTAATATTATTGAAATGTTTATATTTTAATAAAGTGGTTCTAAAATGAAAATGGTGTTTTCCTTAAGAAATATTTCAACTGATATTTTAAAGGAATTTTTATATATGATAACATCCTTTTATGTTAATTATTATTTTCTTAGTATATGATATAAGGAATTAATCATTTTTCATTTTCTATATGGTTTATGATTATAATGATTAGACATTTAGGAAATATTTTTATTTTCAAAGAGTTATGATATGATGAATTGTGGATATATTTATGAAACTATATTAACTTCCATAGGTTATGAAATATGATGATTAATTAATGATATTGTGGAAAAAATATAAATGAATTGTGATTTTGTGATAGGTGGGACAAAAATTATATATCCCCCCAATTCATTGGGTATATATAGATTTCTCATGAGATAATAAGGACTAGAATAAGGAGTTAACCATGATTTTTATGGTAAATTTTCCATTATGATAGACATATGAGTGAAATATGTTTATGGATATTATCGAATGGGTATTAAACCCGATACACTATTATATTATTTCTAATAATATTTTACTAATTAAATGATTTTCTACGATTTTGTTTATATGAGAAACTTATTTCTTAGGACAATGTGATGCATTGATCACTCAAGTCCATAGATTCCTTTATGATTCATATCTATATGAACTAATATGATTTATGAAAAGAATCAATATTATTATATTTGAAATGTATTGTATGGTTTTCAAATGTAAAGCTCATATTTTTAAACCCCTATTGTAATGGTTTGTTCCTTCTTGGCCCATTACATTCTCAGTTTTGTGGTTAAAGAGTTCTCAAAGCAGGCTAGATAAGGTTCTATGGAGGCTAGAGAACATGAGTACTGAAGAAGGTGGTTCTATATGTGAACCATATTAATGTGGTGAGTTGGTCATTCATATCATGTGTAGTGAGAAAACATAAATCTTGTATGCATGCTAAAGCGAGAGTCTATGAGATGGATTCAAATCAGGAATGATATTGATGATGTGTATTGATTTAGGAATAAATGAATTAATTTTAAGAGTAAACCAACGATATGTGGTTTTCATTCATTTTAATGGTTTCATTGATTATTAACCATGGCACCCACATAATTAACATCAAGAATATCAAATTATTGATGTTAAATTGGCACATCCAATGTTGTTTTAAACCCTTATTTGGATGATTTTCCCTATGGATCTTGTTTTCACTGGAATTTGGATAAAACCTAGACAAATTTAGAATATATTAAAACCCCTATCATATATAAATGATCTTTGGGATTCAATTCTTTATCTTTTATGACTCAAGGTAGGTTCTCCTCATATCCCCATTATGTCTTTTATGATATTTTTTCTGGTTCATTTTTTGGTGTTGTTAGTTTTTTAGAGAGTTTGGGATGTTTTTTATGACCGTTAGGTGTGGTTATGTTTGATCTGTGATTTTATTGTGTGGTGGTGGTTTTTAGGAATTCATTATTCACGTTGTGATGTATAATGAGTCGGTAAGGCTCAGTCTAAGGTAGGTAATACCTCATTTCTCTCTTTTTTTGTATCATGTGGAAGGGGTTTAATCTTTTTTATCTAATGAAATATGGTTTTCACTATCCTTATAAATATAATTAACTAGATTAATTAAATTTAATGGGTAATGGGGAATGCAATAACATGTATTACATTGTTGATAATTATTTTTGATATTGATATTGATATTCTTGACACGCCATTGAAAATTAGGGTAGTTGGGAGAGTTTATTTTTGTATTAGTTGATATTTATTATGGTGACATTGTTGTGTTATGGCTGTGATGTGTCCCTAAATGTAAATTGGTTAACCACATATATTGGGTTAATATCAATTTTTTCCACATGAATTGTGTCTTGTGTTATAATACCCCTAAAATAATGAAGTTGAATGTTGGAATCCCCTTCCTAAACCTAAATAATTTTGATGTGATGTGTTTCTGTGTGGCCATGTAGTGGGGACGTGAGATGATGTTATAATGAAGTGTGACCATGATATCGGGTGGTGCGATGTGATTATACTCTGGGGAGGTGTGATATGTAGTATATGAGATGAGAATGGTTGTGTTATTTTATTTTCCTAGGTAGTATTGTAACTTAATGATTATATTGAAATTGGAATGGATTAGTTTTTATTTCGTTAAGGGTACAGTCATGGATATTGAATGAAATTAAATGGGTTATTTTTTTAAATTAGGGTGATGTTAAATATAAAATATTTGAATGAAATAGGTTGTATAAAAAAATGAATTGGTAATGGAATATTTTGGATGTTCTTGTGGCTTCTGATTATTATGATGTTATCTACATTTATAGGTGGTGGATAATGTGGGGATATTGTGAGTTGGCTGGTGATTTGTTATGGACCCCTAGGTTCATCACATGTGTGGATATATATATATATACATTTTATATTCCCTATGATTTTATATATGCACCCCACATACATCAATCATCATGTTTCAACACTCATATATATATATATATATAGATTTATATATATTATGGGATGTGTTTTTACCATAATTCTAGTGGTGATGATGGATGGATGGCTACTCGTTATTTCCCTTTCTCTCTTCTGGGTGAGGCCAAACGTAAAAAGTGCTCAATCATGATACAATAGTTATCCGATTTCCTTGGTATCTTCATGAGATATGTGATGAGATGTATGGGATTAGTGGTTTTTTCTGGAAGGATGTGGGAATGAGGTTGATGTCCTTTATGTTCACAATACCCTATGACCATGGATATGTGGTTGTGATGTGATGTGATATCCTAGATGTCTGTGGGCGTGGTGTGATGTTACCATGTTGTGTGGTAGTGATCTAATGTGTCAATAAATATTTCTATGGGTGATATGTGATGTGATCTTTTATTTCGGTGATGGTTTGTAATATTTGAAAAAATGGGTTCACCAAGACATATTTCATTGGGATGTGAGGATGGAAAATAAATGGAAATGAATTGTGGGGTATTGATAATCAATATACTTCATATTATGTTATTATACTTGTCCTATATTATTTGGTGAGTGTGACATGGTGAGGTTGGTTATTTTCTAGTAGAACTATTTAGGCATTGTTGGTTCTTATATTATATCACTTGTGAATTTTTATGCTTCTCTCACATGTACATGATAGACTTTAGTTTTCCTTTTTAGTATAATTGAATTCTCACCCTATGTGTAAAAACTGTTTTTCAGGTTTCCTGGAGGATTACATGGGCCATGATAGAAATTAGTATATTGGACCTTCAAATGGTTATTGTGTCACCATTATATCTTTATTTTTGGCCATTTTACATTGATGATAATTATCAGTACCTAATTAAACTGTACACACAATGTCTATTGGTTTGGAATAATTTTTATGTTATGTCATAGATTTTATTGATCAATGATATACTATATCTAGACCCTATATTTATTATAGAGTATAATTCCTCACATATTCATATTTTTATACCCTCAGTACTAGCCGCCAAACCAGAGAATACTATAGGCAAGATTGAGGGGTCATGATCGCCCTTTATTAAAGGCCTACCAAGGAGGGGTACCTTTGGATGGAGGGGATCACGATAGATTTTAATGTTATGTTGAAATGATCACTCATATATCCTTTGTCTACATTAAATGATTATTTGAGCCATCCCTTCTTATGATTCATTTTCATTGGTCATGAATAATGGTTTTAAGTATGATATATCTAATAATGGTGGTAGTTATGAAAGAATTTGTGAGATATGATTTATATCTCTTATGAACAAGTTTTTTATGTATCCATGATTCCATAGATACTAGACCTATATGATTTTGGAGTCGATCATAAAGTTATATATTGAATACTCACGTTATCTGAAGTTATATTTGTGAATGTAAAGTATGGTTTGTTTTAATTATCCAGGTAAATAAAGAAATATAGATGATTCTGTGATATAAAAATATAATACATCATTAGATATGATACATTTGAAAAATAATCAACCGGTTAACAATTTAATGAATATTGTACAAAAAACTAAACTTTTTTGAAGTCCCACTCTTTTTATTTAGTTATCAGTGACTTTATCATTTTCACAAAGAATTAATCATGCTCAAAAGGATGATCATGGTTTTTTATGAATTTTATAATTGGATAAGGTAAATTTCCTAACAATAATTTTTTAAAAATAAGGTTTCTCAATGTTTATAAAGTGGTTGTGTGTTCCATGATATTCCAAATAATGGATATAATTATCGAATGAAGTTCATAGCTATCTATTTCCCATTTATCTGGTAAATACTAAGATGTAGATATACCTTAAAAAATTTCACTTATGGGATGAATGAAAAAGGATATTGAATGATATACCATGAAATGTTTCCCTTTTAAATAGTTTAAAGATGAGGAATAACCAGTGAAGGGGAATATTTTGACATTTTCAGTGCTTGAATAAAAAAGGGAGAATATATCCCTCAATTTAATTGAGGGATTAAAAAAGATACATCTTGGTAATAAATCTACAAAGTATATTTTAGATCTATATTCTTATTCAAGATATTATATATTTGGATTAATTTACGAGTATTAATCATAAAGTGGAAGTAAAATTACAACGAGTCCTAATCTCAATTGTAATTGATCATGTTCTCATACTTACCTCAAATTTTTGGAAAGTACATCAAAATTAGTTTGACAATACATTGAATTTTAGCCCAACATTTTATCCTCAATATGATGGATAGTGGGAGTGAATGATTCATAAAATGGATTTCACACATTAATTTTGTATTTAGTATTTTATTTTGGGTTTATCATTTTGATTTTCACTTGTCCCATGATTTTTATATTTTTTAGGTAGAAGTTTTATATTAGGGTTTTCTTTTCCTCTATTGTATAGTTAGTATGAAAGATTAAGTGGGAACTGTGGTTCCTCGAAACAAAAAGTACTCTTTTCAATTCATTTTTTTCCTTAACATTTATGGTTTCATGGATATCCCAAAATTAAACTCCGAATACTATAGATCCTAGGAGTAGCTATGTTGGTAATGTGATGAATTTGGCTAATGGTGCATGGCTACATAATGATTATAATAAACTATGGGACGACCATCAATGTGGATCTATTATTTCTGAAAAAACAAATTGCATGATTGGTGTATGGTTTCCTAAATCATATAGACGTACCTTGGAGGTGTCTAGTGAGACTTTTAAGGTACATAAGGTTGGGGAAAGGTTTCCTAAACCATCCATCCTGACCATGTGTAGTGCCTATGCTCATTAAAAATGGGATTTTACCTTTATTCCATATTTTATTTTTAACCCCGTAATTCCCCATTATCCCCCATTAGGATTGTAAGACCTTAGGGAGGCCTATCCTCCTCTTATATGCACCTACCATCCTCCTACCATGGTGAAATAAAGTTATTTATTCTAGATCATGGGGTAATTTTTATTTTCCATTCTTCCTCTTCCTTCTGCTTCTATTTTGTCTTGGGTTACTCGTATCCCTTGGTTACCTTACCCTAATATTCATGTTTCCTTTATTTTAAATTGGGGGTTTTTCTTCTTCTTATGGTTACTCATAGTCTTCTGTATCTCTTTGGTCTATCTTGAAGCTAATTTGGGTTGTCATTGTCCAAGAACCTTGAGTTTAAGGTAGGCATCCCTTTAAATTTTTGTTTAATTTATGAAACATTGGTTGCTTGATGTTTAAGAATTATTTTGATGTTAATTAGTTCTATGTATTATATATAATAATTATTCAGAGTCAAATAATGTGAATTTATCATGAATTTAATTGTACTAAGTTGTTTTATTAAGTTTTCCAGGACAATTGTTTTTCGAAATGCATGTTTGGCCTTTGTAAACGTGTTTTGATTTCAAAATGTAGATTCAGGATTCACAAATGGGTTTATAAATATATTTTTTGGTTTATAAGTAGATTTTTTGGTTCTTTTAGAATCTACTTTCCCCCAAATAATACATGTGGAATGGTTGGAACCTTGGAGAATGGATTTCATTATAAAATAGTCCTTGGTATACCTATTTGTTTCCTTGTTTTCTATTAAAAGAAATGGGAGGTCCCTATTATGGAACTTCCTTAGTGAATTAATGGTTGGAGGGTCGGGGGGGGGGGGATTACTTGTGGTGGTTTGGGTGTGATCCTTAGATGTGTGTTTCAAGTGGAGGTTTGTGTGTAATAACTGTATATATGGTTTATTTCTAGATAATCCTTAAATCACCCCCATTTTAGACATAACGTGCGATCCTAGCATAGAAAATGGATTATTAGAGAATTATTTTTCACTAGTTTATGATTGTGATCTAGATAGTGGTCCTTAGTATATGGGATTTTATCTAAATTGGGTTGATTCCCCATGCTTATAACTGAAAGGGTATGACCGAGAGTTAAGTCTATTTTATCACATCGCGAATGCCAATAGGATGGATCATGTTACATTATATTTTGGATTTTCGTATGAGATCCTAGGTATTTCCACTTTCCCGAAAACTTTTTTATCTATGGTAGATAATCTAGGTGTCGAATTTGGTTTCATTAATAGATTACTTGACTCCCTTTTCTATCTATATGGTATTTTCTTTTTTGATCTCCTTTTGTGATGTTTACACCTTGTCAAAATTGAATGTTTGGTTTTCATACAATTTTTCATGAATAATGTTTTGGAAGATTATTCACACACCCTCTTACTCTATCTCACTCTTCCCCTTTCTTTTAAAATTATCAAACCTCCCCTTTTTAGAAACACTTATTGTAAATAATGGAGGAATTGAATCATTATTTTTAGTGAAATTTAATTGAAAAAGGCCTATTTTTATATTATTTTATTTCAAACGTATTGTAAATAAAACTTTTATTCAAAGGAATTGTTTAGGGAGTTGTTTTAATTGGGAATACCTATTTATTTTTAATAGTCACCAATATAATTGTATTATTGTTTTTAGATTTAGGTGTTGGTATTTATTGGTTTAAATTTTTATGGGGTGATGTTGGGTTTTGGATTTGATGAGTGACCCATGATGTTACATTGAGATCTATTTGGTCATGAGGTTCAACATTGTTTTATTTTTTGTTTACGTTTTGTTGTTCTTGGTTTTTATTTTATTTTATACTTGGTTTAATTTTTCTATTCTGATGTTTATTATTTTACATTGGGAAAAATCATTCCCACTATATCTATTTGATTCCCATTATACTTGTTTCCACCCTAGGGTGATTGGAAAAGTGTCTTGGGGATGTCATGGGTGGACTCATGTGACCAGTTCAGGGTTGACCTGGGTTGGTTCGTGACAAAATGGTTTTATAGCATTGCTTATTTTTAGACCTTACTTTTAGATCACCCTTTATTAGTTGGGTTGTCATGGCAGATGGAGTATGAATTTTTGGATATAGGGTGTAGGTATGAGGATTATTTAGACAACACTTCTAGTTTCAAACATTGGGTTACCATGGGAAGTTGGGTTTTCACTTTTGACTTTTCAATTTTTTATGTTTTTTATGAATAATTATTGGTTATTATTTATGATTATTGATTTTATTAATAATTTTGGATTTGTTATGGCTTTTTTTTTGTTCAGGGAATGAAATGGGAGTTGGGCTAGTGGTTTTCCATGAGCTCAAAATTTTTAGAAGGCCATTTAGAACCCGAATACATAGTCATAATGAACTACCCCTAAAAGTGGTGTGATTGGAATATGGATGCCAACCTTATGACCAAGTCACTTAATATCACTATTTACCTATAAGAATTTATTTTATTTTCTTAATAACTTAAAAAATTTAATGAAAACAATATTTGAAATTTTAAAAACCCATATTTCAATTGGTGATGTTTGATTTTTAGAAAAGATAAATGGTGATTTTAAATTTTTTAAATAGAGTCTTGAAAAAATAGATTTCTAATCAAAATTACTTGATAAAAGAATTTTTATAAATTATTTTTTTATCGATTTTAAAAATATGGTATGTGTTATATAAAAGGAATTTTTATATTCTCCTTTAAATTGAGAAAGTGGTTTAAATGGGAATGGAATATTTCATGATGGAATTCATGGATTATTTTTATAATTAAATGGCCTGGAGTGTGGAATTTTAAAATGGGTTTTCAAGGGGGTGGTTAGTAATATTTTTGAAATCCTTTTGTAGAATTTATGGGTTTAGTTTTTTTATATTTATGATATTTAATTGTGAGGAGTTATTGATGAAGAGTTGGTTTTGATTTACTTTTTTTTCCTTATTCTTTAGGGTACAAACCTACTAAGCTATAATAAATATGGAGAATGATTTGTGTTTGGATACACCAATATGTGATTTTGGTTGATCAATTATTCTCTGGGATTTCTAGTTCAACTATTACATACATGGAACCTAGTGGACTTCACACTTTGGAATTCATCATGAATTTTAAAGAGTTGAACCCTAATAACTTAATTAGGCATATGTAACTAGAAAATGATCAGGTATTGTTGATTCCCATCGAAAATATTTTTTCCCAGATCTATCTTCTAGATTCTATTAAGCTAAATTTCATGAACTTTATGTTCAAATTTTCAAGTTTGATATAGTGGAAGTTGATAAGATAGACCATTATTCAAGAATACATCTCGAAGTATGTTTCTTAAGGCCTCACTCATATGAAAGTTATTCTTTCAGGATGTGAAGGTTGTAAGGGTGTTGGAGATGTGTTTCTTTCATCAAGTTGATGGATTTATATTGGAATTCATTCGTAATATTTTGTATGTAGTCCCTTATATCCCATAGTTGGTTGATGAAGATTCATTGGAATACCAAAACATTGAGAATGGGATTCATCATGTCCATCAGTCGAGGGTGTTAAAATTCAGCAAATCATGTTCTATCGATATAGTGAGGTAAGAGGTTTGAGGTATGGCTATGTTAGAGGGGTGGTGAAGGTATCCAATACTGCTTTTGTTTATGGAATAGGTGAAGGGAATTTCATTATATAAATAGGAAAATGGCTTAAGGTTGATTTTGTTGGTGGTGGAATTAGGGGGCCTTCTGATCTTGGGTCTACTAATTCTAATAATAGGACCGTGGTGTGTCATTAATATATAAATCAAGGTTATAAGAAGCCATCATGTCTAGATGAAGGAATTAAATTGCATACATGTGTAATCTAGGGTCACATGAACTGGATTTGTCATGGAATTTCCAGAAAGTGATTTGGTGCCAGGTTAACTACACTAAAAGACATACATACTATTTATAAGAGTAGGTTGGAGATCTAGGTTTAGTCTATAGCTTCATTCATTGTAAATGATTTCTTTTTCTATGATGTGGTGCCTAGAGATGAAATATTTTTTAGGGATGGTGAATGAGGGTATAATCTCATTTTGGGAACTTATTTCTTAATGTAAGTTCCTTTTTAGAAAATATTTTAAATCTTGTTATTGTGGGATGGTGTAATTCAATGTTTTATACATATTTTACCTAGTTTTGGTTTTCATCAGGATTGAAGTGTTTTTAAAGATTTAAAAATCATTGTTTTTGGAGTCATTAAATGTTGGGGAGGCCTCCATAAGATTATTTCATAGTGAACCCAACATACATGTTTTTATAATTGAATAATTTCTATTTTCCACCCATCCTGATCCCAATCATAGTATTTTTTTGTCTTAGACAGTGGGATGTGTGACAGGTGAGCATAGGGATCTCGAATAGAACATAACATGTTTATTTGATAGTGTCTATTTTAGGGGTTGGGGTGTTACTTGTTGGGTTGTGTTTGGAAAAGAGTTATCCTTTTATTTTTAACCCATTTATTATTCGTTCAAGTTCATTAGTCTTTTCATATGTATTCTTTAGTTTTTTAGATTCCTTTGAGAATGCTCCCATATCTTATTTTGATTTCATGGTTTTATTTTTTTAATAAAATAAAGTGTTGTTTCTTAAGTCTATGAATATTTAGATATTTCCTTAGGTCATGGTCCATTATTTCTTTGGTCTTCATAAACCTCATTTCTAGGGGGTTTCTAGGGGTAGAAAGAGTTTTTTATTGGAGAATTATCATACATTAGTTTTTATTTTCCCATTTATTCTAGTTTTATCTTTATTTTCTATTTCCTTTTATTTTTTGGTGTTTTTGATTGATTTTTTATGTTTCAGTCTATTTTTTCCCTATTACATGGTTTGTGTGAAAGATTAATTTGAAACCATGCGACAACCAGATTTAGCATACCTTTTTATTCATTTTTTCTTATAATGAGAGGATTTCATGGATAATGATCATTTAGACTACAAACCATGTTTCTCCTAAGAGTATCTATGTAAGTCTTGTTATATCACTGACTATGGGCGCAAGGATTGATCATGGTTAGTCAAAACTATGCAACAAACCTACGCATAGATTTGTTAATTTTTTTTATCACCAATAACATGTCTCGTGCATAGTTTCCTAAACCATGTGGAAAAACTATGTGAGTGACATGTGGTTCTAGTAAAGAAATTTACGATTGGAAAAAATTTCCTTAAGCCGTGCTGCCTAACCGTACACAATTCCCAAGTTCATTAAAAATGGGTTTGTAATATTCTATCTATTTGATATCTAACCCCCAAATCCCCATTTTCCCCGATTTTCATCATGAAACAATAGAGGTATTCTCCTCCTCCTCCTCATCATCATGTCACCTATCCTCCTCACATGGGAAAATCAAGTGATTTATTCAACATTTTAGGGTGATTTCTCAAGGTAATGCCCTTATTACTTATTCCTCTTCCTTATTATTCAATTTTCTCTTGGGTTCATCTTCTCCCTTAGTTCCTTTACCATAGGGTTTATGCTTACTTTATTTTAACTTGGTATTTTTTCTTCTTAAGGTTCATCTTGGGATTCTTTGTCATATTTGGACTATTTTAAAGTCGATTTGGGTTTCCTTTGTCTATATTCTCTGAGTTTGTGTTGGGTTTCCCTTTGAGTTTGACCATTAAATTTATGAAACATTAGTTTCTCAATGTTTTAACATCTTTTTGAATATAATTACTTATATATATCATATAGAATAATTATTCAAAATGGAATAAATTGAATTTCTCTTGAATTCAATTGTAGTAAATAGTTTTGTTGAGCTTTTCACACTATGTGTTTATCAAAATGTCTGGTTGAAAATTGTAAATGTGTTTTGATATTTAAATGTTTATTTATGTTTCAATAATGGGGTTCTTAGTGTTTTTTTGTTTTATTTGTTGGGTGTTTTGTTCTTTAGAAATAGTTACCCAAATTATATTTGAGGTCCAATTGGAACCTTTGAAAATTTATTTATGTTGAAAACTCTCCTTGATATATCATTCTCTTTTCTTATTCAATAGTAAAGGAAATGTGTGGCCCTTAGTATAGGAATTAAAATCTAAATTTATTGTTGGGGTAAGGGGGAATTATTCCTTGGGGTGGTTTAGGAGTGATGATTGGATGTGTGATTCATGTGGCAGCTTGTGAATATTATCTATGTATATGGTTTATTACATGATACTTCTTGGATCACCCCCATTTTAGGCATAACATAGGATCCTAAAACAATAAGTAGATTGTTCTAGAATTATTACTGAACTATTTTATAATCTTTATAGTGGACCTTAGGAAATAGTTTTCTTTCATTTTGATAGATACCCAATAATCAGTCCATGTAGGGTATTACTGAGCATTAGGTATGTTTGATTTCAGTAGGCATGTTGACAATAAATATTAAATTATTATATGTTCTATATTTTCCCCTATGATCTTATGTATTCCCATGTCCCGTGAGACTTTTTTATCAATGGATGATTGTCTAGGTGACTCATTTGGTTTGGTTAAATGACTAATTGGATGAAAATAATTTTTTTTCATTTCATAAAGCCGGTTTAAGGGTGACCGGTGCCCCATATCCAACACACAACAAAGTCAAGAAAACAGAAACAACAAAAGAGGGAAAAAAAGAGTTACACATCATAGTAACCATAGTCATCCCCGTATCCCAAGAAGGATTATTCTTCCCCAATATCTTATTCCCACTCTGGATGTCTCCAAAAACCTGCACTTTGTACTCTATTCCTATGATTATCGAGAACAGGCATATCCGGGGTGACTTCTTAACTCCGCTGCCCTTCTTGATCACAAGAACCACTCCACCATTCTGTTTGGAGGCAGAACTAGTCTGCATCTGCCATGGAATATAGGAATAATCTTTCCTTGGCCTCCATCCCTGTGTTGCAGATAATGATTTTCCACCAGCAGACATCTTCTGAGTCCCAATTTGATCAATTTCATTGAATGAACTATTGAAAGAAGGGATCAAGTTTTCCTTTCCTCCCCAAACATCCCCCTTCCTTCCCCGACCTTCTCTGTTAAAAGAGACCCGATGCGCTCCGAAATATGCCTCGGCCCCTGATTAGTAGAGATATCATCTTCCCCATCCATAGAATCTGGATCTATCCCTTCACCCTCAGATACAAAACCCTCCAAGTCATTACCACTACCAATGCCTTTCTGCACTTGATCGGCTTGAACCAAAGGAACATAGACATTTTGACTGCTTCTATCTCCCAGCCTCTGGGTAGTACCTTCCAAAAATATATGAGGCCTTAAAACATTATTTGTGTCTTCCCCATAGCCTAAAACATCAGCCTGCTCCAGGCAGACGACCTACAGATCTCCCAAGGCCTCTGCCACCCCATCATCTCCTGCACAGTCCTCCTCCTCCCGACCCTCATTTAACCGGTCCTCAAAAAGCCCTTCAAACCTGTTACTTATGGGTACAAAAGGTCTGGACAGATAATCAAGACGATTATAAGTCTTATCCCTGTCATTGATAGACACCTCCACAAAGTTCGATCCTTGAACATCTCCCACCTGTTCTGATTCCAATGCAACAGCAGGGCCACCATTCTTCTCCTTCTCCTAATACCTCCTAGTGCAAGAAGATCCAGCAATTAAACCCTCATCAAAAGAGACATTCTGAGTTCTAGGTGTAGAGGCCTCCCCATCTAATACAGCTTGCTGAGAGCCTCTCCCTCCAACAGCAGGTCCTCCAAAAGTCTGAGCCAAACCCCCTTCACACACTTATCCAGCGCCCTGCTCTCTGAACCCTCCACATCACTCAAAATAGTATCCTTCCCACTACTGTGAACCATCCTCGATTGGAAATGAACTCCACCCTAACAGGACTCATCTGTGTGACCCAACCTCTTGCAAAAACCAAAGATGTCAGTCCAGTTCTCATACACAACCCTCTGTTTGCAACAGTACACCTTGCCAACCGTGATCCAAATGAAATCAAAGGGAGTGCGGGATGCATCTATTTTGACACACACCCGAGTATTAACCGGATGGAAAACATCCTCGGTACGGCTATTAGAAAAGAGATATCTACCAACCATATTACCCAACATGAAAATAATCGACGGATTTTGAAACATTAAGGGGATTTTAGTGAATCTTACCCAAACTGCTATGGAAGGCAGATCATGGTTCATATGGAGATCGAAGGACCAATGCAGTAGCAGGAAGCGAGATCCGTTGAAGTTGTATGGAGCCCTTGCCCAAGCTTGAATAAAAGCTGCCTCCGATTCAAACCTAATCAGAAATTTCTTGCTATCCAGCAACCCCACCACCGCTCATTCCCGAAGATCCAAAGTGCTGAAGAAAAATCAATCGAAATCATCGACTGAAGGCCTTCTGTGCTTGAACCGCACCCCCAAGGTAAGATTCAGAAAATCCAAGGATTCTGTAAACTCAGATAACAAAAGAGGAAGATTCGGTAGACTATCGACTATATCTGTCACTTTATGGCTAATAGAAATTTTCTAAAATAAAGGAAGGAAATCCGGGTTGGAGAAAGGCTTGAAGGATCTCACTCTCCCATGATACGATGATTCCCCCTCCCCCACCAAGGGGGGAGGGTTCGGCGCAAGAGCCTCCATCGTCACCAGCAGGGAAGGAGCATCCTCTGTCTATTACATGACTACTTCTTTCTCATTTTCCTTTATATAGTATTATCTCTATTGTTCTACTTTGCTGATGATTATCCCTTTTTAAAATTTAATGGTTGTTTTTAGTGTTTTCATGAAAAATGATTTGGATGATTTTTCACAAACTCTCTTCCCCTATCTCCCTCTTCCCCTTTTGTTTAAAATTATCAAATATCCCCTTTATAGAAAAATCAAATTTAAATTATGTGGGAAATAACCAATTTTTTTTAGAAATTGAATGGTTAAAAAACCTGTGTTTATAATCTTGTATTTTATACTTCTAGTAAATTAATTATTTTTAAAAAGGAATGAATAGTGAATATTTTTACTTGGGCATTCCTACCAACCTTTAATACTCATACATATGGTTCTTTTCTTGTTATAGTCTTCATATGTATACCATAATTTGTTTTGATCACTGTAGATTGATGTTGGATTTAGGGTTCAGTGAGCGACCCTTGAGTTCACATAGGGATCTGTTTAGTCCTCAAGGTCATCATTGTTTAATTTTTTTATGTTTTTTTTTTGTTTTTACAGTTTATTTTGTTTTTTATTTTGATTCCTATTTTTTCCACTAATTTTTTTATTTTATGTTGGTAAAAATAATTCCTACAATAACTCATTGATTCCATTGGTGCTTGATTCTAAACGTGGGTGACCAAGAAGAAACCTTAAGGATGTCAGTATTTGAATTAAGTAACATGTTCAGGGTCAACCAAAGTTGGTTCATGAAATTGGAGGATATTGTTAAAGATTTCACTTGGGATTATTATCGAATTTGGGATTAGTATATTTTATTTATTGAATTCTTTTATAATAATAGTTTTAATTTGAGTATACATAAGGAATATTTTGATGAATTATAAAAAAAAGTAGCGTCAAACACCTTTGTGTTAGGATGAAGGTAGTGAAAGGAATTTTTTTGGACTAGATATGGTAGAATATATGGTTTAGAAGGTATTGATGATTCAATAATATATGAAATCAACTCATATTAGGGAAAAATTGGTATATTATCTAATAAATGATCTCCCATTTGTGGCAGGGGATCATGTTTTTCTTAAATAATCTCCTTTGGAAAGTGTTATGCATTTGTGATAGAAAATAAAATTAAATCCCAAGTATACTGGTATATAAAAACTTTCTTTAAAAAGTGGGATTGGTTTCATTTCAATTATATTTACCAACAGTTTAATCTCATGAATGTTATGTGTTTCATGATTCCTTTTTAAGAAAGAATGTACCTGATGCATCTCATGTTTTTACTCTACAAGTGGTATAGTTAGAATAAAATATCTCTTATAATGAAATGCCAATTCAGATTTTCGATCAATGAGGGTAGGTATTAAAAATTGTATTGATTCACCATGTTATTTTTTTTATGAATATCATGATGTAATAAGGAACATGGAAATTTTAAAAAAAATATATAAGGGAATGATTCTCTCACTTTTCAAATTAACAAATTAAATTTTGTGGACACAATTTGTTTATGGGGAAGAATGAGAAAACCTAAAAAATTATAGAAATGGATAAATCATATGTTATTTAATTTTTAATTTTATGTATTAATATCAATCATAGTTTTATTAATAATTTTTTAAATATTTTCAATTAAAAAATAGAATAGTTTTATTTAAAAAAAAACTATTTTTATCAATTACATGGTTTTATTTAAAAAATAAATTTCATGATTTTTAAAATTTAATTTGATTAAATTTAATTTTTTTTATCTTTTCAAATATAAATTATTATGATGTTTAGTATTTTATGAAAATATTTTTTTTGGGTGAATAGTGAAAATACTTTTTTTTGAAAAAATATCATTTATTTTCAATAAATGAATTAAATTAAATTGAATATTTTTAATTATTATTCGGATTTAATGTCAAATAATATTCTTTTTTTATAACATAATGAAAATTATTCTTTATTAATCAACATTATATTTTAATTTAGTTTAAGTTTATTTTCTTTTTAAAATGTAAATTCCCAAAAATTAGCTTCCATTGTGTTTTTCATAACTATATTAAAATTTATTTCATCCATTTATAAAAATAGAATCATTAAAAAGAGATTCCATATTAGAAACCAGTGGGTTCAAATTTAGTATTAAGTTAAACTTCTTTTTTTTCATTATGAACAATGATCATGGTAAATATTTGTCACAATGATTAATAGTATATTTGATCAGTAAAGGTAAATTATTTGTGAACATTCCTAATAAAATAATTTCAAATATTATTATATTAATTATTTTGACCCCTATCAACATATATTTAAAATTGGATACTTTTTTAGAACTTTTACCATGATTAAGAAATTTATAATATTTTAAAGTTTATAAAAATTACTAGTGTGTCTCTACCCTCAAATATTAAATAGTACTTCCTCTTATATTTTACTTACATCTTTTGAGAACTCTATCTCATTCAATACATAGTAAAATATCTTAAAAATATACTTACCAAAATTTTAATGGATATCTTTTCACAAAAATATAACTCTACTAAGCCTTGTACTCTAATAATGGGGTGGTTTTCAAAGAAGTGGTATAATTCATTATTGAGTGTTTCAGGATTATTTCTTATTATAAATCATTAAAATAATATTTAACCTTTATGAAATAATAAAATTATCATCATACATATAATTAAATGATATTATGATTTTGGTATGATAATATTTTATCTCATTTTATTTTTATAGGAAATGAAAACACCGCTCGTGTGTACAAGAGGTCTTCCACCTCCATAAAATGATACATTTCATTTTTATCACCACATAATCTGGATATTTATTACGATATATTTTAGGAATTTATATAATATTCATGATATAGTAATTATTTTAGATTGTTAATACATTACTTTCCCTCTTACCCTTTAATTCATTGGAAAATGATGACATTTCTTAAGTGTGGACTTTTATATCCACAAAGCATTGTGATTCACTTTTAATGTATGCCTTTAATATACAATTTTTTTTAAATATATAAAAATGTGAATATTTTTATGGCAACTATTATTTAGTTAATAGATCACTGAACCCTTTGACCACATTCATCCAAGTGAAGTTATTTTCGGATTATAAAATGAATGTCCTCAAAATATCTAACATAAACTTAGCTTATTTTATAAATATAAAAGGAATGTTAAAAAGTGGAATAAAATAGACCAAAAAATGGAATAAATGATAAAAAGTATATTAATCAAGTAGAAAATTAATATAATTTGATTACTCAAGAGGTTTGACATAAAAATGAAATGATTCAGGACTCATGTGGAGGATTTTTTATTAAAAAACTACATTGAATTTAATAATTTTTTTGTTCTATTTGTCAAACATTTCTATATAACATTCAGTAAATAAAGGAACATTATGTTTAATAGCATATAAGACACTCAACATAGAGCTTAAATAATCCATAAAATATATTATTTTAATTTGATCCTAACAAATTAGACATTAAATTGATAGGTATGAATTTAACTAACTAAATTATAAAAATTATATGGTTTAATTTTTTTTAAATAATTCCATTTCTTATCAATTTAGTTCAAATAAAAATAAAAAACATTTGTAAATATAGGAAAAGATTTTTGGAAAAATAGTTTTTATGCCTGAAATGTGTATTTTAATAAATTTAATTATTCATTTTTTGTGAATGATTTTAATGAAATTTATATATTATGTCGTCCATAAATTGTTTTATCACTCATATAATTTTTTTTCCAATCATGGAAAAATAATATGTATAGTTTTTTTTCATAAAAAATATATTTTTCTAAAAATAGGTTCTATCATGTTTTCCATCATCAATTCTAAAATTTATTTTTTTACACTTTTCAAAAAATTATTTTTTAAATTTAAATACATTTTCTATATCATAATTTCAAAATTATCATTGAGAAATATTTTGAGGATATTCTGGAAATATTATTTCCTTGATTAATAGTGATTTTTTTGAAAACAACATTTTCATTTAAAGGATTTTAATGTTAATTTTTTTATTGTTTTTTTAAAAGATAAATTAGTTCAATTATATTATAAATTATTAATTTTTTTTTAAATATAATAAATTATACATTCAATTTTTTTATAAAAACGTTTTACTATTTTTAGAACATATCCTTTAGAAAATTATTTTTTCTTCAAATCTGTTGGTTTAATTTTAAAATAAATTATACAACTTGTGTGAATTGAATTAGGTAAAATGGATTAAATATTTGGAATAAAAATAATTAATATTTTAATATAATTTAAAAATATTTTTTTTATAATTAATATTAAATACATTATACATTTTTTTCCACAGTTAAGGAAAAAATGATTACCAAGGGATTAATCTATAATGATAAGGGTTAAAATATCCTAAAACATTTCCAGTTACTTTTTTATGGCCATATTTTAACCTTAAAACATATAAGGATATATTATTATTCATTTTATAAATTTCAAGAATGTGAAAATCACGGGTATGATTTATTATTTTCTGAAATTCTATGTGTTTTCTCCACCTCAACTATAAAAGGGTACTCCCTCCCCTTAATTAATCACACATCTCATGAAACGTGGATAAAAACCCCTAAAAATATCATAAAAATACTAATCCTCATTATTGAGGTTATTTTAATCCAAAAAGACCAATCATAGGGTGCTTAAAAAGATATCCAAAGAAGGTTTCCCTAAGAGAAGGTAATCATCTTCACTAAGATATTTCTTTTTTACCTCTTCTTCTATCAACGTATACTATCTATAAAAATTTACAATAAAAAAACACAATTATATGCCACATAGTGAGATTTTTTATGTTTTTGGGATAATATTTTTCCATATCTACCTCTATCAAATGGGTAATAAATCCACCGCTCTTGTGTATGGTGGACTAACGCCACAAGAACCATTGTAATTTTTTTTCCATAATTGACACAAATATATTGTTATAATGGTTTAAATAATGAATATATGTGGTTTATATGAAATAAGATTTGTTTTTTAAAATTAATATATCAAATTACTTATGTTTTTACACATTAAGGAAATGATATCTACACTCATGCATACGTATGATATACTTTATCCAGGAAGCGATGGGATTCTTTTCCAATTTAAAACATTTAATAATGGTTTTAAAAATATATATATTTAGTAAATATGATATTAAAAACATTAATATAATTTTTTATATGATGGATATATATCCTACTAATAATAACTATAACTTATCTCACAAAGAATTCATGGGAAAACAAAGTAGTTAACACCTGAAACAAGGTAATAATGAAATATTGTTAACAAATGGGTGATAAGGTATAATAATAAGATAATAAATAATATTTTAAATATTAATATCATTTTTTATAAATTAATATCCAGATTTAAAACATTATACATGATGTTACGAGCTGTTAAATTGAATGGAAGTGTGAGGTAGGGTACTTTGTCTCAATTTACTTCCATTAAGGTATATTATAATGTAATATAACTTAATTATTTTATATGTAGTATATAAGTAAAATTTTAAATTCTAAATAAATAATATTTCACAATTCATGGTATTTTCAATTTCAATTTCAATTTTAATAAATTTTTATTGAGATTTGAATTAAATGTTACCATGTGTTAAATAATTTTATTTCTCAATTTATTTTCATTTGGTTATATTTATTTTCACTATCTTTGGTATTCTAGGATTATCTATGTAATTTGTTTTGATTATATTATGTTTTATTTATAAAGATTTTATTTTGATTTACATTTGATAAACATAATTGATTCACCTACTAATTCTCTATTTTAATTTAAGATCATTGTAAGGGTTTCTTGTCTCAAATTGCCTTCTTTTGGATATATGTTATGTTATACAACTATATTTTGTTTTGAGGTGTATCAACTACCCATTTTATATGTAACATCATGAATATCTTATAATTAATGTAATTTATTATTGCATTTAATTTTTTATCTTTTATGGGGATTATGATTCAAATGTTACCAAAGCGATAATGGTTTATTTCACAATCTCAATTTAATTAGGATTATTTATGAATATATTTTCATTTAAGGAAATTATTTGATAATTTTCTTGTAAACCCCGTAATTTTATTCTCATATATATTTTCATGAAAATTTATAAAATAATAACATTTTTATATCTTTTGTAATTAAAATGGTTGAGAATATATGTTTAAGAAAATCCAACTTTATATCACTCATCATTCTAAACACCATTTTCTTTCAAAACCATGATTTTAAAAAATGTTTTCAATATTTATTTTCATATTATCCTATTATTTTTTAAATTCATTTTTACCCATGATTTGGTTTTTAAAAAAAATGTTTTAAAATTAATCTTCATATCTTTTTACAAAATTAGGTGATTTTTACTTTTCTTTCAAAAATATGAAAGGATTTTTTTTAATGTAATCAAAATGAATGGAATGTTCCCAAAATAAATGTCAGTATATACCTTTAATCTATCATTAAAATTTTAGAATTATAATTTCAAAGATATTTTTTCCGGATATTTCAAAAACTTATAGCTTTTATAAGTAATTTTCAATGTAAAAATGTGTATTTTAGTTGAGAAAATTTTTAATAATGTTTTCATAGAATTTATATTCATTAGAAACAATAACCCATTTTTTAAATATACTCAATTAGTGATACGATCTATTGATACAATCCTTACTATAACTCTAGATGGTTTATGATTAGTTTTATAATGGAAATCATTAACATTCACTTTCTTTATTAGTTTTCTAGTTGTTAACATTTCCTCGAAACATAAAACTTCTTGATAACATTGTACAAAAAATTTACCTTAAATATATATATTCTTTATCATGTATATGCATATTTATTTAACCTTATATCTAATTAATATAAGATTTCAGAATTTTATATTTCTCTAATTTACTGGGGAAATATTTATAAATATGAATTCTTTACAAAATATGAATATTTATTATGAGAAATATTTTTCTTATATAGAATAAATAATTTAATATATGTGTAATTAGTAGAATATATAGGGATGAATAGGGATCAGAATTACATAACCTCTTAGTGCATCAATATTCTCATTATTTGAATAAAAAAGATACCATTAAATGAGTTTATAATGTAAATCTACCAATAGTTTTAAACTATATTTGTTAATGGTGTATGAGATTGTGGCATCTAATATTGATCATTTTCTTCATTATGGACAGATATATTATTATCCATGAGATTATTTCACTCATATTATCCATATAAGAATTTTTTTGTTAAATAATATGTGTTTTCAATTATTTTCCTTACCACGTTGATTATTCTTTATGTAATAGTGATGGTAATGTTATTGATTAAATGGAATGGATTTTGAGTTATTTACCTTGACTTATATATTATGACTTATCTAATCATGATAATATTTTTATTTATTAAATGTAATGCATGTTTAGTTATTTTTATTTCCATGTTGATTATTCCGTATTAAATCATGATAGTCAAGTTATATATTAAATATATTGTGTTTTCAGTTATTGAACATGTAAAATTGATTATTCTTTATTGGTTCATGAAGATTTAACTATATGTAATCTCTATTAAGCATCTGATCTCTCCCTTATTTTATTTCCTCTAGTTGGGATATGACGAAGGAATTTTTAAATGATTTCAAGGATGGAGAATATTTAATTTCACTATGTTGTAATTTATATTTTCAAATTTAATACAAGAATTAAGTATGAATCTAGTTTAATAAGACTACTAAACAATTATATTAATTGGGATGTGATCACTTCTATATAGCACAAATGTAATAATGTAACTACCAATTCTATGATACTAGTTTCAAGATATTTATAGTTGATTTCATATCAATTTTAGTATGAATAAATGAGATATAGATTAAAAAAACATAGATTAGGGAATATAAACATATGGTTGGATTTGTGGATATGTGTAGAAAAATGTCATAATGTTTTAGTAAAAAATATATTAGGTTGTTTTTCTCATATGTTAATCCCTATCTAAATTTTACATGTGGGAATGGTTCTAGCATTGTTGTACCTAGGGATAATAATTCTGAAAATGGTGCATTTGTATTTGACTTTATTATCACATGGTGCTTGATAATGATCCTTGCATCCACTATAAAAATTGACTTATAAAAATAGAAATTTAGTGACATATAATATATCTATTAGAAAAAATGAATAATTCCAACATATACTGAGTTTTGTTGATATTAAATTCAAGTACCAATATTTATCTTTAACACAAAATATATTTGTTTTTATTAATTTCTTAATTACAATAAATATTTTATCAAAAATATATTTTTCCACTGTATCATATTAACACTAATAATTTTTTTTACAGTCAAATAAAATTATTCTTATTAATTAATATTACAATATTTTTTTCAACATAAAAACATATTTATTTTATTTATTCACGACAAATAAATGATCTAAAAACAAAAAACAAATTATTAAAAAATTATGAAAAAATTAAAATTGTGTATAATTTAACAACAATATCGTAATAAATATTTATAATTGATTGAAAGTATCATTTATGATATTTTCTATACGAGACATATGAAAATTATATCTTAGATATATTTTACAAGGATGGGTTTTAAAAAACATCAACTAAAGTTAAAATTGTAAATGAAATTAAAAAAACAACCCACCACCCCACTAAAGATTTGTATTTCCCCCTTGCTTCTATATATAACCACTCCCCGCTTATTCACCAACCGCATCTCTGCACCAGCCATATCTGCCTACAACTAATGTGCCCACATGGCTTGTTCCCCACTATCACTCTCATTGATACCAACACCCTCAATTTTCCAACTCTTCCTACTCCACACCAATCACTGATGTTTGAAAGATTTATCCTCATTCAAATATCAATTTGACAAGTTGGGAAGATCATGGATAGAAACCTATTCATCATTCCATTGGTCCATATTTTATCATATGAGAATTTATTTTTGTTATTTAATTTTTAAGGACTATAAATAATAGGAATTTAATGTTTAGTTTGAATTCTAGGAATGGTTTTTTCCAAATATAGATTAAATGAGTTTTTTTTCTATTTTAATTTTTATGAATTTAGTATGCTAATTTCATTCTCTAGTTTTTTTATTTTATAACTTCCACCAATTTGGATTATCATCAAACTAGGTACTCCATTTCAAATCATTATTGACATCAATCCATGTTTAAAAAATGAATACTCTACCATCTAATTGTCCGGCACATTATATAAATCCAGGGACAAGGTGCCACAGACAGTTCTCATTGAATTGAAATACTTTACCACTACTGCATGGGTTTCAAAACCTTTATTTAACCCCTCTTCATTTTCTCAATGGTCATGAATTTGATGTAAGGGTTGCAAAATTTTAGATCTGTTATTTATATATATTTACAAAAATGATTTTGAATATGTTTTGTGTGTGTTTTTCATTATATCAACATTCAATTAAGTGTTGAATATTTTTAGAAATTATTAATAACCAATTATGAATGATAAATAGTACTAAAAAAATGTTTAACCATATTTTACTCCTTGCCTGCTTATATTCAATGGAATGAATAAAAAGTATTGGTTATATTCACTTAGAATGATATAATTATATTTCAGAGATTATTTTGAAGTTTAGAACCTTGCAGATATGAAAAGGATTCAAAAATGGGGTACTATTATATTCTATCTCACTTATTTACTTCTCCTCAACAAATGAATTGGGGGTTATGACCATATTTTGTTCTTGTGAGAATCCATGAGATGCCTGAAAATCACAACCTCCCAATAACATGTTATGCTTCAAAAATTTTGTTTGAACACATTTATATGAAATCATTTTTGTAAAAAAATGTTAAATGTTGTCTTCTTTGTTCCCCAAATACATTTAATTCGTGATTTTTAATTTTCATGTAATAATATGTACTATTTAGTACCATAGGAAGGAAAATATGGTTTAATTCGAATAGCGGCTAGTTTATAAGGATTATCTACCATGATATGATGTTTCTCTATTACCATGGTTAACAGGTATAATATTCTTCCATACCTAGAGTGTAGTGGAATCATTATTATTAAAAAATAATACGTGTTTTCACATGAACATAAGAGATAGTTTTACTTTTAACTATAGCTTAATGAACATGTAATAAAACATAGTCCTTACATTTTTATTTTGGAAACAAATTTATTATTTCAAGATGAAATACTATTGGACTCGTATATTGATATAAACTATTATTTCTATAACATAAATCATAACCATTATTTTTGAAATTGTAACACTTAAAATAATGATGTCTAAAACATTATTTCTAAATCCATATGCACTTTCTTAAGAAATAACATTTTCTAATGGTATTTGCATGGAATTTTCTTGTAGCATGTCAGTCAAAGGTCATAGACTAAAATGAGAGAAATAAAGTAACCTATATTTTTCAATGTTAACTCAATGAATTGAATCACATATTTTTAACTGTACATTATTATTACATGGTTACGTATAGTTAATCAACTATCATCCATATTTTAATTGATAATTTTTGTTGTATATATCCTTATCTTTGTATTAAATTAGAGGGAAACAGTTTAAATAATCTATAATGAATATATATATGGTTTTAATTGAAAATTTCGTTTGGATAAATATGTTGGTAAATTATATTATAATTCTTTAGGAAACACAATGTGTAACTTATATGAATAAACTATATTCATGTACGTGTAAAATATATTCATATACGATACATGAATAATTTAGAATGAAACATTACAAGAATAATGTGTATCTCATGGTACTATACCGGGTAATTTTACAACGAAATCTCATATATCAGATGAGAAGTTATAACCAATTCCACACACACACACAAACACATATATTTATAAGAAATTTGGTAAACTATTATGAAGTGAAACTGTGTATATTAGTAGACTATATATAATGTACATGAATGATGTTGATCAATTCAAACTGTATACATATATGAGTTAATTGTGTTTATATGAATAAACTATATTGAAATATCATATTATTAAATAATCTGAAAATGTTGAATTAAATCATTTTAATAATGTATGAATAATTTTGTTCAATATTTCATTTCAAAACAGTACACATACATCATTTAAATATAGTGGTTTTGTAACAACCTCAGTAAATAAAGAATATAACACTTTCATATTTATTAAAATTTGTTAATTAAATAATAATTTTAATTTAAAAGAGATTCTATGTTTGATGGAGTACCTGATATGAAACTACGGGTTTCTTTGAAATCTTATGTTTCACACAATGTTGAGTTATATTGAAAAAATATTATATTATTTTAAATGGTAGTTAAGGCCTAGTTTTTGTATTACTTGGAATGGATAAAACTAACTACAATAAAACATATATGTTTTTTAAATTTTTTTACATTTATCTAAAATTTTTTAGAGGATTAAAATAAGAAAAAAAAAATCAAATTTTAAGCATAAAAAATCGAATATTCATTAAAAGGTCGATTAACGACCTTTTAAGGGGAAAAACTATTTAAATATATTATCATCACTTTTATATGTTGTATTTGACCAAATAATATTCTTCTTTAGAATCAGGGCATCAAAATTTACTTTGGATAAAATTTTGATATTTTTTTGATAAAGTAAATTTTTTATTAATAGTAAAAAATACTGTATTTTAAATAATAACTGCCATTTAATATAATTTATTTATATGGATATACTATATTTTTAAATAGTTTTACACTGTAATTAGATTTTATTTTTACCATTTAATACAATTTTGGTCATTGGATGTAATTTCACATTGAAATTGGATACAAATAAGTGTCGATCTATGAATAGTTATTATTTCTTAAGAACACGCTTTTTGTTTTGACAGTGGGAATTGATTTTAAATTAATTTCTATCAATTATATGTTTTGAATTTGTAAAACTGGATTCCATATTTGGAATCCGAAGGTCCAAATTGTTTAAAATGGTAACTTTTATTTTTAGACAATATGAATATTTACTTCATTAAAAAGTTTATTTACCATGGTTAATGTGTAAATATGGTAAATAAGGTTAAAGAAATATTATTATATTAATATAAAATTATACTAACATTTTTCATAACCCTATTGGTTAATAAATTTCTGACCATTGGAATCCTTGGGTAAATTTTGGGACCCCATGGAGCCACATGAGAGTGATAATGACACTTTATATTAATTAATTTAAAGTAATGGAAAAAATGACATAAACATATACCTTTAAGAAAATAAATTTTTACATGGGGTTATATAAGATATATATTTGACTATAAATATTAATTTTAAAGATAAAATATATCATACCTCATTATATTTTTTTAATAATTTTTAGACATCAAATAAATAAAAATATTTATGGAACAATATAGATTTAGTGTTAACCTCATTAATGAATGATTTAAATAAGTAATATTATAATGATTAAAAAAATATCCAAAACCTTTCCGATTATTATTGGATGATTTTATTTAGAACATCAGTCATATTATCTTCTACTTTACAGAGTTTTGGACCTTTAAAAACCAAAAATCATTATATAATAAAATAATATTTTAATGTTTTCTTAAAGAGCCCCTCCTCCCCCTTATAAAAATACATCACTTCTAACGCATTCCAAACAATTATCAACCACCATGTATAAACCAACCACTAACCAATTAATCCCTTTACATCCCTATACTACTCCTAAGAGCATTCCCCTTGGCCGAAGGCAATTCAAGTAATCCTTTTGGGTCAAACTAAAGGGAGATACTCGATTTAAAGGTAACATCTTCTCTTATGTTCTTTTGTTTTATTTAATTTCTCCAACCCCATAAAATATTTTAATTCCATTATTTTATAACAAAACAAATATCCTCTATATACTAGGTAGTATTTCTGAGATGTATTCAAACTAAACATAGATACACTTATATCTAATGTGTAAACAACATACTTTTCTATGGAGGACAAACTAATGCCTCAAGAAATGATTATTATTCAAACTTCTCCTACCACCTCTCATGCTGGCCATTATGATGACACCATATTTATATATGATATATATTATGTTTATGTTTTTATATACTTATGTAAATTTTATTTTCAAACATACCTTGATGCTTTCCAATATGTGTAAATACGATAATTTTATTTGAGGAAGTGCAGACTACCGCCCCCTCAAAGTGATATGACTCGTTCATGACATATGTGGAATATATAAAGGATGAAGTTACTGAAATTATATATGATATTATATTGGAACTAAAATATACCTATTTATCATTATGTTTTTATTCCATTAAATTTGAAATATAAATGAAAGTAGTGTTCATGCGAACGTATGGCTTACCGTCTCCATGAACGGTGCATTTCATTTCTTATCTCCAAATTTTATGTACTACATTAAATAAATATATATACTGGATATATATGAAATTTATGATATATAAATAACGAATATCATTATGGATATAATGTAATTTCAACCACATGGACAGTTTATAATTATAACAAGTTCATTTTTAACTCAAGTTTCGAACATCGAAAAAATGTTCGATATG
Source organism: Viscum album (assembly GCA_963277665.1). Lineage (NCBI taxonomy): Eukaryota > Viridiplantae > Streptophyta > Magnoliopsida > Santalales > Viscaceae > Viscum > Viscum album. The sequence continues at coordinate 1,180,125,787 of OY728151.1, read as the reverse complement.
AACTCAAATAATTGAATTACTGGTATTGCAAGGTAATAATTGATATAAATGGAATAATAAAATTTAAAATGGTTTTTATGTAAGTAAAAATAAAAATTAGTTTATTATTCAGGATATTATAAAAAGATAGTGTGAAGTCAAACACGAGATAAGAGGTTTCTTATCTCACTTTTAATTCCACGAGACTTCCAGTGTTCACCACTTATTTATTGCATGTGGTTTATTGTGTACTAAGATTTGATATATATTATCATGATTATATTTATATTTTTGGTATTATATGATTTATTTGGTGGTTATTAACTTTTGGTCATATGATTCAATTGATTACAATGTGGTTAGGGGTTTTCATCTAACTTCTTATTCGCGTTAGATTCATGCTATATTTGTCACTATTTCCATTGTGTGGTGTATGGAATTCCCATGATTTTGATATTTGTTTAATATAATTTAATTTATGGGTATTTACATCTTCATCATATGATCCTTCTTTCATGTAGTGTATGTTTTTGTGTTTCCAAATCGTTAAGGGAACTTTTTACCATTTTCTTTTTAAAAGACTTCTTTTGGATTGGTCTTTCAATTTACATATTCTTATGTTGGGTTATGTTCATATATATCATTGTTTATATAAATGTTATGTAAAATTGATGAGATACCCTTTTTTCTCTCATCAACACATTTTATGAATTTTAATGTGATGTCGTTAGGTTGTCGAATTTCTGTAAGAGGAATTCTTAACCCAATTTCAATTCTTTGGGTCAAACATATACATCTTGATTATGTCATGCTATGAATATGTGTGAATGAACATTGATTGTTTTAAAATGATTATCTTATCATATTTAGTGTATTTATATTTTTCACACATTATTATGTAATTGATTTATCCTTAATATAAGGATACGTTTTTTTAAAAGGCATTTCGTCTCAATTTACATTCCATTAAGACTTCATTGTTGTTATATATAAATTCACTTTCATATGGTGTTAATACCATACATTGTAATATTATATCACGAATCCCTTTATTTTCAAGATATTTTAATGTTTTGATTAATTTTATTACACAGTAATTTGTATGCAAGCGTCTTTCAATTGGTTAGGAACTCATGCTGTTTAAAATATCGCTTTAAATGTTTTAATGATTTATTTTCAAAATATTTCCCATTAATTTACATGTTTTAAAAATTGTTTCAAGGATTTATTTATATGAAAATTAATTTTTTAAAATTAAAATTTCATTAAAATCTTAAAAGTGTTATGGGACACTTTGATTCAAAAATCACTTTATTAAATGGTCTGATACAACACTAATTATCTCAATATCATGAAATGATATATTGTGACTGTCATGTTGAAATGTAATCTTTCCATTATGATTGTTTTATGTGTTATGAATATTCTATAGTTATTGTTAATTGTTTACATATATAGGTGGTTTCATGATAAACCTGTAGCGGGTGAGCTTGGGATAGCTCTCCAATGCATTGGGTAACGTGACAGAGGTAAATGTTAATGTTTCTCCAAAGAGATTTATAGAATATACTGTGATGTGTATTCCAACGTAATTCCCTATATAACTGTGATATCTATAATGTATGTATGTAAAATATGCTACAAGTAACCCTTATGATTTATGATTTCTATGTGCTCTTCATAAATATTATGATTTCATGAGGTATATAATGATCAAAAAGTATGGTTTCATTGATTGGTATTTATTTATTGGTTAATGTTTCCTTTCCTTATTTTGTAACCCTTACTGAGATTTTAATTCTCATCCCATGTTTTGGAAATGTTTTCCACATGACATAAAGATGAATAGGGCCAAGGATTAGATCAAGTAAAATTAATGATGTCTAAAACATGGAACTAGACTTGTTTCTTTTTAAAAGGGTTTATTTTATGAAAAAATAGATACTGAGTAGCAGTGCCTACATGTTATTTTCTGGTTGTTATGTAATAGTTAGGGCTAAATTCCGTGAATCTCTAAGACTAAAAATATCGTCAATGTGAATTATTAATTTAATTAAATATTATGTAATATTTTAAGGTCGGGTAATTATAGATGGAATGAGAGGCCAGTTTAGACAACTTTAGGGATTATGAGTTTTAGATTAACACATTGTTAGTGCCTATGTCTATAATTTTAGTTAAACCCTTGTTTTATAAAATTTTCAAATCACAGAATTTCTTTTACAAATGAAAGGTGGAGTATCTCAAACAACATTCCTTTATCTTCCTATTGACATGTTTGCAATAATTATTTCAAAATCATGTTCAGAATAATGTGAAACTTTTTATAGCATACAACTCACTTGAGAGTAGTGTTTTGAGATATAAAACTTCTCCACTATACCTTGATATGATCGTGGATCATGGGTTGTATTTTAAAAAAAATACTATTTTCTCAATATTCTCATATTTTAAAGAAAGGTAAATATTATTATATAATTTTCAAATATTTTACCTTATCATATGATTTTGATGCATACTATGTCTTTGAAGAAGGTACTGAACAAGGATACCCTTGAGCAACATATTTATATTTTCTTTTACAATATTATCTCTTAGCACATACTTATGGTATTTTAGAAGGACAATTTCTTGAATGTTTCAACTCAAACTCGGTCTAACTGTTTTATTAAAATCATGTTTTATCTGATGATTTGAAATTATATGTCATATATAATTATTTTCCAAAACTATTTCTCTACAAACACTCGTATGACCCAAGTGGTACAAGGTGTATTTTAATGAAGGAAGGAAATTATTTAGAAGGATCTCTAAATCATTTTTTCAATTCATGGACCATCAACCTATGTGAAAATGATTATGATGAAACCATATGGACAACATGATTAGGGTATGATGGTATTTTTATTGGGAATAGTTTTATTTTATCATATGGTGGTGAAAAAATGACAATATATAATATTTTGAGGACTTAATGTATTGGGATGAAAATGAAAGGTACAAGAAAACCATTGAAGTTAAAACATGTTAGGGATATTTTTTATATTTATATAAATTACATCTCATAAGATGGGTGACGACCCGTCATGCCTGGCAAGGCCACATGAATCAAACCCACAACCGAAGGGCGACAAGGGCGCATCGCCTACCACTATCTAACATGAAGTCCCTAGTTAGTATGAACTATTATTTTAAGATAAATGATTTTATGGATCAAGAATAATATTATTTTGGACCTTATGTTTTATCAAATAGACTTACTTAGTATAAAAAAATTATTTGGTGATTAAGTAATAAAGGTTATTTTGGAAGAAATTCTCTCTTTTGGGACCACTATATTAATATGGAAAATAAAATACTATGGGATTTAATTTGTGGAGTAATGGTTGAAATATTATTTTGTAAGAATCTATGTTTTTACTGTGGACATAAGGTGATTTGAGTTATTTGTGGAAATGATTAATCTATCATATAGAATATGTGTTTAGGTTAATTACCCTTTTGTATGAGACTCTAAGAGTAGTCAATGTTTTTGGGGATAAATGTTAAGATTAACTATGGTTGACCATGTGATTAAATCCTTCTGAGTTTTGGGATACAATCCTAGTACAGATTATTTTGAAGAATTTTAAGGACAATTGTATATTGAATGGTCTTTCTTGAACATTGGGTTCTTTTTTTTGAATTTGGGAGATTAAGAATAATATTTCTCTTTATAAAGGATTATCCTTTTGGGGATTATCTGATCTTTTACTAATCAATTTTGGTTTGGGTTGATATCTAAAGATAGTTGAAATATATTTCTCATCTTTTTTAGATTATGTGATACTCTAGAAGTTTATTCTATCACTTTACGTGTGACCAAGTCATCTTGAATACATACCATTTGGAGAAAACATGAGTTTGTGGTAGAATTTTATTAAAGTATGACTCTCTAGATTAAAAGTAATTATATTACCTTACGATCATAGTCTAGTTATTAATAAAATTCTTCAGCTCTGTGAAAAGGATCTTGAAGAAAAAATTTTATAAGCTCTCTTTTATCATTATAATTTAACCCATCCACAAATTTATGGTATTGTGGTGGTTAACTTTCCATGATCAATTTCTCAACCACTCACTATTAATCTATGAGAGTTAGTTTCTCTTCCACATCCATGCTTTCATGGAGTCATAGTATCTGTTGTCTGGGTGTACCTTTGTACTTATCTTCCTTTATTTTACAGTGATATTTTTACTATCACTTTTTCTGATATGGGAATTTCAATGAATTTTCCATGAAAAATTTTAATATTGCAAGGATGAAATTCCTAAAAGGGGGGAATGATGTAACATCCTAGGTAAATAAAAAATATTACATTTTTTATATTTATTATAATTTGTGAATTAAATATTAATTTTACTTTAAATGGGATTCTATTTTTGATGGAATACCCAATATGAAACAATGGGGTTTTTTGAAATCTTATGTTGCACACAATGCGGAGTCATACTGAAAAATAATAATATAATATTATTTCAAATGGTAGTTAACGCCTTGAAATTGTATTGGTTAGAATGTACATAAATAACTACAATATGAATATAAATGTTTGTTAAATGTTTTTAAATTTATTTGATAAAATTTAGATGCTTAAAATAAGAAATAATTATATTTTGTGCATAAATACTCAAATATTAATTAAAAGGTATATTTACTGCCTTTTGATTGAAAACCCTCTTTAAATCTAGTTTTTTCCCTTTTATATTTTAAATTTGACAAAATAATATTCTTCTTTAGAATCATTTCATCGAAATTTACTTTGGATAAATTTTTTGTATTTTTCTGATAAAGTTCGTTTTTTTCATGAATAGTGAAAAATACTATATTGTAATTCAGAACCGCCATTTAATCTAATCTATTTATTTGGTAAGATTATCTTTTTAAAAGGTAATAAAGTGTAATTATATTATTGTTTTACCATTTATTCTAATGTTGGTCATTGGAAGTAGTTTTACTTTGAAATTGGACATAAATAAGTGTCAATCTTTTGATAGTTATTATTTTTATAAAACACTTTTTTTGGATTAACAGTGGGAATTAATTTTAAATTAATTTCTGCCACTTCTGTGTTATGAATATGCAAAAACTTTATTCCATATTTGAAATAATATGTTATAAATTGTGTAAATAGATAACTTTTTATTTTTAGGCAATATGAATATTTACTTCAGTTAATATTTTATTTACTATGGTTAAATGGTAAATTGGGTAAATATGGGTAACAAAATATTATTATAATAACATAAAATTACACCAAAATGAGTCCTAATACTATTGGTTAATACATTTCCAACCATGGGAATCCTTGGGTCGATTTTGGGACCCCACGGAGCCACTTGGGAGTGATAATGACACTTTATATTAATTAATTTAAAGTGAAGACAGAAATGACATAAACATATATCTTTTAGTAAATTAATTTTTACATGGGGATATATAAGTTTTAATTTTTGACTCTAAATATTCATGTGAAATCAAAAAATATTTCCAACATCGTGATATTTGTTTTTAATTTTTATACATAAAAGAAATAAAAATATTTATGACACAATAATGATGAAGTGTTTACCTCATTAATGATTGGTTTAAATGAATAAGATTATAAAGATTTAACCTAGAACCAAAACCAGTCCAATTATTTTTGTATGATTTTATTATGAACATGAGTAATCGTATCTTCTACTTTAATGGTTTTTGGACCTTTAGAAACCGAAAATCATTATTTAAGAAAATAATATTTTCCAGCTTTCCTAAAGAGCCCCTCCCCCTTATAAAAAGCCCACACTTTTAACCCATCACACACACTTATAAAGCCCCTTGACCCATCCAAAATTTTCCCAATTAATCTCCCTAATCCCTCTCCTCCTCCTAGAATCCTTCCCCTAGGCAGAAGAAAATTCAAGTAATCCATTTCGTTCAAACCAAACGGAGATACCCGATTTAAAGGTAACGTCTTCTATTAAGTTATTTTTTTTATTTCACTTCTCCTACCCCATAAAATCTTTTTATTTCCTTATTTTATAGCGAAAAAAGTATCCTCAATATACTAGGTTGTAGTTATGAGATTTATTCGAACAACACTTACACACACGTCCATCTAATGGGTAAAGAAAGAACACTTTTTGTGGATGTCAAACTATTGCTTCAAAAAAAATGATTTTTTAATCTTCTCATACCACCTCTTAGGTTGGCCATTAGGATGAAACCATATTTATATATGAAATATATTATTTTTATATTTTCTCTATGCGTCTATAATTTTTATTTAAAAACATCCCTTTATGATTTCCAATAGGTGTAAATATGATAATTTCATTTGATGAAGTGCGGACAACCACCCCAACCAAGTGATATGGCTCATTCATGCCATACGTGGAATAAATATAGGATAGTGTTAATGAAATTATATATGATTTTATAATGTAATTATAATTTACATATGTTTCATTATGTTTTTATTCCATTAAATATGAAATAGAAATGAAAGTAACGTTAATGCGTACGTACATCATATCGTCTCCATGAATGGTACATTTCATTTCCTATCTCTAAATGTTATGAACTATTATAAATACAAATATATAATTGATATATATGATATATATGATATCTAAATAATTAATATTAATCTGGATATAATTATATTTTGACCACAATGACAATTTATAATTATAACAATTTCATTTTTTACTCATGTTCCGAACAATGACAAAACATCCAATATGAACTCAAATAATTTACTAATTGTTATAGAAAGGTAATAATTGATGTTAAAGGAATAATAGACATAAAAAAGTTCTTAATAAAGTATAAATTATGTATATTTTATTATTCATGCGATTAAATAATGATCATGTTAAGTCGGACATAGGGTAAGGGGTTTTTTTATCTCACTTTTAATTCCATGGGATTTCCATTATTCTCCACTTATTTGTTTGATGTGGTGTATTTTGTACTACCATTTGAAATATATTATCATGAATGTATTTATATTTATAGTATTTTGTGATTTATTTTGTGGTAATTAACTTTTGGTCATATGACTCAATTGATTACAACGTGGTTAGGGGTTTTTATCTCACTTCTCATTCCCGTGAGATTCATGTAATATTTTTCACTATTTCCATTGTGGGGTGTATGGAAATCCCATGATTATACTATTTGGGTAATATAATATAATTTATGGTTATTTATATGTTCATCATATGATCCTAATTTCATGTGTTGTATGTTTTTATGTTACTAAACCATTAAGGGAACTTTTCACCCTTCTCTTTTTAAAATAATTATTTCTGTTATGTCTTTTAATTTATATCTTCTTATGTTGGGATATATTCTTATATATCCTTGTTTCTATAAATTTTATGTCCATGTTATGGGATACCATTATTTATTCTCATTAAAACATTTTCTTAATTTTAGAGTGATGCCGTTAGGATGTCAAATTTCTATAAGAAAACTTTTTAACCCAATTTCAATTCTTTGGGATAAACTTCCACTGACAAATTATGCCATTCTATAAATATGTGTGAATGACCTCTGATTGTTTTACAATGAATATCCAATTATATTGAGTTTATTTATATTTTTCACACATTATTATGTAATTTATTTAACCTTAATCTATGAATACCAATTTTTATAAGCGATTTCATCTCAATTTACATTCCATTGAGACTTCATAGTTGTTATACACAAACTCACATTTATATTGTGTTAATACCGTTCTTTGGCATATTATATCAAGAAACCCATTATTTTCAGGATATTATAATGTTTTGATTAATTTTATTCCTCAATTATTTGTTTTCAAGCATCTCTCATTTGGTTTGGAACTCATGCTGTCTAAAATATCATTTTAAATGTTTTAAAGATTTATTCTTCAAAATATATCTCATTAATGTCCATTTTTTAAAAATGGTTTTAAGGATTTATTTATATGGACATGAATGTTTTGAATTTAATATTTCTTTAAAATCTTCAAAGTGTTATGGGAAACATTGATCCAAAATATATTTATTAAATGGGTTTGAAAATGGTTTGATAAAGCATTGATTATGTCAATATCGTAAAAAGATATATTGTGATTACACTGTGGAAATTTTATCTGTCCTTTATGCATGTTTTATCTGTTATGAATATGTTCTGGTTATTGGTCATTGCTTACATATACGGGTGGTTTCATGATAATCCTAGAGAGGGTGAACCCAAGATAGCTCCCCAATGCATTGGGTAACGTGACGAAGGTAAAAATTAATATTTCTACTAATAGATTTAGGGAATATATTGTGAAGGGTATTCCAACGTAACAACCTATGTTTCTGTGATAGATACATTGTATGTATGTTATTTATGCTAAATTTTACCTTTATAATTTATGATTTCTATGTGTTATGCATAAATATTAGGATTTCATGAGGTATGTTATGATCGAAAAGCATGGATTCATTGATTTGTATTTATTGATGGGTTAATGTTTCCTTTCCCTATTTTATAACCCTTACTGCGCTTTTTATGCTCATCCCATGTTTTTGAAATGTTTTCCACATGAAATAAAGATGAATAGGTTAATGGATTGGGTCAAAGAAAAATCATGTTGTCTAAAACATAGAACTAGACATGTTCTTTTTTAAGAGTTTTTATTTTATAAAAAAATTGATACTAAGTAGTAGTCTCTAAATGTAATTTTCTAGTTGATATGTATTAGTTATGGTCTAATTCTCATGCACTCTAAAACTGAAAATGTCATCAAATTGAATTATCCATTTCATTCAAGATTATGTAATGTTTTATGGTCGAGTCCTTATAGTTAGTATCAGAGGGCAGTTTAGAAAAATTTAGGGATTAAGAGTTTTAGTTAAACACATGGTTAGTCCCTATGTCTATTATTTTAGTTAAATCATTGTTTTAAAAAAAAATTAGATCAAGCAATGTCAGTTACAAATGGAAGGAGGAGGATCTCAAACAATATTGTTATTTCTTATTGATGACATGCTGGTAATAATTATTTCAAAGTCATGTTTAGATGATTGTGAAAATTTTTCTAGCATACAACTCACTTGCAAGTAGTTTATTGAGATATCAAACACCGCCACTATACGTTGATATCATCATGGATCATGGGTTGTATTTAATCAAATCATATTTTCTCAATATTCTCATATTTTCAAGAAAGGTAAATATTAACTAGGAAATCTTAAATATTTTACCATATCACAAGATTTTGAAGCATATTATGATTTTGAAAAAAGGGCTGAATAAGGAGACCCTTGCACAACATATTTATATATTATTTAACAATATATTCTCTCATCACATACTTATGGTATTTTTGAAGGACCATTGATTTAATGTTTCTACTCAAACTTGGTCTGAATGTTTTATAGAAATCAGGATTTAACAGATGTTTTCTGTAGGAACATGGATCTTATTTTCAGGTATGTTTATTCTTTTTTCTGGAGTTTTTGAGAAAGAGGAGTTTCTGGAAATTTTTGAAGTATACTCCATGTATTTTATGAGTACACGCCATGTACTTCATTTCCGCAGGAGGCCATTTTCTGGCCATGTCATGGCCACAAACATGGTCGTGTGGGGTGATGTAGAGGCCGCCTAAAGCGGAGTAAGAAAAGGGATGTACAAGCCATGTACTTCAAAAGTACACACTGTGTATTTTCTTTTTTTTCATTAAACGGACCGGGGTCGCATCTAATGGACATGGGTGTCTTATTCTTCAGCCAAAACATCCCGGAGCACCCGTATGACATCAATATTTCCTTGAGCCCCTGATCGCACATCCGTACTCTGAATTGACCACCAACGATTTCATTGGAATCATAGTAGTATGATCTTTCTTCTTCTAGACCATCGTTTTCCAATTCCTCCTCTTTTCCATGTTATCGTGGGTTGAACGTTTTATAAGTTTTTGTAGATCGACGAAGTTCTTAGGATATTCAATCTTCTAAGTTCAACTATATTGATCTCCAAACCCTAAGGTAGGTGGTTTGTGCCTTTCATTTGAAAGTCTTTGTGTTCTATATGAAAATTACACCAATACCATTGAACAGGGTATTGCGTGTTTACTGTTTTGACCCTATTGTTTTTCTTCTATACTGGTATGCCAATGTAGATGATTTTTGATTGAGAATAGGGGGAGTTATTGTGCTTTGGATGTATTTCCCGTGCATTTTTTTCATGTTTTGACCTTTGGGTCTTGTTTGCCAGTTAGGCTGTTGTTGGCTTTCCCATGCCTAGTACTGTAGGATGTAGTGGATTTTGTTATAACATGGTGTTATGATGTAGACAACTAGCCATGTTGTTCTTGAGGATTACTTTGGCTGTTAAGCGGTGCTATGCTTTCTTGACTTACACAAGGCCGTGAGAACCTAGTGTATAAACCACAAGGAGAATTAACATTGAGGGATTCTCCAGAGTGTCTTTATAATTATACGATGCAAGACCACAATGGGGAATTTATGTTGAGTGCTTCCCCAGAGTGTCTGTAGTTCATCGATGTGATCCACATGGGGAATTGACATTGATTACTTCCCCAGAGCGCCTTTAGTATGATACGAGACTATAGGAGGAATTGATGGTGAGTGATTCCTAAGAGAGTCTATACTTTAGCTGAACCAGAGGGGTGAGACTATGTGTGCCACCTAAAGGGTTGCATTTTCTTGATAGGTAGAACCAGAGGGGATATGCTGTGGGTACTTCCGAGAGGGCTCCCTATTGTGTTATATGTTTTTCTATTGCATTCTGTGTGGTGTTTTAAATGATAAAAATGTGGATTGTTTGCTGCTTAGTACTTCATCATTTACTTCATTCTGTACTTTTACCTGCCATATACTCACTGACTGTTAGGCACAGATCTTCAGGTGGTTTCCTACTATGATTTAGTCTCACAACCTGTTTGGGGCATGTTTTTGGGCCCAAAAATATTATATTTCTACATGTATAGACAAGGTCAAGCGCCCTTCGACTTCAGGTACGTGATTGCATTGGAGCTGGAGAGCATGGGACCAAGCTGAGGCTTGTGATGCTGTGGAGTTTCTCATCTGTTTTTTTGTACTTTGGTTTAGTACATTATTCAGCATTGTGAATTGTTTGGATTTTTTCCTAGACATATATGTATCATGCATCATTTATACATAATTATTCTCCAGTTGTTTCTTTATCAGTCTTATGCTGTTTACTATTGTTGGATATTTACCGCTTCTGCTATTATATATTTGTTTCTCTTCCTCTGTGTTACTCTGCCAATGAGGGAATAGTTGACCTACTATCACACCCAAGGCCCTTACTTCTAGTCGGTAGGCTCTGGCGTTTGGGGTAATGCACTTGAGGCCATGTGACCAACTGGGTACGGGGCACCTAAGGGTGGATTCTAGAACCAGGACGTTATAAAGTTGTATCAGAGGCATTATTTTATCTTGACTTATTGTTTGGATCCTATAGTCAGGGATAAGATGGAATAGGTACTTGGTAATAAGTTGTGCATGGGAGTAGCTAACCCATGTATAGGGAAAAGCTAATCTATCTCGTTATTTCAATTTTTATGGTTTTCAATTTTATAGTTTATTTGATTTCACTATTGGGTGATTCACATGTTTTGTGCGGTTACCGTTGATGTTATTGAGGTTCTATTTTTGTCTCAACCTGATGAGATGAGGGTATTCCATATCATGCATCATATAGGCACATGATAGAAATCATATTCCATGCATTATTTCCATTTCATCGAGGATGCATTAGCGATTTCATGTTGTTGTGATAGATGTTGTGTATAACATGAATGTTGTTGTGATAGATGCCTTGATAGAGATACATGCTATTTGATAGGGAATTGTGTGTAAGGTTTTGTTGGAATGAATGCTAAAATTTTGTTCTTGAGGTGTTATGGGCCCTAATGGACCGGAATTTGGTGGATCATTGCACTATCGTCTTGTTTATTACATTAATAGGGTGCCAAACTTTGATTCGCAGGGAGTATGGGCCCTCACAGATCAGAATTTGGTACTTTCAAAGCTTTTTTCAGTGTTTTCTGGCTTCCAAAGTATTTTCTGAGGCTTACTATCCCGGAAAACCCAGAATACATGCTGTGGAATGTTATGTACACACCATGTGTTCTTCTGTTCAGGAAGACACAATTTTATTATGTACACGCCGTGTACTTTATGTACATGCCATTTAGTCTCGGACCGTGTTGTATGCCATGTGAGCAAAAACATAGGATGGGAAGAGTCTGATGGAAACACTCCATGTACTCATTGAACATGCCATATAGTATAATCCTAGGAACCCGACCTTGTATCTAACAACACGAGTCAGTGGAGTCTTTTCTTATACACACTGTGTTCCCCTTAAACACGCCGTGTAGTCTGACCCAGGTACCCGACCGTGTCACAAACAACATTGGTTGGTGTTATCCTTTCACATACACACCATGTCTGTCAGGAACACACCGTTTAGTTTGATCAGTGTGCCTGACCGTGTCACTAACAATACGGGCCAGGTGAAGCTCGTCTAGTACTGGTTGTTTCTACCTTGAACATTCCATGTAGTCCTATCTTAGGAGAGCCATGTGGCTTAACCATGTAGAAGGACCTAGGCAGGGGAAGAGGATTCAATTACAAGATTTATGTTTTGAGAACACTCCGTGTGCTTGGGGTGATACACGACTAGTTTCTGCAAAAGTACACACCCATGTGAATTACTTTAGGGAACACACCGTGTAGGTAGTGTACACGCAGTGTAGTCATGTTTTGTAAAACATGAATGTTTTATTCCTCTTGTTCTCTTCTTACAATCCTTTTTCCAGTCCATGATAATTCATATCTAAGGTGTGTGCTTAACCTTGCAAAGTCATGCCACAGAGTTTTCCTCCAGTTGTATGCAAGTTTCCCAGTGGTGATTAGACACCGGACATGGCTGATCAGGGACCACCTGCAGATCCTCCTGTTGTGCCAGTCTTGGCACCAGCAGTTATACCTGTTACCGATGCTAATTCATAGTTTTGTGAAGGCTTAATGACGATGATGAAGACTTTTAAGGGAGCTCCCCCTCCTACCCCATTGATGGCTGATTTGACATGGATTTTCCAACAGCAACATCCTCCCACTTCCTCAGGGAAAGGACCTTAAGCTGCAGAGTCATGGCTCAAAGCCATGCGTACGATATTTGAGCATCTAGAGATGCCTCCAGAGAGGAGATTCAAGCTCTCTACCTATATGTGAGATAATTCTTCCAAGAGTTGGTGGGATGTGATCTCACATGTAGGGTATCCACATGTTATGTCTTGGGAGGAGTTCCAACACATCTTATATGACTACTTCTATCCAGATACCCTGAGGGCCTATAGAGCTCGGGAGTTTATGAGCCTTGAGCAGGGTACCCTATCGGTTATGGAGTAATCCTATCATTTCACACCCTTCCTGGGAGGATATGGGTAATTAATGGCATCGAAGTACAAGGATGGCCTCAGGCAAGACATACGATCTTCGGTGAATATCTTCAGGTTGACTTCCATCACTTCCATCGTCATCCAGACACCGATCACAGAGCATAATCTGAGGGAATCCAGAGTTTTGAGCCAGGGCAGCTTGACTTCCCGAGTTAGTGCTTTGCTAACTAATAGCAAGAAGCACCACATGGAGACTACACTGGGGGATCCGAGTAGGCAAGATGCATCTTCTGGTAGCCAGGTGGTGTGCTACCAGTGCGGGAGAAATGAGCATACAAGGCCACAGTGCCAGAGAGACCCAGTGGACTACCGATCTTGTGGAAAGTTGGGGAACCTTCATTATCTCTGTCAGATCATTTCACCAGCATGTAGTGATAAGGGTTCATCTATGACTCCTCATACAGGAGCAGCTCCACCATTCTCTCACCAGTCTGGGAACTGGAGTACTTCCAACCGTTCAGGCCGGGGTGGAGGTCGCGACCATTGTTGTCAGTCACCAGGCCACCAGTGACAGTAGGGTGGATCAACTCAGAGTAGTCAGGCAGGGTCACAAGGCCGCGAAGCGGGCCGGACTTTTTTAGTGGAGTAGACCCATCAGGGTTAAGATCGCGACCCCTCTACAGTTCATGGTATGATCGTAGTTGCCTCAGTTTTATCTTTTTATCTTTTCGATACTGGTGCTACACATATCTTTATAACTATCGCTGTTGTGGAGAGCCTTGGGCACTGTATATTTCTTATGCCAATGTTTTGACACTAGACACTCTGTTGGGGACAAGAACATCTTGTGTACATCAGTGCAAGGAGTTCCCCCTTGAGGTGTGTGGGTGTGAGTTCCTTTGGTATCTTTATGTTATGGAGAAGACAGGCTATGATGTAATTCTCGGAATGGACTGGCTAGTTCCCTTCCAGCCAGTCATCGACTGTTATCGCCATAGGGTGATTTTCATATCAGTAGAGGGTGGATCGTTTCAACATAAGGGCGAGTGGGATGTCCAGGTGAGCAGAGCGGGTCCAGAGCATCATGGGTTGGGAGAAGTTATAGCTAGATTTATAGTCTTTATCTGGATGACCAGGGGACCTCATAGTTAGACTTTCCTCAAGTGGTAGATCGTTTCAAGGATGTCTTTCTAGAGGACATTTCAGGTTTTCCTCCGGAGCGTGAGGTATAATTTTCTATTGATCTTGTGCCAGGGGCGGCACCGGTGTCCAGTCCTAATTATAGGATGTCTACACTAGAGTTTTAAGAGCTCATGAAACAGTTGGAGGAGTTGAACGCCAAGGGTTTCATCCAACCCAATACTTTTCCATGGGGTAATCCTACCATTTTTGTGAATAAGGGAGATGGTACTCTTAGGCTATGTGTGGATTATCGTTAGTTGAACCAGTTGACGGTCAAGAACCAATATCCCTTGTCGAGGATTGATGACCTCTTTGATCAGATTCGAGGATCCTGGGTGTTCTCGAGGATCAATTTGAGGTCTGGATATCATCAGTTGCTTGTTATACCATCTAATATACCTTTTACTACTTTTTGGAGTAGGTATGGTCTATACAAGTATATGGTTATGCCGTTCAGTCTCACGAATGTGCCTATAGTTATCATGGAACTGATGAACCGAGTCTTCCATCCATACATGGATTACTTTGTGGTTGTTTTCATGGATGATATATTGGTGTAATCTTACACTCGACACGGCGATGATACCCATCTTGAGATCATTTTGAGTACATTGAGGGAGCATCAGTTATATACTATGATCTCAAAGTGCCACTTTCGGATAGACCAGATTCACTTCCTGGGTCATGTTATCTCAATGATAGGAGTGTCAGTAGACCCAGATAAAGTGAGTGCGGTAGTTTTCAGGGAGCATCCGAAGAACATATTTGAGGTGCAGAGTTTTCTAGGGCTAGATGGATACTACAGAAATTTCATACATACTTTTCACGCTTAGCAGCACCACTGACAGGTCTGAACAAGAAGGGTGCAAAGTACTTATGGTCAGATTCTCGTGATTCAGCCTTTCAAGAGTTGAAAGGGAGGTCGACTTTATCACCAATACTAGTCTTTCCGGAGTTTGGAAAGAGATATACCATTTACTGCGATGCATCTGGTATCAGGCTAGGAGCTGTGCTTATGCAGGGAGATGGGGATGTTGCATATGGGTCTTGATAGTTGAGGCTACATGAGAGGAATTACCAAACACACAATCTGGAGTTGGAAGATGTTGTTCATACCCTACACTGTTGGAGACATTATGTTTTGGGAGAGCACATTTTGGATTTCACTGACCACAAGAGTCTAAAGAACATATTCACTCAGCATGATCTAAATTTGAGACAACAACGGTGGGTTGAGTAACTTAATTATTTTGAATTTGACCATGCCTATACGTTTGGGAAAGGCAACGTAGTGGTTGATGCGTTGAGCAGGAGGACTCAGATACATGCAGTTTGGGAGTCCAGAAGTTAGTGGTAGCTTATGGCTCTGTTCTTTGAGATGCATTTGGAGGTGCACGACATACATGGGCAATATTTTCAATCTTCTGTAGCTGTAACCTATACACTTCTTGATCGGGTATGAATGATGAAGCTATCAGATTATGAAGGACTAGTCCTTCGGGAAAGCATGTTAAGAGAGGATCCTATTCCTAAGTGGATCATAGGCGAGGATGAGATCTTGTATTTCCGGGGATGCGTATGGGTGCCAGTAGATATACGCGAGGAGATAATGCGGGAAATTCACATCTCAGTATGGGAAGTTCATCCTGGCGTCACCAAGATTTATCTTGATCTACACCATCAGTTTTGGTGGCCAAGTATGAAGAGGGACGTGGCTGGTTTCGTCCTGAGGTGTTCCACTTGTCAGCAGGTGAAGGCAGAGCATCAGCGACCAGCATGGATTTTACAATAGTTACCCATTCCTAAGTGGAAGTGGAATGATGTCACGATGGACTTCGTGACTAGTTTGACGAGGTCTTCTCGAGGGAATGCCGTAGTTTGGGTTGCCATCAACTAGCTCATGAAGGATACTCAATTCATACCGATCAAGGAGACCTTTAGTGTTGATGATCTGGGGAGGTTGTACATCTGAGAGATTGTACATCTTCATGGAGTTCCACAATCCATTGTTTCAGATAGGTATTCTTGCTTTACTTCTCGGGTTTGGCATGTGATTCAGAAGGATTTGGGAACACAGATACTTTTGAGTACGACTTACCATCCCCAGATAGATGGCCAGTCTGAGCATACAATTTAGGTGCATTAGGATATGATACAAGCATGCATTCATGATTTTGGAGGTTCTTGGGAGAAGCATATACCTCTTGTGGAGTTTTCATACAATAATATCTTTCAAGCAACTATTCAGATGGCACCTTTTGAGGCTTTGTATGGTTGGACATACCGATCACCTTTATGTTTGTTGTAGGTAAGAGAGGTAGCTTTTCTGGGACCTCATATTGTTCAGGAGACCACAGAGCAGATAGAGTTGATTTGGAAGAATATGGATACTACATAGTCTCGTTAGAAATATTATGCTAATCGGCGGATATGACCTTTGGATTTTGAGGCCAGGGATCAAGTTTTTCTACACGTCACACCAAAGTTGGGTCACAAGAGGATTATGAGATAGGGTAAGCTTTCATCGAGGTACGTCGGGCTGTTTGAGGTGTTGGTGAGAGTTGGGCCGGTTGCCTATCGGTTGCAGTTACCTTATAAGAACCAGGATATTCATGATGTCTTCCACGTTTCTCAGCTCCGACGTTACTTTTCAGACCCGTCTCATTCTTTCCAACCAGAGGAAGTTGAGTTGGAGGTGGATGCATCTTTCGAAGAGCCTCCTATCCGAATTGTCGATCGCAGTATAAAGGTTCTCCGTGGCCATTCGGTTCCACTAGTATGGGTGCTATGGAAACACACGTGAGTTCAGGACGAGACTTGGGAGTGGGAGGCTGATGTATGATCGCAGTGGCTAGACTTGTTTAATGTTCAATCTTCTAGCCACACTAGAGAAATTTGGGGATGAATTTATTTAATTGGGATTTTTGTAAGAACCAATATCTTCTTTTCTGGCATGTTTTTTCCTTTTTCTAGAGTTTTTGAGAAAAGAGGAGTTTTGGAAAAATTTTGAAGTACACCATGTGTACATTATGAGTACATGCCATGTACTTCATTGCCACAGGAGGCAGTGTGCTGGCCATGTCATCGCCACACACACGGTCATGTAGGGTGATGTGGAGGCCGCCTAATGAGGAGTACGGAAAGGCCAAGTACACTCTGTGTACTTAAAACATACACGCTGTGTATTTTTTTTTTCCATTAAATGGACCGGGGTCACGTCTAATGGACATGGGTGTCTTCTTCTTCGGCCGAAACATCCCGGAGCACCCGTACGGCACCAAGACTTCCCTGAGCCCCTGATCGCACATCCATTCTCTGAATCGACTACCGTCGATTTCATTGGAATCATAGCGATATGCTCTTCTTTCATCCAGAGCATCATTTTTCAATTCCTCCTCTTTTCCATGTTATCATGGATTGAACGTTTTATGCATTTTTGTATATCTATGACGTTATAAGGAGACTCAAGATCTGAGGATCAATTATATTGACCTCCTAACCCCGAGGTAGGTGGTTTGTGCCTTTTGGATGAATGTATTTGTGTGTTATGTGCAAATTCCACCAATACCCTTGAAAAGGGTATTTCATGTTTACCATTTTGACCATGTTGTTTCTCTGATATACTGTTATGTCTGAGTTGATGATTATTTATTGAGAATAGGGTGAATTGTTATGCATTGGATGTATTTAACATGCATGTTTTTCATGTTTGGACCTTTAGGTCTTGTTTTCCTGTTAAGCTGCTGTTGGCTTTCCCATGCCTAGTATTGTAGGATGGAGTGAGTTTTGTTCTGACATGCTATTATGCTATTGACTACTAGCCATGTAGTTCTTGATGTTTACATTGGATGTTATGTGTTTCTATGATTTTTTGAATTACACGGGGCCATGAGAACATGGTGTATAGACCATAGAGAGAATTGATGTTGAGGGCTTCTCCAATGAGTCTTTATAATTATACGATGCGAGACCACATGGGGAATTGACATTGAGAGCTTCCCCAGAGTGTCTATAGTTCCTCAATGTGGACCACAAGGGGAATTGATGTTGATTTCTTCCCTAGATCACCTTTATTATGACACGAGACTATAGGGGGAATTGATAGTGAGTGATTCCCTAGAGAGTCTACACTTTAGATGAACCAGAGGGGTGAGATTGTGTTTTCCGCCAAGAGGGTTGGTTGTTCTTGATAGGTAGAACCAGAGGGGATAGGCATTGGGTACATCCAAGAGGGTTACCTATTGTGTTATCTATTTTTTGTTGCATTCTATGGGGTGTTTTGAATGCTTAAACTGTGGATTGTTTACTGCTTAGTGCTTTCTCGTTTACTGCTTTCTGTAATTTTACCTACCATATACTCACTGACTGTTAGGCATTGATCTTCGGGTGGTTGTCTACCGGGATTTAGTCTCAAACCCTTTTTGGGCCATGCTTTTGGGCCCTAACAGATTATATTACTGCAAGTATAGACAAGGTCAAGTTCCATTATTCTTCAAGTACTTGATTGCATTAGAGCTGGAGAGCATGGGGCCATGCTAAGGCTTGCGATGCTGAGGAGTTTCCCATCTATTATTCTTTTGTACTTTGGTATAGTACTGTATTCAACATTGTGACTTGTTTGGCTATTTTCCTAGACATATATGTATCATGCATCATTTTTCTATAATTATGATCTAGTTTTTTCTTTATGAGTCTTGTGCTGTTTACTATTGTTGGATATTTACTGCTTCTTCTATTGTATATTTGATTCTCTTCCAATGTGTTATTCTGCCAATGAGGGAATAGTTTCCCCACTATCACACCCAAGGCCCTCGCCGCTAGTCAGTAGCCTCTGGAATTCGAGGAGATGCGCTTGAGGCCATGTGACCAACTGGGTACGGGGAACCTTTGGGTGGCTTTTGGAACCAGGACGTTACATTTTGAAATGATATGTCATATATGATTATTTTTAGAAACAGTTTTTCTACAAACAACCATATGACCCAAGTTGTACAAGGTGTATTTGGATTGAGGATGAAAATGATTTGGAAGGATCTCTAAATCATTATTTCAATGCATGGACCTTTTACCTATGTTAAAAAGATGATGATGAAACCATATGGACACTATGATCAACCTATGATGTTCTTTATTTTGGGAATAGTTTTATTTTTTTATATGGAGGTGAAAAAAGACAATATATAAGATGTTTCAGTCTTAATTTATTGGGATGAAAATTAAAGCTATAAGAAAACCATTGATTTTAAAACATTTTAGGGATATTTTTGAGTTTTATATAAATGACAACCCATAAGATGGGTGACGACCCATCCCGCCCATCAAGCCCACAAAAATCGAACCCACAACCAAAGGGAGACAAGGGCGCATCACCTACCACTGTCCTACATGATGTTCCTGGTTAGTATGACTTATTATTTTAAGTTAAATGATTTTCTGGATCAAGAACAAGTTTATTTGGTATCTTATGTTTTATCAAATTGACATCCTTAGTATAAAAAAATGAATTAGTGATTAAGTAAAAATTGTTATTTTGGAAGACATAGTCTAGTATGGGAACTCAATATGCTTAAGAAAAATAAAATACTATGGGATTTAATTTGTGGAGTAATGTATGAAATATTATTTTGGAAGAATCCATGTTTTTATTGTGGACAAAAGGTGATTTGGGTTACATATGGAAATGATTAATATATTATAGATAATATTTTTTTTGGTTAATTACACTTTTGTAAGAGACTTTAAGAGTAGTCAATGCTTTTGGAGATAAATGTCAAGACTTACTGTGGAAGACTATGTGATTAAATCCTTATGAGTTTTGGGTTTTAATATTTTTTGGATTATTTTGATGAATTTTAAGGACCAATGTATATTGAATGGTCTTTCTTGAACTTTGGGTTCTTTTTGATGAATTTTAGAGATTAAGAGTAGTATTTCTTTTTATAAATGATTATCCCTTTGGGGATTATTTGATCTTGTACTAAAATTTTTTGGTTTTGGTTGATATCTAAAGATAGGGGAAATATATAGTTCATCTTTTGTAGATTATGTGATACTCTAGATGTTTGTTCTAGCACTTTAGGTGTGACCAAGACATCTTTAATACTTACCATTTGAAGAAAATGGGAGTTTGTGGTAGAATTTTATTAAAGGATGACACTCTACATGACAAGTAGGTATATTTCCTTACGATCTTATTCTATTTATTAATAAAATTCAACAACTCTATGAAAAGTATATTGAAGAAAAAATGTTATAAGCACTCTTTTATCATCATTAATTTACCCAACCAAAAATTTATGGTATTGTGGTGGTTAACTTTCTATAATCATGTTCTCTATCACTCACTATAAATCTATGAGAGTTAGTTTCTTTTCTATATCCATGATCTCATGGAAGTCTTGTATCTGTTGTCCTGGGAGACCATTGTACTTTTATTCCTTTATTTTAAAGTGATATTTTTATAGATGATTTTTCCAATATGGTAGTTTCAATGAAGATTCCAACTCCAATTTTCAAATGGTGAGGATGAAATTCTCATAATTAAGGATAAATGTAACATCCCAGGTAAATAGAGAATATAAAATTTTTATATTTTTTAAAATTTGTGAATTAAATATTAATATTTCATTAAATGGGATTCTATGTTCGATGGTGTACCTAATACACAACAATGGGTTTCTTTAAAATATTATGTTGCACACAATGCCGATTCATACCGAAAAAAATAATATTATTTTAAATGGTGGTAATTGCATAGCTATTGTATTGGAGGGAATGGACATAACAAACTACAATATGAATATGCATGTTTGTTAAAGGTTTTTACAATTATCCAATAAAATTTAGAGGCTTAAAATAAGAAAGAATCCGATTATAATCATAAATACTCTAATTTTCATTAAAAGGTTGATTTACCCCCTTTTGACGGTGAACTCTTTTTAAATCTTTTATTTGACACATTTAAAAGTTCAATTGGAAATAATAATAATTTCTTTAGAATAGGGACATTAAAATTTTACTTTGGATAAATTTTTTAAATTTTTTTGATAATGTTCATTTTTTTGAATAGTGAAAAATATAGTATTTTAATTCATAACTGCAATTTAATATATTTTATTTATATGGATAGATTATATTTTTAAATGTATTTAAATTTTAATTAGAATATATTTTTACCATTTAATACAATTTTGGTAATTTAAAGTAATTAAACTATTAAATTGGACATAAATAAGGGTCAATTTTTTGATAGTTATTATTTTATAAAAACATGCTTTTTGTTTTGACAATGGGAATTAATTTTAAATTAATTTTTTTCACTTATGTGTTTTGAATTTGTAAAAACGGATTCCATATTTGTAATCAGGAGTTCCAAATTGTGGAAATAGTTTACATTTATTTTTATACAATATGAATATTTACTTTGGTAAATAATTTATTTACCATGGTTAAAGGTTAAATCTGGTAAATAAGGGTAACAAAATATTATTATAATAATATAAAATTTTTCTAACATGTGTACTAATCATATTGGTTAATAAATTTCGAACCATGGGAATCCTTCAGTTGATTTTGGGAACCGACGGAGCTACATGATAGTGATAATGACACATTATATTTTTGTTAATTTAAATTAAAGACAAAAATGACATAAACATATATCGTTTAATAAATAAATTTTTAGATGGGGTTATATAATTGATCTATTAGAATATAAATATTTATTTGAAAGAATAAAATATTTTATATATCAATATATTTTTTTATAATTTTTAGACATCAAATAAATAAAAATATTTTGGACACAATGATGATGTGGTGTTTACCTAATTAATGAATGATTTAAAGAAATAAGATCATAAAGATTAAAAACTTATCCAAAACCTGTCCAATTATTATTGTATGATTTTATTTCGAACATGAGTCATCTTATATTTGAATTTAATGAGTTTTTGACCTTTATTAACCGAAAATTATTATATAATAAAATAATATTTTAAAAATTTCCTAATGTTCCCCTCACCCCCTTATTAAAAGCCCCCACTTCTAACCCATTCCACACACTTCTAAATCCCCTAGGATCGTCCAAACTCTACCCAATTAAGCTACATAAATATGTATGCTATTCTTAGAAGACATCCCCTATTCATAAGGCTATTAAAGTAATCCTTTTGGTTCAAACCAAAGGGAGATACCCGATTTAAAGGTAACATATTCTCTTAAGTTCTTTTGTTTTATTTTATATCACAAACCCCAGAAATGATTTTTATTACATTATTTTATAACAAACCAGTATCATTAATCTTATATATGTTTTTATGATAATTATTTGAACTACACTTACACACACCTCCATATAATGGGCAATGAACATACTGTTTCTATGGACGACAAACTACTGCCTCACGAAACGATGATTGTTCAATATTCTTCTACACCCTCTCATGGTGGATATTATGATGTAACCTTACATATGATATATATTATGTTTATTTTTTATCTATTATTTTATAATTTTTATTTACAATCATACCTTTTTGCTTTCCAATATGTGTAAACATGATAATTTCATTTGAAGAAGTGCGGACTACCACTCCCACAAAGTGATATGACTCGTTCATGCCATATGTGGAATGTATAAAGGATGGAGGTAATTAATTTATATATGATATTATACTGGAGTTATTGTATACATATTTATCATTATTTTTTATTCCCTTAAATATTAAATAGAAATGAAAGTAGCATTCATACGTTTGTATGACTTACCGTCTCCATGAACGATGCATTTCCTTTATTATCTCCAAATGTTATGTAATATTATAAATGAATATGTACACTGGATATATATGATATATATGATATCTAAATCAGGAATATAATTCTGGATATAATGTAATTTCTACAACATGGACAATATATAATTATAACAAGTTCATTTTTGACGCATGTTCTGAACATCGACAAAATGTCAGATATGAACTCAACTAATTAACTATTTGTTATAGAAAGGTAATAATTGATATAAAAGGAATAATAAACATTAATAAGGTTATTATGAAATTAAATAGTAAAATTATTTTATTATTCAAGAAATTAAATAACGATCGAGTCAATTTGGACACGAGGTAAGGGATTTCTTATCTCAAATTTAATTCCACAAGATTTCCATTGTTCGCCACCTATTTATTGCATGTGGTGTATTGTGTACTAAAATTTGATATATATTATCATGATTATATTTATATTCATCATATTCTGTGATTCATTTGGTGGTTATTAAATTTTTGTCATATGACTCAATTGATTACAATGTGGTTAGGGGTTTTCATCTCACTTCTTATTCCCGTGAGATTCATGCTATATTTTTCACTATTTCCATTGTGTGGTGTATGAAATTACCATGATTGTAATCTTTATGTAATATACATTAATTTATGGGTATTTACATGTTAATATTATGATCCTTATTTGTTTTGGTGTATGTTTGTATGTTAACAAATCGTTTAGGGAACTTTTCACCCTCCTCTTTTTAAAAAACTCCTTTTTGTTATGTCTTTTAATTTACATCTTCTTATGTTTGGATTTGTTATTATATATCCTTATTGCTGTGAATGTTATGTCCAAGTGATGAGATTAAATGTTTTCTCTCATCATCTCATTTTCTGAATTTTAATGTGATGCCGTTAGGCTGTCGAATTTTTGTAAGAGGTATTCTAAACCCAATTTTCATTCTTTGGATTAAACTACAACTTCTTGATTATGTCATTATATGAATATGTGTGAATGACCTATGATTATTTTACACTGAATATACAATCATATTGATTGTATTTCTATTTTTTGTACATTATTATGTAATTGATATATCCTTAATTGATGGATACCGTTTTTATAAGGTATTTCATCTCAATTTACATTCCATTGAGACTTAATTGTTTCTATGCACCAATTCACGTTTATATGGTGCTAATAATTTACTTTGGCATATTATGTCATGAATACATTTATTTTCATGATATTATAAAGTTTTGATTAATTTTATTCCTCAATTATTTTTATTCAAGAGTCTCTCATTTTGTTAGGAACTCATGATGTCTAAAATATCGTTTTAAATGTTTTAAAGATGTATTCTTCTAAATAAGTCTCATTAATGTCCATGTTTTAAAAATGGTTTTAAGGATTTATTTTTATGGACATGAATGTTTTGAAATTATTTTTTTTAAAAGCATCAATATTGTATGGGACACTTTGAATAGAAAATCTCTGTATTATATGGTTTTGAAAATGGTTTGATAAATCACGGATTATTTTAATATGTTGAAAAGATATATTGGGATTGCAATGTAGAAATGTTATATTTCCATTATGCTTGTTTTATGTGTTATGAATATGTTATGGTTATTGGTCATTGTTTACATATACTGGTGTTTCCATGGTAAACCTATGGTAGGTGAGCCTGAGATATCTCTTCAATGCATTAGGTAACGAGACAAAGGTAAAGTTAATGTCTCTCCAAAGTGATTTAGGGAACATACTCTTATGGGTATTCCAATGTAACTCCCAATATAGCTTTGAAGGATACAACGCACGAATGTTATGTAATCTACAACTTACCTTTCTGATTTATTATTTTTATATGTTATTCACAAATCGTATGATATAATGAGGTATGTTATGATCAAAAAGTATGGTTTCATTGATTTGTATTTATTGATGGGTTAATGTTTTCTTACCTTATTTTGTAACCATTATTGAGCTTTTTATGATCATACCTAGTTTTTGAAATGTTTTCCATAGGACTTAAAGATGAATATGGTCAAGGATGGGATCATGGAAAATACATGCTGTCTAAAACATAGAATTGGACATGTTTCTTTTTAAGAGTTTTTAGTTCACAAAAAAATTAATACTGAGTAGTAGTGTCTACTTGTAATTTGACAGTTAATATATAATAGTTATGGAGTAATTTTTTAAAACTCTTAACCCTAAAAAGATCATCAATGTTAATTATTCAGTTAATTCAAGATTATGTAATGTATTAAGGCCGGGTTCTTATAGTTTTCCAAATTATTAATTCATTATTCATATAGTTTCATTTTCATATTTAAAAATAATATGATTTCAATTATTGAAACATACTATTTTATAATTTAAATTCTTGAATTTTGTTTTTAAAAATAGTCATGTATCAATATAATTGTTCATATTTTTTATCTACATTGAATTTCAACTATTTCATCTCTGTATAATATCTCTATGAAATTTTATCTAGATTTATAGCACTTCAATTCATTTCCAAACTGAATGTATCTGTTATGATTCCCCCTCTTATAAGTTCATTTGTAATTGATGGATCACCCTTTTATGATTACATAAATGACAAACACATCAGATATTCCATAGAATTTTTATTAATGAATGATTGGATGTTTTTATGTTTCTGTGTTGATATTTGTGGTATGAAATCCCATCATATTTAACATGTATCTCTTTAATGTAGGATTTCATAGATTTTAAATTCCATATCATTGTATTCATATTTGGATGTGATCAAGATGTTTTTAGTGAAATTGAAATATTATAGTTTCATAGGCTCACCATAGGTTAGTATTTGTAATTTTCTCCTCCAGTTTTATGAGAATTATTTATGTTATTCATCTTAGTTGAGGTGTTTTATAGGTTTTGGACATTTGTAAATTTCTGATTTGGGAATAGTGAAAAAAGAAATAGTTTCACTAAATTATAAAATGGGGAAAATATAATATTGAAACATAATTTATCATAGGATTTGGATAACTTTTTATGGTATATGTTGTTTTGTAAATGCACTACTGATGACTCCTGTCATTTACATTTATAATTTATTATTTAGAGTCTGGTCATTATAAATTATAGGTAAAAGAATATTTACAGAATTTTTAGTTTTGTAAATACACTATTGATTAGTCATGTTATTGCATTTGGAATTTCTTCTCTGGAGTTTAAATCAATATTTTTAATAACACTAAAAATTTATGGGAATTTTTATTCTGTTACAAGTCATTTGAAATACTATTGGTTAGGAAATTTTAATGCAGGTGCTAATAAGCATTTGAAAATGAACTGTTTTCATCCACATGTGCAATAAAGGGGATATGATCATGAGTGGGGATGATTGGATCCTTTCAAACACCATTGTGAACTAGGAAAATTATGACTAAAATGCGATAGAAATAAATTATGGATGAATTATTGGGGATGAATCAATGGATAGTAACTTGTGTTAGAGTTGGAATGGAGTGACAGAGCTGACTCATAGGATGGACATATCTTTGAGTGCTAGAGCTGGCTTGAAGTTTAGAAGATGAGTTTTAGGATGGTACATAGTGTGTTTGAGTTGAATTGCTAGTTGGAGTTGGCCTGAAGTGCACGAGAATGACTCATTGGTTAGTCCATGGTGATAGAGTTATCTTGATTACATGGAGTAATGGAGCTGACCCATTGGTTGGTTCCAAGTGCTGGTGTTGGTTCACTCGCATAACATAAATGGTGGGGGCTGGATACAATAGGGGGGATCTAGTTTGGGGCCTGTATTTTTGTATTATATTTCACTATTAATATACATAATATTTGGACATATGTGAAAATTGTATTGTATTTATTAATTTGATAAATTAATAAATATAATATGAAATTTTACTAGAAATAAGAATTTATAATTTTCATTCAAATGTAACTTATAAAAAAAATATTATATACTAGTAATATTATTTCCAGCATAAAAATGTTTTATTAGAATCTATTTCTGAACACATTAACCAACATATATATTATTAATTATTATTATTACAATTGTAACAGAACAATTTTATCTATCTGAAAAAATTGAGCGATGGATTTATTACTGACGATTTAGTGTCAATGACATATATGTTGTTAAAATTATTTACCAACATAAAAAACACTTTTACCAACAGATATTCTTCCATTGGAAAAAATGAATTGTTTCTAGTGTTCTCTCCTAGTTAGTCACTCCCTGAGGGATATGCTTACGATAATTCACATTTTCTTTATAGAAAAACATGAGGGTTTTAAATAGATGATGAAAATGAAAAACATTGTATAAAACTAATTTGTATTTGTTTGAAAAGTTGAGCTAATAGTTTATACATCCTATAAAAGATAACATGGTTTTCCCACTATGATTATTTTTTCTCACAAAGTTCTCTTTGGTTTTAGTTAGTGGAAAGGACAAAATGGAATCATGATAACATTGAATATGATGTATAATGTGGCGATTATGAGCATCCAAAAGGGATGATGAGTGAAGTGAAATATAGAATGTTTATACCTAATCATTTATCATGATATATGGCTAATAACATACAACTTAACAAACATACTGATTCCCCAAACAAGATAATGAAAAATTCTTCAATGATATTGAGTGGTGGACAAAATAGAGGGAATTAGACATCATTTCTGTCTTGTTAGAAATATGAAAAGAGAAACCCAAGATAATATCATAAAATAATAGGAAAATGTTCTATGTGGGGGAAAAAATATAATAATGTAAAAAATTACCTAGGAAAAGTTATGTATTCAAAAGGGAGAAATAAATTCCATCCTAGAGATCAATTTATAGTTCATTGTCTTAAATATGGGGAACCTAAGAATTATTTTCGTCAATTAAAACTTGTAAAATTTGACTCTTGGATCAAGGATGGACCAATTATTAAGTATAAGGGATGATGTATATATGTATTTTGGTCGAATAATTATATTTTAAATGTATTTTTATCAATGATATTTTGGTTATAAGAATCATGAATCATCTAAGGATTGTGTAAATTTTTTGAAGCATACATGTATTACTATAAGAATAAATCAAGAATTTTGGATACTATCTTGGTTCTATAAATTTAAGGTTCATCATAAGTTCAATTCCTTGAACTCCCCCTTTTTTGGTTTTATGTGATTGGGATTTTATCAAAATTAATGGTAATCTAGGATGAATTTCTGATAATACAACATATTGGTTTAGTATAAGATTTCGAGAAAAAGTAATTTTAGGATGAATGCCTATACATTTTGTCGACACAAGATCAAATGAATTAGTAACCGTTATGGTTTATATTTAATTTATGTTTTGGTAGTTATAGTTTACTATAATTTTAAAATTTTATAGGAATTATATTTATATTTTTTTAATAAGATAAAAAATAGAATTATAAGTGAAAACACATCATATCTAGAATGTTCATTGGTCTTGAAACCACAACCGAAGGGTGAAAAGGGTTTGATTCCTACTATTAGCCTTTGCAATATACTGGTTAGTATGAAATTTTTCTTACTAAAATAGTTTGATTGTTAATTATTAAAATGGTTTTGGGGAACATAGTATTGTATAAAATACTTTTGATTTTGATGTAATTAATGATATTTCAGTATGTTTTTTCTTTGGATGAGGTATATATAACCATTACGTTAAATATAATGGATTATTTTTGAATAATTAAATTAAATTATTAGGATGTAAGTTAAATGTAGTGGTATCACCTTTTAGGTAAAAATTTTATATAATGGTGATAATATTGAGGTTAATTATGTTTTAGGATTATTTAATTATAGAATAATATATGTTGATCCTTTGGTGAAAATTTTGAAGTGAAATATATTATTTATTTATATGAATATTCATATATTTTGGTTAATATCTTAACTTCAAGTAACAATTTCATTTTTCAGTAATATATGAAATTCAATAGAATTATCTTATTATTATTTTATGGATCTTAATATATATTAAGAGTTAATTTAATTGATTTATGAAAAAAAACATTTTTGTTGTATATTCATTTCCTAGAGTAAAAAATGAATGGGAAACTAATCATAGTACAACAGAAATAAATAAACTGTTATTAAATGATATAAATTAACTATATATTCTAGTGTTCTCTATCCTGATCGTAAAATAATATCTTATCCCTAGGAAAATTATTTTGAAAAAAAGTTATCCTATTAAATTAATTTCTGATGAATCAATGGTCTTTTAACTCTTTATAGACTTAAGGTGTTTTAGTCATTTACTTTATACTGATAATTAACATCCTTATGATAAATAACCTATATCAATCTCCATAATAATATAATATTTTCATGCATGTGAATATTTTCAATTCCCACCGATATTATCTAATATGGAAACCTAGTTATGTGTTCTTCCACAAGACCTTTGTATTTCCCATTCCCTCTTTTAATAGAATGTTTTATTAACCATTTTTTATGTAGTTGGTTTACGAAAAAGGTATTTTCAAATAATAAACCCTTTATATCTATGTTTATTTTAAAATTCGGAAGATAAATTTTTTTTAAGGCTGAAAAAATGTAATACCTTTGGTTTTTAAAATAAGAACATTATGTTTAATAATAAATACAACACAAACACCGAGATTTAACGACCCAAAAATTATATTTTTGAAATATAACCATTATAAAATAGCCATTAAATTTATGTGTAGGAATATTAATAACTAAATAATGAAAATTATATGGTTTAAACATGAATTAAATAAATTTATTTGTTATTAATTTATTTGAAGTGAAAGAAATTATTTTAAATTAACATAAATGGTTTTCTAAAAAACTATTTTTATGCAGGCAAAGTGGTTTTAATAAGTTAAATTAATAATTAATGGTGAATGATTTTATAGAAATTTATATATTATATATTCAATCAAATGATTTATCACACATATTATATTTTCTTCTGAGCATGGGATTTGAATAAGTTCAATTTTGTGCCGAAAAACAATATTTTTCTAAGAAAGGTTTGTTAATCACATTTTCAGCTTATTTTTTAAGATTAGTTTTTTCACATTCATAATATTTATTTAAAATAATTTAATTAATATTTGAAATCATTATTTCAAAATTTTCTTATATATTTTATTGATAATTTTTTGAAAAGAATAGTTTTTTTAGGAATCATGAAAATATTTATTTCTATTGAATGTTATTTTTTCATTAAAACTATTTACAAGTTCAATTTTGTTATAAAATTTTATTAAAACTAAAACAATTTCAAATAAATTATAATTAATCAAATATATGTCACTTTAATCAATTATATTTCCTATTTTTAGATAAATGTTTTTTACACTTTTGAAAATATTTCCCTTGGAAGCCTATTCATTCATCGCATCTATAGGTTTAATTTTAAATTAAATTTCGCCACATATGAGATTTATATATATTTTTAAATTTACTTGACATTTATAATATAAATAATTAATATTATATATTAATTTTAAATTTATTTTTTTCCATAATGAATTGTTGAAATATTAAAAATTTATTACATTTGTTAAGGTAAAAAGGTGTTTAACATAGGTTAATCAATAAAGATAAGTATTCAAATGGGATAAAAACATTTATAATTCCTATTTTATGGATATATATCAACATTATCAAATATATGGTTTGATCATAAGTCATTTTAGATTATTTTTCCATGTAAAAATTGTTGGTATGATTTATTCTTTTCCAAAATTCTATGTGTGTCCTCCAGCTAAATTATGAAAGGGTACTCACTCCCTAACTTACCAAAATCAATAAATACATTTCTCATGATAAATACCTAAAAAATATATCTCAAAAAAATTATCCACATTCTTGAGGTTTTTTAGTTCCCCAAATAATAACTTTGGGATTCATAATAAGTTATCCGAAGGAGGTTTATCTATGAGAAGGTAATCATCTTCACAAAGATACTTCTTTTTAATTATTATTTTATCACCATCAATAATTTATCAAAAATTAAAATATAATAAAACAAATATATACTATAAATTTAGATGTTTTTATATTTATTTAGTAATATTTAACCGTCTTATCCTCCATCAATGGGGAAACAAAGTCATCACTCATGCGTACAATATAGTACCGCCTTGCGAACCGATGTAATGTGTCTTCCATCAGTGATTCACATGGATAGTAATTATGGTAGAATTAATTAATATATTTGATATACATGAAATAATTAATATCCTGAAAGTTTAATATATCATAAACTTCCTTACCATTTTACTCATTAATGAAATATTATCATCACTCATTAATATGTACGACCTACTATCTCCACAAAAAGATGTAATTCATTTTCTATATTAAAAAACATAAAAATTATTATAAAAATATATATAATGATTAAATATTATATTTAAAACTTTTTTTATAATTGTGAATATGATGGATTTTTATCCTATGCATAAAAACATATACTTACATGAAAAAACATCTATGGAAAAGAATATTTAACACACAAAATAATTGTAATAAAGAAATGTTATTAAAAATATGCAATTTGATGTTATAATAAGATCATATATGATATTATAAATATGAATATTTTTATTTTATAAATTTTTAACATGCATCAAATTATTATAAAAGATGTTAATGCATGTTCAACTGAAGAAAAGTTTGAGGTAAGGGACTTTGTCACAATTACCTTTTATTGTGTCATATTGTAATTTTATGCACCTAATTTATTTTATGGGGTTTATATACCAACCCTTTTACATCTAATATAAATAAAACTTCATATATTATTTTATTTTAACTTATAATTTTATTTTTTTCTTCTATGTGGATTAGACATGAAAGTAACCAATTGGAAAAAAAATCACAACTAAAAATCGTTTCATTGGGTTGTATAAATTCTTTGTGGCTATGATATTCTACACTATATTTATAACTAATTTTGATTATATTTTTTAGTACTTAAAAGTGAATAATTTGTATTTAAATTTTATATTCATAGTTGATACATTGATTAATTTTTCACTTTATTAATATGATAATTTTAACGGTTTCTCATATAAAATTGCATTCTCAATTACATATATTATGTTATACACCTATATAATTTTTTGAGGTGTATCTGTAGGACCCCGGGACACCCTGAGAGGGGAGGGGTGAATCTGGGTGTCAACTTTTTCTATTAATGTGATTGATCTTGTCCCCAAGTTGGTAGGAACTTGTAAAACCTGTACGATGGATATGATCAGAAATCGAACATTCACATACAATGAGTTGACACAACACTTTTACATGGTTCACCACTAAGGGTTACGTCCAAGGAGCATACGCCGAAAAGTTTTCAGTCGTACCTAAATCCACTATTCTTCAATAGTTTTGGATTATAATGGTTCGAGCACAATCACACTATCCTAGGCTCACTGCCTTTACAAAAGTTCAGGGATAGCTCACTGCGTCCCTCGGGTCACTCCTGTTGACTCCCCCTGGCTCACTACCTTTGTTGAAGTTTCAGTTAGTTTATAGAAATGAGGTTCTCTTCAATAGATTCTCATTGAACTTTTTTCCTCTACTTAGCAAAAGACTCTCCTTTCATTAGATTCCTGATTTGATGATCTTTTGTAATCTATCTTCTACTTTAGTGCAATAGAGATGAATGCACTAAATCTCCTTCTTCTCTTCCTTCAATTTCCAATACCGACACCTGTGTGTATTGTTATATTTCCCTCTCACAGTGAAGAACTGAGTTTAGTTGCATGAATCGTTCTTTTTCTCTTCACAAAGCACAATGAGGGTGTTGAATTCTGGTCATGTGTGTGTGGTACTACTTCTGTTCATAAAACAAAATGGTTCACTGTTATTCTATCTTCGAAAAATATATTTGATAGTGCTAAGCACCCGTCAAAGGCCTGCGGGGCCCCCATATTTCTTGCGCACCCTTCCCGGTGTCTTTCACGTAAAATTCGAACCTTACACGTAAGAATAACTTTTTGTCACAAAAAAGGATTTTCGCGCAATTCTTCTTTTTCGCACAGAACTTCTCTTTTTTACGCAACACCTTCTTTTTCGTGCAACACATCTTTACACGAACCACTCATTTACCTAAATTGTTATGTGGGTCAAATATCAGGATATGTATAAGTGTTGAGCCACACCCAATGAGATGGGTTTACCTCGTATTTATAGGTGTTTTTGACCTTGCGCGTAAATAACCTTCCTGTACGTAAAACTGTATCGCAGTTCCTTAGATTACGCGCGCCTTCCTTTTATTTTCTCACACCACCTAGATTTTTCGCACACCTCATGACTTTGTTGTTTTTCATCATTATGAACAAGAACCCTCTCTTGCGCATAAAACATCAAACCCATATTTTTCCCACAACCACCTTTTTCACGCATAAGTTTGATTTTCCACGCACATGGTGAAAACATCTTTGATTTTTCATGCACATCATGCCTTTTATAATTTTCCATATTTCTGATCCGAGACACTGCTTGCGCGAAAAACACACCCAGTTATTCTGTGCACAACATTTTTCCGCGCACATTCCCATTTTTCCACGCACAACTCTGGTTTTTTTCACATAACCCATGCCTTTACCATTTATCAACATTCTGATTCCGAAACACTGCTTGCAAAAAAAACATTGCTCCACTATTTCGTACACCATGCTATTTTTCGCACATAACAATCCTATTTCGTGCACAAACCACTTATTTCGTTCACCACTTCCTCCTTGCGTGCACCTCCTTTTGCAAACAACCCATCTCTTCATATTCTGATGTTCATGCCCAAAATTTTTTCAAACACTAGGAAACAGTTCCACCTTCAATATATGCTTCAGCCATAACCTCCATGATTATTTTCTGGTATTTGGATTCTTCAGCAACTCTTATTCTTTCTTCATAAACTCCACTATCGTGATATATATCCTTTGATAGATCAGCTTTAGGATCATCATATTTTGATACAATGTGAAGTGCACGGCCATCTCAGAATTCCAATCCTTTCCACACTGTCTTCTACTTCAACTGTCATTCTCTAATTCATGCAAATCATACGATTTTATTCTTCAAGAAGTCTCTTGCATGGTTCTCATGAAATCTTGAATAATTTCATGGTCTTCTTCAAATCCCCATTCTTCTTTAATCATACATAGATGGATTATACCTCACCATTCTTCACTATTGTAAAAAATGTGTCACCTTTGACACAATTTCTTTAAACTTATGATCAGTACAACAATCATCTGAATTTTCATTCCTCCATTTCATTGGAGTAATTCTTGATCTCCTTCATTTTGATCTTCATTGGCAACAAATACAAACTTATAAACAACGTGTTCCCAACAGTTTCTACTCCACAAGTGATATTTTATATCATGAATATATTATTATTCATGTTATTTAATGTTTCATTTTATGTTATTTCATTTTTGGGGGTTGTGATTCAAAATTTACCAAATATGTAAGGGTTTAATACACAATATCATTTAAATTGGGGTCATTTATACTTTTATTTACATTCAAAGAAATTGTTTGTTTAGTGTATATTAAACCCCTTAATTTTAATCTCTTATATTTATTCATTAATATTTCAACTAATAATACCATTTTTTGCCTTTTGGTATTTAATATGGTTGAGAAGAAGTTTTATGAAAATTAATCATTATTTATCTCTTCATTTGAAAGTAATTTTTCTTTCAAACCAATGTTTTCTACAAATTAATTCAAAATTGTTTTTAATATTATCCTATTATTTTTTAAACTAATTTCTACCTGTGATTGGATTATTGTAAAAAAATTTAGAATTATTCATCCTATCATTTTACAAACAAGGTACTTTTGACTTTCTTTACAAAAATATAAAATAAATATTCATATTAACATATTTGAAATGAAGGTAATTTTACCATAGATATGAAAAATATTTAATTTCAAATTTTCATTACTTGTTTATATGTTTCTTTTAAAATAATTGTTTTTCTAGGATTCTGGAAATATTTTGTTCTTAAATTTTATTTTCAATGTAAAAATGGTATTTTCATTGAGAAAATTTATAATGATATTTTCATGCTATTTCAACACATCAATGTTAATAAAACTTTATTATAAATATAATCCACTAGGGATATATTTTTTTGATACCATAATTAAAATTTATTTGAATTTTTTATATTCATTTTGAAATGGGAAAGTATTGATATTCACTTTTCGGATTTTGTTTTTCAGTTTATCACATTATTTTATAATATTAATCTTTTTTGGAATATTTGAGGTTAAATTTTTCTTAAATATATATTTTATTTATCATGTATATGCTTACTTCATAAAATATATATAATTTCTATGTACAATGGTTTAATTTTAATGTTAACTGATTGACTAGGGATGTATTGATAAATATTTATTAATTACTCAATTTCAATATCTATTGATAAGGTATATTGTTCATGAATTAAATAGACCATTAGATATATAAGGAATGTATTGGGAATGAAATGATTAGTGGTGCCTAGAATTATATATCCACTCGATGTATCAATATTATCTGGAGGTGAATCAATAAACTAGAACTTAATTTGTTTCTAGTGCATACCTATATATAGTTTTTATCTATATTTGAAAAAGTTCTTATCACTATTGATATCATATTGTAAGATATTAATAATTTCCTTCATTTTGAATACAAAAATTAATTTCCAAGAGATTATTTTATTAATATTATCCATGGATTCATTTTTTTATTAGATAGAATGTGTTTTTAGTTATTTATCTTTCCAAATTGGTAATGAATTTTCTAATCATGATAGTCAAGTTATTTATTAAATGAAATAATTTTACCCTTATTTAACATTCCATATTGATTATTCAGTATCTAATCATGATAGTTATGTTATTTATCAAATGGAATTTGTGTTCAATTTTTTAGATTTCTATATTGATTATTCCTTATCTAGTCATTATAGTTACGTTTTTGATTAAATGAAATGTCTGTTTAGTTTTTTTAACATTATGTTTTGATTATTCATTATTGATTCATGACATATTCCACAATAAATAACCATTACTAGGCATTTAATATCACCATTATTTTGATTCCTCTCCCCATGATATGAGGAAAGAATCTTTTAATGTGTTCAAGGATGTCGAATATTTACCTTGACTATATTTTAATTTATGTTTCAAATGTAAATTGATACTGAATTATTTTTCTAGTTTACCAAGACTGCTAATCTATTCAGTCTATTAGACTGAAATGTTCAGTATTTGGAACTAATGTAATAAAGTAATAATAGACTAAGGGCTACTTGTTTTGAGGTCTTTAGAGTATCCATGTTCAAAAAAATATTTCATGTAATCTATACATATAACTAAAAGTTATGCTAAAATTTATTTTTAATATTTTTTTATTTACATATGAATGTTTGAAAATTAATAATTTCATAGGTTTTCTAAATAGGCTGTTTTTTAAATTAGTACAAAAGTGTGAAAGTATTGTTTTCTTAACATATATAACCTGATAATAATTTCTCCCCATCATAACCATTATTCTTTAATAACATTACTCTATATTATTCAGGTTATTTCAAAATATTATCTGATTTTCCATTCTTCTGGTAATTTTTGATTAAATAGTTTCAATGAAAAATGAATTGTATCCTTATTTATCTGTAAATCATGAATGTTATTTTCAATATGTGCGAGGAATAATAATTTAGGATATTTTTTTGATGTAAATGTAATATTTTATGTTGTTTGTATATGTTATGGTCCTTTATATTTTTTCATAATGGTGGGTGGGCTTGATTATGATCATAAATGATTTTTTTGATGATTTTTTTAGGGAATATATGATGGGATTAACTGAATTGGTTATTCAATTTGTAAGAGTTATTGTAAGAGATATTTTAACAGGGATATGAATATGATCTCATAATGTAACTACATGACTATTTATTTCATGAAATTATTTTTTAATGGAGGTATTCTGATTTTAAATTTTAATATAATTATCTTATTAAAAAATGAAATATTATTCCCCTTTTAGGGAGGAAAGTAATGATTTTCAAGGAAATTATTTCTTGTTTAACAATGTTTTATAAGAAAACCTCATGATTTTGAATTTTCCATTAAGATATCTTAGGAGATGTTTTATGAAAATCAATTTTTTATAAATCTTATATCACAAGTAAGAAAATGAATATTTGAACTCAATGTTAATTATGTAAAAAGATTAAAATTTATTATTTTAATTATTATTTTTTAAAAATAGAATTAGAATTTTAATTATTTTTATATGGATTACTAATATTTTTTTGATCATATAATGTTTTCAAATATTTTTCACAACTCCAAAGGATGAGTAAAAATTATATCTTGGTGTATAAATCCACTATAGGTATTCATTATTAAAGAAGTTAATGTGGTTTTAATGAAGAATGATTTTTAATTTTAGAATCCATTTTTGGGAAAAAAGGATATTGGGTTAATATTTCCACTTTGTATTGTACATTTTTGATATGTATGAGATTTTAAATTTTCTTAAAAATAATAAATCTCAAGGATAATATAAGTTTAATAAAGTGAACCCCCTATTATAGACATTTAATTATGGGTTTTATAAGTTTTTGGGCGTTATATATACAAAATTACAAGGAATTGTACATCACCGATGACATTAAACATTAAATTATTTTCTTCATAACTATGTGATAAACATCATTATTAGAATGTCACATGATTAAAAGTGATAAAAAAAATATCTTGGCAGTCTAACTCATATAAACGTCCACACGTGAAGTCAAAAATAATTTAAAAATTAATTATATTTTTTCCTATAATAATCAACCATGTCAACATTAATAGTTAATTCTACCATTGATGAAAATAGATTCTATACTATAAGAAGTCCACAACACCAATATAAATATTTCATCAAAGATCATTATAAGTAAATGTCTATATTAGATTTCAAGACCTCAATGAAATAAAATTTTCAAATTTGAAAATATAATTCACAAGAATGTAAAAAATAGTTTTTCAATAGGGTTGAAAGGTTAAAAGGAGGAAAAATGTTTTTGATTCCCAATTTTGGCTTTCTAAGAACCTCATACACATCATAGATCCACTATTAATAAATGGGTTCTATGTGTAAACACCACATTCTCTTTTAAAACACTTCTTTGGTCTCTTAAAATCGATACACATGATCAATGAATTTAATAATTCATGATCACATGGTCTAACCCTACTAATATTTTCATTATGTTTTATCACTGTTCATTCAGTCACAAGGATTATATTTCCATGTTCAATCATGGGGATGAAAAAACATGAATACTCTAAATTAAATTGTGATGGATGTGTTTCCCTCACATTATAATTTTGTCAAGGATTATATAGAACTGGAAACATTATTGCCTCATTGTAAACTTATAATGCCCCTTGTTGTGCATTTCCAACAACAATGGATTTATTTAGAGTGTCTCTAATTTATTATAAATTTTTATAAAATATTCTTCTTTCTATAAAGATAAATAAAATATTTTTTTTGAAAATAATAAATGATGATTCATATGAAATAATAGAGGGAATGATAATTTTAATATATTTATCTATTCAATATCTTATGATCCATTTATCAAATTAAAATTATTTCAATGATGATAGTTTTTATTAATGATATAAGATAGATATATAATTTAAAATAAGAAGTATAAATGTTTAAATTATGTAAAATTTAATAAATAATGAAATAATATATCTCTATAAAATACCTCCGAAATTATTATTCATAATATCAACATGTCTATATAGATTAAGAAGAATATAGATAATGATTCCATAGATGTAAAGTAATTAAAATTATTTTTGTTTTTTAGACATAAAATTTTTCATATATTTCAATGAGAATAAAAATCATTTTCAATATTAACATTGATACATTGGTACAAATGATTATATTTCAATGTAGATATTTTATTCACTATTTTATCTTCACTATATATGAATTTTTTATCCAGAATCAAAATATGTAAGAAAAAATATATTATTAGAAGGTAAATCATTAGAAAAACTATACCAGGAATGTTTTATAAAAATTTTATTATCATTTTAAACTCAAATTCATCTTGAATAGTTACCTCTATCTAATGGGTATTCACTATGTAACTTATCGACCCGGATGCCATGCACCGGTACCCTGAGTTGGTTTTCGACCTGACCTCAGGTGTGACTCCCTGTACACCAAAGGTTACCGACTAGTACTGAGGTTCTAATATTGATCATATATAGACTATACCATATTTTTTATTTTAAAATTAATACACTAGTGGAAATAAATGACAATAATTTATTGAATTAGAAAAAAATAATAATATATCATGATAATCAAGGCCTGAGTTATAATGCTAAAACTGGATAATAAATATATAATGCTAATGTATGGGCCATGTGTCAATATTAAAAATAAAATTTACAAACACTAACAACACCCAAGTGTGTATTTAAATACATATGGTTCCCTCATCCATGCTACACCCCAACTCATCCATCTAACACAAAGACTATTCAGGTATTGATCGGACTACTGAGTAGGGTGTGAGTACAGATCAGAAGGTCACCACCAACAACATCTAAAAAAATATCCAGTCAAAAAAATAGTACGAAGTTGTGATATGAAATAATTACAATTAATAAGTAAATAGTTATCACATTACAAATAAATCATTATTTAACTACATAAACCCCTAGGTTCCTGAGGTCACCTAAACCTCATTACCTGCTCCACCCCACGACAGAGTTTGATCTATCTACAAGGGATATCACAATTGAAAGTCCATGTTACCATTATTAACACATGGATGAATTTCAATGCTACCATTCACTATTTAATAACACATTTTTTAATGAAAATGTTACCATTTATAATACTTTTCCAAATATCAATTTTATCATTAACTATTTAATAAAACATAATTGATTGAGCATGTTACCACTCATAATACTTGGCTGAATGTCCATGCCAACATTCTCCATCTCACAACTGAATGATCACAATACCAATCATATATTCACAATCTAATGACCATGTTACCATTCATCAACACAAAATTAATTCAACCATTAATTATCCACACCAATTACATTATTAATTCTCCAATTAGTTAAAGACACATATTGGTTAACTAAACTATTAACTAATCAATTCAATAAGATTAATTAATTCAAAAATTATTTAATGAAATAAATTTCTTTTAGTTAATTATTGAATTATGTAATCACCTCAATAAAATTATTAATTGGATAGATAATTAGTCACATCAACTCCTCAAGTTAATTAAACAATTAACTAATGACATTAATAATATTATTTATTTCCAAAATTAATTAATCACATCAATCTCCTCTACTTAATTAAACAATAAAATAATAACATCAAAGATATTAAATAATTAATAATTTATTAATCACATCAAATACATTAATAAATTAGATAAATAATTAATTGCTTCAATTCATTCAATCAATTCAATAAATAACTAATCATAACAATTTCATTACAAAATCCAGAATTAGTTTTTCATATAAATCCCCTTCATTAATTCCCTAATTAATTAAGTATGTCAATACCATTAATTAATTCATCAATTAATTAATAAGTATCCACTAACTTAAAATCACATAATTAATCCCAAAATTAATTACCTCATTGAAAATATTAATATTTCATAATTAATTCCAAAATTAATTAGGGAAATTCTCAATATCTCATAATCAACTCATCAATTACTTTTCTCAATCAATAGTCATAGTATTTAATAATTAATTCATCAATTAATTAATCCCTTCAGCCCCCTTATTTAATTTAATAATTAAATAATCACAATACTCACATTAATTAATCCATCAATTAAGTAATCCCTTTAATACTACTATCTAATTCCACAATGAAATAATCACATTACTCACATTAATTAATTCAACAATTAATTAATCCTTTTAATCCCATTATATAATTCAATAATTAAATAATCACATTACTCACATTAATTAATTCATCAATTAAATAATCCATTTTGTCAATTTATTTTATTAAGGAGGTAAATAATAACAATAATTCTATTAATTAATTCTTCAATTATTTAATCCATTCAATCAAATTATTTAATTCAATAATTAAATAATAACATTTCTCATATTAATTAATTAATTAATTCATTAATCCAAAAATTCCATTAGTTAATTCCAGAAATAACTTATCTCATTCCAAAATCCCAAAATACCTATAATTAATTAAATAATAAATTATTTCAAGTGAATAAAACGATATTCCCAATTACTTCATCAAATAATTTTTCCAACTCAATCAATTTAAATACCCCTAATTAATTCTTCAATTAATTGTTCAAAGTCAATTAATTCATTATCCCTTGTTAATTCCATGGTTAATTATTCTAACAACACAAACTCAATAATCATATAATTCTTTCAAAAATTAATTATCCCAATAAAATAATTTAATATATCCCAAATTTATTCCATGTCTAGTTAACCCAATCATCCAATGGAATACTTATATAATCAATTCAAAAATTTATTATCTCAATTCCATAATTCAATATTTATATAACCAGTCTAACAATTTATTATTCAACATCAAAATCACAATATCATATAATAAATCCAATGATTAATTACCTCTAAATTTGTAATCTCAATATCATATAATTAACATAATTAATTCAACAATAAATTATCTCCAAAATCTATATTCTCAATATCTCTAATTTCACATATTTCTGAATTAATTATTTCAAAAAATATAATCACTCCAACAAATAACTGAATTTAAAAATAAACAATAGAAATTATATAATTAGATACAGAAAAATTCAATAAATGCTTTGGGATTTGAATTATAGACCACCAACCTCATGAACGGTGATAAAGAATGTTGTCCAATGGAAAAGCCTAATTTTAATGGAATAATAACATAGAATGATATATTGACTCAATTCCTCGATATATGATTTATATAAAATGAGATCTTATAAATCTATATCTAATTCTTGATCCAAAAATGGATATAAATCATTTTTTTATCCAAGATAAGGAGGAGGAGAGAAAGGTAGATTGAACTGGGAAGAACTACTTACCCAAGGAGGTACAAATTGTTAATATTCGCTTCGATTCTCCAAGAACATGGGTTATGAGGACTTTAAATCCATTTAAGAGCCTAAAAAATTGAGAGAAATTTACTTGGAATGATTTGGGGATGAATATGGGTTCAAATAAGGGGTTTGTGGAATTAAAATCAAATTTTCATGTTATTTAA
Source organism: Viscum album (assembly GCA_963277665.1). NCBI lineage: Eukaryota > Viridiplantae > Streptophyta > Magnoliopsida > Santalales > Viscaceae > Viscum > Viscum album. The sequence continues at coordinate 1,180,083,043 of OY728151.1, read as the reverse complement.
ATCCATGTTTACAGTTTATTGTTTGGGGAACATGGTTTTCCCAAACCATGAAGCTTAACTGTGAACCTCTTCTAGGTGTTTCATGGTATTAAAAATTGTGTTCTATCCCTGTGAAAACCATTGTCTTAAGGGTTAATGGTTTGCTGGGATGTGTGCAGGGTTTGTGAAAACTATGGGCAAACAATTCACAACCCCTTATTCTTCCAAATTTCCAAAATTTCCACCAAATCACAACACAAGGTATATCAAAAAAGAAGTGTAATACATTCAAGGAAAATTAATACCTATTAATGTTCTCAAGATATCTCATTATTTTTTTGGGTTCTTATAATCTCCAAACCATATAACATCTCATCCTTGATTTTTACTCCCATACATATTTATTATTTTGAGTCAAAAGGGTTATAAAACTAAGCCCAAAATTTTACTTCTCTCTCCCAACTATCTTCCTAAATCCATCCATACATCCATAATACATGAACTATTAGAACATTTTTTTCCAAAAAAACATTCTCACTATGATACAATACATATATAAGTTATTATTAGAAGAATTCATCAGTCTCATGATTAAAATTCATAACATACCTGACACATTTACATACTAATTGATCCCAAAAACCATAAGAAAAAAAATCCAACATTACAATGTGGCCTTAAAATAAAACATTGCATAGAATGGACATACATCCGGCTCCACTAAGGCCCACATGGATTTTATCAAGGGAATTTATACATGCACCATACATGCTTCTCATTTAAAAATAGTCAATAGTGTCCCTTCCACCATCCAGATCAACATAAACCACTTTATAAGAACAACCACTAAGGTGCCCCTTATACAACCAAAACACATTTTGGTAGCTAGGTATGAATCCATAGATTTCTCAGCATACCCAGGATGATGTATAGGTAGGGGACCTGATCATAAATAATTAAAAGTACGCTAAGAAATCATTGACGAAAAAAACAATAACTTCTCTATCACCAATGTTATCACCCACTATAGAAACACCTTAACCGAAAAAATGTATCGGGCTTACTTTCCTCCCAGAATTTCACCATACTGTAGAAAACCAAATGGTTCCTCACACAACCTAAAAGAATGTTTTTAAACTAGGTCATTCTCGCTACCTAACCCACCAATATAGAGGGATAATTAAATAACATAAATAATTGTCATATCAAAACATTAATAAAGTCATCAAGAGGGAATTACACAAATTGATAACATGTTTTCTCCCCTTTCCCAGCTCATGGTCAAAACTGTGGCATTATCACAACCCATAACCATCATACACCTAGTTCTTTATTAAAAATGGTAAACACATTATCATTAACCATGTTTCTCATTTAGACACCCATTTATTCTCATCTTAAATCATTTTATAATATTCCAAAATTTGATGGTGGGAACTATGTTCAGTTCAAATTCATAGTAATGGAAAAATACTTCAAGTAAAAGAAATTATCCAAAATCCAATTTTGAATGCGTGCATAAAATGATGCATTTCACAAAATAATTTAGAGTGCCTAGATTGATGCATGCATATTCAACTCTCAGGCCTTACTAGGACATGGGTCAAATATCATAAAATCTCAACATCACCAATCACATCACATTACATGTGCGTCACCAAAGGTGAAATAATATCAAACTATAAAAACAACAAAAATAACAATAATCCCACCATAGGTACTTGTGTTCTCCCCTTTACATGGGTTAGCTACTTCCATACACAAGCTCGTAACTAAGGCCACACTCTTCCTAGTCTTCTATATACCTTTCCAAAAATAGTTTGATAAAATAAGAAATAAAAGAAAACATCTTTGATATGAGTTTGTAACATTCTAGACAGGGTACCATTCACTGGTTCCCTAAGCCGATTTTCCACATAACCTTTGGAGAACATCCTCGTAAACAAGAGGTTTCTGACAATAATTGAGGGTCTAATATTGATCATGTGGAGACTATACCATCTATTTTTTTTATTTTCAATATAATAAACAAATGGAAATAAATAATAATATTCAACTGAATAACCAAAAAAAATAAAAATATCTCATGATCACCAAATAAAGAAGTACAATGTCAAATATCAATAATAAATATATAATGATAATATATGGGCCATGTAAAAATATGAAAAATAAAAAGTATAGACACTAAATAAACCCATGAGGGTCCCGAACCATGTCTGGTTCCCTCATCCATGATCCACCCCAAATCATCCATCTAACCCAGGGAATTTTTCCTCAACTTGTATAAAAAACAGAATGTCTATTCATGTATTGATCTTGCAACCAAAATAGGGTATGAATACAACAAAGCAGGCCACCACCAGTGAAGTCTAAAACAATATCCAGTCGATAAAAAGTGTATGCAGTTATATAAAGAAATAATTACAATGCATAAGTATACAATTATCACATTATCAGTAAATATTTATTTAACAACCTAAACCCCCAGGTTTTTGAGGACACCAAAACCTCAATACTTTCTCTTGCCCATGCCAGAGTTTTATTTATCCTCAAGGTATGTTACATTTGAATTTATATTTAATAATTCTTAATACTTGGTTGAATATTCATGTTACCATTCACCATTTAATAATAGATAATTGAATAGGTATGTTACTATTCATAATACTTGGCCAAATTTCCATTTTACCATTAACCATTTAAAAACAAATAGTTTAATGTGAATGTTATTATTTATAATACTTGAAAAAATTTCCATTTTTTCTTTCCCCATCTCACAACTGAATGACCATGTTACAGTTCATAACTTCACAAATCAAATGACCATGTTACCATTCCTCAACACATAATTAATTAAATAATTAATTATCATCACCAATTCCATTACTTATCACAAAATTAGTCAAAAAATAATATTTAACTCAACAATTAAATAATCACATCGATAAACTTAATTAATTTTATAATTAATCAATCACATCAATTCCTCTAGTTAATTCATAATTAGCTAATCAAATTAATAATATTTATTAATTCCATAATTAATTAATATCAATAGTGTACACTAGTTATTTAAACAATAAAATAATCAAAACAATGATATTAATTAATTAAAAAATAATTTAATCAAGTAAAATACATTAATTAATTAGAGAATTAATTATTCACATAAATTATTTTAGTCAATTCAGTAATTAAATATTCACCCTAATTTTCCTAATAATTCAACAATTAGTTTTTCACATGTGTCCCATTAATTAAATCACTAAATAATTAATTATGTTAGTCTCATTAATTAATTCATCAATTAGTTAATGTGTATCCACTAAATCAAAATCCCATAATTAATCCAACAAATAATTATCCCAGTCACAGTCTTAATATTTTATCATTAATTCCAAAAGTAAATTTCTCAATTATCAAATATAAATATATATTAATTAATTAAACCATTAACTACCTCATTCAACAGTCTCAATATCTCCTAATTAATTAAAAAATTAATTATCTCAAATCATCTATCTCAATGTATCTTGATTAATTTATCAATTAATTATTCAATTATATTAATTCAATATCCCAATAATCCATATTAAAAAAGTCTATAATCAATTAATCTAATTAATTCAATTGAACCACAACAACAATCCCCATTAATTAATTTTCCAATTAATTGTTCACATCAATTACATTAATTAAATCACAATTAATTAATCACAATACATCCATTAGTCCAACACAATAATTCTACTATATTATTAATCAATTAAATAATCCCATCAATCCTGTTATTTAATTAAAAAATTAAATAATCACATTACTCACATTACATAATTCATGAATTAATTAATCCTTTAGTACCATTATTTAAATCAACAGTTATATAATCAAATTACTCACATTAATTAACTCATCAATTAATCAATCCCTTAAAACCAATTAGTTAATTCCAAAATTAAATAATCACAATACTCACATTAATGAAGTTATAAATTAATTAATCCATTTAATCCCATTATTTAACTAAATAATAAAATAATCACATTATTTACATTAATTAATTAATCAATTAATTAATCACTTTATTTAAATTATTAAATTCAATAATTAAATAGTCACATAACTGAAATTAATCAATCAATCAATTAATTATTCCATTTAATACCATTATTTAATTAAATAATTAAATAATAATATTACTTAAATTTATTAATTCATTAGTTAATTAATTCCTTCAATCCCGTTATTTAATTAAATCATTAAATAATTACATTACTTAAATTAATAAATTCATCAGTTAATGAATCCATAAATTCTATTCAAAAATTACAAAATTAATTAATCTAATAAAAAATCCCAATATCTCTATAATTAATTTATTTATTAATTCAACTAATAAAATCAATATTACCAATTAATTAATTAATTAATTGTTCTAACTCAATCAATTTAAATAACCCCAATTAATTCATCCATTTATTATTACAAATCAATCAATTTAGTATCCCCAATTAATTCCACAATTAACTATGCAAAACCAATCAATTCAATAAACCTGTAATTAATTCCACAATTAACTATCCTAAAAAAACAATTAAATATCTCAATAATTGATTCCACAATTTGTTAACACAATAAAAAAATATAATAACTGTATAATCAATTCTATAATTTATTTTCTTAATTCAAAAATTCAATTTTTCTATAATTAATCTAACAATTAATTTTTTAACTTCGCAGTATCATTATCATATAATTAATCCCACAATTAATTATCTCAAAATCTATAATCTCGATATCACAAAATTAACATAATTACATTTAAAATTAATTTTCTAAAAAATATATTGATTCAATATCCCCAATTTCATATATTTATTTATTAAATAATTAAAAAAACTTAATTAATTCAATAAGGAACTCAATTTAAAAAATCTAATTTATAATCTATAGTTACATGCACATATTTTCAATAAATAAATCGGTATGTAAATTATTAACCACTTACCTTAGCAACTGTGATGAAGAACTATCCCCAACCAAGAACCCCAATTTCAGTGGAATAACAACGTAAAATTAAATCTTGATTGAATTACTAGATACATGAGTTATATTAAATAATATCTAATAAACATAGATTTAAAACTACATCCAAAAATGGATAAACATCCCACTTTTATTCTAGATGAGGAGTAGGAGAGAAAAGGAGATCTATAAATAAATAACCACTTACCTAGGAAGGTGATGATCTTCAATATTCCCTTCTATTCTCTATGAACGGAACTCGTGACGGCTTTTTATCCGTTTGGGAGCCTCCAAAATCGATAGAAATTTATTTGGGGAGATTTTTGGTTGAATCAGGGTTAAAATATGGGGTTTGAAAAATTAAAATATAATTTTTGGGTTAATTAAAATTGTGTGCACAACATGTTGCTCAAGACTTAAGGTTTCCCCCAACCCCGAACCTTAATTGTGTGCCTCTTATAGTGATGACCTATTTCTTCTTTTTTATGGTACATTGTTTAGAAAACTATGCACCTGCCAAGTAATACCCACTGTCTTAATGGTTCACTTCTTTTTGTGCTGGGAAAACGGTTTGGGAAAACTGTGGGTCAACCGTGCAAAACCCCTCATTATTCCAATTTTATCAATTTTCACCTTAAAAACCGATTGTATAACACAAACAAAATTTAATTAATTTAAGGTGAAACCTTACCTGTAATCTAGTGTGATATATGCACAAAAAAGTTAAACTTCATATACCCTAGACCAAGATTTATGTAAATTATCTCTCAAAATTGAATATATAGATACAACTAAGTTAACATATACTTATAAATTAAGTAATATATTTATTTTTAAATTTATATAATAATGAAAAATATTTAACCCACTAAAAAAAATAAACTTAAATGTTTCTCCATTCTCTAGACTCAATCAAACAACTATTCTCTCAATTTTACACTTTATTAAGGAGAAAAATACTCTTCTAAATTTTCCAATTCAAAATGATTATTTTCTTTCAAAACATTTTATCATAATTAATAAATCCTCAAAAAAATAATTCCATAAATTTGAGTGTCAAAAAATATAGTGAAATAAAAATAGGGATGAAATAATGATTACATGATTGCTTATTCTCAAATCAATGTCAAAAAAATTATTAATGACCCAAATTTCCCAAATTTAGATAATATATTCCAAATTACACGTATTAACAATAAATACTAAAAAAGACATAATTTAAAGAAAAAGGACACCTATTGATTAATTAAAATAAAAAATATAGTCAAATTAATTATATTATATAGGACACTCAAATAAAGGACTTGGTATACTAAAGTAATCAAATCACTAAAGCACTTTTTTGTGACGATATTTAAGAAATTTACCCCTCACAAAGTTTTACTTACCATTAATATATTTAAGATCACTACCACATATTGAACCAATCGCACTGCTTATGTATTCAGGGATATAATTATAACGGCTCAGTGAAATATACAAATAAAAATTAAGAATTGATAACACCAAAAAATTATAAAAATAGTTATTTCATAGTGACTTTATCTTCTTTATTGAGCATTATTAATTCACATAAAAAATCTTCTCAAATATATTCTAGGTTTTGAAAGTATTTTTTTAACACCATTTAACAACGATCAATGTTATTTATACATGATAATTTTTTCATCAAAGTATCATGTTGATTTTAAGACCTGATTAATCAATGGGTCCCAATAGAATTCTAATTTTTTTAACTCATCTGTCTTCTAAATTTTTATTCAAAGAATTTAATGTCTCATTAAAATGGGTTGATGAATCCAAAATCATTATTTAATAATCCACTATCTCAAATATTTCATTCAATGAATAGTGATACTTTTCCAATAAATGATCAATTTCCACATGTAATGGTCTTCAAAAATATGTTGAAAATACTCCAAATATATTTAGAGAAGTTATATAGTTCATGTTTTTTTATTAAAATATAAATTATATATTTACATTTAGTATTTTTACTCTTGGTCAAAATCCGAAAATTACATGTTATGTCATCAATTATTTTTTTGATTTTCCACTTACTTTTAAATTACATGAAGTAGCATGAATGAAAAAATTATTCTCACAAATGTAATCTATATTGGGAATCACATCACCATTTGTGCATCAATTACACTCATTATAAAATTTCAAAAAATAATATTCTCTTCAATTCAAATTACTATATGTAATTATATATATATATTTTTCTTTCAATGCATAAAAATTCATTAAATATATCTCTAATCTATTTGATTTATTTTTCTACATCCAGTGTTCTTTTATTCTATTTAATACATGTTGTTATATCACATAGGTTTATAATTTATTAGATACCAAATGTTTTTATAATATATATATATTATTATATTTTTAGACACACTAAAACTAGTAAAAATTGCCCTTACATTTGATAGGTATCTTTTTATCAAAATATATTATAGTTTCATCTGGTTTAAATAAAGTATTTTATATAAAGGCATTGATTTATATCCTAAATTCATCCATATTTTATACAATACATGTGAACATCCTTACATATAAATACAATTTTTAATGTTTATATGTTTTTGATTTAATGATAACTTAGGATCCTCAATTCATCTTAAAATTTATTTTAAATCATCAAGAATTCTACCAACCATTGTTGAAAAGAAAATAAATTATATTTCAATCATGGTTTCAAGAAATAAACATATCCCCATAACATAATAAAATATACATTCATTTCACTAATGATTTATCATGATATTACATATTTAGTAAAATAAAATAAAATATATTATTTTTAAAATATTATATATACATGGATAGATACCATATTATGATACACTTTAACATTAATCTCTGGTAAAAATTTATAAAGTTTATTTTAAAAAAATGTATAAAAAGGAAAAATTATATTAATTAACACACAAGAATGATTTTATGAATAATTATGGACATATTTTTATTAATTGATGCATATGAATGAGATTGACATATTAACAAACATGTATGATCAATAATAATATTACATTACTATACACATGTACAGAATTACAAAAATTATTATTTTTCATGTTTGGAAAATTTATATTAAATGTATAAAAAATCATGAAAATGAAAATCTAAAAAACTAATGAACCAATTATGGTATAAATAGTGATGATCAATCTTGAAAATGAATGAAATAAATGTATTCTTCACTAAAATATGGCTATGGATTCTTATGATGGGTTTTATGATTTCAAACCCAACCATGTCAAACATTGACAAAAATAGTTATGGATAGTGTAAACCCTCTAAATGTATATAAAATATCTTTTGAGCCATAAAAAATTCTTATTTAATCATATTTATTATCAACTGCCACGATTTAATTTTTCTCATTGTGGTAGACATCTCCTTGTTTAAATACCAGATTATGTATTCATGAATATTTAAAACCCATGTGCTTAGAAATTCATTAAATTGATAATCAATGGAATTTTATACCTAAAATAATCTAGGTCAATACTAGAAGTATTTAGGCAATTAATGAACTTATCTGATAGCTTGTTTGGTGATAGTGTAATTTCAAACAGATATATTTTTTATGATAAATATTCATCAGTTTCATATTTTAATTAATTATTTTTTCTTAAATTATATTTGTTTTCATTGTATGCTAGTAAAAATTATTTATAGTGGAAGAATCAAAAGAGGAAATAAAATAGTGTATTTTTAAAGAGTAAAATATATAATTTCTTAATGAAAAAATTATTATATATTCATAATGATTCAATTTTTTTATTTTTGGAGATGGCTTAAAATGATATATAATGATCGAATAAACATGTACATATCTACACCCAATGATAGTACCTCATATATTATCCTCAATGAATCACTACCACTTCGACCATAAAAATATTCTCCCTCCCACATAAAATAATGAATATCCGAAAAAATACAATGTTTAAGGGTAAGAAGGATAAAATTGTCTTATAATTTGGCTGTTTAAAATAATTTCCTTCATGGCTTCAATAGGAAAAAATATAGATAAAAATATTAAGGTGGGTCTCAAGGGTAAGGGGATTATTAAGAAAAAATCCAAAATCATTTCAATATCACATCGTAAAATCATAACATTTACAATATGAAATTAATGTTAAAAAATATTTACATACCTTGAGAATATCTCAATAAATATTTAAGGTTGAATGGAAAAAATTTGATCAATAATCCAATCAGTAAAGGAAAAATATGATATTGAAAATCTCTCATAGTATACACACTAAAAATAAATAGATCCACACTAATTTCAGAATATCAAATTTTGTCCCTTATAAGATAAATATAATCTACAAATTATCACTAATTTCACTACATTTTTATGGGTTAAATTCATTATTCTAGGTTGATATTGATTTATTCTTCCCGTACAATACACATTCAATATAATTAACAATATTTTTTAAAATTTTCAATGATGGGTTTCCTAGGTAATTTGTGTTTCCTTTATCAACAAATGAATCAAAAATCTATTGCGGGGCTTCAAATTTCTGTTTAAACCAAAAAATATTGTATAAAAATAAAATATAGAGAGTAAAAGAAAAAAATTCAATCTTACTCTCCTATTCATCCTGAATTACTCCCCATATTTTCCTTTTTCTTTAATCATACTCTTTAATTATTCTTGTTCCATTTAAATCATTGAACTGGAAAATAAAAATAAATAAAGGTAAGTGAATGTATATTATAATTTAAGATAAAAAATAAATTCTAATTGAATCTAGACAAAAATATAAGATAAAACCTAAAATATTCTCTATTAAATAAAACTATTTTCATGAAAATAAAATAAAAAACTCAAGTTTCCTATTATATGTTATTTATTTAAGGTTTATTTAGATATACCATTACCTTTATTAGCTAATTTGATAATAGTAAAATGTTAACCGTCTTGGGTTGATATAATGTTTACATTTAAGATAATCTATTGTGACCCTTATTTTATTTTTCCTTAAAAATATCTTATAGCATTGAAGAGGCAACCAAAATCTAGAAATTTATAGGGATTAAATATGGAGTTTATCATCTTTCTAAACATTGGTATATCACATACACTGCCCCTTGTTATTACCACTTATTCTCAAAATCTTCAATTTTCATCTATATTTTTTGCAGCAATAAACTTCTTATATTAATTCATTTATATCTTATTTAAAAATTATAAAATTTTTAGTTCCGTTTTAATAGCTAATATTTTCTAATGGATTATTATTTTAGTTTCTCTTCCAGATAATATTGAATCCCATTTACCATGTCAGAAACTTTTATATCTTTCCAATCCTCCTCCTATTATTTCAATTAATTCTCATATTATCGTCCAATATTAGAATATATCAATGATTTATCTTTAGGATTTTACTCGGTATGGTATTCCTTTTTGGGGACTTTAAATTATAATATTTATTTTCTATTCTTTCCAAAATTTTAAATCCACACGGAACAATTTGTCCATGATATGGAGGAACTTATCATCGAGAATTTTTTGTGGTTGTGGGACCAAGTCTTGTATTTTATTTTTTTATTTGAGTGCCTTAATTTTTAGAATTATATTTTCAATCTATATTTACATGTGAATGTGGTATTTACAATATTTTTTTAATATGTGCACATAACCAAAAACTCCGATTCACGTAAAAGAAAAAAAGAATAACTTAATCAATAATTAGGTATCATAAAAGAGGTTTGGTAAAGTTTTTATTCTAACTATTATATTTATGTATCTCTTTTAGAATTTCCCTACAACTATTCTAAAAATTTAACATATCATAAGTTTTTTTACTTTATATAGCAGGAAACAAGTTTAGAATTTATAATCATGAATCAAATGATACAGTAGAATACAAATAATCAATATTAGAATGTAAACATTGAGTTGAACCCATAGAGATGAGGGAAGGGAAAAATCTCAATTCAATAGAAAAAACTCATAAATTAATATTGATGAAACTAGTAAAAACCTAATGACTATTGGAAGGATGAGAAAATACAAAAAACATGAATAGAATATAATTTTCAGTTTCATGCACAAGTAGAATGGAACCTAATAATTTATGATTATTGTCATCAGAATTGGGTTGAAGATATCTCTTTTTTTAGGTGATCACAATATCTCACACAAATATACCTTTTATTTTAGTCAATATATTCAGTACATAGTAATGGAGGTATCCCAAAACCATGTTGAAACATATAAATTAACATACCCAATGGTTTTGGAGAAGTTAATATACTAGTAATCGCATTAAAACTTATACTATTACACTCAACAGAGAATGTTAATACATGAATAATTAAAGGAGATATGTGATAGAATTAATAATAAATGTGAAACACCAATATTAAAGTAACAAAAAAGTAAAAAATTACAAGTACAATTCCACGTTAGATCACATTCATGGAAAACATAAATTTCTCTTTCATTCTAGACTTGGGATGGTGATAAAAAAAGGAAATAAAAACCAGTAGAATATTTACAGTAGAACTGGATAAATAAACTTAACTAGAACAATTCCACACCTAGGTCTGGTTCTAACCATTTTTAATATATTCAAAACCATTATTTATAGTTATCCAAGACTTCCATGGTTATTCATTTACTCTAAGAGTATCATATTTAATTTCACAAATAATATATAATGTCAATAGGATTTAAATAATCCTATAATTTAATCAAAATAATATTTTTTTTTGTATTTCTATATGCTCATTTCTTCCAATAATTAGGAATAATCATGTAATGATATTTTCATAGACCTACATGGATGAAGATGTAAAATATTCAGCTGGTGGAATTGGATTCTATATGTTTATTTGATTATTTAACATCTCCATCATCACATTACAACATTTCCATGCATGTGGTGTGAAATAAATCCCACAAAACGTCTACTAGTTCATTTCCTACAATGATCCTCATAGAAAAAAAAACAAATTTTCATTGTGTGAAGACTTAATAAACTTCCTTAAAAGAAATAATACTTTTGAACAATACTAAATCATAAAAATTCATATTTTCATTCTTATAAATTTTTCATGGTGAACACTTCTCCTTTTATGTCACTAAAAACATGTAATGTCATCAATATTTTGAAAATAAATTCATATTCACAACCTTGATATAACTATTAGGAAATTTCTATTGAGTCATGTGCACTTTGAATTATGGTGAAAAATCATGCACTGTAATATTACCCATATTATCTTCTCCACTACATGCATGAATCTACCAGTCATTAAACTTCCATGAGTCTAATTTGTGGTTTTTCATGTATTTCCTTATACATTGAGGACCTGATCAAGATTTACTAAGGGTTAATATATTAATCCCATGTCACCTTATGAATTTATGGATGGTTCTTATATAATTTAGCTTTAGAAAGATGTTTATGAGCTTCCATGATGGTCACAATCATCACAATGGATTCACAGTGGAGGTATCCCCCTTTGTATTAGAAACATAAATATTTGATGATTCATTCACGGGAATTGTTAGTCTTATAGGGATGATAATGATCTTACCAGATGATCTCATGGTGGTTGGAATTCAGATTAGTGGCCTAGTCAATGGTGACATGCCTCACAGAACATCACAATATAAAATTTCACCTTTATAAGGATTCATAGTGGTTATCCTAGGCTTCCTAGGTGGCTCTGATAGAAGTATCTGGTATGATTTGTAATAATTTGGAAGTTATAGAAAAACCCAAGTATGGTTTAGGATGATTATATATAATAGATTAAGTGTACAATAGACTAAGCGTGTCATGATCCCACGTTAAAAAATCCATTTCAGGGAACTTCCTTGTATATGAGAGGGTAACGACATATCGATATACAATCCCTTCTGGGTGACCCCACCCAGGGTTCCTCATGCTTTGTGTCAACACATACTAATCCTACCTCTTTCAATTTTGATTTCATTGTCGTGTAAAAAACCACTCTTGCCTCTCTATTCTCCTTTATTTCATCTGTGTTCCCTTATTCCATGGCCATGTGTATAGCTATTTTTTCATCATTAAGAACATATATTTTTTTCTTTTTTAAAAAATGACACATTTATTTTTTATACCCAAAAATCCACTCTAAATAATTCATGCGAGAAAATAATCTAACCAGATATTATTTAAATAATTAATTAATAAATTTATGATTTAAATTAATAGTTTTCATAAAAATATACGTATGAAATTATACAGTTATCTGGAAATAGTAAATAAAGTGAATGTGATCATACAACTACTTTATTACATTCATGAATGCGTTGTAAAATCGAAGCACATCTCTTATTAACAACATGTTATCAGTAAAACAATGGTTATCCCATAATATACCCCTTCTATGATAAACAATATTCATGATCATGGAATTCAGATAGTAATAACAAGTTATTTATATGAAACTATAATATATAATTACAATAATGTAAATAGTTAGTTGTAAGATAAATATTACCTTCAAAACATATTGGTTATACTCCATTAAGGTACCGATTTCCATATGTAATGTTATTTTGAAACTTATTAAGAATTCTCACATTAGATACATATAGGGAATATAATTCATGTAAGATTTATCTTATTAGAATAATATATTTATCTTCAGTGATTTCTGACTTGGTTAATCCCAAAAAAGTTATTGATTATCCATCATTGTTTTTTTTCAATTTTTTACTTTATATAAAATTACACCATATATCAAGCAAGAGAAAATAAGTCTCAAAAACATAATCTATGTTACATAGAACTTCACTATTAATTCATCAATTACCCAAACTATCTCTTTAAAACAAATATATATTTTCTTTTATTTAATTCACTAGTTTTAGTCATATAAATTTTCATACCATTAGGTTAGTAAAAATGTACTAAATAGTCTTCTAATCCACTAGATGCATGATTTAAAATCCAATATAATTTTTTATATTTAGTACATGGTTTTTCATTATATGGTCTTTTATTAAATTTGAAATTAATTTTATTTCCGATTATATGTATATTCTTATTTCTTTAGAATTACTACTTGTAAAAATCTATACTACATTTGATATATATATTTTTTGATCCAAATATATTTTATATGAATCTGTAATAAATTAATTATTTTATAAATATATATTAATTCAAATTATACAGAAATAAATATTTTATAATATATTCATGAATAAAAAAATTAATATAAAAATAACTACACATTTTAAAATCATTGGTTATTAAAATTAAAGATATTTTAGGATCCATATTTCTTTTTCAAACTTGTTATAAAAAATAAAAAATTATTATAATCATTGATGAAAAATGAAACACAATCAAATGTAAATTTAAAATATGAACATAGTCACATAACAGAATAAATTATATTTAAAAAAAATAAAATTGAATGAGAGTAATGAAAAAAATAATAGAACCAAATCAATATAAATTATACCTTTGGTTATAGAGTGTAAAATTATTTTAAGGATATATATTTGATTATTTACTGAAATTTTAATTTGGACTTGAAGATTAATGATTAATAAATTTTTTATTGAGTAATATTTAAAGGTACTAATATATATTTTTAAATTATTTTATTATGGAATTGAGTCCTTCAGTTGAGGTTTTATAGATTTTAATGAAGTATCTTGGAAATTTAAATACCATTATCTCCCATTTAGTTTAACAACAACATCTTTCTAGATAAAATTGATTTACCATGTAATTCACTTAAATTAATAATATTGTTTTAGTTACATAATAGTGAAATACACATTGTGTGGAATAATATTGAAAATACTTGTAAATAAATTGATTATGTAGTTAAGGTATTTCTTTTTTGTAGTAAAAAACATAAAAAGGTAAATACTGTAAAATTATGATACATCAGTAATGATGACGAAAAATGAAAATATATTAATAGTATAATTGAATAATATAATCCTTCTAGAAAAGAAATATTTATTATTAATAATTTTTTAAGGTAGAACACAAAGATAATTTATACAATATAGTAGTGAATTAATATTTTCTACGAAAAACTAATAAAAAATATTTTTAATGGAATATATATATTTTCTACATATTATAACTAATTTTTTTTATAATTTGATCTATAATTAATGAACTAGGAATAAGAGAAGTAATTGATAGATAAAATTGATAATCATTCATCAAAAAACATTTTAATTCAATTAAAATAGTTAGTTTAGTGGATACACAAATAGATATATAAAGATAAAAATACCAATGAGATATGAGAATATAGTGGTCTAATGACCCACATTGGGAGCCAGGAATGTAATTTTTTTTGGTTCATTGAGTTTTTTAATTTATATCAATGTTTATTGGTGTTTATGGGTGAATATGGATAGATGTGAAATATTTTTTGTTCATAATAATCAATAAAGAAAACCATGGTTTTATAGGTTAATTATTAAGACCAAAAAATTGAGTAAAATATGTGTAATGATTCAAAAATATCACACTCAAATTCACCTCCCTTGTGTGTCTCCAATTTGTGCCCCTCCCCAACCAAAAAATAGTATCATTGATTATATTTTCATTGGTTAGATATTAATTAAAATTTTAAAAGAATTATTTTATATTACCATATTTAATCAATTTTTATAAAAATAATTTTAATATGAAATTATTGTTTTTATTTTTAATGAAAAAATTACCCCTAAAAAAGAGGGTTAAAATTACCTAGGATCTAATCCATAAAATAATTCTTTATAAAATAAAAAAATATTGTTATAAATTTAAAAAAATGTCTAACATAAAATATAATATTCAGTACAAAGTAGAATAATCAAAAGAATAATTGATAAGAATGTCTACATATTACTGATAAAATAATTTAATAAATTTAGAGTTATTATAAATAAGAGAATATAAAAAATAGATATTATTTTGATTAAAATGATTTCTAAAATACTTAGTATTTAAATAAATATTTAAGATAATGTATTTAACTGTAAAAATAAAAACTACATCAATATATTATATTAATCATCTCAACAAAATTATTGACATTTATTTTGTCATCTAACAAAAATGACGTTTCCAATTTTAAAAACCATAATTTTGGTTTCAGTACCACATATAAAAGTAAATATTTTATATTAGAAATAATAAATTCATTTATAACCAATGTGAATGTAAAATTTTACAAACACACACAAAAATCATAATTTAGATCTTAATTAGAAGGTTCTATTATAGTTATAAAAAATGTCATCCTAAAAAAACATATCATATATAAATTTTAAATAACACATCAACTGATATCCAAATAAAGATAACACCACTAGTATTATCCTTCAATATAATAAAAAATGATTAACAAACCAACAAATAAATAATAATATTCAAAATTTTCATTTTGTAGAATCTTATTTAGCATGAATGAACCATTATCATCTATAAGAATATGTTTAATCTCTAGATAATTTTAATATAAACAATTTTTTATTTTTTATTCTTATTATCAATCTGTTTTAATATATAAAAAGTTAATTTTTTATAAATATAGTTATAAGTTTTCCGATCATAAATATATCATACATGTATTAATTAAAACCCTATTTGTTTCTAAATTTTCTCTCAAAGAAACCACTTAAATGTTTTGGTTAGTGTAATGAAAATATCCTAATTTATTGAAAATGAATCACATTTATTCAATATGAGATATCAAAAAATACCTCCCCATTAAATGATAATGAAACAAACACATACATGATTTCGAGATTAAACATCTCAAACCACATTAGAATTAGTCAAACCAAAATTCATTTGATCTTCTTTATAAATAATTTTTTTATGATTAAATATAACATGAATATCAATAAATATATAAAATATGTTTATTCAATGTTCTATATTTATATTTTAGAGAAAACTATTATCATACGAACCATATGAGCTATATAATGGATTGTATAAACAATTAAACTTTTAAAATACCAAATTTAAAATGAATATTAACTATACGAAATTCCATTCGTAACATTCCCATTTTAACATCTAGTTCCATTTTTGATTTTCCCGAAACCACTTTATGGTTAAGTGGTTACCACACAACAAAATCCCAAACGAGACAAAATTATCAAGTAGGATATTACAAACCATAAAACTTCAAAACCCAACAAACAAATAGGGTCATATAAGAAATGAAATCTGAAAATATCCCAAGCATGAAAAAGTATAGAAGAGAGTCTTCAGGAAGGGTAAATGCATTAGGTTATACAAGTTATAATAACCTCTCATTCCGGAGTTTCTACCTAATACCAACTGACTTTTTTACTTTTAAAGATCAAAGTATTCAAGGACCTAAATATTAATTAACCTAGTATCACATTATGAGTGTTTTTCTAAATAAAATTAATTTGTTAATATACTTATAATATATATGACATTGAAATTTTATAACTGTTATATACTATAATGAGAACCTTGAAGTACTATGGAAATATTCTCAATCATATGACCTATAATCTTGATAGCATTTATTAGTTGGGACTTAGATGATTCTTGGACTGTCATGTGATGGATTCTTATAAGTAGATTTGGCTTTGTATTAGGAATTTTTTCACTAGGTAATTATAACATGAAAAGATTTTATAATTTATATATATTTAAATAAAACTATTAGATATATTATATTTCATGTAACACTAAACTAAAATCAAACGAAAGATGTTTTATTGGGGAAAAATATTACAATTACAGTTTTAAGTTAATAAATGATTAAGCTTTAATAATAATAATGAGTATGAAAAAAA
Source organism: Viscum album (assembly GCA_963277665.1). Taxonomy (NCBI): domain Eukaryota; kingdom Viridiplantae; phylum Streptophyta; class Magnoliopsida; order Santalales; family Viscaceae; genus Viscum; species Viscum album. Next base: position 1,180,065,225 of record OY728151.1, on the reverse strand, counting down.
CTTATAATAAAATAAAAAATTAAAAACACCATGAACATATATTCATTATCACTATGTGCATCCATGAAGATCATAATCATGGTTACAACTATAGATAATAGGAAAATAAGTAATTTTTTTTGTAATTAAGAGAGAGGATTAATGATTTTAGGGATTAGTATGGGAATACCGAATATGTTAATAAGGTTTTTGTGAATATATTGCCGTTGGGATTTTATAGTCATTGGGAATCATATGGTCATTAGGGTTTGATGGGGCCAGAGGTTGTCACGACTTTGAAAATACAATTTATAAACTTACAACAACATATTAGTGAAGGGTCACATACCAAAGAAGGTGGGTGAGTTTTCAAAGGGATATTTAAATTATAAACTAGAAAAATGTAATTGAAATAATGATAAATTTGGTGACCTGTTTGTGAATATTACCAGAATGGCCTGATGACCTTTATTTTTTTATTTATTTGGGACAACCCCCTTATTCCCTGGTTAGAGAGGGAACCCTTACAAGACCCCTACACCCAGTGACACAAGGCCCAGTACATGACCCAAAGTCTCGGAGGCACAATCCCCAATACATGACCTGAAGGCCCAACCAAACTATAAAGAACATCCCCTACCCAACATCTGAATCATTAAAGGTGCCTAGATCCTCACCACATATTCCTCATCGACTATCACTACCTCATAGACAACTATATGGTGCCTTAAACTGATGGAGATTTTCATACCCTCTTTTTCTTCTAATAAGATTAGCTCTGCACTAGTGGCTACTACCTGATCTTAATCCTATTCTAGGACTTTCTCTTTGTGGTATTATTAGGCTTCTCTATGGTCTCTGTGTCCAGAAGGCCCTGTGGCCTAAAGGTTATGGGTGGCACAAAGGCCCTATAACCTGTAGTCCCAAACTAGTGGCCCGATGGCCTAAACTAAGGAATAGTTTTTAGGGCTATAGTACTTCTATAGTACCTACTATACTACTTCTATATTTAGCTAGAAGTATTCCTCCACTATGATTTTATCCTAGGTTGCATGCAGACTTATGGGTTGTGTTAAAACCTTTTACACCACCCCGACATCCATTTTGTGAATATTGATGTATGAAATATTGTGTTAGTATTGTTAAAACCAATTATGTTAATGATTAAAGACATAAAATTCAAATTATACATGGGGGAATTCCCTAAATCAATTAAAATTGATGTGTTGTTTATAAGAATAGAGTAATCTAAAAAAGAATCTATATTGTTTAAAAATGTTAAATATCATCAAGATTGTTTAATCACCACTATTATGCACCATGTTATTACTCATGAAAAACTATAAAAAAGTAATGATTATAATCGAGAGATAAAATATCAATAACATGAAAAATAATTCACATGGGAGCAATTAAGTTCCCAAATTTAATTATGAACACATCATATTTTAAATAAAAAAAATCATGAATAAAAATATAAGTGAAAAAAAGGAAGATAACATAGAGTAGAAATAAATATCGCCACTATCATAAGATTCAATAAATCATCTCTATAATCCTCCACATACACACCATTGAAGCCCCCTCCCGAGTGTGGCATGGAATCCCCTTGTTCCCTCTACTTAGGAGCTCTTTGATCTATTCCACATAAGTTCATCTCGTCCTTTTTAGGTGGAGAAGAAAATTAATTTATAATGATTTTTTATAGTGTAGTCAAAAACCCCCTACACCTAATTAGATACATTTCTATATAATACCAATTTGGCATCAACTGAACTTTTTTTAAAACATTTAGGGTCAATCCAGCTTTATTAAACATTAACAAGAGAATACCTATTTTATTAATAGAAAATACGGAACATATTAAAAGAAAGGTTAAAATTTCATAAAGAAACAAGACACAATGGTTATGATGATATGACATGTCCAAAAGGAATTACACAACGTGGGAGGCACCAGAATAAACATCATCACCCCCCATGAGAGACAGTGCAACAATGAGAATAGTCAAATTGATGTGTCACCCTTTATCCCTTTGTGGAATCAACTGATTTGATTTTAAATCTTCTAACTAAATTAAATAGATATATAAAATTGACTTTAGTATAAAGCCAAATGAATCAAGATGTGATTCAAAATTCGTTCAGTTATAAATAACCCATAATAATTTTCTCTATTAATAAAGGTTTAACTATTTAAAATCTCAGATCAAATATATTTACAACTATATATTAAATAAAAAAAATATTTCAGCATAATTATTTAATAAATAGAACTCATCCTCAAGAGATTACAAATGATCTTCATTCAAAAGTCACAAAATATCATGATCCTCAAAGAATAGATCTTCTAATAGAATTTTTATTGGAATAAAATATGAGTTCTATTTAGGCAAACCATCAGGAAAGTAATGTTTGACCAATTTTATTCCTACATTAGTAACATTGATGTACATGAGGCTCCTCTCCATGAACAGTCAAACCTTAAAATTAAAATCAATAAAAAACCATATTAAATTCATCCCATATCAACATATATTATTTTACGAATGATGGTGGGATGTAATCTTCCTTAACCCTAACCGGACATTGAATTTAATCGCCAACAAAAAAAATTGTTTGACAAAGATGATTTATTTTCTGACTGAAAAATTCTAGTCCAGCTCATATATGATGGAAAACATCAAACATGGATTGTCATCAACTGAACATTGATGAAAGAAAATATGATATTAAGTTTAGAAATATTCTGAAACACCATTTATTTTATGAAATAAATTCATCAGATTCAGTTGGAACATGAATTCTTCCTTGACCCTAATATGGTGTTAACCAAATGTTCTTTGTTGATGTCTTATTGAACAAAAATGGCTTCAATGGTTTTATCACCATTAATTGGGATTTTCGGGGTCCTATCACAGTTCGATCTGTAGGGAATATTAGATGTATTGGCCACATGGTCAGAGTTTGATCCTCATGGAATCAAGATCCCAACATGTAGTAAATGAATCTATAGAAGGATTAAAAACACTTTCTCTCTCCAAATAGGCATGGTAGCAAACAAATAGGGTCCACGGTCACATAATAATGTCAAATAAAGTGTGGGACTCAAGGTTACATGTTTCTCGGTAAACAGTTGCATACCAAAACCTCATGGATGTAGGGCACGAAAACCACCTTATGGTAACATATAATGAGACATGATTATAGATGAAAAATTCAAATATTAATTCTGTTAATCAAAATTTTAGATATATTAAACAATTAAACGTCAAATTAAATATGAAAATAGTATTAAAATAATTTCTTTTAAAGTAAATATCTGAATCATGAATTAATAAAAGTCCAAACACCCAACATTCACAAAATTAATTATAAAATAAAAATCAAAGATAATACACTAAAAAACAAAATACAGTAATTTCTCTATATGAATATTAAAAATAATTAAATTAACATTTAGCTAACTATTTTTAAAAACACTATTTATTAAAATGATATTTGATGGAGAGAAATTTCAATAAAAAATTGAAAATATTTAAAATATATTGATAAAAACAATAAACATCACTTAAACACACACGATACTTCAAAAAAGTTATATCTCATCACTCTCCCAACACAATGACCCTATACATATTCTAGTTTTTCCCTATGAGAACTTTCATTATAGCGATAATATTCTACCTTTTCTCACTATTTCAGCCACTAGTATGGGCATTATTGGTGGATGTTTGGTGGGATCGTTGATCTATTGTTCTTTACCAATGTTTATTTTTACCTCCATCTGTTTCTTATTTTAGATTACACATCGTCACCAGGTTTTTCAATCTTTATCTCCCATTTTGTGCTATCTACACTAATGATCCTTGTTTTTATAATATTATTCATTGAAATACCTTCACTAATGGGGTGGTGAAAGTCTACAACCAGCTTTTCTTATGATCTTTTTAGATATGTGATTCATCATGCTCAATGGTTCTAGATGTTAGTGGTTCTTTATATTTTTAGGGTGAGGGTAGCGATAGTTTGGAATGGGGTGGTGGGATGTATTTGGTTGGCAATGGGGGATTTCATGGGATCCTGGTGTGGTGTGGGATTTTGGTCTGCTATAATATACTATGAAATTTAAATGATATTGGTTTTCTATGCTTCTCGGATTTTTATTAAGTTGATTAGATTTGATGTTGGTGCTTTGACTGGTGTGGTTAAATTTGGATTAGCTATGTTTTTGGGACATTTTTTTTGATTGGAGATGTCTTTGTGGGGATTGTATTTTGTGTTTTTGCAATTTGGTGGGGTACCACATTTTGCAAGTTTTTCTAGGTTGAAATATTTAATAGAAGGATGAGTGTGTTGACATACATCATCAACTATATGTACTCTTCCTTCATAAAAATATGGGAAAGTTGATATTTAATTCTTTCAAAGGGTTATATGTATGGTTTTGTTTTGCATCAAGTTGACATTTTGGTGAGTTCCTTGTTCTATCAGGCCAGCGACTCAAAAAGGGGATGTGTGAGAAGTCACTTATCAAACACTCCTCCTCCCATATATCAGTGTAGGTTGGAGTGTTTCTGTTATATATTATATTGACCAGCATGACCTAACATCTTGGTTGTGTGAGACAAATCTTCATCAATTGATTCCTCTTATGCATTGTCTGAGGGGGTTAATTTTTTTTCTAATGGTTATTTTGATGATTGATTCCCTTTGAACATTCGGGACTATGATATACCTTTAGGTAAGTTTTCATAAAGTAATTTGTGCCTCTGTGTGTTGTATGAATTCCCTATCTACCCATAACTTAAAAGGGTTTTTTTTATTTTATGTTAAATAATGGAGTCTTCTCCCATATCATTAAAAAAACACACTCGAAACTTCAATAATAAATTAAAACATTGGGCACATACCCCACACTTACTTACAAGAAGTGAATGATTTCCAAATTAGAATTAAATTTCAAATTGTAGAGAATAATCCATTGATATCCCAATATATGAAAACAATGAAAATAAAAAAAATTAGACCCATGAAAATTGTTGATTTATGTACTTAATGGTCAACTCAATCATCGTCATGTTAACATTTAATGCTAAACTTTGTGTCCATGAAATTACCAACAACAACTTTGGAAAAAATTATAGTTTGGATAAATTTCAGGTGAAATAAACAAGCTGATGTGTGATTTTAATATTTAAATGAAAAAATTAACCGAAGGAAAAACTAGAACCATTTGTTTCTCCCAATAAGTGTTATGTTTTTAGTCTACAATGAGACCCACCAAAATTTTAACTATTTTCACTATCAGGATTTGGTTTCTCATCTATAAACTACCACATGTTTTATGAATAAATATTTTAAATAGAAAATAATCTCTTTTAGAATTATGATATTTAGGAAAAAACATTATCAAAAAAATAGCTATGAATATACATTTTGATAGTTTTGGAATGCCTAATGTACACTTATAATATGAAGTCATAATTGACATATCCAAACATCTCAAAAAGAGAATCCACGTATATGGTATCCCAATGAGGGAATCTTGATTCGCAAAAATCTCTACCATATAGGATATTATTATTTAATCAATAATAGTAATGAATATCAATGAGTTTTAAAGGAACGAATCATGAAAATTATGATCATATTCAATTTGAATATATTTTAATGAATTTAAAATCAGTACGAAATCCTATTCCACTTTCATCTCATTTTGAAAACCAATTTCATATAACATTGTTTTAAGCGGATAAAATATAGTGTTGCGATTTTTAAATTAATAAAAAAATATGAGTATCAACCTCCAGCATGAAAAACTCCACAATTAATTGGTATGAATCCTTGGATTTGATTTCTAGGAATGTCTGAGCCTCTTTAACAATAATGGTACTAGAATAGAACTAAAAAATTTAAATAATGTCATAAAACTCCCATCATTGATATTCTATGAATTAAAGAACTATTAATTTTTCTTTTGAGTATGATCAAATCAAATATCTATGAATGTTTTTCATATGGTCATTATTCTCAAAATTTTATACTAATATAGAATCCCTATAAAAAATGAACCGAAAGTTTTCTTGAACCACTCAAATTATTTTTCGATTATAACTACTTATTTATGAAGGATGTTAATCAATAAATAAATGAATTAACATATAAACAATTAGTCTCAATTAGGCCCATAAAAATAATTTCTCCATGAAAAAACCCAAAATAGATTCAGTTTATTTTCATTTATTTGTTATATTTATTTTTATTAGGATATTATTATTTTTAACTTTCTAACCCTAGAAATTAAAATTGAAAATTTTATGGAAATTAATATTAAGTTTGATAGGGTCAAAGGTCATAATGACCATAAAAATAATATATATGTGCCTACACTTACAAAATAGTAAAGGGCCAAACCCAATAAAAGGTTGACGAGTTGTCAAAGATCTATTTAAATAGTAAAATAAGAAAACAATGAATTAAAATGTTTGGTAATCAGATGTTTGGTTTATTAAGATAAAAGTTTCAAATACAATTTCAATAGTTTTAAAACATACTATTTCAAAGAGAAGAGATATAAAATTTCTATTATCCAAAAAAATATACTCATTAATGCAATTAAAATTTAATTGTTGTTAAAAAAAGTAGAGTAATCTCAACATGTATCCATATTGTTTATAAATTTTTAATTTCCCTTGAGAATTAATATTGAATCAATAAAGAACCACATTCATCCTTAATAAACCCTATCAAAGAGGAAAGATTTCAATTGAGTTACAAATTTTCAAGAACATGAAAAAGAATTCAATTTTCAATAACTAATTTTAAATGACTCAGTTAAAAAGTCAACATGTTTGAAATAAAAAAGTTATAAAACAAAAAATATAATTGAAACAAGGGAAGATAAGACAAATGAGAAATATGAATCTTCACTCTCATCGAGCTTTGTCTCTATTTTCTTTTATCCTCCACATCCACCATTTTGAAGCCTATGACCATGTTCAGTCTAAAATTCAATTCTTCCATATTTTCTTAATCTCCCAACCACATCTCCGAGTGACCTTACCAACATTTTTCTAGTAGATCAAAAATTTAATTTATTTTTATACATTTATGTTAGTTCATAGACCATCGGCATCTACATAACTCAATATCCAACTAATCAATGAACATGTAGAATCATTCATTCAAATCCAAGAGAAATGAGTTAGACTCTTATAACTAAATTTTATAGATCAATTGAAATTGGATTTAGTATTATGTCAAATGAAGGCCTCCATATTATTTCACAATTAGATAACATGTCAAAATTTTATCCATTCAGAAACCTTCAACCATTTAAAACTATATCTTAACTACCTTTATAGTTCTATATTAATTTGAAAAACTAGTTATGACAAAATTCTTACTTCATTCCAACTAAATCATGAGAATGTATAAGTGAAATTCCATAAAATGTGATAAAATCTTATGATCTTAATCAGTTAGATTATCCGCCAGCATTTTGATAGGAAAAATTATTCAACCTCTTTTGATGTTAATCATCAAGAAAGTGGTGTGCATCTATGTTTCATCCCACAATCCTAAAATTAAGGAACGCATGGACCCTCATCATTAATGATCAATCCTGAAAATTGAAATCAATCATAAACACCATCATAAATTTATCTTGTTTTCACAAATAGTTTTTCAAGAATCATGATGTGAAATCATCTTTACCAACCCATCTCAGCATTCAAATTTCATCTTCTGTGGAACAAAGTTATTATAAATTGTTCCTTCATTATTAGACCACAAAATTTAATTTCAGATTTTATTTGAATTAAATGATCAAATGTATATTGTCTTTAACTAATCTTTTATGAAGATATGTTCAAGATAATGTTTTTATGGAATATAAAAAAACTACATTTTTTCATATTCCATTAATATTTATCATAAACCGAAACAAACACATCAAAAAATAGATCCCCAGGTTTTAACCTTAGCATTTAATCACAATTTGAACCCCTGGTTCGTTCGTTATATCAATCTTGTTTTGAATTCAAGATTTTCCCTAAATCATCTTCTCAAACTCCTATGGTGTCTTGATAGAGTGAAACAAATCACTTTTGTGGGTAAACTCAAAACATCTAATCCCAATAATTTTTTTTTTCTTCAAGGTGGTAAAACCACATTTTTATTTCTAAATTTATTCTTTGGATTTGGTTAGAACATGTCCTCTTACTCTAAAGTACTGATGTGATCTTTGATTGGTCTTGGTCAATGAATTCCTAAACATGCTTAAATATAATGTATTTAGCCCCTTCAATTTGTTCTTCTTCGATCCCACATCAGTCTAATATCTAGGTTATTGTTAAATTATTTTCCACATGGTAAGAGTTGGTTTCTTAGGAACACCAGATACCTACATGTGTTCAATACAACCCTGGTTTGGTTGAATTCTCATAGTTACACAAAAATACCAGTGGTAACATAAACATATATTGTTCACAATCCCATAGAGATGGAATGTAAATAGTATGATCCATGGAATATTTCATCTAAATCTATGGTGATAGACTGATCCTCACTATTGTAGGGAATAATGAATCTTAACGTTAGCATATATTCAAACATGATCATCAATGAAAAATTAAAATATTAAAAATAATTTTTCAAATTTAAGATATATTAAATAAGTAAATTTGAAATTAAAAATTAAAACATTATTCTAACAATTTCTTTCTAATGTAAATCATGGAATCTTGATAAAATACAATTTAATAAACCTAATATCCTCAAAATCATTTCTAAAATAATATTCACTGAAAATTAAAAATAAATATATTAAAATAAATGTTCTTCACGTATATAAAAAATATGACAAAAAAATATCAATTATTCTTAAAAATATGATTTTGAAAATGTTATTTTATAATTACCAATTTAAACAACAAATTATACAATATTTAATAATACTCCATTATAAGAACATTTAGACATTAGAAACCAAATTAAATATCTTAAATTATTTGAAAAAATGTAAAAAATAATTCCGCATCAGGCTTAGATATTTATTGAACCTATATAATCTCTGGAATTAGATAATCATTTAGTATAATACTAGAAATTTTGTTATAAACAGGAATGATTTTATATTATTAAAGACATATTTTATTAAAATAAATTTTTTAAGGTGTTTTGTATTTTATAAAAATAAATTGAGAGAATTTAAAACAAAATTATTACAATTTGTCATATTTTAACATATAAAATAATATATTAACATTCATTTAATGATGGTTACTAGAAAAATAGTGATTATAAACTCATTTTATACTTTAACAATACATTTTTCTCAAAATTAGTCATTATTTCATTTCATGCACATATATTATAATTAATTCAGGTAACTTTTAGAAATTATATTTTAAAAAAAAAATTATTTAAAATCAAAATTTTATAATAGGATTAGGATAATTATTTGGTATTTTTCACAAAAATATTGTTTTTATAATAAATTGTGAAAAATACATTTTTAACCAAAATGGCAATTATTTTTTAAAATAAATTAATTTAAATGATTCATTATGTATTGGATTTGGTTTTAAAGAAACATAAGATCAATTTAATATAATACAATCTAATTAATTCAATAGTAATAGTCATTATATTTGATTATGGTATAAGATGATTTTTATGCATAAAAAAAAACTTAAAAAAACAATTTTCATTATGTTTTGTGCATTTACATTAAAAGTAATTTATTACACTTATAAATATTTAATTCGAAAAAATGGATTGAATTTTTTGAATTAGGAGTTTCTAATTTACTAACGATGTCAATTTCAATTTATTTTCATTATTAATGGCATGAATGGAAAATATTTTTGATCAGAGTAAAAGGTAAATTGAGTTCATTAAAGTAAATACCATTTGATAAGGCCAAATAATTTCAAATTTAAAATTTTAATTTGGGGTATTTATAGCCTTATCACCTTATATTAAAAATTGGATAGTTTTTAAACACATTACCATGATTAAGACTAATAATATTTAATTGTGTAGAAAAATTAAAAGTGTTCCACTCCACTCCCTTATAAAATGGCATCTTCTCTAATATATTTATTACACATTTTAACCACTCTTTCTCAGAAAATATCTTCCAAAATCACTCCAAAATATCTTTCTCAACATCCTATAGGTTTTTTATCAACAAAAAAATAGTCTTATGGTAGGATCCAAATAAGGATTCCCTAATATTGAAAATTCTTAATAGAGTTTTTCATGTTTATTTATTATCCTACACCTTTCAAATTTTCATTAAACATCATTATACAATAACCATAATTTCTGTAATATAATGAAATTTTATTATGATTATGTTGAATTCTTCTTTCATATCTTTTTCTATCATATGGTAAATGAAAACATTGCTCATGTGTACGTGTGGAATCCACAAAGCGATGTGCTTCATTTTTCTTCACTAGATCATATAGATAGTTAAAATCATAGAAAAAAAATATCTAATATTTATAAAATAATTATAATTATTTTGTGATAATTTATTACTTACCTAATATCCCTACAAACCTGTATGATCCTGATCATTTTTGGAGATGTCTCGATCTCGTTTACAGTTACTCATATTCCTAGTTTTGAGTATATTTAATTTTTGTTTTATATTGGGTGAGACTAAGAGGAAACTGGATGTTATTGGAGGGGTTTTGGTTTATGCATAGTTCACACGTGGTTTTCCCAAACCATGCTCCCAACCCTAACAACCAGTGAAACCCTAGACAGAGAAAGATTTCTAAATTTGCACAAGGTTTTAAAATCGTGATAACTCTAAAGAGTAACCTTACACCCCCATAGGTGAGGTACATAGTTAGGGTGATCAGTTTGACAAAAAAAGTGCCCCTTCATAGGAAATCACATGAATAAGTTTTTATTGTTTTTAAAATTAGATAAAAAATCCTAAAACCCATCTCTTATAAAGTGAAACACCCAAGCTCATGCCTACAAAGGTTTATATCATTTGAGAGGCTCTCGTACATATTCCATGGCCTTACAACCTCCTTTTTGGGGGATTGAGTATCCTTTTATATATCAAAACCTCTTCAATTATGTGTTTTCTTCTTGATTATATCTCTATTTCACCCTTATATATATATATATATATCTAGTTAAAAAGGTGTGGTTTTCCTCTTTTGTTTATGAATCTAGATCTAGGTTTTGATGTATCTTGATTATTTTGATCTTGGATCATTGTTTTGATTTGGATCCCAATATTCATTATGGTTGTGGTTGTTCCTCTTCTATTGTGTGTTTTCCATTTTCCAGTGTTTGTCATCACTTTTGAGGTGGGTTGTCTAAATTAAATTTCAATTTTCTTGAATTCCAATAGCATTTATTAATTGTTAAATATAAATTCAATCCATTGAAAGTTGAATCTTTAATTTAATAAATTAATTGATTAATTAATATATAGAATTTTGGAATCGATTAATTGATTTTATAGGGGATTACGAAATTATTTGAATATTAAAAAATTTAATTTTAGAAACTATGAATATGAAATTTGTTGATGTTGGATTAATTAATTAGTTAATTAACAAATGGAATAATTTGATTATGAGATAGATGGGAAATTGATATTATGCAATTGATAAATTAATGTTTTTATGTATTAGTATAAAATGTTTATTTTGGGATGGTGGTCTTGAAATTAATGGGATAATGGGTTTTATGATTTAAATATTTTTAAATATCTTAATGGTGCATTGTTCATATTATTCCATGTGATTAAATTGGAGAACCTTTGTTTGTTATGGTAAATTGTAATGGTATACCATGATGTTAAATTTTGATAAAAGGGTTAAGGTTTATTATCCTTGAATTATGTGATATAATTGATATAATTGTTGTTGATTTATATACGAGTGTGGGTCATGGACTGTGGCTCCAAATACCCATATGTGATTATTATTGAATATGGTAGGGATCGAGGCTCCAAATACCCATGTGTGATAAATGAGTGTGGGACAGGGACTGAGGCTCCAAATACTCATACGAGATAGAGAGTATGGGACATGGTATGAGGCTCTAAATACCCATGTGACATTGTGGTGTGGTAAAGGGACCAAGGCTCAAGATAACCATGGGGTGTTAGAAATGATGTTCTACACCATTGAGATTGGAATTGGACTATTCTCCAAATTGGCCGTTATGTGAAATGGAGTGAATTAAACAATGAAATACCTTGTTTTTTTTGGAGAAGGTTGACATGAACTGGTTTCCCAGTTCATGTCCAAGAAATTTATTAAATAAAAAACAAGGGGTACATGGAAATCTCGAGGTGTAATGCTCTTACACCCTCTGAAAGTTAAAGAATCCAATAAAAGATACAATGAAACCTAAAGAGAAAAGTAGTTAGACAGCCATGCTGAAGGGAACCCTTGCTGACATGTACTGAAATTTCAGTCCGGGACTGCAAGTATGCCATGAAACCATGGGAGGCAGATACCGAGCAAGATCCAGGGCCCCAAGGTGTAGTTTCACTGGTAGGGGTCTTCAGAAGTGGCTGGTCTCATGAACCGAAGATAAGACAGAAGCAGACTTCAGCTTCAAAATGTCCAGTCTCATCTGCATAACAGTAGCAAGGGATCGATGCCATCAAAGAAGGATGCATATTCATCCATGGGGAGCACATTTTTGAAACCATAATCAGACGTCACTGCAGCAGGATCCCCTTTACCAACAGCAAAAACCAGTTCACTCTCGTACCTGTTAAAGATTGATTCCAATGCAATTCTGAATGCCCCCATACCCAGGCGTTCCGTAGGAAAGGAGGCCTGTCTGATATTCAAGGTCATCATTTGCAAAATACAGGGGAGTTTGATTCCCAGTTTCCCTTCCTGGAAAACCTCCAGTTTTTAAAATGTCACACAGACTTGTGCAACTTCAAATGATGAGGAACTGCTGCATAGAGTAGTCACACTACTTTTCAGAAGTCCAGAAAAATGTTTTATGAATTGAGGACTGGCTCTCCAGCATTGCCTGGAAAGAAAACCGGGGTTTCAACTGAGCCAGGCTGCAAATGTACTCAGAGAGTATTCAGAACAGTTCACCAAATAAAAGGTCATGATGGCACCAACCAAACATCAACCAAAGAGAGTATAGGCACTCCCAAGGGCTAGTAAGCAGAGAAACATTCAAAACAGACTGGGAATTCCTTAAAAAAATCAGTAACCAATTAAGAAGATAAACAGAATTCCTTATATGATCCTTTCATATCCGGAACATAAAGCATATGATTCATCTTTGGGTTGCTTCAAAAGCTCCGCAGCACAGCAGAGCCATTGAAATGCAAAAAAGGTAGCAAAGAGATCATGGGAGAGTAGAGAAACTGAAATTTCAGAATTGAAAGAAGATCCATTTGGAGCAAAAAGGAAAGCCTTTTCTGCATCTGTCTTTGAGAGTCTTCCAAAAAACCAGTGATGACATTTTGAAACTTTTCAAAAGTTAAAATTGAAATTTCAGATATCATTCTGAAATGAAATAAAAGAATTCCAGATAGCAAAAAAATAACTTCTCAGAGTGTGAAACAACCAAAGCTAGAAACCTCCAGGGAGACCAAATCAACCAAAAAGAAAAAACCATTGAAAATCAAACAGCCAGCCATATGTTAAAACAACCACCAGAGCCTCAAGAAGTGTCTGAGTTGGAACAGTCAGAATAATCTGGCAGGGGCTCAAGAGGGACTGGTTGTGGAGGCACCTCAAGGCCATGACTTCTGGCCGCAAAAGATCTTGTGATGATAGTTCTCTCATAATTAACGCTGCCTCTATGTTTTCTTGATTTCTTGGGGGTTGGAGTGATGAAACCATCCAAATCCATGATGACTTTTTTACCTTTTCGATCATTCAGATGAATAGTCTCCCCATCCTTGGGCTGGAGAGATTCATCTGAATGTCCATCTTTGTTACTCACATGACCCTCAGATATTGATACTTCCTTCATGTTAGGGTGTGTGATATCATTCTTTTCAGCTTCCTGATTTTCTTGCTGCTTGGTAACAGCAAGAACTTCATTAACAAAATCTGAAAGTTGATTTCTAATTGCTTGAGAATTCAAACCACCTTTGTCTCCTTCATCACTTTCCTTGATAACACTATCAGAAGGTTTTTTGATATCCTTAACCGCAGGATAGACTTCTTTACTAGCCAAATTAGAAGGGCCAGCAAGACTTTCTTGAGTATATTTACACTTTTCTATCCACAAAGATTTAGAGCTTTTAGGATGGTCATTGTCTTTGCCACAATTGCTTGAAGGGTGCCCCAATCTGAAGCACTTAGAGCAGTAGTCTGGCAATCGTTCAAAGATAATATCTTGAGAAAATCCTAAATTTCCAGATTGAATCCAAATGCTGGATGGAAGATGTTGTGAAACATCTAACTCAATACAAATCCTAGCAATTGAAGGTCTTGTAAGCATTTTTGTTGCCACATCTAATTTCAGTGGAGTTCCAATAAGCTTTGCAATGTGGAACAATGCAACCTGCTTAAACAGGTGAAGGGGTAACCCTGGGAAGCTCACCCAGATTGGCACAATGGGGGATTCAGTATAAGCATCAAAATCCGGAGTCCACTTGAGAATTTTCAAAGAACAACCTCCGAAGGACCATGACCTCTTGACCCAAAGCCTGTAATATTCCTCCTCCGAAGATAAACGAAAACTAATGTGAGAAGGGTTCAGGAGACCAAGCTGAAAACCCGTAAAGCCTATCGCCTCAAGGGATGAGCGAAGATACTTCAAAGAAGGCCTTCGATTTAAGAATCTCCCAACCAAAACAAATCTTAAATCGGAAGAAAGCATATTTACCTCCCTTGTTGAGAATGAAATTGCAGGTTGCCCACGATGTCGAAAGGATTTAGAGAAAATCTGGCTTTCCGGAATCGCATCAGCTTGAGCAGAATGCTCCTCTCTTGATTTCCCAGCTACTACATCTACGAAGGATCGGGAATCTACCCTAGGGTTTGCATCTCGCGCCGGGCTCTTCGGGAACGCTCCGCGGGTCTCCATCCAAGATCCAACAATGAAATACCTTGTGTTATAATGAATTGTGAATTTATTTTTCATTATTGTTCAAGATATATAATTGTCCAAATAATGTATTGAGTGATTGGGTGTCCTTATGAACCTAGGTGCTTATGTGGTTAATTAAAGAATATTGAGAAGTGATAACTATTTTGTTATGCAATGTATTTTATTCTTTATAAAAATTCATACACTTTTATTAACTAGATAATGTTTTAGACTATGTTGGTGGTGTCCTTATGAGTTTCACTCATTCTCTACATAGGCTACCCAATCAAAACCTATATAGAATTCAGGTTTGTAGGGCATGATTAGGGAAATGGACCTATGTTAGATTGTTGATTTAGGATGTTTCACATATGAGGGATGAAAATATGTTGTCTAAAACCACTTGGGAGTATCATTGTTTCTTTCAATTGGGTTTTCATTAGCAACTTGGAACTTATTATGGCATGATATATCTACTATTTTTGTTTGGATATTATATTTCTATTTTAGTCAACATGTGATACTAGTTTTTCTAGTTATCTAAAAACATTTGGTTTTTGTTTATTGAATTACACTTTTTATATACATCATTAAATATGGTTTATTCTATCCATTATCTTTCTTAGAGTCTCCCTAGTAGTCAACATCCTCTAGCATATGAGGAGGAATGCCTAATGTCATGTGACTAACTGACTCGGAGCACAGGTGTGTGGCACCCAGGTTAGGACGTTACTGAGTGGTATGAAATGATTTTTTTCTTTTGCATTTCTCTAACTATTTGGGAATAGTATAAAGGAGAATAAGATAATTTGGGATTGGTTTAGAGCCTGTGTATGAGAGTAGCTAACCCATGTATCAGGGTAAAATCCAAGTACTGAGGGGTGGGATTTTTCTATTGATTTTTCATGGTATAGTTGTCACTATTTCACCACAAGTGATGCACTTGTTATGTGATATGATTATTATATCTGAGTTTTTCTAATATTTTGACTCATGTACTAGTATAAAACAAGAGTAGAATACACATGCATCATTTTAGGCACACGAGAATAATTTCTACATGTATCACTTTCAGGCACAGATAGAAAAAGAACGTTTTAAATAAGTTGTTGAAATTAAAATGTTTTTTCAATTCTTGTGTAATTGAATTTTAAATGGTGATTGTTATGAAATTTAAAGTTTTAAAGTGATGTAATATGTGAATAAATGACTGTATAATGAGAGAAATGATTAAATATAATGAGTTTATCGATTGATAATATAGCATCCCGCCTTTTTATCACATAAACTTTCATTACATTTTACAAAACTGAGGATCTTTAAGGTTTAGTGTCATTGAAACCAGGAAACAAAAAAAAACATTTTTCTTAAACACTTGAAAGGCTTATCCTTATGTTCATCCTAGGTTCATTACTGCATCTCAGAACCTGGGGACATACATCAAAGGAAAGAGTGAGCAGAAGGCCCAGTAAGGAAAACAACAGAAACATTTTACATGTGAACTTGAGATACTTCAATAAGGTCATGAAAAGAACTTTAAGGAATGAGAAATAAATCATGAGATATATCATAATAAAAGTAACATTTTTCATAACTTGAAGATGTGGATACATCATTTAACATAGACAATCGTTAACATATCACCAAGGTCCATCCCCAAGGTGTCATTTGAAAATTACCAAGGTTATTCACCAAGGTATCGTGAAAATTGTAATCTCTAGTGGTTACATCATTACCCAATACATTGGAGCGCTATCAGGGCGCACCCTTAAATTTGCCTTTATTATCATGTGAGACACATATATCATCATCAAACATTTCATAAATAACCCATATAGCATAAAATAAATGGGTTTCATTTCATAATCACAACGTTTTAAAAATTTCTTTAAAGACATGATATTTACGTCACTTTAAAACCCACAGAAAAGGAAGGTGGGTCTCATGTATGTAAATCCCAGAATTTAAAATAGAACATTTTGGTATATATGTGAATACCCCTTTAGAAGAAAGATCTTTGAGTATTCACTTAATAATATAAAATAACTTTAGAAAAATAGAGAGACATTTTGAGACGGAAATTCTGCAGCATAACAGCTATGTTACAAGGTTTTAGAAGACATTAAAAAGAGAGGTAAAATGGGTCAAACATTCATAAATGACCCATAAAACAATAGATGGACAGAATAATAAGGATAAATGACCATGGTAATGAAATTTAAAGGACATACCATTTGAAATGAAAAACATGGAAGGAAGACAAAAATTAGATTTCTCTTATGAAAGTTCGGCAGCCTAACGGCGTTACTTAAACTTCAACGAAAATGATTTGAAAAGATCAAATAGGGTCTCTCATCATGTGAACATAAGAGTTAAGTATGATAGATATATAGATAATTCCCCAAAATAATTATAAAGGAACTTGAAAGACTTGACATGAAAGTAGAACTTTGAAAAGAATGAGAAGGGTGAAAGAATCCCCTAAAACATTCGGCAGCCTAACAGCGCCACTTAAAACTTCAAAATACTGAATTGAAGAGATAAAATGGGGTATCTCATCATATGAACATAAGAATCCAGTATGATAGATATAGAGATCATAACCCAACATAACAAAAAGGAACTTGAAAGAATTGACATGAAAGTAGAACTTCAAAATGAGATGGGTGAAGAACCACTTAAAAATTCGGCAGCCTAACGGCGCCACATAAAACTTCAAAATACTGAATTGAAGAGATAAAATGGGGTCTCTCATCATATGATCATAAAAGATCAGTACGATAAATTTAGATATCATACCCCAACATAATAAAAAAGGAACTTGAAAGAATTGGCATGGAAGTAGAACTTTAAAACAAGAAGGGTGAAGAACCACTTAAAAATTCGGCAGCCTAACGGCGCCACTTAAAACTTCAAAATACTGAATTGAAGAGATAAAATGGGGTCTCTGATCATATGATCATAAAATATCAGTATGATAAATTTAGATATCATACCCAATATAATAAAAAAGGAACTTGAATGAATTGTCATGGAAGTAGAACTTCAAAACGAGAAGGGTGAAGAACCACTTAAAAATTCGGCAGCCTAATGGCGCCACTTAAAACTTCAAAATACTGAATTGAAGAGATAAAATGGGGTATCTCATCATATGATCATAAAAGATCAGTATGATAAATTTAGAGATCATACCCCAACATAATAAAAAAGTAACTTGAAATAATTGACATGAATGTAGAACTTCTAAAATGAGAATGGTGAAGAACCACTTAAAAATTCGGCAGCCTAACGGCGCCACTTAAAACTTCAAAATACTGAATTGAAGAGATCAAATGGGGTCTCTCATCATATGATCATAAAATATCAGTATGATAAATTTAGAGATCATACCCCAACATAATAAAAAGGAACATGAAATACTTAACATGAAAATAGATCTTGAAAAATGAGAGGGGAGAAAGAATCTGTTACAAAACTTTCGGCAGCCTAACGACGCCACATAAAACTTCATAAAACGAAATAATGAGAGTAAGAGGGGATATCTCATTATATGAACATGAAAAGGGCAGTAAGAGGAGTATAAAAGAACATCCTCTAACATAATAACATGTAGCATAAAAGGAATGACATAAAAGAGATCACTTGAAAAGAAAGAGAGGGGTCAGATCCCTTCCCTTAAAATGTAACTGTTAAACATCAATGGATGGGACCTTGAGGTCTTGGGGGCACCTTGGGAGGACTCCTTGGGAGGTAATGAGACCAAAACTTCGTTGGGGAAGAGTGGGGAGTCGAAATGATGAGAGGAGGGCTTGGTATTTATAGGGAAAGTGAGGGGACAAGGCATTAATGGCCAAGGGACACCTCAAAAGTGGTTTTCTCAAAAGCATGGTCCCTCCCATGGTACTTCCCATACATTTAGGCAACATGGGGACCCCCACACAATAATTCACCACCCTTGGCTGGACAAACCTTAAAAAAACTCATGACATCATCATGACACAGTTATGATGTCATTAAACATACCGAAACCCTAAAACTGTATTTTCACTATTCACTGAAAATTCAACTTTCTCAGAAAGATCCCAGAATTTCACCTTAATCAAATATCAATGCTCTGATTTCAAAAATGAACTCCATTTTATAAAAATAATTTTCTAAATATTTTTAATTTATTTTTTAAATAAATACACTATTCAGCGAAAATTCATTTTTTCAGAAAAAAGCACAAAAATTACCATAACATAATATCGGTGCTCTGAGTTCAAAAATGAAATCCATTTTATAAAAATAATTTTCTAAATATTTTTATTTTAATTTTTAATTAAAAAAACACTATTCACCCGAAAAAACTAATACTTGAATAATAATTTATGAAACCGTTATTTAACCCTTTTATTGAATCACATTACTTAATCAAGGTGCCTAGATTATTTTAAAACTTTCATTAAGTGAGATTACTAATCCATTTGGTCATATTACTAATCCTAATCATAAAATCACTATTCATAATTTACTATTCATCAAAAATCAAGTTGATCTTATTAGACTGCAAATTTTGTACTGAACATAATTGTAGAAGACCATTTTTTGAAAATCATTACACATTTTTAATTATTTAAGGTTTACATAAACATTTTTTAAAATAACCTTTTTCTAAAATTCATCAAAAATATGCATACTATATTTATCCGGTCATTTGAAAATTCATAACTTCATCATAAGAAGAAATCCAAATTTTTATTTAAAACAAAGGATTAAACAAGGTAGTTACGGTCTCCTTACATAGCCTCTTATCACACCAGCATAGGACCTAAGTGTAAGGTGTGCTAAGGTGAGAGAGTCCGAGGGAGGCTCGACCAACATTGCCCAGGTAGTAATTTCAATCAGTTTGAACTTCTCGCGAAGGTGATTCCATTCTAGCTTCACATGATGAAGTTCGGCTTGGGTTTGGTCCAGAGCAAAGCCCAATGGTGCTACCTCCTTCCCAAGTTCTGTTAGATGGGCTTCGATCCATCCAAGACTACTAGGTGAGGCCATCAAATCTTCTTTCTATAATAATTAACCAATATTACTTGTATTTAGAGACAATAATAAAAACATTTTGTTCATAGCGGTCATATTGACCGATGGTCATATAACAGTCAGAACCCAATGGTCTCATTTTAATTATAATCATGTTTATCAAATAAAACATTTTTGTTGAGTATAAAAATAAAATATAATAACACATTAAATTAGGAAACAAGATTTATTCAAAATTTCGGGCCATTACAATCTTCCCCCCTTAAGAAATTGTGTCCTCGCAATTTTAAAAAATTGGGTTTTGAAATATCATTGAAAGTACCACATCGGAAAAAGAGTCTGTGACACCATTACTTTAAAAGAAAGAAAAGGAAGTACAAAGGCCTCCCGAGTTTACTCATACTAGGATTCCATGTAGGAAACATGGACATGGAGGAGAAAACAAAGGGTCACGTCCTAAAGGAGAGTGATAGAAAACATGATTAGGAGGAAGTTAACCACCAGCAAATCCCAAAATTATGATGTGTGCAAGCGATCTTTGATTACCTAGTAGGAAACGTAAACCAACAACGTTTTTGTTTTACGTTCCTTTTCATAACTTTGAGGAATAAAACAAAAACATAAGGAAATATATCTACCTTCATGTAGAGTTTCATCCTTTAATAAGTTTCTACCCAAAACTAATCTTTTCTCTAAACTATGAGCATTCAAAACTACTTGGTCTCATCAAAACACAAGAATCATCTTCTAGAGAATCACATAATCCACAAAAGATTATCTATCTATTTCTTTTATCTTTAAACATTATCCCAAAAACCGAAAGGGTAAGGTAAAACAACTCTTAAAAAAGAAAGAATCCCATAGGAATGGAAATTACTTTTAAATCTTCAAAGTCCCATGGTACTACCCAAAGTTCATTATAGTCCATTCCATAAATAACAGTCCTTAAAATTCCTCAAAATAAACCAAACTAAGATTGAAACCCAAATACAAGAAGGATTTGATAACATAGTCTTCCAAAATAAACTTCATTGTTTATCTCCAAACAACATCAACCACTCCTAACATATTATAACAAAAGTATCTAACCTAAACATATTTAACCCAAGATAGGTTAATCATTCCCCTAAGTAACCTAAATTACTATAAGTCCACCTTAAATTCATCTATTCTTCAAATATAAGTCAACCTTACTCCTCAATGAAAATACTGTTGTAATCTATTTACCTCGATCATATAGGGTCCCCAAAATAGTGAACGTCTTCCAAAATAAAAATCATATTTTAATCCCCTAATCATCTCTGTCATATTAATACGAAAATCGTAGCATTTCCTATCACATTGGTTGTTGAGACATGTTCTTCCATTTCCCGCCATTAACTAAGAAAAGAAACTATAAATAGGGGCTTAAATACTTAGCCAATAATCATGAAAAGAAACATAAAGCATATAAGGATAACTTGTAGTTGAAAAGTATACCCTAACTTGTGATCCCCTAGGTTCCCATCTAGGTTATCCATGATCATATATTCTTATGTGAATCTTCATTTTATTTTATCTTTGTTCCTTTAACAATGGTTCATACTAAGCTTATGAATTTACGAAAGCTATCCCCCGGGAGTGTCGTAACCAAGAGTGCAGCAAGGCCCCTTGTCATGTACCAGTTCCCGTTCGAGTCTAGCTCAAAGCGGTGTTTTCAGGTTTTACCCCTATGTACATCTATTCCAGAGCCACCTCTACCTGCTCGTATCCAGACAAGGATGTATTTTCTTGGCAATCCCTTACTCAATACTCACCAAAATACCAGAAAGATTTCTTATATTTTAAATTTTCTATAGGCTTCTTCCTAAAGTTTTCATATCCTAATTTCCACAAATAACTAAACCATCATTTGATACCAACTATAGCATCCCGCCTTTTTATCACATAAACTTTCATTACATTTTACAAAACCGAGGATCTTTAAGGTTTAGTGTCTTGGAAACCAGGAAACAACAAAAAAACATTCTTCCTAAACACTTGAAAGGCATCTCCTTATGTTCATCCTAGGTTCATTACTGCATCTCAGAACCTGGGGACATACATCAAAGGAAAGAGTGAGCAGAAGGCCCAGTAAGGAAAACAAGAGAAACATTTTACATGTGAACTTGAGATACTTCAATAAGGTCATGAAAATAACATTAAGGCATGAGAAAGAAATCATGAGATATATCATAATAAAAGTAACATTTTTCATAACTTGAAGATGTGGCTACATCATTTAACATATAAAATCATGAACATATCACCAAGGTCTATCCCCAAGGTGTCATTTGAAAATTACCAAGGTTATTCACCAAGGTATCGTGAAAATTGTAATCTCTAGTGGTTACATCATTACCCAATGCATTGGAGCGCTATCAGGGCGTACCCTTAAATTTGCCTTTATTATCATGTGAGACACATATATTATCATCAAATATTTCATAAATAACCCATATAGCATAAAATAAATGGGTTTCATTTCATAATCACAACGTTTTAAAAACTGCTTTAAAGACATGATCTTTACATCACTTTAAAACCCACAGAAAAGGAAGGTGGGTCTCATGTATGTAAATCCCAGAATTTAAAATAGAACATTTTGGTATATATGTGAATACCCCTTTAGAAGAAAGAGCTTTGAGTATTCAGATAATAATATAAAAGAACTTTAGAAAAATAGAGAGACATTTTGAGACAGAAATTCTGCAGCATAACAGCTATGTTACGATGTTTTAAAAGACATTAAAAATAGAGGGAAAATGGGTCAAACATTCATAAATGACCCATAAAACAGTAGATGGACATAATAAGAAGGATACATGATCATGGTAATGAAAGTTCAAGGACATACCACTTGAAATGAAAAACATGGAAGGAAGACAAAAATTAGATTTCTCTTATAAAGGTTCGGCAGCCTAACGGCGTTACTTAAACTTCAACGAAAATGATTTGAAAAGATCAAATTGGGTCTCTCATCATGTGAACATAAGAGTTCAGTATGATAGGTATAGAGATAGTTCCCCAACATAATTATAAAGGAACTTGAAAGACTTGACATGAAAGTAGAACTTTGAAAAGAATGAGAAGGGTGAAAGAATCCCCTAAAAAATTCGGCAGCCTAACAGCGCCACTAAAAACATAAAAATACTGAATTGAAGAGATCAAATGGGGTATCTCATCATATGAACATAAGACTATAGTATTATAGATATACAGATCATAACCCAACATAACAAAAAGAAACTTGAATGAATTTACATGAAAGTAGAACTTCAAAACGAGAAGGGTGAAGAACCACTTAAAAATTCGACAGCCTAACGACACCACTTAAAACTTCAAAATACTGAATTGAAGAGATAAAATGGGGTCTCTCATCATATGATAATAATAGATCAGTATGATAAATTTATAGATCATACCCCAAAATAATAAAAAAGGTACTTGAAAGAATTGGCATGGAAGTAGAATTTCAAAACAAGAAGGGTGAAGAACCACTTAAAAATTCGGCAGCCTAACGGCGCCACTTAAAACTTCAAAATACTGAATTGAAGAGATAAAATGGGGTCTCATCATATGATCATAAAAGATCAGTATGATAAATTTAGAGATCATAACCCAACATAATATAAAGGAACATGAAATACTTTACCTGAAAATAGATCTTGAAAAATGAGAGGGGAGAAAGAATCCGTTACAAAACTTTCGGCAGCCTAACGGCGCCACTTAAAACTTCAAAATACTGAATTGAAGAGATAAAATGGTGTCTCTCATAATATGATCATAAAAGATCAGTATGATAAATTTAGATATCATTCCCCAACATAATAAAAAAGGAACTTGAAAGAATTGGCATGGAAGTAAAACTTCAAAACGAGAAGGGTGAAGAACCACTTAAAAATTCGGCAGCCTAACGGCGCCACTTAAAACTTCAAAATACTGAATTGAAGAGATAAAATGGGGTCTCTCATCATATGATCATAAAATATCAGTATGATAAATTTAGATATCATACCCCAACATAATAAAAAAGGAACTTGAAAGAATTGGCATGGAAGTAGAACTTCAAAACAAGAAGGGTGAAGAACCACTTAAAAATTTGGCAGCCTAACGGCGCCACTTAAAACATCAAAATACTGAATTGAAGAGATAAAATGGGGTCTCTAATCATATGAACATAAGACTCCAGTATGATAGATATAGAGATCATAACCCAACATAACAAAAAGGAACTTGAAAGAATTGACATGAAAGTAGAACTTCAAAACGAGAAGGGTGAAGAACCACTTAACAATTCGGCAGCCTAACGGCACCACTTAAAACTTCAAAATATTGAATTGAAGAGATAAAATGGGGTCTCTAATCACATTAAAATAAAAATTACTGTAATTTTAATATAAAAGATCATCCCAATAACAAGAAAGATGAGCTTTAAAAGGAATGACATAAAAGTGTGTACTTAAAAAGAAAGAGAGGGGTCAGATCCCTTACCTTAAAATGTAACTCTTAATCCTCAAAGGATGGGACCTTGAGGGATTGGGGGCACCTTGTGAGGACTCCATGGGAGGTAATGAGACCAAAACTTCGTTGGGGAAGAGTGGGGAGTCGAATGGATGAGAGGAGGGCTTGGTATTTATAGGGAAAGTGAGGGGACAAGGCATTAATGGCCAAGGGACACCTCAAAAGTGGTTTTCTCAAAAGCATGGGCCCTCCCATGGTACTTCCCATAATGTTAGGCCACATGGGGACCCCCACACAATAATTCACCACCCTTGGCTGGCCAACCCTTAAAAAAACTCATGACATCATCATGACACAGTTATGATGTCATTAAACATACCGAAACCCTAAAACTATATTTTCACTATTCACTGAAAATTCATCTTTCTCAGAAAGATCCCAAAATTTCACCTTAATCAAATATCAATGCTCTGATTTCAAAAATGAAATCCATTTTATAAAAATAATTTTCTAAATATTTTTAATTTATTTTTTAAATAAATACACTATTCATCGAAAAGTCATTTTTTCAGAAACAACCACAAAAATTACCATAACATAATATCGGTGCTCTGAGTTCAAAAATGAAATCTATTTTATAAAAATAATTTTCTAAATATTTTTAATTTAATTTTTAATTAAAAAAACACTATTCACCCGAAAAAACTAATACTTGAATAATAATTTATGAAACCGTTATTTAACCATTTTATTGAATCACATTACTTAATCAAGGTGCCTAGATTATTTTAAAACTTTCTTTAAGTGAGATTACTAATCCATTTGGTCATATTACTAATCCTAATCATAAAATCACTATTCATAATTTACTATTCATCAAAAATCTAGTTGATCTTATTAGACTCCAAATTTTGTACTGAACATAATTGTAGAAGACCATTTTTTGAAAATCATTACACATTTTTAATTATTTAAGGTTTACATAATTTTTTTTAAAATAACCTTTTTCTAAAATTCATCAAAAATATGCATACTATATTTATCGGGTCATTTGAAAATTCATAACTTTATCATAAGAAGAAATCCCAATTTTTATTTAAAACAAAGGATTACACAAGGTAGTTACGGTCTCCTTAAATAGCCTCTTATCACACCAGAATAGGACCTAAGTGTAAGGTGTGCTAAGGTGAGAGAGTCCGAGGGAGGCTCGGCCAACATTGCCTGAGTAGTAATTTCAATCAGTTTGAACTTCTCGCGAAGGTGATTCCGTTCTAGCTTCACATGATGAAGTTCGACTTGGGTTTGGTCCAGAGCAAAGCCCAATGGTGCTACCTCCTTCCCAAGTTCTATTAGATGGGCTTCGATCGGTCCAAGACTACTAGGTGAGGCCATCGAATCTTCTTTCTATAATAATTAACCAAGATTACTTGTATTTAGAGACAATAATCAAAACATTTTGTTCACAGCGGTCATATTGACCGATGGTCAAATAACAGTCAGAACCCAATGGTCTCATTTTAATTATAATCATGTTTATCAAATAAAACATTTTTGTTGAGTATAAAAATAAAATATAATAACACATGAAATTAGGAAACAAGATTTATTCAAAATTTCGGGCCGTTACAGTTAACTATGACATAGGTGTAGAATGGTTATGTTTAGTGATAGTGCCTCAGTTTTAGCCTTGTGGAGGGAAAAAGGGGGATGAATTGTTGTAGATTTATGTGATTAACTATTTTTAACTGTGTTAATTTTTTTTTTCAGTCATGAGATGTGTGCCTAGAATTGTAGATACATGCCTCCATGATGGTATTTAATTATATGATTATAGGAAGATATGGCTCGAAATGATCCTCTGGAAGTAGAACTGGGGGAACCCATAGTGTTTAGTAAAGGAGCCAAGGAGAAGTTCCATGAGAACATTTTTCACTTCATGTAGTTTATAGAGAAACACATGGAGAAGGATTTGAAGATTATTTTTGACATAACAAGGGAGTTTCAGTTACATCTGCCACCAAATTTCACTGGAGGATGTAGACCTGAATTAGAACAGTTCTCAATTGAGTCCATCCTAACTATAATTGAACATATGGAGACACCTAGTGGTAAGAGTTTCATTTTGTAATATTATATGTTTTGTGGATTAGTGAAGAACTAGTGAGATGTTTTGGATCAAACTAGGCATGAAAATGGATTGGTATGGAAGGAATTTTTAGGGAAGTTATAGTAGTACTTTTATTCAGAGACAGTGATACAAGAGAGAGTAGTTGATTTGATATGGTTGACTCAGAGGATTATTTCTATGATGTACTATGTTTTTATCATTATTGATATTCTATTATTTTATCCAATGCTGGATGGGGATGAGACAACTATGGAAATTAATTTCCAGGATGTGCATAATTGTGTTATTAATTCCCAATTTGAAAACATTTGGTTGAAAACGTTTTCTGAAGTTGTGGATTAGGATCTCAGATCTAACGGGATCCTAAATTAGGATCCCGGTGGAGTTCCTGTTATTTCTATTAGATGATCAAGATTTACATCTTCCCAGGGTAGGAAGAATCATTATAAAAATGATTAATAGTGCTTTGGAAATATGAGTGACCAGGAAGAAGGGTCTCTTAAACAAGATCTTAACTGAAAGATTTTCCATCAATGTTGTAGGACATAACACTTTTATATACATTTTACTTGACCATTGTTTGAGTGAGAAGATTTTGGAAACATAATAAATCTATAGGGGTTCTACTAGAACTCATGAAATATTGGTAATGATGGGGTCGATAGACCAAAATAGAGTTTGGTAAGGTGATATTCTACACAATATGAGTCTAGAAGTTGATGTTCTACTATATGTGGTGACCGAGGTAGTGGAAAAGGTTTTTTTTCAAGAATGATCATATCAGCAGAGAGGTGCAACATTGTGGACTCTAACTGCTTCATAAGGAAGAGGGTCAGGGTAGTTTCATGCATTTCATCCTATACATGTGGATGAAGAGTCTGAAATATCGATAGTTAGAGGTATTATTCTTGTATCATAGACACTATCTAGTGACTTATATGATTATAGATACCATTGTTATATATCTAAAAATCTTTTAAATGGTATAAAAATGTGTGTGGAGTTTGTTAAAGGGGTTATGCTGATAGATAATCCTTTAGAAGTGCAATTTGAAGGAATCTATTTGTGAAAAATGTTTTCTATCAAGGTTATAGAGTATCGTATCATTTGGGATCATTAAATTATTGATATGTTAGGATTTGAACTAATTCATTGTATGAAATGGTTAGTAGCATACTTAGAACACATATATTATTACCATAAGAGAGTGAATTTAATTTCTCTTGGGGTGATAATTATATTGAACATGAAGAGTGGGATATCAAGGAGAGTATTAAAGGGTTAGTCCATCAAAAAATTGGTGATCTCATCACCCGGATTTCTATTTCGTTTTTGTATGATGGGGGTTTTAAGAAGGATGTATTTACACATGTAGTGAAAAGGTTCCAGGATGTGTTTCTTGGGAACATCTCAGGGATTACACCAGAGAGAGATGTGGAGTTTATAATTGATCTCATGTATGAGGTTGATAAAGTTTTCATTCCACCATATATAATGAAACACATAGAGATTCAATAGCTCCAGACTCAACTAGAGGAGTTGATGGATAAGTGGTTTATCTATCAATATATGTATCCTTGTGGTTTTATTGTTTTGTTTTCTAAGAAGATTGATGGGACTCTATGATTGAGTGTTGATTACCAGAATTAGAAGTAGATCCCTATGAAGAACCAATGTCCTCTTATTCATATCAATTATTTATTTGACCAGTTGATAAGAGATTGTGTTTCCTCCATGGTCAATGTAATATCGTTTAATAATCAGTTAGGAGTTAGACCTTCTAATATATCGAGGGCTGAATTCAGATGTAGGTAAGGCCTATATGTGTTTGGAGGATTCTATTTGGGGTGAAGAAACACGAGAATTGTATTTTTACATGATGAAAAAAATATTCCACCAATACCTGGATATGTTTTTTGGTAGTGTTTGTGAATGAAATCTTTGTGTATTCAAAGACTCATGATGATAATTCCCAACATATTGACTTTATCAAGATTACACTAATAGAGAATCATCTATATGACATGATATATAATTTATAGTTTGTAATTTATAGGTTATACTTCTCAGAAAAATTATTTCAGAGGAAGTCATGTTTATGGACCAAGAGAAGGTGAATGATGTTTCTTTATGGTATTATCCCAAGAATGTTGTTGATATTAGTAGTTTTCTAGGATTAGTTGGTTATTATTATAGGTTCATACCAGAATTTTCCAATTTGTTAGAACCTCTTTCTTTATTGACAATGAAGGGGATAGATTTTGAATGGTCAGAAGCAAGTGATAATGCCTTCAATGAGTTAAATATGCAGTTGAAATATGCACCAATCTTGATTCTACCTATGTCAGGTGAGGAGTAACGAGTCTTTTGTGATGATTCAGGGATTGTTCTTGTATCAGTGTTGATCTTGGAAAATTGAATTATGGGGTACGGTTCTTAGTAGTTTAGGCCACATGAATGTAACAAACCTACACACAACCTTGATCTATCTTCATTGGTTTAGGATTTTAATTTCGGGTTACTTTATTTATTGGGTGAAAACTTTTCTATGTATAACGATCACAAGTGATTAATGTATATATTTCCCCAATGATATTTGAATCTCTGGAAGTGGTGATCAGTTGAGCATATAAAGTCACTTGACATTGATCATGAATATATTCCTGGGAAGGTAAATAGTGTTGTTGAAGCTTTATGTGAGAAATATCAAAATCATCATGTTTTGGAATCAATTTCTTAGTGGATGATGATGACTTTACTGGACGTTATGGATGTTGTGGTTTTGGAGAGCCAGGATCAAATGACTCTCATATCCATTTTAGTAGAGTTTACACTTAGGGTCCAGATTAGAGACATGTAGTATGAGAATATGGAATGTTTTTCCCGGAGGTAAATCCTATAAGAAGGGGAGTCACCTTCATATTTGACCATAGATGATGAAAATATCATCTATATCAGAAGTAGTGTGGTTGTGCCTAATAGTATGAAGGAGGAACCACTGCCAGAATTTTTTTCCTCAAAGTGGGTGGTACAACTAGGTTATACCAAAACTTATTATGACCTATGAAAATGGTATTGGTGGTCTGGCATGAAAAAGATGATAGAGGGGTTCAAGACATGATTCTACACCTATGAATAGGTGAAGACTGAGAATCAATTATATGGTTGTTTACTACAACCATTTCTCATTCTGGAATGGATGTGGGATGAAGTTACCATGGAAATTTAAGTGTGTATCCTAATAATGCCAAAGAAGAAAGATTATATTTGGGTGGTTATTGACTGGTTGACTATGTTAGCACAATATTTTTTATATTAGATACTTTCTCAGTGGATCAATAAGGGGATTTGAACATTCGTGAGATAATACATCTACATTGGGTACCACAGAGTATTGTTGTATATTGTGACTCAAAAATTTTATTTTTCAATTATATTAGGTCCATATGAAGGTGCTTTTTACACATGTTTTATTGAGTACAACTTTCCACTCACATATATAAGGGACGTCAAAATGTACTATACATGTGCTCTTGGATATTCTATGATCATATGTTTTCTATTTTGGAGGGTCTTGGGAGAATAAATTGGTGCTCATTGATTTTTCCAATAGAAACAGTTTTTAGGAAACTATATAGATTGAAAAATTTAAAGCACATTATGGAAGGCTATGAAGATCAACTCTATATTCGATGGTGGAATGCAAGTAGAGCTATTAGGAATGTGTCATATTCATGAGATGTTAAAGAAGGATCAGTTGATTTGAAAGTGTATGGATACAAATCATAGTTGATAGAAGATGTATGATAATAGAGGTTGATGAACCCTATAGTTTACAATGTTTGAGCATGTATTCCTTTAAGATTCACCTAGATTGAGTCACAACATGATACAAAAATCAAAAAAGTTGGCTCCTAGGTTTGTGGGACTATTTGAAGTTGTGGAGACAATCAGGCCTATGGAATACCTATAAGATCATCCAAATAGTTAAAGGGATATGAATGGAATTTTTCATGTGTCACAGCTTCTATTGTATCACCACAACATTTCTCATTTGATCGATGTAGATGATAGGTGAGATTGATACTGATGCATCCTTTTAGGAGCATCCGATACTTTGGTCTAATCACAGTGATAGAGTGTTGCAGGGATAGGCTATGCTGATAGTTCATGTATTGTGGAAACATGGGCATGTTCATGAGGAGAGATTGGAGAGAGAATTGGATATGAAGGGCCATTTTTATGATGTTTTTAACGTTGTTATATTAGAGGTTCTAGGGTGTACATCTCATGGATGAGATATTATATGGTGGGGTAGATTGTAAGATCTAGACCTTTTCTAGCAATGTATCGAGATCATTTAGAGGTAATTTTTTTCTTTTTTAGTATATTTTTTTTGGGGTTTATAAATTTTTAGGTGGAAATGGGGTTTTTTGGAAGTGTTTTGGGTAGTGTATGGTTGGTGGGAAGTTTTACCAAATAGTGTTCCCAATAATAATAAACTATGCAATGCTAGATACAGAGGGAGAGCATAGTTGACTCACAATTTCACATAATGTGTGCCCTCTTAGGAGTAACTGTGAACCCCACATAGGATAAGAACATGATCATGGTGAATGGTTTGATAAAAAATGAACCCCTGCCTAGAAAACTATGCATTTGTGTTTGTATTATTCCAAAAATTAGATTAAAAATTCCTCAAACCCCGTCTAATAGGTCGAACCACACTAGATCAAACCTAAACTGAATTATCTTTTTTTTGGAGGATCCCAGATATATTTCAATGTCTTCCTTTATCACATCGATCACTCTTGATAAAAAGGGGTTGGGTTTCTTATATTGGTTATGGATCTTGATCTATGTTTCTAGGGATATTTATTATTTTGATCATGGATCTCGCGATTGATCTAGATCTTGTTCTTCATTCTGGTTGTGGATGTTCTGATTCCATTAGAGGATTTCCATTAGCGATAATTTGTCATCAATTTTGAGGTTGGTGGTCTAAATTCAATTCATATAGTCCAAAATTCAATTTTCATGTATTTTTTGTGAAATTTCAAATGGAATGTTAGGAGATTGAATCTTAAAAAGAATAACTTAATTGAATAATTAATTGATGGAATCATATAATTTATTATTTTATTTTCCATGGGATTAAGAAATTAGTTGAATATCAAAAAATTAAATTTTTTAATTTTTATTATACAATTAGTGGAATTTGGATTAATTAATTTGTCAATTAATTAATGGAATATTTTGTTTTTTGAAATTTCTGGGAAATTGAGATTTTTTTGTAATTTATCAATTAATGTGAATATGAATTAATCAAAAAATTTTATTATGTGATAGTGGACTTGAACTTAGTCGGATAAGGGGTTTTATTATTCAAATATTGATAAATGGGTTAATGGTGCATTTTTCATATTATTCCTTGTAATTAAATTGGGGAAAAAATTTTGTTGAGATAAATTGTAATGATATATCATGATATAAAATATAGATAAAATGGTAAGTTTTGATTATCCATGAATGATATAGTATATGTGATATAAGTGTGATCTATTGATATATGAGTGTGGGATAGGGAAGGAGGCTCCAAATACCCATATGTGGTTTTTTTTTCATTGGATAAGGACTGAGGCTTAAAATACCCATATGAAATAGAGAGTTCGGGATAGGGACTGAGGCTCCAAATACCCAAGTCAAATTTAGGTTTGGGAGAAGGAAAATGGCATGAAATACCAACAAGGTTTTAGACATGAATTTCTACTCCCATGAGATTGGTATTGGAATATAGTTCCCATTAATCGTGATGTAAAATGGAATGAATTGGGTAATGAAATCATAAGTGATAAAATTAATTGTGAATTGATTTTCCATATTGCTCAGAATCTAGAATGGGAAAATTTATGTAATGAGAGTTTTTGTTTCCTTTGGAACCTGAGATTTATTGTGGAAAATTAATGAATATTAAAATGTTATAAAATTTTCCTATACATTGTAGTTTTATTGTAACATCCCATATAAATAAAGAATAAGACACTTTTCATATTTATTAATACTTGTGAATTAAATACTAATTTTACATTAAAGGGGCACTATGTTCGATGGCATACCCTATATAGAACAATGGGTTTCATTGAAATCTTATGCTACACATTAATATAATAATATTATAATTTTAAGTGGTAGTAAATGCATAGCTGTTGTATTTGAATGAATGAATATAACTAACTAAATTATTATTATATATGTTGGTTAAATGTTTTTACAATTATCCAATAAATGTTAGGGTCTCAAAATATGAATGAATCTAATTTTAAGCATGAATACACTAATATTATGTAAAAGGTTTATTTACCGAATTTTGATGGAAAACCCTCATTAAATCTAGTTTTGGTCATTTTTATATATTATATTGGATAGAATAAAATTATTCTTTAGATTTGGGACATAAAAATTTACTTTGGGTAATTTTTTGCTATTTTTCTGATAAAGTTCATTTTTAATGAATAGTGAAAACAGTATTTTAATTCAAAAGTTCCTTTTAATTTAATTTATTTATATGGTTAGATTGTATTTTTAATTGGTTTTAAATTTTAATTAGAATATATTTTTACCATTTAATCTAGTTTTTTTTCATTGGAAATTATTTCATCTTGAAATTAGACATAAACAATTGTCAATCTTTTGATAGTTATTATTTCTTAAAAACACACTATTTGTTTTGACAACAGGAATTAATTTTAAATTAATTAATACTACTTCTATGTTTTATATTTTTTAAAATAGCCATCATTTTTGAATTCGTAATATCAAATATATCATAGGCTGAATTTTTGGTATTTTTCTGAAAAACTTCAATTTTTGATGAATAGTGAAACCACTTAGTAGTAGTTTAAAAAAATGAATTTTTCATTTAAATAAATTTTTACCAATTCTGTGAATTGAATTTAAAAAATACAACATACATGGTTGTTATTATTAAGAAAAATTTTGTTTAATAAGATGAAAATAATTTTTGGTGAATTGTAACATTTGACTTTTATATACCACAATTAAAGGTAAATAGTGTAATTCAAGGTAAAAAGAATATTTTAATAATTCAAAATTACCTTAACACTTGTCCAAAACTTATTTTTTGAGTCATTTATGACCATGGGTATCATTGGGTCGATTTTGGGACCTCATTGAGCCACTCAGTAGTGGTGATGACACTTTAGATTAATTAACATAGAGTAATGGCAAAAATGACACAACCATATATCTTTTAGTAAATTAATTTTTACACAGGGTTATATAAATTATATTTTCGAAAATAAATATTAATTGGAAATATAAAAATATTTCCTACATCATGGTATATTTTTTATAAATTTTAAACAACAAATAAATTAATTTATTTATGACACAATAATGATGCAGTATTTACCTCATTAATAAATGATTTAAATAAATAAGATTATAAATATTAAAATAACATTCAAGCCTCTATAATTATTATTGGATAATATTATTTAGACCATGATTCATATTATCTTATAAAATAATTATTTTTGGACCTTTAGAAACCGAATATCATCATATAATAAAATAATATTTTCACACTTTCCGAAAGCCCCCCTTCCCCCCCTTAAAAAAGGACAAAACTTCTAACCAATTCCTCACACCTCTCAAAACTTTTGGATCATCCAAAATCTTCCAAATTAATATCCCTACATACCTATCCCCTTCCTAGAAGCCTTACCTTAGTATGAATTCACATTACGAATCCCTTTTGGTTCAAACCAAAAAAAGTTACCAAAATTAAAGGTAAGAGTTTCTCTTAAATTGTTTTGTTTTGTTTTATTTTATTTTACTTATCCAACCCCATAAACTCTTTATATTACTTTATTTTATAAAATAATCTGTATCCTCAATATACTATGATGTTTTTATTTAATTCATTCAAACTCCACTTACACACACCTCCATCTAATGGGTGAATAACATACTTTTTTCTGTGGATGGAAAAGTAATGCCTCACGAAACGATGATTGTTCTATTATCTCCTACTACCTATCATGGTGGCCATTAAGATGGAACTGAATTTATATAGGATATATATAATGTTTATGTTTTCTTTAATCTTATGTATTTTTCATTTATATCATACATTTATGGTTTCCATTATGAGTAAATGTGATAATTTCATTTGAGGAAGTGCAGACTACCGCCCCCTCAAAGTGATATGAATCGTTTATACCATATAAAGGACATATAATGGATGGATTTATTGAAATTATAAATGATATTGTACTGTAATTATAATATAACTATGTATCATTATGTTTTCATTCAATTAAAATACAAAATATAAATGAAAGTAGCGTTCATGCGTACATACGACTTACCGTCTCCATGAACGGTGCATTTCATTTATTATCTCCAAATGTTATGTACTCTTATATATAAATATATATAAATAATATATATGACATATATGATATCCAATTCATGAATATCATTCTGTAAATAATGGACTCTTGACCACATGGTCATCTTGTGATTATAAGGTGTTCATTTTTTTACTCAAGTACCAAATATCGACAAAACGAACATTATTAACATAAATGATTAAAAAATGTTTATAACAAAGTAAAAAGTGATATAAAAGAAATAATAAACATTAAATAGTTTTATTAATCAATTATAAATTAACTTACGTTTATTACTCAGGAAGAACAAGGAACAAACAAGTCATGTCAGACATGAGGTAAGGGATTTCTTATCTCAATTTTAATTCCGTGAGATTTCCATTATTCACCACTTATTCATTGCATGTGGTGTATTGTGTACTACCATTTGATATATATATTATAATTATTCTTATTATATTCATGGTATTATGTGATTCATTTGTTGGTTATTAAATATTGGTCATACGACTCAATAGATTACAACGCGGTAAAGGGTTTCATCTCACTTTTTATTCCAGTGAGATTCATGCTATATTGGACACTATTTCCTTTTGTTCGGTGTATGTAATTCCCATGATTGTAAACTTTATGTAATATACATTTATTTATGAGTATTTACATCTTCATCGTATGATCCTTCTTTCATGTGGCGTATATTTTATAAGTTACCAAATCAGTAAGGGAACCGTTCACCCTCCTCTTTTTAAAATACTTCTGTTTGTTATGTCTTTTAATTTACATATTATTCTATTAGGATATGTTATTATATATCTTTATTGATGTAAAACTTATTTCCACGTGATGAGATACCCTTTTTATCTAATCAACTCACTTTTTTAATTTTAAAGTGACGTCGTTTGGATGTCGATTTTTTATAAGAAAACTTCTTAACCCAATTTCAATTCTTTGGTTTCAACTTGTGCTTCTTGAATATGTCCTCCTATGAATATGTGTGAGTGACCTCTGATTATTTTACACTTAATATCCACTTAAAATTGGTGTATTTAAATTTTTCACACATAATTATGTTATTGATTTATCTTTAATTTAAGGATACCATATTTATAAGGGATTTCATCCCACTTTACATTTTCACTAAGACTTCACTGTTGTTATGCACCAATTCACTCTTATATGTTGTATATAATGTACTTTTAAATATTATATCATTAATCATTTTATTCTCATGATATTATAAATTTCTAACT
This sequence comes from Viscum album, assembly GCA_963277665.1. Taxonomy (NCBI): domain Eukaryota; kingdom Viridiplantae; phylum Streptophyta; class Magnoliopsida; order Santalales; family Viscaceae; genus Viscum; species Viscum album. The sequence goes on along the minus strand of OY728151.1, from coordinate 1,180,028,879 downwards.
AAATGTTTTTCCTCAATTATTTGTATTCAAGCGTCTCTCTTTTTATTTAAAAAACTCTCTAACTAAAATATCATTTTAAGTGTTTTAATGATTTATTCTTTAAAATATTTCTCATTAATGTCCATGTTTTAAAATGGGGTTTAGGATTTATTTATATAGAACTTACTATTTTCAAATGATAATTCATTTAAAATATTCAAAGGCATATGAGAAACTTTGAATTCGAAATCTCTTTTTAAATGGTTTTGAAAATGATTTGATAAAGCATTTTTTATTTCAATATCTTGATTTGATATATTGGAATATGGAAATGTTATATTTACATAATACTTGTGTTATGTTTTATGATTATTTTATGGTTATTGGGAATTTTTTATGTATACGGGTGGTTCCATGATAAACTTATGGCGGGTGAGCCCAAGAGAGCTCTCCAATGCATTGGGTAACCCGACAGAGGTAAATGTGATGTTTCTACTAAGAGATTTAGGGAATATACTATGATTGGTATTCCAAGTGTAACTACCTATGTAGCTGTGATATATACATTGTATGTTTGATATAGATTCTATAAGAAACCCTTAGGATTTATGATTTGTGTGTGTTATTTATAAATCTTATGATTTCGTAAGGCATGTTATGATTGAAAAGTATGGCTTCATAGATTTGTATTTATTGATGGGATAATGTTTTCCATCCTTATTTTATAACCCTTACTGAGCTTTTTATTCTCATCCCATGTTTTTGAAATGTTTTCCACAGGACTTGAATATTAATTGAGTTAAGGATGGGACCAAGAAAAATTCATACTGTCTAAAACATGGAACGAGACATGTTTATTTTTAAGTGTTTTTATTTTATGAAAAAAATGGACACTGAGTTGTAGTGTCTACATGTAATATTCAGGTTGTTATGTAATATTTATGGACTAATTCTCTAAAACTCTAAACTAGAAAAGAAACCCAGTGAGAATTATTCATTTAATTCAATATTATGTAATGTTTTAAGGTCGGGTCCTTATAGTTGGTATCAGAAGTTGGTTTAGACAACATTAGGGATTAAGAGTTTTGGTTAAACACATGGTTAGTATCTAGGTATATTATTTTAGTTAAATCCTAGTTTTATAACTTTTTGAGATCAAGGAAATTCAGTTACAAATGGAAGGAGGAGAATCTCAAATGACATTCATATCTCTTCCTGATGACATGCTTGCAATAATTATTGCAAAGTCATGTTAGGATGATTGTGAAATTTTTTCTAGCATACAACTCAATTGCAAGAAGTTTTTTGATATATGAAACACCTCCACTATACCGCGTTATCATCATGGATCATGAGTTGTATTTAGAAAAATCATATTTTAACAATATTCTCATATTTTCAAGAAAGGAAAATATTATCAAGGCATTTTCAAATATTTTACCCTATCACATGATTTTTAAGCATATTATGATTTTAAAAATGGTGCCAAATAAGGAGACACTTGGAAAACATATTTATATTGGATTTTAAAATATTTTATCTCATCATATACATATGGTATTTTAAAAGAACCATTAATTGAATGTTTCAACTCAAATTCGATCCGACTGTTTTATAGAAATCATGTTTTATCAGATGTTCTGAAATTATATGACATAAATGATTATTTTCCAAAACATTTTTTCTGTGAACACCCATATGACCAATTTTTTACAAGGTGTATTTGGAAGGAGGAAGAAAATGATTTTGAGGGATCTATAAATCAATGTTGTAATGCATGGACATCTTAACTATGTGAACAAGATGAAGATGAAACCAAATGGACACCATGATCAAGGTATGCTGTTCTTCATTTTGTGGATCATTTTATTTTATTATATGTTGGTGAAGTAATACATTAATATTTAATATGTTGAGATCATAATGAATTTGGATGAAAATTTGATCTATAAAGAAACCAATGAGGTCAAAACATGTTAGGTTTTTTTTTTGAGTTTTATAAAAAGGACAACCCGTAGGTTGGGGGATGACCCGTCACATCTGGAAAAGCTATAGGAATCAAACCCACAACCAAAGGGAGACAAGGGTGCATCACCTACCACTAGCCTATGTGAAGTCCCTGGTTAGTATGACTTATTATTTTAGTAAAATAATTTTATAGAACAAGAATAAGTTAATTTTTGGAACCTATTTTTTTATCAAATGGATATACTTAGTATAGAAAAATGATTTAGTGATTAAGTGATAAAGGTTATTGTGGAAGAAGTTCTCTCTTTTGAGGAAACCCTATATTCATAAGAAAGATAGAATACTATGGGATTTCATTAATGTAATAATGGTTGAAATTTTATTTTTGAAGAATCAATGTTTTTATTATGGAAATATGATGATTTTATTTATTTATGAATATGAATAACCTATTATGGAGAACATGTGATTAGGTTAATTAATTTTAAATATGAGACTTTATGAGTAACTTATGTTACATGGAGATAAATGTTAAGATGTATCTTGGAATTCTATGTAATTAAATTATTATGAGATTTGGGATACAATCTCATTTTGGATTACTGTTGAAATGTTTTTGGGATAGTTGTTTATTCAATGGTTTTTGTTGATTTTGGGTTTTGTTTGAAATTTTTTGGAGATTACGAGTAGTTTTTGTTCTTGTAAAAGATTGTACTTTTTGACTATTATCTGATCTTTCACTAACCATTTTGGTTATAATTTAGGTCTAAAGACAAGGGAAATATATAGTTCATATTTTTTGGATTATATGATTCTCTAGAAGGTGATTCTTGTGCTTTTGATGTGGCCAAGTCTTTTTTAATTCTCATTGCCTGGAGAGATGATTATTTTTTGGTAGAAACTTATTGAATTATGAAAGTTTACTTGATGGTAAGTATATTTCCTTATGCTCTTATTCTATGAAATAAATAAATTCCTCAAAATTATGAAAAAGAATGTAAAAAAACATTGTTGGTTTATGTTTCCTACTAAGTAATCAATAACCATTTAACACATCATAAGTTTTTGATTTTCTAGGGGTTAACATTCTCTTAAGCTGGTTTTATACCACTCTCCATCAGAACATTACTATTTGTTATATCTTCTATATCCATGTTTTCCTATATGGAATCTTAGTATGGGTTATATAGGGTGACCTTTGTACTTCCCTTTCTTTCTTTTAAAGTGACATTTTTTACTGACTCTTTTTCGATGTGGGAGTTTTAATGATGTTTCCAAGACCAGTTTTAAATTTACGAGGACGCAATTCCCAAGGGGGGGGGGAAGGATGTAACATCCCATATATATAAGGAATAATTCAATTTTCATTTTTATTAATATTTGTGAATTAAATATTAATTTTTCATTAAAGGGGATGCTATGTTCGATGGCATACCTGATACGCAACAACGACATTCTTTGAAATCTTACGTTGCACACTAATAATATAATATTATTATTTTAAATGGTAGTTAATGCCTAGCTGTTGTATTGGCAGGAAAGAATAGAACTAACTAAAATATGATTATATATGTTTTTTAAATGTTTTTACAATTATCCAATAAAAGTTAGGGGCTTAAAGTATGAATGAATCTTATTTTAAGCATTAATACTCTAATATGCAGTAAAAGGTCGATTTACTGCCTTTTAATGGAAAACCATATTTAAATCTAGTTTTGTTCATTTTTAAATTGTATATTTGATAGAATAAAATTCTTCTTTAGATTCAGGATATCCAAATTAACTTTGGGTCAAATTTTGGTATTTTTCTGATAATGTTCATTTTTAATGAATAGTGAAAAATTCTGTATTTTAATTCAAAGCGCATTTTAATATAATTTATTTATATGGTCAGATTATCTTTTTAATTGGTTTTAATGTGTAATTATAATATATTTTTACCATTTAATATAATTTTGGTCATTGGAAATAATTTCCTTTTGAAATTAGATGTAAACAAGTGTCAATCTTTTGATAAATATTATTTCATAACTACACGCTATTTGTTTTGAAAACATGAATTAATTTTAAATTAATTATTTAAAATTATATGTTTTAGATTTTGTAAAATTGAAATCATTTTTAAATTAGGAATATCAAATAATTCTTAGGCTGAATTTTTGGTATTTTTCTGAAAAAACATCAATTTTTGATGAATAGTGAAACCACTTAGTAGTAGTTAAAAAATGGATTTCTCATTTAAATGAAATTGTACCACTAATGTGAATTGAATTAAAAAAAATCCAACATACATGGTATTTATTAATAAGTAAAATTTTGTTCAATAATATGAAAATAATTTTTAGTGAATTGTAACTTTTGACTTTTATTTACCGCGGTTAAATGTAAATAGGGTAATTCAAGGTAAAAAGAATATTATAATAGTTCAAAATTACCTCAACACTTTTCCAAACTATATTTGTTGAGTCATTTAAGACCATATGAATCTTTGGGTCGATTTTGGAACCCCATTGAGCCACTTGTGGGTGATAATGACACTTTAGACTAATTAACTTAAAGTAAAGGCAAAAATGACACAAACAAATATCTTTTAGTAAATTAAAATTTACATGGGGTTATATATGTTATTATTTCGACTATAAATATTAATTAGAAATATAAAAGTATTTACTACATCATAGTATTTGTTTTAGAATTTTAAAAAAAAATAAATTAAATTATTTATGACACAATAATGATGCAGTGTTTTCCTCATTAATAAACGATTTAAATAAATTAGATTATAAATATTAAAATAATATCCAAAACCTATCCAATTATTTTTAGATGACTTTATTTAGACCATAAGTGATCTTTCCTTCGACCTTAATTAGTTTTGGACCTTTAAAAACCGAATATCAATATATAATAAAATAATATTTTCACACTTTCCTAAAGTGCCCCTCCTCCCCCTTAAAAAAGGACAACACTTATAAACAATTACTCACAACTCTAAAGACTTTTTTCCCGTACATCCTCTGATAAATTAATCTCCCTACATTAATCTCCTCTTCATAGAAGCATTACCTTACGTAGAAGGCACTTTATGAATCCCTTTTGGTTCAAACCAAAGGAAGTTACCCAAATTAAAGGTAACAATTTCTCTTAAATTGTTTTGCTTTATTTTGTTTTATTTTACTTATCCAACCCCCTAAACTCTTTTTATTAATTTATTTTATAACAAAACTAGTATACAAAATATACTAGGATGTTTTAATGTGAAGTATTTGATCTACGCATACACAAACCACCATCTAATGGGTGAAGAACATACTGTTTATGTGGATGACAATCTAACGCCTCACGAAACGATGCTTGTTCGATTATCTCCTACTGCCTATCATGGTGGACATTAAGATGGAACTGAATTTATATAGTATATATATTATATTTATGTTTTCTTTATGCTTATTTATTTTTCATTTATAGAATACCTTTATTGTTTCCATTATGAGTAAACGCGATAATTTCATTTGAGGAAGTGTAGACTCCCGCCCCCTCAGTGTGATATGACTCAGTCATACCATATGTGGGACATATAAAGGATTTATTTCTTGAAATTATAAATTATATTATACTATAATTATGATATAACTTTTTTATCATTATGTTTTCATTCAATTAAAATACAAAATAAAAATGAAAGTAGTGTTCAGGCATACATACGACTTACTGTCTCCATTAACGTTGCATTTCATTTATTATCATAAAATTTTATGTAATATTATAAATAAATATATATACTGAATATATATGATATATATGATATCCAAATCATGAATATCATTATGGAAATAATGGACTCTTTACCACATGTACAACTTGTAATTATAAGTTGTTAATTTTATTACTCAAGTACTAAATATCGACAAAACAAACCTTATTAACTTAAATGATTACAAAATGTTTATAACATTGTAATAAGTGATATAAAAGAAATAATAAACTTTAAAAAAGTTTCATAATCATGTATAAATTAACTTATGTTTATTATTCAGGAATAACAAGGAACAAACAAGTCATGTCAGACATGAGGTAAGGGATTTCTTATCTCACTTTTAATTCCGTGAGATTTCCATTGTTCGCCACTTATTCATTGCATGTAGTGTAATATTTACATCCTTTTGATATATATATTATCAATATTATCATTGTATTCATGTTATTCTGTGATTAAATTTTTGGTTATTATCTTTTGGGCATACGACTCAATTGATTACAACGTGGTAAAGGGTTTCATCTCACTTTTTGTTCCCAGGAGATTCATGCTATATTGGCCACTATTTAATTTTTTTGTGTGTACATAATTCCCATGGTTGTACTATTTGTGTAATATAATTTCATTTATGAGTATTTACATCTTCATTGTATGATCCTTCTTTCACGTGGAATATGTTTTGTAAGTTACCAAATCGGTAAGGGAACCTTTCACCCTCCTCTTTTTAAAATACTTCTTTTTTATGTCTTTTAATTTACATCTTATTATTTTGGGATATGTTCTTCTATATCCTTATATATGTAAACATTATGTACATGTGATGAGAAACCCTTTTTATTTCATCAACCCATTTTCTAAATTTTATAGTGACATTGTTAGGATGTCGAGTTTTTACAAGGGAACTTCTTAACCCAATTTCAATTATTTTTGTTCAATTTGTACTTCTTGAATATGTCCTCTGATGAATATGCGCGAATGAACTCTGATTATCTTAAACTTAATAACAACTTATATTGGGTTTATTTATATTTGTCACACAAAATTATGTGATTTATTTATCCTTAATTTAATGATACCATCTTTATAAGGGATTTCATCCCAATTTACATTTTCACTGAGACTTCATTATTGTTATGCACCAATTCCCTCTTATATGGTGTATATACTGTATTTTGACATATTATATCACGAATCATTTTATTCTCATGATATTATAAAGTTCTGATTAAATGTTATTCCTCAATTATTTATATTCAAGCATCTCTCTTGTTGTTAAAAAACTCTTTAACTAAAATATCATTTTATATGTTTTAAAGATTTATTCTTCAAAATATTTAACATTAATGTCAATGTTTTCAAAATGGGTTTTAGGATTTATTTATTGGGAAATTAATTCTTTCAAATGATAATTCATTTAAAAGATTCAAATTGTTATGAGACACATTGATTCGAAAATATATTTTTAAATGTTTTTGAAAATGATTTAATAATGAATTGCTTATTTCAATATCTTGATTTCATATATTGGAATGTGGAAATGTTATCTTTCCTTTAAACTTGTGTTATATGTTATGATTATGTTATGGTTATTGGGAATTGTTTATGTATATGGGTGGTTCCGTGAAAAACCTAGGGCGGGTGAGCCTGAGATAGGTCTCTAATGAATTCAGTAATGTGATGGAGGTAAACATGTTGTTTCCCCTAAGAGATTTAGGGAATATACTGTGATGGGTATTCCAAGTGTAACTCCCTACGTAGCTATGATTGCTACAATGTAGGTTTGATATGGATTCTATAAGAAACCTTTATGATTTATGATTTGTGTGAGTTATTCATAAATATTATGATTTCCTAATGTATGTTATGATTGAAAAGTATGGTTTCATTGATTTTTATTTATTGATGGGATAATATTTTCCTACCTTATTTTATAGCCCTTACTGTGATTTTTATGCTCATAGTAGGTTTTTTAAATGATTTCCAATGGACTAAAAGAAGAATAGGGTCAATGATGGGATCAAGGAAAGTTCATGGTGTATGAAACATGGATCTAGACATAATATATATCACCCAAAAATTATTCATAATATATATCTTGATATACATATCAGGTGTAATATACTTCTTCATAATTTGGGGGAAATGTAAACATAAGAATGGGTAACCTAAAATGATCTTTTATGTGGAACCAAAAATGATAAAAATAAAATATTATATGTGAGAATAATATGATCATAAATAATATAGAAGGAATAGGTAATAAAAAAGTTTCATAATCAACTGATATTAAGAAAAAATCATATAAAAGGGTAGAAATTAAAATAAATACATCAAATTGATAATAATAACAAAATTCAGGGAGATGGAATTAATAATGACAATAATATTTATCTTATCATCATGCCAACATCTAAGATATTGTTCTTTCTTTCATGGATATATCCATTACATCATTCTTATCATCAATTCTGCAGTCAAGACATCATGTTAAATTGGGTAGGAATACACTAAATTCCCAAACATGTTTGTCTCATGAGATCTACCATTTCTTCAAGGGGCCATGTAATATCAAACCCCCCATAACTTGTTTATGTATAATTTATTTATCATATGAGATCATGTATCAATGGATCATAATAAACAATTACCATAATCACCCTTATTGAAGAAACAACATATAGAACACCAATACATTCCCCCATGGCAATAAAAGGAATAACACGTTCATTACCCATCCAACCGAAGGATATGGATTGTTAAACAATACATAGCCAACATTCCAAAAAATTAATAAATATCCATATTGGAATAAAAAATATATGTATTTTTAGTATTTCCTTAATAAATAACTTTAATAGTTTTCTATTTATGTATCCTTGAATTTAAAAGAGAATAGAATAACATTATATAGTTTTGCCCATAATTTTTCATATCATTCAATATATAACATCTAGGTGAACACCCTTCAATCAAATGAAGGGATAATATTGTATTAAAAAATAATTAACATTGAAAGAAAAATTATTCATATACATGGTGGATGGTTATATAAGATAAAGGTTGTTATAGATCGTATATTCGATATAAAATAACAATACACAATCCATCTTGAGAGAGAAGGTGGATAGTTTCAAAATAAAACAATCCTTGCATTAAAAAGGGAATCTAAAAACGATATTAATATATATGAAAAACATCATTGCAAAAAATGATTTATAGGGAATCACACAAGTAGAAATTATAAATAAGATTGTTTGATACCAAGAGTTCAATCCCCTAAATATTAATCCAATATAATTATTAGATATTTATCCATTTAACATAAATTCAATGATTGTAAATCCTTTTGAATATGAAAAATAAAATAGAGGTGAAAATTTAAAAGAGTTTTTTGAAAATATTTTTAACTATAATGTAGAATAAAAACATACATGTGACTTTTAAAGTAAATTTTTGAAAAAGACAAGTGATGTTTTTTGAAAAAATTTACTTTTTGGAGGAGTATCCAAAAATTTATTATTTAGAAGGACATTAGGATTTTGATTGAAAATTAGGAGCCAATGAAAAAATATTTTATTGTGAAAGGAACCTTTTTACTAAATTTATATTACTGTAGGAAAAAAACCCACATTGAAAAAGAGTAATAAAACTATGATTTTATTAGAAAAATATTTTTTCCAAAAATGATAATAATATTCCATATAGTAAAATATTACAGAGGTTGAACCCAAAATTGTAAGAATAATGACTAAGGGAAAATAATATAACTAAAAGAAAGGAAATTTGAGCTATCTATATCCCCAATGAGTATATAATCTATTAAGTAAGAGATATTACACAATGATTTATATGGTCGTAATATAATTCCATATAAAGGACGAGATAATACAGAATAATAATATTAATGGTAAAATTTACATAACCTATGTTAAATAAGTTCATGATATGATCATAACTTAATGAATGATTGTTGAGTCACCAAAAATAATTACTACTAGGTTAAAAATTCAATCAATATCCATTTGAAAAATGGAATATTATTTCTCTTATTATATCTTATAAAATACAAAAAATTATGATAAAAATATATCCATGGGTAGTAAATACAACATACATGGGAAAAATGCACAAAAAAACCTATTATGTCTCAACGGATCAAAATTGAGACCATGAGAACCATTATGACATTTAATTTTTTTTGGTTGAAAACTGCATAAATGATATTATTTCAAATAATCCATAAAATACCATGAATAATGAGTTAATAATGATATAATATATTAAATGTTATGTAGATAAATATTTTCAAATAAAATATGGTGTATAAGAAAAAGCATGTCTCATAGAGTGAAAATTTGAGGTAATAAATCTTCACCTTGTACCAGATTCATTCTATGCATGTTCATAACCTCATGAATAATCAAATGAAGTTCATTATATATATATATATTCAATAAAATTATTGATTTATATTTAATTTAATATATACAAAATATTATCATATTCTATTATATTATTATATAAATTATTCTTATTATTGTGTGATTATTGAACCAATGTCATCTTATTTCAGTGATTTTAGTAATCGATGTTCATATTTTAATAATAAGTAAAATAAATAATGTATCCTTTAAAAAATTCCTTATTAACTTATAAACTTATCATAGTAATTTTAGATAAGTTCCCACAACCATACATGATATAATTTTATATAATTGATTTATTAGATTTGTTAAACCGACTCGAACATGTACATACCACAATTTAATGGGTTAGTATGGATAAGAAATTGTTAATTTTGACAAAATATATTTATAAAATAATATTAATGATATTATTTATATGCTTTTATGATTTTAAATATATTTTATGTACATTGAATAAAAAATGAAAATCAAGATGAATAATGAAAACCAATACTTTAGGGAGGCAGTAGTCCCCATAATTAACGATGAACATGAATATATTTTACTAAGTATAGGTAATGGAATAAATAATTATTAATAAATTAATATAATAAAATTTCAGTATAATAATGATATATATTTCAATATATTACGGTGGATAATAATTCTTTAGATGATAAATAATAAGAAAAAATGTAAGGAGTAAGTAATAATCACTTTGGTACTTAAACATTACCTTTAAAAATCCCTAAGAATAATGGGATTATTATATATAACTCATTTTATAGGGTTATTAACATGAGATAATATTATATTCGGAAATGGGTTTTAGTGTTTCTGGACAGAATTTGATGTAATACTTGTGGAATGAAAGGATTGAAGTGTCACCTTTTATATATGAAGAGAAGAGAACTTCTTAGAATACCTTTCAATTTTCAATGATATCATTAAACAATTCAAGGGTAAATGGAAGAAAAAATAATAAATATGGTGTCTATGGTATTATTAGGTTGGTTAGGCATCTAAAAACCATTTTAACACATGTTTTAAACATGTTTCAATTCAATCAACTGATGATTTTGAACATTTTATAGTGTTGGTTTTATCTTAGAAAGTAGTTTTCACCCTAATAGTTTATATTTTATTAAAATTATGTGTTAACCATTTGAACCAAATTTTTATTTAATAAACCTTAATTTTTGATGAAAACATCTATTTATATTTATAAATAATATATAATTAGCTTTTCAATTTAATCATTTTATTTATTGAAAAAATGTTTCATAAGAGAATATTAATTTTTTATTAATAGTTCTTAATAATATTTAGTATTGATTGAAAATTGAATGTGTTATAATATAGTTATATATAGTTTTAAATAATATATTAAATCCACATTTAATAAGATATTAATTTATACCATTATATAAAATATATGAAGTACTAATAAAACAATTGTTTAAAAATTACAGTTATACCATTATCACTATCATTAACTTTAGAATTTGTATTCATGATTTTAGGTAAAAAATAGAAATTAAATTTATTATGTAATCTGATTATTTTGATAAAAAAATTGAAGTACATTTTGTTTTATTTAATTTCAATAAGTGTTGAGAACTAATTTTTTAATTCAAGAAAATAAATAAGTGTTTTCAAAAAAATATTACTATTGTTACCAAAACGTTACGAATGGGTTTTATAAATATAAAAAATAAATATTAAATGATTTATTTTAATTATAAATTTATATATTATATAAAACGTTTTCCAAAAAAGTCCATTATTTTGTTACGATAATTTCATTAATTTAAATTTTTTTCCAATATTGACATTTTTACACCATTTACCTGAAAATAAAATATTTAGGAAAAATCCGAAAATTTCATATAAAAATAATATTAAAATTATGAATAAAATATGAAATTTATTTTTTAAAATTATTTTAAATTTTAGATTTTTTATTTTAAATAAAAAAATAAAAAAATAATGAAACCTTTTTTCATAGGAATATATTTTTTATAAAAATATTAACTATTCTATATTTTTTCAATAAAATAAAGAAAAAATTAATTCTAACATATTATTCATATCGACATTATATTATTTCCATAATGTATTTATATTATTGAAAAAAACATGATTTTTTTATAAATTTTAAATATTAAAATATAAATTAGTGTTATTAGGTACTTAGCTATAGTAATTGAATTTTATAGATTCAATAGTATCATTAATGAACATTATGTTAATTTCTATATATATTTCAAAATTTGGATACCACAATTTTTACCCAAAAATTCTATAGATATAATTTAATATTTATATACAATTTAATGATTCATTTTGGTTTTGTGCTGCCAATGAAGTTAGATATTGAACACATAAGGCTTTTCTAGGAAAAATATTATATCTGATCTCAGGGTGTTAAAATAATATTTTCTTTTTTTATGATCATTTTAGTGTTTTTAAAATTATAAAGATAAGAGGAATAAGTTTTTATCCTTTTTTGGAACATGTTAGCAGTTATATGTTTATTTCAGTACATTAATAAATTTTAATTCATTATTAATATTCATTTCATAGTGTGAAAATGAATTAGAAGTGTAAACTTCCTGAAGAACCACCAAAATATGAATTTTTTCTTATAGAATGGAAAGAAGACAAGTAAGTATATTTTCACCTATTCTCAATATCAATAGTATAAGAATTCTAGAACTCGAGAAAGTGGAATAAAAGTATATAAGGTTTTATAACCAACATATATATGTAACAAACAATAATTTTAGAATATATTTCTAATTTTATATATTTCATTTTTATGATATCTTGGGATAAACATAAAACAAATCATAATTGAACCATGGTATACTTTAGACATATTATTTAAATATGAACATTATGACCTAGTCCTTGGTTTTATGGGTATGAATAAAAGATAAAATATTATGAAATATTTTTATAAAATTTGTATTTAATAAATTAATAATCCTTTATATATTGATTATTAATTTCTTGTAAATTAAGATAATATCATTTAAAGGTAAATATAATGACACATCTCCTCTTGGTCCATTACATTGAAAAATTTCAATGTTTTGGGGTGTCCTGGTCACCATCAGTGAGTTAGGAGGATGTCACTGTCAGTGGAATGGTTTTATGGTGGTGTCACCTATCAGTATTACTGATCAAATTCACTGGTCAACTCCACTGATTAGCTTCACTAATCATCTTCAGTGATCAACTTTACTGATCAGCTTCAACAATCGGCTTCACTGATCAGCTTCACTGATCAGCTTCAGAGATCATCTTCAATGATTAGCTTCACTGATTAGCATCACATATCAACATCACAGATCATCATCACTGATCAACTTCACTGATTAGCATCACTGATCAACTTCAGTGATCAACATCAATGATCCACTTCATCGATCACCTTCATAGATCAACTTCACATATCCACATCACTAATTTTATTCACTGATATTATTCATAGAATAGATTCACTGATCAACTTTAGTAATCATCTTCACATATTAGCCTCACTGATTAGCTTCATCGACCATCTTCAATAACCATCTTCACCAATCAGTTTCACTAATCAGATTTACTGATCAGCTACCAAGATCTGATTCAATAATATGATTTAGAGATCAACTTCACTTATGAACTTCAGAGATCAGATTCACTGATCTTCTTCACTAATCTATACCACAGATCACCTTCACCCAGTCATCTTCACCCAACCAGCTTCACCTGATCTGCTCCACTGATAAGTTTCACTGATCAGCTTCACCCAATCTGCTTCACTCGAGCAGCTCCAACGATCAATTTCACTAATCAGCTCCATAGATCATCTTTACTAGATTAGCTCCCCCAACTAACTTCACTGATCAACTACACTGATCACCTTCACCAAATCAGCTTCACTTGAATAGCTTCACCCGATCAGCTTCACCCGATCAGCATCACCCGATCAGCTTTACTCAATATGCTTCACTCGATGATCTTCAGTCGATCAGCTTCACCAGATATGTTTAATCGCTCTGGTTCACTGATCATTCTAACTGATCGGTGCAACAACAAAATAGTTCCACTGTGGGTTTTTTGGGTTTCCTTCCCCATGTTAACCGTAACACATCTTTTTAAGTATTCATACCCTTTTAATGTGATTCATGGAAATTTTTAATCCCATAAATGATGTTTTAAATCCTTTAAGCATGGGTAGTCCCTTGGGTTAACAAATATTTTGGCCTATCACAGCCTTTTTCATGTTATTCAGTCTCTTTTTTTCCAATTTGTCACCTATTACGCGTTTTCTCCGTTTAAAGGAATCCTATTAACTCACAACCTTTATCTCCACCATCTCTAAGGAAAATTATTAAATATCAATAAATTATAACATGTGAAACCACTAAGACACATTATCAAACTGAAATCCTCTTAATAATAATTTTGAAATTGCACATCCAATAACTCTAGGATCAGGCCATTTAACCCACCAAGAACTTCTTCTTCCTTGGTACCTTCCTTTTCATTGGCGTGATTGTAGTCCATGGAGTTCTTCATCTATGAGTTATGTATCCCAAATTCATGGAACCGTGACAAAATATAGATCATTTATCATCCATGTAGGGTTTCCCATTTGCCTCTCATTACTGTGCATCTTACGTGGTAGGTATAATTATGTTCCCTCAGGATATAGATGAAACCAACATTAACGAAGATAATAAACAGTCCATTAAATAATGAAGTGGTGGGATTGATGATGATATTTTTGTTTTATTATTTCCTTTTTTTAAATATTGTAAATTGTATGGCCATATGTCCACTGAAAATTATTTCCATTAAAGGTACCTTCATGCACACTTATAAAGCTATTTGTTCTATAAAATATTGTGATTGAATGAATATGACATGGAAATTGGTTAATTATGTAGACTTGTTTGATTAAAAGGATTCCTGATGAATATGTATCCTTGTGTGATCAACCTAGTTAACCAAATGGAATGAGGTATCCTAATGAGTTTTTTTGGCTAAATCAGAGAACATCCTTGCTCTGTTATGGTATTGTGTATAGTTCTTCTGTTTGATGCCTTGTGGGTTGATGTGGAGGGAAATGGAAATCTTTAGTGGTGAAGTGGTTGGTTTATAAATCTAAGGCCATGTAGAGCTAGTATGTTGGGTCTTGGTTTGGTTATCGTACTTCGAGGGATATAAAAAATCAGTTTCATTGTTACGTACTAGAGAGTTGTGTGTGAATTATTAAAGGTTTTCTTGGATGTTTTCTTTTAGTTTTTTTGGCTTATGGTTATTCAAGTTTGTTTCCCAGTAGTGAAGTAATATTTAAATAGAATCACATGAAAAAGTTAATGAGAATGTCTACTATGGGGGTTTGTTTTCCAGAAATGGTTTCTGCTATGGTTTTGGCTGTTGTGTATTTCTGCATGTAGGGATAACAGTGAGAGTGGTTGTGTATGGGTTGGTAGTCTATTTCATAACCATTAGCTTGGGATGAGTGTTTTATTTCTTATTTATTTAATTCTGTGTTCTTGTGTTTTGTATATGCACCCCAACCATGTTGATAACTTCATGCTAAAAACCGCCATTTCATGGGGGAGGGTGTTTTTTTCAACATTTTAATGAGTGGCTGGTTATTAGATTTTTTTCTCCATCTCTTTAGAAGCCCAATATTCATTGGACAAGCTGTAATGTACGAAGGTTCATTATGGATAAAAAATCTTTGGGAAAGTTTTGTTTTGGTGGTTGGGCCAGGTCTGTGTGGGCATGTTTGTTTCCCATGTGTCTTAAGGATGACGCCCAAGTATTTTTCGGCATGGTAGTGGTTGTTCTGGCCCATGTGTCTTTAAGTGTGGCAGTAGTTATTGTGTCCCAAGTGTTTGTAGGAGTGGTTATGTGTGGGTATGGGGGCCCATGTGTCTGATGGTGTGGTGGGCGGTTGAGATGCCCCATTAGGATGTCTTTATGTCGGTAGTGGGAATGTAGTGAGACTTGTGGGGGAGGTTTGATTCGTTGGATGTCCTAAACTACCAGTGGGAGAGCTGTGCGGGGTACCCAAATATTGATGTTCTATTACTATTACATTACCTAATTTTCATTATTTGGGGAGTGTGTCTTAGTGAGGTTTGGTGCATAGTTTCCTTACTAGGTGCTTGTGTTATCTCTATTTCTCACAAGGCATTATAATGCCTCCCCACTTGTGCATGAGATATTTTGGTTTTCCTTACTGAGTATATATTTATACTCCGCCTACATATATAAAACTCCTTTCATGTTTCCAGGAGGATGTTGAGGGCCATTCTAGACTTTAGTAGCTCACAAATTAGGAGTTCTCAAAGCTACATTTCACTCTTTTGGTACATTTCATTAGAGTTTTCTTATACCTTGTATTTTTTAAGTTTTTACATGCATATGTGAATAGTCTTTTGGAATTAATTTTACTTTCAATTATTGGAGTTTATTTGGATTTACCTTCTTATCTCATGGTCTTATTAAATAAAAGGGAAATTTATTCCATTTTATGTGAGATTCTATACCCTTGGTTCTAGTCGCCACTCTTGGGCCTATTGAAGGTGGTAATTGTGGGTCATTTTCTCTCCATCAACGTGAAGAAGTAATTTTCTGAATTTTTTCTATCCCTTTCCACATCTTGGTGATGGCGGGTCATGATAGAATGGTATTACTAGAAATGGTTGAGAGATAGGATGTTGACCGGGGTTAGGTAGAGTGAGAATTTCATGGGATGGTAGGGAAATAGTGTTAATATATCATGGTGCATGAAATAGGCTAGGGAAGACCGGCTATGACACAAGCTTTTAGCCCCCCCTCATGATCCGATACAAGGACTTTGGGCCTAGAGAATGACCAGGTGAGGCTACCTTGATTGCAAGGTATAGACCCTAAAAAGGTATATGAATCATAATTATTTTTGTTCTTGTGTGTCTTGGGTTTTTATGAATTTAAAATAAATTAAAATATTAAGAAAATTTTAAAAAGAATATTAGACACTACTCGGGATTTGGAATTCCTTGTTTACCTTGCAGCTATGGAACCTAGATTAAGTCCATGAGTAGTTTGTGAGAATGATACCTAGGAGAGTGATCTGGTCGATCAGTGGTGGATTGATCGAGAAGAAAATAATGAAAAGTGGTAGAAGACTATATGTTATTTGTAGCAGTAGACCCTCATGATGAATGAGAGATGTGTTTATGACATAGAGATAGAGGTATGGCTTGAGAAGCTAGAAATCAGATTTACCTTGATACATGCTCTAAAAGTGTAATAGGTTTTCCTGGAAGTTAGTTAGATGAGGGGAGCAGTTCATCAATGGTGGAAGCTCCACCTCAAAGATAGGATGTAGACTGAGGTTTTGTGGGCTGACTTTGAGAAGGAGTTCCGTGCATAATTCCTTTCTTCTGCAATGAAGGCCAAGAAGAGGCTAGTGTTACTCTCCCTCTAGTAGGGGAATATGTATGTGGGGGAGTTGGGAATCACGTTTAATGATCTCATTCATTTTTCTCCAGAATTTTTCTAGATGTGGAGTTTTAGGCAAGACGTTTAAAGGAGGCACTCTGACCATCTCTTCAGTATGATGTTTCTCCCGTCACTTGACCAGTGTACCTTGAGGTCCAGATGAAGTCTTAAGTGGAGGGTTGGATGCACACAATGGGAGGTGTGCTGAGAGAGGGGTTTATATTAATTCATCAAAATAGAATTCCATCAGTATTAGGCCTCCAGCATCAGGGCCTTCCAGGTTTCGGCCGACGGGGAGAAGACCTGAACAGTTTCATTTTTGATCTTGCAATCCTCGTCCTTTCCTCACAAGTGTATGAATGAGGTGTCTTATATATTTTAGTGGTGGGAATATTTGGAATAAGTTCCCAGAAATAGTAAATTATGGTGTGGGTAGCCATGACTAGCACCCATCATAGCAGCACCGATTTACAGCTAGAACTTTTAGCAGCAGTAGCTTCAGAGATAGCGAGATCCCACTCCACTGAGGGAGGAAGGTTCTGGAGGAGGCCGACCCCAGGTCTCTCATCTGGTACCTCGACTAGGGAATGGTTCGGGAGGAGACCGAAAAACAAGGGGTATAGGAGTTGGGTGTGGGAAATTACACGCCACATATGATGCATTTCCAGCAGGTCCAGAGGTCATTTGAGGTACGATCAACATGTTTAGTACTCTTGCATGTGACTTGTTTGATTCAAGATATATGCACGCCTTTGTCACACTCGGTCTAGAATATTCATGTGATCAAGATGTAGAAAGAATCTCCATGAACCTGGCATTATGTACACCAGTTGGAGGATAGACCTATTTGTTTGATGTTTGTGGACAGTGAACACTGATGTTGGGGCTCCATCAGTCTAATGGGGATCTCTTCCTAGAGTAAATGTAGCCATACAATGTCACCCTAGTCATTGACATGCTGTTTTATATTCATGACGTTATCAACTTCTTCTAGAGAAGGGTCTTATTCTCAGATATAGGTGGCAAACGTCTAGCTTTTGGGGGCGAGTGAGTTTCTAGGTGGGTAGAAATCATGTAGAGAACCTTCATTCTTTTTTAGAGGTGATTTTAGTGGAATTAGAGAACATAGATATGATGGATGTTTTGGGAGTTTTCAGAGACTTCCAGGATGTTTTTACTGAAAATGTTGTGACTCTAACCCCTCGATATGATGTTGTGTTTGGTATAGACTTACAACCTGATGCCTATCCGATTTTGATGGACTTTTATCGGATAACACCTACTGAGTTTTGTGAATTAGGAATTCAGATTGACGATTTGATGAAGATGTGTTTTTTCTAGACAAGTGTGTCACCATTGGGGTGATACGGTCTTGTTCACAAAGATATTATATGGTGATCTCAGGCTATGCATAGACTATCGAAGACTGAATCTGGTACCTGTCAAGAATCGTTACCCTCTCTCAAGGATAGAAGATCACTTTGACTTGATATGGGGATAAGGCTGGTTTTCTATGATTGATATGCAGTCTGGGTATCACCAACCAAGGAGGAATGATTGTGACATCTTGAAGACGAGTTTTAGGTGCAGGTATAGGGACACTGAGTTTTTTTTCATGTCGTTTGGTTTTACGAACACACCTGTAGTGTTCATGGGGATCATGAACTCTATTTTTCAATGAATTCCATGACTGGTTTTCTTTTTTTTTTTATATCAAAGACAACCTAATATAATCAAAATTAGTGGGTGAGAACACAGATCAACTCAGGATGGTCTTGGAGATCCTTCAATACCACCATATCTATGGGCAGTTGTCCATGTGAAAGATATTGACTTGAGAAGTTTAGTTTCATTGAAATGTGGTGTCTTATAAAGGGGTAGAAGTGGATTCGTAAATGGTTAAATCAGTTGTTTCATGGGTTGAACATAAGAACATGGAGATGGTTCATAGTTGTATGGGTCTCCTAGGATATTATTGGATTTTCATACCTGACTTCTCCAAAGTTGCTGCTCCTTAGACATCTTCGAACACAAAGGACCAAACCTTCATGTGGAGTGAGAAATTCTATGAAGATTTCATCAATCTATAAAAGGATATTCAATTCTCCAGTGAAAATGTTTCCAGTGGAAGGGGTGTTGTTTAAGGTATTTTGGGATGCTTCTGGTCTTGGATTAGGATGTGTGTTGATGCGGTAGTGGGGATTGATATCAAATGGGTCTAGGATTTTACATCCTAATGCATGTAACTATGCCACCCATGACCTAGATCTTGTAGTAGTAGCATTTTCATTAAATTTTTTGTCATATTACCTCATCAAGGATCACTTTGTGGTCTTCAAAGATGACAAGATTTTGAGGAATATCCACACCCAGTGGGACAAGAATTAGAAACAGTGAAGGTGGTTTGAGTTTCTCCAGGACCATGAGTTTGACATATCTTACACAAAAGGTAAGGGGGATGTGGTGGCCAATACCTGGATGAAGAATTCATTGAATGATGTTGTTCGAGAGTCAGTAGATGCATGGAAGGTGATGGAGGAGTTGGATACCATACACATGGATGCAGGGGTGGATTGTGATAGAGGTTGTCTGTGTTTAGATAATAGTGAAGTATTCTTTTTTGAGGTAGGTTGAGAAGTCTAAGTGGGGAGTTTAAGTGAGTGATGTGATGTGTGATCTAGTTGAAAAGGGAAATTCTCTGGAAGGGTGGTTGAAGGATAGTCAAGATATGCTGATTTTCATTGAGAAGTTGTTTGTCCAAGAGATAATGCTGGAGGGAGTTCTCAGTGAGTTTCATAACTCACCCATAGTGGTAAACACAAGAGTTTAAAAGATGTACCAAGGAATAAGGGAACAATTTTGGTGGCCTGCGGTGAAATGGGTAGTGGAAGAGTTTGTGGAACAGTTCCTAGTGTGTCAGTAGGTGATGGTTGAACACCGTGTTCAGGGTGGTCCGTTGAAACTTTTGGATGCCCCCGAGTAGAAGTGGGATGACATATATATGGATTTTGTCATAGGAATACCTCAGTTTCGAGGAGGCTGTGATGCTATCTGGTTAGTGGTAGACTGGATGACATAATCAGCTTACTTCCTGGTGCATAATCAGCTTACTTCCTGGCGATGAAGGAGTCATGTGTGGTGGATGACTTATCATGAAGATATGTGGTTGAGGAGGTGTAGTTTCATGAATTTTCAAGGTCCAAAGTCTCAGATTGGGATGCATGGTTTAATTCACGAGTCTAAAGGGGATTGTATCATTTTTTGGCAGGCAACTACTCTATAACACAACTTTCTACCCCCAGACAGATGGGTTGACAGATCGGACCATCCAGATGTTGGATAATATGATTCAGAAATTTGTTTTGGACTTCAGGGGATCATGGTTATGGAATTTTCCCTTAGTAGTGTTTTATTATAAATATATCTATCACTATACTATTGTCATGGAACGATTTTAATCCTCACACGAGTGGTCATGTCATTCAACCATGTGCTAGAATGAGGTTGGGGAGGTAGGTGTTCATGGACCAGAGGTAGTACAGATCATAATGTTGAAGGTTCAGTTTATGCGCTAGTGGATGAAGGTAGCCCAGGACCATCGGAAGTCGTATGCCAATCATAAGAGGAGGACCTTGGAGATTGAGGGTGGAGACCATGTGTTCTTAAATGTTTCCCCTCGACGTGGGATGTGATAGTTTGACTGGAGGATTAAGCTTACTTCCAGGTTCATTTGGCCTTTCAATGTGTTGGGGCGAGTCGGTGAGGTGGAATATCAGCTTGAGATTCCACCTTAATTGTAAGGGATCATAGAATTTTTCCACGTCTCCCAGCTTCATCAAAGTTTTACATGATGAATCCCATGTCATTGAATACGGGTAGTTGGATATTGGGGATGATGCTATGTTCATGGAGCGACTAGTAAGGACCAAGGATCGAAACGAAAAGGTGATTCATTGAGGGCCCATACATTTTATTTCTCTGCTATGGAGGCACGGTGGTCTGGAGGAGAGTATTTGGGAGCGGGAAGGTCATATGTGTGCCGAGTACGCAGAGCTATTTTGAGTTGCAGTTTTGATCCTTCCATGATGTTCTTGTTATAGTGACTTGTTTTATTGTAATTCTGACCTTGTTTTAATATGATATATGTAGTTTTAGTTACCTTTTGAATGTGTATGAATAGCCTTTATTTGTGGGGATTGGAGAACCAGATTCCTAATTATGATGCATTAGTGCAGATGAAATTAAACCCATGAGGGAGAGTTAGTGCTGCCCCAAATGGATAATATATGGACATGGAGGAAATACCTCTTTAAAATAGGTGTTAAGAAAATGTTATCCTTGGTGTTCATAAAGTTATTTGGGAGTGGTTTCCCCTTGAGAGGTATCTTTATGATGTGGGGGTTCAGACCCCTCTCTTTTATTTGGTTTAATCAGGAATTCTCAAGGATTAGAATAGTTTGAGAGGTATCTAATATAATGGCCCAGCCCCTCCTGGTCCATTACATTTAAAAATTTCTAAGTGTTGGGTAACCTTGGAACCATCGGTGAGTCAGAAGGATGTCAGTGATGGTGGAATCATGTCACTATGGTGTCACATATAAGTTCCACTGATTGGTCTCACCGATCAGTCTCACCGATTTGCTTCACTGATAATCTTTAGTGATCAGCATCACTTGTCTTCTTCACTGATCAACTTCAGGGATCGGCTTCACTAATCCGCTTCCCCGATCGACTTCAGTGATCATCTTCATCAATCAGCTTCATAGATCATCTTCATTGATCCACTTCACATATCATATTCCCTGATCCGCTTCACAAATCGGCTTTATAAATCGTCTTCACCGATTAGCTTCACAGATCACCTTCACCAATAACCTTCCCCGATCACCTTCACTGACCATCTTTAGCGACCGACTTAATCGATTGGATTCATCGATCTGCTTCATCGATCAACTTCACTGATCAGCTTCACCGATCGGCTTCACTGATCAACTTCACAGATCTGCTTCATGGATCATCTTCACTGACCAGCTTCACTGATCAGCTTCACCGATCAGCTTCACCGATCAGGTTCATTGACCAGTTTCACATATCTGCTTCACCGATCAACTTTAGTGATCAACTTCATTGATCACCTTCAGTGATCAGCTTCACTGATCAATTCCACCAATCTAAGCCACTAATCAGCTTCATTGATCAGCTACACAGATCAGCTTCACATATCAGCTTTATATATCTTCTTTAGTGATCATCTTTAGAGTTCAGCTTCACAAATCAGCTTCACTGACCAGCTTCACCAATCAGTTTCACCGATCATCTTCACCTAATCAGGTTCTCCCGATAATCTTCACCCGATCAGCTCCACCGATCAATTCCACTGATCAGCTTCACCTGATCTGCTTCACCCGATCATCTCTACTGATTTGCTTCACTGATCGGCTCCACTGACCGGCTTCACCCAATCAGCTTCACCTGATCAGATTCACCTGATCCACTCGACCGATCAGTTTTACTGATCCTTCTCCCCGATCAGTGCCACACTCAAATGGCATGACTGTGGGTTTTCAAGATTTCCTTCCCCAGTTTTCCCATAATGTCTCTTTTAAAGTCTTCTTACCTTTTCAAAGAGGTTCAAGGACATTTTAAATCCCATAAATGATGTTTTAAATCCCATAAGAGTGGGGTGACCCTTGGGGTTACCAAAACGTGTGGCCTATCAAACCCTTTGTCACATTTTCCATCCTCCCGTGTTTCCTAGTTTTTCACATGATACAATTTTTTCTCCATTTAAGGGAATCCTATAAGCTCAAAGCCATTATTTCAACCATATCTACAGAGAATTATTAAATCTTAATAAATTATATAGTGTTCAACAGCCATGACATGTGGTCAATCCATGATCCTTCTTTTAAGGAAATAGATATTCTAAATCCTATAACTATTGGATCATGCATTTTAACACACTGAGATCTTCTATTACATGGTCCCTTTCTTTTCCTTGGTCTACTAGGAGTGTATTTATTTCTTCCTTTATGAGTTGTGCATCCGTAGTTCTTGGTTTCATGATAAAACATTGACCCCTGATTTTCCAAGTAGCAGTTTTCCTTCATCTCTCTTTAATGTGCATCATGTTGGGTCAGTGTAATGATGTTCTTTTAGGAGGTAGATGATACCAACTTTAATGAAGATAATAAATGATCCTTTAATGAATGAAGGGGTGGGATTGATCATGATGATGTTGTAATATTTTTTCCTTCGTTTTAATATTGTGAGTTATATGAGAGTATTTCTATTGAAAATTGTAGGCGTTGGTATAAGAATCCTTGTGAGATCACCCTGATTAAACAAACAAAATAAAGTTACTTAATGAATGGTGTTGGCTAAATCAGATAATTTCCTTGACCTGTTATGGTAATTTTTATGGTTGTTCTATTTGACGCCTTGTGGGGTGACTTGGAGAGAAATGGAAATATCTGGTTGAGAAGTGGATGTTTTTTGAATATGAGGCCAAGTAGAGCGTGTATATTGGAGATTTGTTTCATTATAGTTCTTCGAGAGATATTCTAGATCTCTTTTATTGTTACTTAAAAGAGAAATAGTTGTGAATGCATAAATGATTTCTGGGATAGTTTAATTCAGTGGTTGTTTTTCATTATGGTTAGGCCTGTATGTTTTCCAGTATTTAAGGAATATTGAAACCGAATCACATGAACATGATAACAAGAATAATTACAATGGTTGATTGTTTTCTAGAAATGGGTTGTGCTCTGGTTGTGGCTGTTTAGAATTTTTCTTGTAGTGATAACAACAATAGTGGTTTTCTATGGGATATTTTACTGTTATGGAACCCTTAAGTTGGGATGAGAGTTTGATTTTATATATGTATAATGCTTAGTTCCTGTGTTTCTTATACTCTCACAACCCATGTTGAGAACTTCATACCGAACACCCCCATTTCAATGGGGAGGGTGTTTTACCAACTTTGTTATGAGTGTATGGTTATTATAGCCTTTATAATAACTCTCCTAGGTATCCCAATATTCATCTAGAATGCTATGATGGTCTATGTTACATTATGGCCCAAGAATCTTCAGGAATGGTGTGTTGTTGTGGTTGGACCAAGTGTGGGCAGGAAAGTTTGTTTCCCATGTGTCTTTGGGATGAGGCCTAGTTGTTTTTAGGTGTTGTAGTCATTGTTCTGGACTATGTGTGTTCAGGCATGGTGGTGGTAGTTATTTCTAGGTTGTCTGATGTCATGGTTATGTGTGGTTGTGGTGGAATAGGTGTATGTGGGCAGGGTGTGCAGTTGGGATGGACTGTAAGGTTGATGTTTGGGTGGTAGTGGGACAATAGTGAGACTTGGGGGGAGGTTTGAGGCATATGATGTCCTAAATAACAAATGGAAAAGTGGTATGGGGTACATAAATTTTGATGTGCAATTAGAATTGCTATGCATGATTTGAATTATTTGGGGAGTGTGCCTTGGTGAGGCTGGTGGATTGTTTCCAAGATAGGCACTTGAGTTATCTATAATTCCCTCGGGGCATTAGAATGAACCCCCACCTATGCACATGAGATTTTTATTTTCCCAATTGTGTATACCTGTATACTCACCCTATGTATATTAAATAGATTTCTGTTTTCTAGGAAGACTTTAAGGACAGTCCTAGACTTTACTAGCTCATGCTTCATGAGTTGTTGTTGCTGCTTTTCATTGTTTTGGTACTATTCATCAGAGTTTTATAATACATTTTATTAGTTTATTTTGAACATGAACATGGGAATACATTTTTGTCATTAATTTTACTTTTATTTTTTGGTGTTGTTTGGGATTTACCATGTTTTCTCATGATCTTATTAAATAATATGGGTAATGCCTTCCATTTTACATGAGATTCTATAGACTTTGTGCTAGTTTACACTCCAGAGACTATTGAAGGTAGGACTCAGGGGTAATTACCTCTCCTTCAACATGATGAAGGAAGGTTCTAATAGGTGGTTGTCCCTTTCCACGTCTTCGTAATGGTGGGTTGTGACAGTAAACGAGATATTTGTCATAAAATTGTTTTTTATGTGGGAAATGTATATTAATCTCAAATGATGAAATTAATCACTATTGATAATTAATTATATTTATGTTATTATATAATATAACTAATTAAGATAAAAAACATTCACCTATTAATGTCTATTAGGAATGGAATGTGACTAAATTCAGTAAATGCTTAAAAAAAATTATTTTTGGAAAATGAATTTTACTACATTTTCCACACAGGTATTACAATTAGTTTCTGTAAAATTAAAAAAAATTATATAAAAAATTTGAATAATTTTAAAAATCAGAATTTAAAAATAGATACAAGATTTTTTTTTAATTTTTTGAAATTATTTTTTTCAGTGTTAATTGAAAAAATGTTTATTCTTGAAAAATCATAATTTCTTATCATTAAATCATGTAATATTAAAGTTCAATTATATTTTTGGATTTGGTGTTAATGTAACATAAGATCGATTTAATTAAAAATATCATAATTAAAACCATTATTATTAGTGTTATACTTGAGTTGGAATAAAATCATTTTTATTCTTAAAAAACATTTTTTTTTTCTAAAAACCATTTTCATTGCATTTTCCATACATATATTAAAATTAACTTTTGACATTTTTTAGAAATGATTATTGAAAAAATTATATCATATATGGAATAATGATGTTTATTTTTTAAAATAGGTACATTATATTTTTGGTTATTTGGAATAGAATCATTTGTAAAAATGCTATCATTATGGTCCGGCTAAAAAAATGTTATAACTTTGAGATAAGGTCTAAATATATATATATCACTTATATATATTTTATTGTCTTAGTGTTTTTCAGCCATAACCATAAATTATTATATTTAATAAGAAACTTATAGCCCATTTCATTTTATTAAAACCATTATATTATTTGAAGAGAAGGATAATTACCAAAATATCACTCTCTTGATTTAAATACATATTATATTTCTTCATTCGGATAAAAATATTTTATTAATGAAAATAAAATATTATATTTTTCATAAAGGTATTATTTTTATGATCCAAATTTATATTTAATTTTTATTTATGGGATAATTATCTCAAATTCTTTTAAAAAACTAATGCAAAACTTGTGCAAGTAGGAGAAAAAAAAACTTAATGACATTAAAAACATTAAAAGTAATAAATTTTGGATGAATTGTTATTTCTCAAAATTTATTGGGTAATTATAATGATAAGTAGTGGTGAAAGTGTTTATATTCAAATTAAATAGTAATATTTTAGTATTTAAATTCTAATTTTATCAATAGGCTGTAAAATGAATTTAATTACACATTATATTTAATTATATTTTATTAAATGGATAAAAAATCAAAAAAATATTAAAAGGGTAAAATTGGAATGAAAATTTGTATAAAATTTCATGAAGTGGAAATTTTTGAATTAAATTCCATATAATATGTGAATTTATAACATTTCATGATTGATATATTCTTTATCATGGATAATGTTAAAAAATGGTTAACGGGGGGTGGGGAGGGGGGTAAACCTAATATTAAAGATGAAAATGCCAATTAAAACTATTTAAATTTTATGGGTGGTAGGAATATTTATATACAACTATACTATATTATAATTTTTTTTTTATTTTCTTCCACATTAAATTATTATAATATTTATTATATTCTAATGTTCATTGAAATTTACAAGCGCATCCATTCCCAAACTTAAAAAAGGAAAACCAATATACTCACTGATTCACACTATTTGACCACTTAAGTTAATGAAATCCATTCTAAAATATGTTCTGAACTTACCTATCCATTTTATATATTCCCCAGTCTCATTAGAATAGAATCATTTGAAGAATGAAGTCGTAATATGTAGCACCTTGTTCCAGTTCACTAATCAGTAATTGAACCTCAGAGTCACCTGGCCTCATATATTCCTCCCCCTACATTAGAGGCTTCTGACTAGTAGTGTAACGTCCCGATTCTGGGTGCCACTCAAAAGGGTTCCCCAAATCCAGTTCTCCACATGACCTCAAGAGCATTTCCCCAAACACCAGAGGCTGCTGACATCCAGCGAGGGCCCAGGTCTGATAGTGGGGAAACTATGCCCTCATTTGTCAAAGTGTAGCACAACGGAAAGAATAAAACATACAACGATAGAGGAAGCGAATAACTATACATAACTAAAATAAAAAACTGCAGTAGATATAACCAACCTATATATAAATATCGACGCAACATGCCTCAATTCTATGAAAACAGCCAGAACATGTTACACAATCAATACAATACAATTGTAGAGTATAACAAAAAAAATGAAACAGCTCGTAGCATCGCGATCCAAATCCTGGTCCCATGCTCCCCTACTCCTCAGAAGCAATCAAGTACCTGTATAAGGACCCTTGAACTTATCCACACAAGTATAAACGTAATTTGTTTGGGCCTAAAAGCATGACCCAAATGGGGTGTGAGAAATAATTCCCAGTAGGCACCCACCAAAAGCCCGTGCTCAACTATGTGTAAACATTCAACAACAGTGTGCAGTAGTAAATGAAATAACCTATGAAGTACTCAATAGTAACTAACATAACCAATTATATTTCCATTTTAATTATTCATTTAACCATTTAATATTAAGAAAACACCACAGTGAATTTCTATATAACAGTCAGTGTCCTCAGTCACGCAAACCCTCACCCTCGGGTAATCAGAATCCAACCTGAAGGTAATTTCCCATAGGCATAACAGAATCTCACACTCATGCATTACCCTCAGGAATATCAGAATCTCACCCTCAGGCATACAAAGTGTCGCCCTCAGGCACATATGTCAATCCCTCAGGCATGAAAGGTTTCCCTCAGGTGAAATAGAACATTGCCCTCAGGCTAATACAGTCATGCCCTCAGGCTATAGTAAAACTCCGCCCTCAGGCATAAGTAACCGAGCCATGCCCAACATATAAACATGCAATTTACATAAAATTCCTCTCAAGGGAAAAGTAATACATAATTTAAACATGGAATACCCTTAGGCATCCTATCCAAACAGCTAAACAGAGGAACACACCACCAGGGTGGTCCTGGATCCAAGCACTGATCCAAAACAACAATTTTACAATTTTACTTAATTAACTATACAATTATATGTAGTTAAAATAGCCATGGCCTCAGCCACACGACACCCCAAATATGGGTTTGTAGCCCAAAAAATACACACAAACGTACAACAGTTGGAAATAAACACCAAGACACCTACCTTAAGCACCCCTGATCAGTATACTCGAATGACGTTCCACGAATTTCCCTAGAACGAGGTAGATCTGAGGTGAAAGGAATATCACTTAAATGAAAATAACTTCCCTTAGAAGAAGAATTGGTAATAAATACTCCAGGAGAAGGGAGATCTCACCCGTGCGTTTCCAGGGAGATCGACGGTGCAAGAAATGGATTCCCGACGTGCGCTCAGCAGATCTCCAATGCTACGGCCTCCTCTCCCACTCCTTCCTTCGGTTCTAAGCCTTCCCTATGAACAGGGGAGTCTAATACACATTTTAATAGAAAAAACAAAGTACACGACATGTATTTCCAAGAACATGGCATGTACTTCCCATTTTTTTAATTGTTCCTCTGGCGGTTTCCCATCAGCATGGCACTGTTCATCTACCGACATGACTACACAACATGTCTTCTTGAGTACACGGACTGTTCTATCGTACAACTGGCCTCTATCTTACTATTCACCTGCCGACTGACTACATGGCGTGTAAAGGACCGTTACATGATGTGTAGTCAGTTTTTACATGCTTCGTCGCTGACATGGAAACACATCCTGTGTACTCAATCCACACGGTCAAAAAGTACACGACATGTGGAGAAGTACATAGCGTGTACTTCCAAAATTTAGGATTTTCCCCCATTTTCCTTATTTTTTCAAAAACATTTAAGGAACAGAGAAAAGAAGAAACCCGTCCATTAAAAATAAGAGCCGGGTTCTTACAAACTTCCCCCCTTAAATCATTTCGTCCCTGAATTTCCATTCCAAGGATGGCGATGATAAAGCTCAAAACAGATCTGGCCACTGGGCACGTACGTCGGTCTCCCGCTCCCAGGTTTCGTCTTGCACTCGGCCATGATGCCATAGCACCCGTACAAGAGGAACTAATGGGCCTTGGAGAACCTTCGTTATCCTATCAACGATACGAATCAGATTCTCCTCAAAAGACG
The DNA here is from genome assembly GCA_963277665.1 of Viscum album. Lineage (NCBI taxonomy): Eukaryota > Viridiplantae > Streptophyta > Magnoliopsida > Santalales > Viscaceae > Viscum > Viscum album. Next base: position 1,179,999,017 of record OY728151.1, on the reverse strand, counting down.
CATCAACCTTAAACTCACCCTCCTCTGGATGAAATATGTGAGACGGGTCTGAATGATAGTGGCGCAATTGTGATACATGGAAGACATCGTGCATGGCCCGATACCTGTTTGGTAACTGCAGCCGATAGGCAACCGGCCCGACTCTCTCCAGAATCTCAAATGGCCCCACACACCTTGGTGAAAGTTTACACTATATCTTGATCTGCCTATGTCCAAACCTCAGCAACACATGCAAGAAAACTTGATCCCCGACCATGAACTCCAAGGGTCGTCTGCGGCGATCAACATAAGATTTCTGACAAGACTGTGTGGTAGCCCTCGGCTTCTGAATCAACTGGACCTGCTTTGAAGTCTCTTACACTTGTTTTGGTCCTCGTAAAGCTGCCTCACCTGCCTCTAACCAGCACAAAGGTGATCGACATGTCCTACCATATAAAGCCTCATAAGTACCAACTAAATAGTTTCCTGGAAAATATTATTATAGGAAAACTCGACTAGGGGTATATTCTTCTCCCAAGTACCCCCAAAGTCAAGGATGCAAGCACGCATCATGTCTTCAAGCACCAGTATCATACGCTCTGACTGGCCATCGGTCTAGGGGTGGTAAGCTGTGCTCAGATGCACCTGCGTACCCAGTTCCCTCTGAAAACTCTTCCCGAAACGAGATGTAAAATGGGAGTCCCTATCTGAAATGATAGAATGAGGGACCCCATAACTTTATACAACCTCTCGGATATACAAATTTCTGAGTTCGTCAACACCAAAGGTCTCCTTGATCGGAAAAAAGTGAGCTACATTCGTGAGTCTGTCCACAACAACCCACACGACATCATTTCCTCTAGGTGACCTCGGAAACCCAGTCACGAAGTCCATTATGACATCATCCCATTTCCACTACGAAATGGGTAACCTCTGCAACAGTCCGACTGGCCTCTGATGCTCTACCTTCACTTGTTGACAGGTGGAACACCTCGTAAAAAAACCAACCACATCTCTCTTCATACCGGGCCACCAGTACTGACGTCTCAAATCACGGTACATCTTGGTAACTCCGGGATGAAATCCCAAGCTGAAGCATGAAACTCCCATATCAGCTCCTTGCGCATATCCCCTAGAACCCATACTTGTCCATGGAAACGCAGAATTTCATCATCACATATCGTCCAACCAGGAGGAGGTTCCTCACTTTCCACCGACTCCTGTAGAACTAGGCCTTCCAAATCAGATAGATATGTCATCCTCACTCTATCCAAGAGGGTAGAAGTCACATCGAAAGATGAATGATAGGTCTTCCCCTGACTGTCATGCACCTCTAAGAGAATCTTAGATAACAAAGCCATAAGATGCCGTTCATCACTGGCATCCTGCACTGTCTATATCTGAGTCCTCCTTCTCAGTGAATCAGCTACTGTATTACCTTTTCTCGGTGTATAAGAAAGCTCAAAATCAAAGGGCTGTAGGTATTCGACCCACCTTCGCTGCCTCAGATTCATGTCACGTAGTGTAAATATATACATGAGACATTTGTGGTCAATGAAAACCACAAAACTTTCTCCCAATAAATAATGTCTCCAACAGTGCAACACAAGTATAACAACCGCCAATTCAAGATCATGCATCGGGTAATTCCACTCATGTGGACTCAACTACCGAGACTCGTATGCAACAACTCGATTACCCTACATCAACACTTCTCTCATCCCAATAACTGATGCATTAGAGTAAACTCTATAGATTTTTCCTTGCTCTGGAAGTATCAGGACTGGTGCTGATGTCAACCTTTCTTTCAGGTCCTGGAAATCTATCTCGCAAGCTTCCAACCAAACGAAATTCACACTCTTCTTAGTCAAACCCGTCAATGGTGCTGCTAAGCGGGAGAAGTCCTCCATTAATCATCTGTAGTAACCATACAGCCTTAAGAAACTCCGTATCTAAAACAAGTTCTTAGGCTTCTCCCAGGAAACTACTACTCTCACCTTCTCTGGGTCTACTGCAACTCCTGCCTATGAGATGATATGACCCAGGAATGGAATCTGGTCCATCCAAAAGTGTCACTTTGAGATCTTAGCATATAGCCGATACTCTATTAGTGTACTCAATACGATCTCAAGATGGGTGGCATGGTCATGTCGAGTGTAAGATTACACAAATATGCCATCCACGAATACTACCACAAAAGAATCAAGATACAGATGGGACACACGATTCATCAGAGCCATAAAAACTACTAGCGCGTTCGTGAGTCCGAACGACATAACCAATTACTCATACAGACCATATCTGCTCCTGAAAGCTTTGAGAGGTATATCAGATGGTATAACGTGTATTTTATGATATATGGATCTCATTTAAATCTTCGAGAACACTTGTGATCCATGAAGTTGATCAAAAATATCATCTATCCTCGGAAAAGGATATCGGTTCTTGACCGTCAAATGGTTCAGCTTCCGATAAGCCACACAGAGTCTGAGGGTACCATCCGCCTTCTTCGTAAAGAGGACCGGCGAACCCCATAGAGAAGTACTGGGTTGGAAAACGCCCTTTTCCTGTAACTCCTGCAACTGCCTTTTGAGCTCCTGCAACTATGGTGTAGCTATCCCATAAGGAGGAATGGATACCGGTGATGCCCCTGGCACAAGATCAATAGAGAAATACACCTATCGCTACGGAGGTAGAACCAAAATGTTTTCTTGGAAGACATCCCTAAAATGATCAACCACAGGAGGAATGTCTGTCTGAAAAGTCCCCTGATCATCCAGATATAAACTTGCAATCTGTGTTGTGACTCCACCTCACCCACGGTGCTCTAGTCTAGCACAACTCGCCTGAACATCCCATTCGACCTTGTATAGAAACTCTCCGCCCTCTGGTGACGTGAAACTTACCCTACGACGATAGAAATATACAAAGGATCGAAAGGGAACCATCCAGTCTATTCCGATAATGAAATCATAAGCTGTCATCCCTAAGACAAAGAGGTCAAAAAGAAAGTGACACCCACCCACCTCAAGGGGGCACTCCTTGCACTGACACACACCAGCCGTTCTAGTCCCCAATGGAGTGTCTAGCATCATGATACTAGAATAAGAAGAAATACAAAGCCCAAGGCTCTCTACAATGGGTACAGATATGAAACTATGTGTGGAAACCATTTCAAAAAGCACTGAAGATAAGGCATAAGCTACTAGAATAGAACCTCTGACTGTAGAAGGTCCGGGATCCTGCTCCTGCTGGGTCTGTTTCACTGCATATGCCTGCCCAGTACCGTGTCCCTGCAACACATCCTAGCTACCCTGAGCTGTCCTGCCCTGCTACCTCTGTGATCCTGGTGTCTGGATACCAAGGCCACAACCACCATCTCTGCCTGCACACCCAGACGTATTCTAGTTTCCCGACTGGTAAGAATCTACTGGTCCTGCTCCCGCACGTGAAGTATGCATAGAACCCCTCTCACTAGACATTGGTAGAAACTCCCTACAAAAGTGCAGCAGATGACCCATCTTGCTGCAATCTCGGCACTCCACTGGATCACGTGGACACTATAGTCTCTTGTGCCCCTCTTTACCACACTGGTAGCACCTGATCGGGCCACCTAAAGAAACTGCCTGGCTAGTACTACCACCCTGAGAGAAATCCATCTGTCTCTTCCTCTTGACAGTAGAAATAGTATCAGTAACTGTTGTTGAACCACCCTGGCCCACACCACTGGCTTCTCATAGGTTCATCTCTATAATCAGTGCCTGGTTCACAATATCATGTACTGAAGGCAACCTGAAAACATTGACTAGCGCTCAGATGTCATAACGAATACCATCCTTAAAACTTCTGGCTCTCAACATCTCATCACCCACCAGTACGGGTGAAAAATGCTGAAGCTCGGTGAAATGAGCAGAATAGTCCATTACCGACATAGTGCCCTGCTGCAGATTAATGAACACTCAAGCTCTATCTGCCCACAATGTCTCTGGAAAGAAGAAGTCATAGAATACTGCATGAAAATATTCCCACACCATGTCCCTGTGATTCCTTGAATGGTTAGTAACATCCCACCACCTCTTAGCGGAATCACATAGCATATAAGTTGCGAGCTTGAACCTCCACCCTGGAGGCGTCTCAAGATGCTCAAAAATAGTCTACATAGACCCCAACCAAGACTCCGTAGCCTGTGGTCCGCCATCCCCTGAAAACGTAGGCGGATGATGATACTGGAAGATATGAGTTAGCTCAGCCATATATGTGGCAGCCTGTAGTGCTCCATGAAAGGTCTGCATGAACCGCATAAAGCCTTCATGGAACTGCACCTCCGTGTATGTGTCCGGTATACCAGCTGGTGCCGCATCTGGCTCAACTGGAGGGTCCACTGGTAGCCCATGGCCCACCATCTCGAGAGTATAATAGTTTCCGCTCTCCTGGAAAACAACACGCGGTTGTCTCGGCGGCATGACTCTACAAGGTCAACACACACTTTAGATCAAGATTGATCAAAGATCGAAAAGAAGGGACCAAAAGGGGAAATAAGAGGAGGAAGCCATTCAAGATTTTCAAAACAAGACTACACGACACGTATACTGACTACACGGAGTGTACCTGAATTCTCTTCCCCTGCCCGGGTCCTTCTACATGGCTAAGCCACACGGCTCCCGTTGAACAAAAACCATATGGTGCGTATAATATCTACAAGGCATGTATGGTGTAATTTTACAACTGCCTGTGTCATTTGTGACATGGCCGAGTACTCGGCTTCACACTACACATCGTGTTACACCTGCACATGGCGTGTACACTACCCCATTTCCCACCCACATGGTCAGGTCCACACAATCTGTCCTCGGACAAGACTACACAGTGTGTCCCACAGGTAAACGATGTGTTCAAGAAGAGGTGACACCAACCTGTGTTTGTTGGTTACATGGCCTGGTCCCCAGGCCAGACTACACGGAGTTTTCATCATTGACACGGTGTGTTCACGAAAGGATTTCACTGACCCGTGTTGTTTGTTTCATGGTCGAATTGCAGGTCAAACTACACGGTGTGTTCCATTGTGGAAACGTCATGTATGTCTTAAGGTATCCTCCGTCCGTGTTGTTAGTTAAACGGTCGGAATTCGGGTCAATACTACACGGCGTGTACAGATGATACACGATGTGATTTCCCCAACCTCTTCCCTTCTCTATGTCTCCGCGCACACAGTTTGTGACACGGGAAGAGACAACATGGTGTGTACTCTGGGTACATGGCATGTACTCAAAAAGTTTAGTTTTCTTCATGAACAGAAGACCATACACGACATGTTGAATGTAATACACGACGTGTATCTTGGGAATTACGAATAGTATGCCTCAGAAACTTCCTCGGAACCCAGAAAACACTTCAAAACAACACCTAAGTGTCAAATTCCGATCCGTGATGGACCATACTCCCCACGAATCAAAGTTTTACATCTTATCTTTGTTATAACATAATAAACAGCCAATGATCCACCAAATTCCGGTCAATGGGGGCCCATACTCCCTAAAAACCAAAGTGTGGCATCCATTCCTTCAACAGACTCATACCAAGATACCCCATCACATAGCAGGTATTTATCAAGCAGCTCTCACAACGACATTCTTTTCAAGCACAACAACTATCACAACAACGTGAAATTTATAATGCTACTAGGTGAAAAGGAATTATGACTGGCATGTGATTATTAGAATGTTCCTAAATGATGCATGAGTTGGCACACCCTCATCTCATTAGGTTGCAACCAAATAGAACCCATAGATAAAATATAAACAATAAAATCTCAAGTGTGTCACCAATCGGTGAAATCAAATCAACTATAAAATTTTAAAAATCAAAATAATTGCAAAAAATACGAGGTAGACTAGATTTTCCCTATACACGGGTTACCTATGTCCGGGCACAACTTATTACCAACAACCATTCCTGTCCTATCCTTGACTAAGGATCCAAATAGTTAGTCAAAGAAAAGAAAACCGGCTCTGATACCACTTTGTAACATCCCGATTCTGGGTGCCACTCAAAGTGTGCCCCAAACCCGGTTCCCCACGTGAACTCAAGCACATTTCCCCAAACTTCAGAAGCTGCTGACTAGCAGCGAGGGCCTAGGTCTAAAAGTGGGGAAACTATGCCCTCATTTGTCAAAGTGTAGCATAGTGGAAAGAATAAAACATACAACGATAGTGGAAGCGAATAACCATACATAATTGAAATAAACAACTACAGTAGATATAACCAACCAGTACATAAATATCAATGCAAAATGCCTCAATTCTATGAAAACAGTCAGAACATGTTACACAATCAATACAATACAACTTTAGAGTACAACAAATCAAACGAAACAGCCGGCAGCATCCCGAGCCTAAGCCCGGTCCCATGCTTCCCTACTCCTCAGCATCAATAAAGTACATGTATAAGGACCCTTTCCCTTATCCACACTGGCAGAAATATAATCTTTTTGGGCCAAAAAGCATGACCCAAATAGGGTGTGAGAAATAATTCCCAGTAGGCACCCACCAAAGGCCCGTGCTCAACTGGGTGTAAACATGCAACAATAGTGTGCAATAGTAAATGAAATAACCTAAGAAGTAATCAAAAGCAACTAACTTAACCAGTTATATTTCCATTTTAATTATTCATTTAGACATTTAATATTAAGAAAACACCACAGGGAATTTCTATATAATAGTCAGTGTCCTCAGTCACGCAAACCCTCACCCTTAGGTAATCAGAATCCAACCCGCAGGTAATTTCCCTCAGGCGTAATAGAATCTCACCCCCAGGCATTGCCCTCCGGCGTATCAGAATCTCACCCTCAGGCATACAAAGTGTCTTCTTCAGGCACAAAATTCAAGCACTCAGGCACGAAATGTTGCCCTTAGGCGAAATAGAACGTTGTCCTCAGGCTAATACAATCATTCCCTTAGGCTATAGTAAAACCCCACCCTCGAGCATAAGTAACCACACCATGCCCAACATATAAACATTCAATTTTCATAAAATTTCTCTTAAGGAAAAATTAATGAATAATTTAAACATGGCATACCCTTGGGTAACCTGGCCAAACGACTAAATAGAGGAACACACCCCCAGGGTGGTCCTGGATCCAAGCACTGATCCCAAACAACAATTTTACAATTTTACTTAATTAGATATACAATTATAGGTAGTTAAAATAGACACGTTCTCAGCCACACGACACCCCAAATATGGGTTCGTAGCTCAAAAAATACACACAAATGCACAAAAGTTGGAAATAAACACCAAGCCACCTACCTTAAACGCCCCTGATCAGTATACTCGTACAACGTTCCACGAATCGTCCTAGAATGAGGTAGATCTGAGGTGAAATAAATCTCACTTAAATGAAAATAACTTCCCTTAGAGGAATAATTGGTTAGGACTACTCCAAGAGAAGGGAGAACCCACCTGTGTAGTTCTAGGGAGATCAACGGTGCAGAAAACGGATTCCTGACGTGCGCTCAGCGGATCTCCAAAGCTCGGGCCTCCTCTCTCACTCCTTCCTCTGGTTCTAAGCCTTCCCTATGAACAAGGGAGGCTACTGCCCATTTTAAGCGAAAAAAACAAAGTACACAGTTTGTATTTCCAAGTACACGTTGTATACTTTACATTTTTTTAACTGTTCCTATGGCGGTTTCCCGCTAGTGTGGAACTGTTCATCTGCCGACATGACTACACGGCGTGTCTTCTTGAGTACACGACGTGTTCTATTGCACAACTGGCCATTGTCTTACTATTCACCTGCTGACTGACTACACGGAGTGTAAAGGACCATTACATGGCATGTAGTTGGTTTTTACATGCTTCATCGCTGACATGGGTACACTCCCTGTGTACCCATTCCACACTACCAAAAAGTACACAGTGTGTGGAAAACTACCTGGCGTGTACTTCCAAAATTTAGGATTTTCCTCCAATTTCCTTATTTACTCAAAAACATTTAAGGAACAGAGAAAAGAAAAAACTCGTACCTCAAAAATAAGAACCGGGTTCTTACAAGTAGTGCAATTCTATGATACTAGGGTGGGTGAACAATACCATAATTATGAGACTAAATCATATTAGTATCATTATATTAATTAATAGTGTAAGTAGAATTAATAAAAAGTAGTGGAAAATTAAATCATCTTGATATCATAAATTAACTGAAAAAACAATATCAAATGTCATTTACAAAATGATGCTAATCATGTAATAATGATTTAAAAAATGGTAAGTATATGGGAAATAAGAATTAAAAAATAAAACTTGCTATAAAAAAGTAAAAAAAATACTAGAGATATCTCCAATAAAATCAAAATCACAAGAACAATAATTTACTCCCATAATCAAACATATTAAAAAAATCATGCATCCTTGGGTATACCCTTCCCTTTATCCCAACATAAATGTGTGAAGTCTCTCTACATACCAATCAGTGGACTAAACAAGAGATCCAACATTGTGTATGAATTTAAATTGTTATCAATTATTGTCATTGGTTTTCAATGGTAATAAATGAAATTTTTATATTTAATTAATGTCAATATGATGAAGAATATTCATCATTAACAGATCTTAGATGAATGCATAAAGTAATTATATTTAATGAATCATATAAATGGTTTGAATAATTTGAGTTCCCAAGGTGATGAATAATGAAATATTATTGATTCATCGAATAACATTTGATGACATGTGTGAATAATTCTCTAAGAAACACTAATGATTTTAGGAATGGTTTTAATTTGAAAATACATGTATCAAAGGGGACACATTGTCTACAATAATGAATATGATTGATGTACCATCCAATTTTGGATGAAGAAATGTTTAAAACCATGGAAAAATTTATTTTCCGGATTTTTTATGTTAAAAAGATATTGGGAATTTATATTCCAAAAAAATAGAAGAATAATAACTTGTCAATTCCATGGAAACTATTAATTTCAAAATGAAAGGATATGAAAGAATAAAAGAAAGTTGTATTTACAATTTTTAGGAAGAATACTAAGAGGTTATGTTAACATGAGGAGGTGGTTTTTTGTGATGATATTTAACATTGAATTTATTCTAATTGTTTATAATTTTTTTTCAAACAACCATGTAGAATGACAACCACTATTGGGGTATATGTGGGACATGAAGGTTAAAAACTCCCTTGGGAGGTCATATCGGGCCACCTAGAATGGATGTAGAGGAGGGAAGACATTTGTAATATGATGTGAATACAATCCCATGTATAATTCCCATGAAGGTAATAACCAAAGGCACACATATGATGAGCCAAAATCCCATAGTAATGAATTTTTGACCACATGTATCAAGGACCATGTGGATGTAAGGTGAATTATATATGGGTGCCAAACCTGGTGATGGATCAAAGCTATAATGGGAAAGTGATCTTTTATATAGGTTGGGTTTACTATGGTGGATTTTGATGTTGGATGGGTTTCATGTATCATTGTTCATTTGTTTAAAAAGGATAAAAATATAATAATAACCATCTGATTATAGATTTAACTCAACCGAAAGATCATTTTCAAGCGTCTTCAACCTCCTTGAATTTTACCATTATTCTTAATTGGTGATCATCTTGGGTAGCCTAACCAAGATCATTGGGATTGATCTCTCATCATGTTCAGAAATCAAGCACCATACAAATAGACATGCATATATATTTCAATTTGATAGCATATTTTTTACTCAAAAAATAAGGAATGACTGAATTGAAATGAAGTTACATATATTGTTCATTAATATGATCTTAATGAATGTTTTTTTATTAGGATTGCATGTATATTTTCTTGACAACATGCCGATCAGCTGTTTATGTAACCAAAGAGAGCCTCGCCACATAAAAAAATGAGCAGTAATATTTTTCATAAAATAATACCAACAATTTTAAGGTATAAAAGTCAATATCTTCAACTACTGAATAGTTTATTAGATGAATAAAATTACAATATTTGAGTAATTGAATTATTCATTTCTAGGTGACGACCCTCATTTATAAATGGAGATTTATCATGATTAGAAATATTTTTTTCTCACATTCTAAAATGAGATCAATTTTTTTTGGAAAAAAGAATATCTCTAGAGTTCACTCACACAAGAATGAAATGAGATATGTGAGCCTCTAAGTCTAGATGATTAAGAGGAGTTCCATGCTTATCATTTTCATGACGAATATCCCAGAAAAATTTAGTTACATTAACATAGAAAAACCACGTATAATTTATCTTATGTGAGGATGGAGAAGACCTAACATACATGCAATTAGGGTAAAACACCAACATAATTCTTTATGAATCATGTTAACTCTACAAGCTAGTGTATAAGTGATACAATCTCATTGATTTACGTAAATAAATAGAGAACTATCTACAAGACATTGCTTGAGTTTTGAACTCCCCTGTTCATCTCTAGGAACAAGGTTCCAAGAATCCTTATGGATTTCAGAACGAAAGAAATTGATGGGCACTAAACCATTACATGAGCACCTAGTTTATGAAAAGATAAAAAAGTTGTAGTTCTGATGAGACTGTGAACAAAATAATAGTGAGCTCATATAACTATTTATTAAAAATTTGAATGTATGGGTAATGAGTTCATGCCCGATGAACAATAATTTATATACATAGTTCTAAAATACTAGAACATTGTTTTTGTTCAATTATCCCTGAATTCGAAATAGAAACAAAAAATAGAACCAAAATAAGAGAATAAAATAATATATATATATATATATATATTTGTGTGTGTGTTCTAATGCTTTACATGAATTTTCAATGCATCAACCTCATAAAGTTTAGATCACATGAAATATTGAGTTCTTATTAATTATGTTAAGACAATATTTAATTTGAGTAAGGGGAAATAATTTTCTTAGTAATTTGATTTAATAAGAAGATGATACTTCACATTACTTATACTACCTATGTCAATGATCATATAATATATACTGCATTGGAAATTAATATTGTGTATCAATAAATAATAATTAATTGTGATGAATCTATGATGATATGATCTTTATTGTTTCAATAATGATGAAGGGGTTTGTGATTCTGTCAAAGAATAAGATGATGTTTCAGTGTAGATGGTCTTGCAATGAAGAAAATATATATCATGACAGTAAAATCTATTGCAAATAATTGTGTGTCAATTATTAAAGGAAGAAGAAGTTTACTGGAAAAAATATATTAGTTTATAGTCTATTAGTTTAGGTGGAATTCAGTTTATCATTCCACAACCTATTCATATCATTGGGACTGATAGAAGAACAATAAAGTGAAGCCTTTGGTTTCTTGATTGGAATAAGTAAGATGTGTTTCATTCTTATTTTTGTGAAAGTAACAAAGTGATGAATAATTTTGTTGATGTACTAAATGATAATGTGACATCCAACAATATTCTCAATATATGGGAGAAATTATTGGTGTCACAAAGTACCTTATTAATATGAGTATATTGTCTTCAGAGATAGTATAAAGATACATCCATGTGATGTAAATCATTCACCATCAATTGAATATAGTGAGTTGTAAGTGAAATGGTATTTCATACATACTATAACCACATTCAAAAAATTAATTTATACTGGTTGTGTGTTTGGAACATTTCATTACAATTCGAAGGACTAGATAAACTGATTGAGTAGTGAACCTTGTAAAAATATGTTGTGTTATATTTTATTTCATTAATATAATTGGATGTGATTTAAAAAAAGAATATGTGAATAGAGATACTAACAGTTTAAAGAGATAAATGGAAAAAATGTTGTGATTGGATTTAAAATTCCCCAACATTGATTCAATACCATATTAGTGTTAGGAATATCCTAAAATAGACCTTTCAATTGTTTTCAATGAATAATTTCACCTTTTTTTCATTCTATGCTATAATGATAATCTATTTGGAATATTTTAGTTTATTTCCTAATTAAAAATTGATCCAGTGGCATAGTTTTCCATTAAGAATATGGATAAATTTCCATCCTCTATTCAACGTGAGTTATGCGTTAGTACACTTGAAAACTATCCTTAAATGAAGATGCTATGACAAGTAGTGATGATGATCAATCTATAACCTTTCCAGAATTTTTATTTGAATTATTAAGGGTTTTTATAATTTTTATTACTGATGAAATATCCTCCCATATATGTTGAGTATTCACTGTATGCATCAAGATATCACCCTTGTAAATGGATAAGATGATGCTTTGGAGAATTTATTTCAAGAAACAATTCTTGAATGTTTAAATCTGTCTAGGAAGGTTGGAACCTTTGAATAAAAAATAGGGAACATGAAATATATTCTTCTAAACGGATCAATGAATTTTATGAGAATTATGGAGTCAAGAATACATTATAAGAAAATATCCATCGACGTGAATAAAAATTTAAAAAAATTGATGTTAAGGATTCACAATTTGATGTAACATCTTGGAAGATCAAGGAACACAATTCTGTGATTTAGAACAATGTTTAAATGCTTGATGATTTCATTGAAATAATGAAGAATGATTTTAAAGAGAAGTTGATTATGATTGAAGATCATAAAATCATCCTCAATATGAAATGTCCAGATTTGGAAGTTCAGTTAGCTGGTCTTGAGATGAAACATATTGATACTTCCTAAAATAAGAAATTAGTTTCTTCGAAAACTCAATGATTACTGGAGGATTATACTATTAAAAGACCCTCAACATTTTATAATATGATCATGACTTCATTTAATTATCTATCATAAATATTTTAGAAGAAAAAGGTACCAGTCATACCTTCCTATAAAAATGTTTCTAAATTTGTTGTTGTGAATAATGATGATTGGAAAATAAATTCTAAACACATATGGATGAATAAAGGTGATGAAAATACTACCACCATGACTAAGGTGTATAAGAAATTGTGTGTGGAATATATTTCCCCACAATGATCACAAAAAGTTATAAATAATTCCCAACAACATTATACCAAAGATATTAAGAATTAATGATTTTCAGGTCAAAATTGGTGCTGTAATAGATTCGGGCACAATGAATTGGATTTTTTATACAATAATCTAAATTAAAAAGTAACAAGGAGTCCCATATAAATGGGGATAAATATATATATAAATAATAAACATCCATATTTCCAAAATAATATTTATACTACATTTTTTTAAATCATGATAACATCTATGATGTATTTAATGGTATTCGTCACAAGGTTGGTTCATGCTCATAACAACATATATCCAAAGTTGATAAGAAGGAAGACTACATAATCTGGGTAATAAATAAGAAGAATCATTAGAATTAAATTTGTATAATTTTGAAAAATAAAATTCTCCAAATAATATTTCATGTAACGAAGATGATAAGGCCTCATATTCTAATCCCATGAATTTTTAGAAAAGTGCCTCAAACAAAAGAACTACTAATAAAAAGTATGGAACATAGTAGAACAGATGTGTAAGATCCAATCATTCTTCCACAGTTCCTAATCAGATGTTAGTTATTTTTCCATATGATTTGGAGAGAATGAGGAAACTTAAAGATATATAAGATAAGTCTAATGAAAAATGAAAGAAAATATTTTGTATGATGAAGAAAAATTACATGAAGGGTTGTCAAAAAATGAAACTATTATCTAAATGAAGTTCTCTATTAGAGTTGTAAGAAAGCAGATCACATTAAAAATGATTTTTTATACATTCTACCAGAAAAAGAAGAATCCCTTATGAAGAGAAATAATTTATCATCTAAAAAGGATATTAATAAGAAATGTTTTCCACACAAAGAAGAGAATTATGTAAAGATATTAATTATTCCCAAACATAAATTATAAAAGATGTTCACATGTGAAAGCATAAATACTAGATGAAATGGAGGAATTTGGTTAAGAAATAAATCTCAACCTTTCTATTCATATTAATGAATTAGGGATGATCCACCTGATTCACTTAAACAATTATGTATTGTATTTGTGATTATAAAGAATAGAATTTAAGGTGAATCATGTTCTTAGGGTGATATCATTAGAAGCAATGATGGATATCAATTCTTGATATCCAACATTATGAAGTAACCATCCTATAATGAATCCAAAATTTTATATTTCAATAATCATATTATGGAGGAAAATATTTGATGTTGTTAAAGAATATGATATCCTATTATTGACAGCCATGATAAAGATAGACCATAATGTTTTGATGTAATTTCTTGGTATCCTGAATAACATGTTTTTCTGAAGATCATCCTTCATGATGTTATCAATGTTTTCAAATTTGGACTGTCACAAGTTGAAGATCCTTTTAGTGTATTCTCCATACTATAATTTCTTGAAATAAATTTTTAATGAGATCCACCATTATATAGATGAATATAAGTGTTTCACTTTAGGTGAAGAAAAATAGAGAAGAAACCATAATCATTATTTTATTTATTATTAAATTTTATTATTCTGAAAATTTATTGAAGATCATGTTATTGGAAAATATATATATCTCTTAATCTATCATAATTTTTACTCAAAATAATGTTTCTTTTAAAAATGGGGGAGTAATGGAATTTATCAATTACAAATTAGTAATGAATGTTCTCCCAGTTCAGTTATCCTTCCTATTTCATTTGAATTTTTTTTTCTATTTTTTAATTACGTGCCTGAGTTTTAGGTTTATATTTATTATAAAATTTTCATATATCATTTAAGTATCTTCAGCATGGAATGAATGTGAAAATCATTGAATAAATGTACATGTTTTCCCATTTCATGAGGTATCTTGATTAGTTATTAATGGATATCATTATTATATAAGTCAAATATTAATTTTTCTACACTAAGCATAAATCAATTAGATTTAGAGTGAAATTATAGATATAACATTACATAAGTATGGATTGATACGATTTGACAATAAACATTTTATTTCTCATCAATAATGTGGAAAAAAATTGATAATAATGTTAAAAATTAAAGGGGATAGAGTGATTCACATTTTAACATATTAAGTTGGAATTAAAATTGAAGGTATTTACAATAAATACAATGGTGGAGATTAGAGAGCCCACATGGTGTATGATTTTTATCTATTTTCAATTATTGTCATTAGTTTTCAATGGTGGTAAATTAAATAGTAATTTTTAATTAATGAAAATATGATACAGAATCTATAATGTTAATGGAGATTAGATAAAGTCCCAATGTAGCGATATTTAACGAAAAATATAAATATATTGAATAATTTAGGTTTTTAAGGTGAATCCTGTAGAATGTTTATGGATTCATTAAAATAAAATTGGGCATCATGTGTCAATAATTCTCCTAGAAACTCTAACTATTTTTAACAGGTTCTACATTTAAAATACAAGTGTCAAAGATGAAATATTCTCTACAACAATGAAGATGATTGATTTATAAACAATTTTTTTATGAATAGAAGTTTAATACCATGGAAAATATTTATTTGTTGGAGGTTTTTATTTTATATGATATTTGTAATTTATATTCCAAAAAATAATAAATGAAGAGGAATTTATGATTTCCATTCAAATTCTTAATTTCATAATGAATGGATTTTAAGGAATTCATGAAATATCAATATACAATTTTCATGAAGAATATGAATAGGTGGCATGAATTTGAGGAGGTGACTTTGTTTTTATATGATGATATTTCCCATAAAATTTATTCTATGTGATAATAAAATTTTTTCAACCCACCATGTAGCCTCACCAAACACAAACAGGGAAAATGTTGGACTTGAAGGTCAACCATTCCCATGGGAGGTCTGCTTGAGCCTCCTAGAAAGGGGGAAGAGGAGGGCAAGCATAGTTTCAATAAATTTCATGTGGGCCAATGTATATGGCTTATAGAGGATATGACCAAATCCACACATAAATATTGGTCAGGTATTGTCTCAATAATACTCTGTAAATACTTTTGTTTTTTATGCTCATAAATTGGATTTTTTCCCTAATGATCTTATATTAAGTGTATTTCAGAATGTTTATATTCCTTATAATTATTATTTTGGAATAATATTAAATTATTTAGTCCTGATAAATTTTCATTTATGTTTTTAGAATGCTCTTAAGTATATTCTGGAAACATTCTTCACTGTTTATTGTTTTCTAGAAGTAATGTCCATTCCATACACTGAAGAACATAACATAAGGAACATACCCTACAATTGTATTAAATCTTATGGTAAATGATCAACATGGATGGGTTATCAACCTTATGTTGGAAGAAACATATGGTTAAAGAACAATATGTTTGGATGGAACCTGGCGTTTTTCAAAGAGAAAATGTGTGGTTATAGAACCCTATATAAGTATGGAACCATACGTTTGTGGGGAAAATGTATGGTTCAACAACCTTAATTTTTTAATCAACCATACATTTTCAACCCTACATTTTGGAAAATTTAACCTATATATAATCAATGTTACACATAGAAATGTATACTAACAAAGATGAACTTATGGATCATCAAACCAACATTATGTGGTTGAACCCTACATTTGGTGTTTTTTCATTATATGAAAAAACCATAGATTTGACTTTTCAACACCATAGATTTGAATTTATGATTTTATTATAGTTTTCTGTAAAAGTCTTTGAATAATATTAAGGTGAATTAAAACACATTTTTGATCGATTCAAAGATTTTCAATAATGATTTAATGATCTATTTACAACAGAGAGTTTCTCTCATATTCTTAAGGGAAGTTATGACTACTCTAAGTTATTTTCATTTTGAATACTCATAGAATTTCTGGTGATTTTCATGGATCTATGATTACGAAGCTAACTCTCTGAATTATTTATTCGATTCAATATTTTGTTCAATATCAGACTCGAGTGTTTCTTAAAAAATATATAGATTTCTATTTTGAAAACATTCATTCTTTTGAAGATCATATACAAATCTACGAAATCAATTGAACAGATTCTATAGAAGAGATTACATGATGGAGATATTTGTATTTTTATTCTTGAATCTGTTGTTGGTCTATTTTCTGCTAAATTGTTCCTATTTTTATTTGAAGAATATTTTTCAAATGGATATTTTGGAACTGATCTATATTGAAGAAATTATTTTCCAATAAAGAAGATCCATTTAATATTAGATTCTAGTGTGACAATGAAGATCAATATGAACTATAAACAAAATCAATATTTATTGATTTATTGGAGTGTCAGCTTCTCGGATTAAGCTCTGGTTTTTCAGTTCTCTGTTTAATGAACTAGAAGGTTATATTTTTAGTCTTGGTCATAAGGGTGACAACTACCCGAACCTAGTTTTTGATTGGTCTTATGAAAAGAGGACTTGACTAGTGAGATTCACCAAGACCACAGAGAGGGTTATTGGTGGTGTGTACTAAGGGATCTTTGTTCCCTGAAAGACTATAAATTGATGTTATCTATTTTCTATTTATTTACTGCACATACTCTCATACAAAAATGCTTCCAGATCTACATATTGTTGATGTGAAAAGAAAGAATTGTGAAATTTTTTAAAGGACACAATTAAACCTTCTTATGTCTTCTTCATAACCCTTCTAAACTAACATTTAGTATCAGAGGTAGGGATCAACACATTCAATTTGTTTCTAACAAACCAGAGATAATTATTCTGATGAAGATTAATGGAGAATCTCAAAAAAGTAATTTCAATGGTTCGCACTCCATATTTAAATGGTGAGAAATATAGATGATATAAATAATGTAAGATAATATATTTGAAAAATAATGGATTTAAATTATACTCAGAGATTATTACTCTTTACAAAATCCCTGAAAACTAGAATCTTAGACTACTATAATAGAAGCTACGTTTGGAATTAATTCTAAAGATATAAACGATGTCAATTGTTATCTTGGACTAGAATAATTCAATAGTGTCTCCCAATTCTCTCTTTCTTATGAAATGTGGATGAAAAAGAATTTTATTATAGTGGTTTGAAAAATATATGAAATAAGAGATATGAAATAATGAAATTGAAATTTGATACCTTCAGGATGGTCGATGGAGAAAGAATCACTCAAAAGAATGGAAGGCTCACATAAATTATAAACAACATTATATCCATAGGTGAACCTATCAAAAATCCGATCAAGTGTTGAAAGTAATGAGAGTACTTCCTTACAAGTGGAATGTAATTTCAGCGATAATCAACTAATCATCACCTGTCAAGAATCTGACAATGAGAGAATTCATTAGAACACTAATGATGTATGAAGTTGAATATCAAGATGATGTGGATGTTCACAATGTCCCAGTGAAAATGGATAACACTGATTTAAAGGTTACATATATAGGGAAGAAAAAAGTGAACCAAGAAGAAATAGAAAAAATAAATTCAGAGTCACCTAAATCTGAAATTGAGCAGGCTTAATTAGCTGAAAAGATTAGTAAGTTTTACAGGAAGAAGAGTGGATTCAGAAAGCACTTCAAAAGGGATGAGAAACATTAAATGGAAGTTAGATGATAACAATTTAAAAAGGTGGGTCATATATGACCTAAATGTCTTCAATTAAATTTTTTAAAGGGAATGACATAAAATAAGTTTCAAAAAATTATGATTATGAAATCAAAAGAAAATGATCTATGAAAGAAACATGGAGTGTTTCTGAAGACTCTAAAATCCCATAAATATCTGATTTAGAGAAGTAATAATCGAATATGAAAGCTGATATGAGCTTTATGGCTGAAGAAGATAGGGTAAAAAACTAATATTAATCTGATTCTGAATATACATACTCAAATGTAAAATGTATGCCTATTGTACTATGTTAGAAGAAAGATATGACTCAATTTTAAAGAAACATAAATAATTTAATAATATTAAAAACAAAATTTTAGAAGAATGGGATAATTTACTTAAACAACATCAAGAGTTAGTTGTGAAATTTTTATCACATACTACAAACTGCACTAACCAAGAAAATAAGATTAAAATATGATAGGATGAAGTATAAACTTATAAAAGTGCTTCTATTATTTTTTCAAAATGTGAAAATATAGTAAATAAAATACGTGGTATGAATTTAATTAAAAAGAAAATATTTGGTATATTCATTAAATGTGAAAAATCCAAACTATATAATAATTATTTTGTTCTCTATGTAAAATATACCATTTGACATTTTTGGGGAAGAAAATGACATATAACAAAAAATAATTAATTGAAAAATCATAAAATAAGTGAGGTTAAAAGCTATTTAATTAAAAATGGTTTATCTGAATTAAACGGCATAAATCTAGAAAAAATAAATCAGATTTGGATTCCTAAATATTTGTTAGCTAACACAACTGGGCCCAAAAAGATATGGGTTCCAAAATAAATTTTTGTTTAAATTGTGTTTGTAGGTAACATATCACAGAAAAAGAAAATATATATGGTATAGGTATTGAGGATGCTCCAGACACATTAGTGGAAATCCATTGAACATTAACAAATTGACACAGATTGATGGAGGATTAGTCACCTTTGGTGATAATGCCAAAGGAAAGATAATTGGGCCTAGAATATTTAAAGATGTAAAGTGTACCTCATTCAATAAATAACTATATGTACAAGGATTGAAGAAAAATATGATAAGTATCCCTCAACACTATGCTGATGGATACTTTGTTAATTTTTCTAAAAATTTATATTCTGTATATAATATAAATATTCTTAAATTTAGAGCACCCATAACAGATAATGTCTACATCTTGGACTTAAATTCTTTGTGTAAACATTAAGTGAGATTATTAACTAAAATGATAAATGAATATTGGATTTGGCATAAAAAGATTTTTCATAGAAATATTTATGTTATACAAAAATTATATAAGAAACAATTAGTTTCATATTTACATAGTATTAACTATTATTGTGAAAGATTCTCAAATGCATGCATGATTGACAAGTAACACTAATCTTCCTTCAAATTTGTTAACAAAATGGCAACATCAAATCCCCTAGAACATATCAACATGGATATGTTCAGACCATCAAGAGTAGAATGTTTGGCTATAAATTTATAGTTATATGTTTTAGTTTGTGATTATTATAGATTTACAAGGTTCTATTTTCTAAAACTCAAAAATAAACCTTTTACTCTCTTCGAAAGTTAATGCAAGAGTTATGAAAACGAAATAGGTTTCTAAATAATTTCATTAATAAGTGATCATGGTGGAGAGTCTGAGAATGAATAATTAAATTCCTCTTTCTCAAAAAGGGGTATTAAACACAACATCTCTATACCAATAACACCTAAAAATGGAATTGTTGAAAGAAGAAATCGAACTATTCAAGAAATGGCTTGGTCTAGGCTAAATGTATACAGTCTTTCTACTTATATAAGGGAATAACCATTAATAATATATTGTTATATAATAAATAGAGGTTTAATTCAACTTATATTGAAAAAGAAAACTTATGAACATTGAAATAACACAAATCCTAAGGTAATTTACTTTAATATTTTTGGATGTAAGGTTTATATCTTGAACACCAAGGATAATCTTGGTAAGTTATATCCAAAAGATGATGGAATATTTATAGGATATTATGTAATTTATAAAGAATATAAGTTCTTTAATAAAAAGTCAAGGATTTTTTAAGAATCAGGTAACGTGATGTTTGATGAAACTGAACCTGTTAATAATTAGAAAGATCAAACTAGTGAATCTATCAGCTATTCTGACAAAATGAGACTTGAAAACATGAAAAATGACTTTGAAAATAAAATTTCAGTCTAGTTCAGATGAACATGATACTAATTATACTAAAATTTTTTTACATAGAGAGTCTATAACCCTAAAGAATCACCCATTAGACACTATTTTAGGAGACCTAGACATTTGAATAAGTACTTTATGAAATACAGAAAACCTAGTTGAATTCCGTACATTTCAATCCTAACTTGAACCTAAATATTTTGAAGAATCCTTAAAAGATTATAATTAGATGTTATTAATGAATAATGAATTGAAACTGTTTAGTAGAAATAATATTTGGGAATTAGTTGAACGACCATCAAATTATATAGTTATAGGAACAAAATGGGTGTTTAGAAATAAAAAAGATGATCAAGGAACTATAACTAAAAATAAATCTAGATTAGTAGCTAAAGGATATAATCTGGAAGAAATAATTGATTATGATGAAACCTTTTCCCCAAAGCTAGATTATAAAATATTATAATCCTTTTAGATTATGAATCTCATACGAACACAAAATTATATCATAATGATGTCAAATTTTACTTTTTAAATTGTTATTTATTGGGGGAAGTTTATTTTGAGAATCCTTTGGGTTTTGAAAATTCTAAAAAACAAGATATTGTTTTTAAACATTCTAAAGCTATATATGGAATTAAGTAAGCACCTAGATCCTGGTATGAATGATTATGTTATTTTCACTTGAAAAATGGTTTTAAGGTTCGTATAGAATATCCAACCCATTTTATGAAAAGATTTAGTTCTAATTTATTATTATTTCAAATCTATGTTGATGATGTTAGTTTTGGATCAACAAATAAAAAATATTGTAATGATTATTCTGAAGTCATGAAAAAAATATTGAGATGAGAATTATGGGAGAATTAGATTTCTTTCTACGGCTTCAAATTTATCAAAAAATTATATTGAAATATATTAAACCAAAGAAAATATATTACTGATTTATTGAAAAAAAAATTGTCTTGTGAACAACAGGACATATTCAACTCTCATGTGTACTCATATAAAACTTGATATAGATGAAGCTAGAAAAATATTTTACAACATGTTTTATAGATGTAAGATTAGTAGATTATTATATATTATTGCTAGAAGACCATAAATTATGTTTGGGGTATATTTATGTGATTTATTTTAAACATATCCTAATGAATCTCATGTTTTTGCAATCGAAAATATTTTTAGATATTTAATAGGAACTGTTTTTCAATATCTTATTTATCTAAAAAATTCAGAATTTAATTTAATATCATATTAATATACATATTTTGGAGTTTGTATGTTCAATAGAAAAAGAACCTTGGGAACCTGTCACATCTTAGAGAAATCGTTAGTGTCATGGTCAAGTAAGAAGCAACACTCCATTGCATTATCAACAGCCGAATAAGAATATGTGTCTGCAGGCAGTTACTATGCGCAGGTGTTGTGGGTAAAAAAACAATGATGGAATTTGGACATAATTTTAATAGTACACCTAACTTATGTGATAATAAAAGTGCTAGAATCATTTCCAAAAAATCAAATAAGTCTTTCTAGAACAACGAATAATGATACTAGACTTCATTTTTTAAGAGATCGTGTTCTTAAAAAAGATATATATTTAGAGTCTGTTGACACAAAATATCAATTAGTAGATATTTTCACTAAAACACTTCCCAAATTATGTTTTCATTTTATAAAGGGGATCTAGGTTTATTTATTATTAAAATATGTTATTTTTTTATATTTATTTTATTTTATGTTCATTACTCTAACTCTAATTTATTTTTTCGTAGTTTTATCTTACTATATTTTAGTTATTTTATTTAATCTCAAATTTAGTTACACTACATTCTCATTAAATATATTTTCATAATTACTCTATGACATGGGAAACAAGAATATGCATCACATGTCAGAAACATTCATATTTCATACCCTTCATTTTCCAAAACCGTTTCATCTAGCCTGAAAACATCGTTTTTCCTTCCAAACCCAAGAAGTCAAAAAATTGAGACATTCATATTTTTTTGAAATGACGAAACCCATGAGATTTAAAGAAGGATACATAATATATCTAAAGTGACAACATGTTACAGGGAAAAAAATTATTCAATGAATTTGATTTTGATTGGTTATATCAGATAAATATGCTCCTGAAACAAGCATTATAATTTCAATGGTTGGAGAATACTTTTAATGAAATCAATTTCGAATATCATTAGGAGGTAGAACTGAACAATTTTTATAAGAGTGTATAGTTCATTTTTGTAGATTAGGATGATATAACGGTTACAACTTTTGAATATAAGTATTTTTTGAATTCATTAATTGAAGTTTTGAAAATATTAGACTGCCCACATGAAATATCTTTTTACATTTTTTTGATTGATTGGAGATAAGTGTTACTCTACCAAAAAAAATTTGTTTATGTTTAACTCAACACACATTATGAAAATGATAGTTAAGGATATATAGGCAGATCATAAGATCTTGGTTAAGTTCTCTCAGACCAGTATTTCTCCAAGGATGAGAGAGACGGAGAAAATATTGTACCCCGATATGTACATCATGTTTTTTTATATGTGACATTAAGCTTAATATTCAACGGTTTATGTTTCTAAATTTTCATTACTGTTGTTAACTAGATGCAAGGATGGATTTTTTTCCTTATGGATGGATAATCTCTATAATTATGTTTAAAAAGTATATGATTTGATTAATAGATTTGAGACCAAAGTGTCATCATAGGAATTTTTTATATGAAATAAGTCTACATGAATTATGATATTCTTAGAGTATAGTGAAAGGAAAAATTTTACCAGTTGGTATTGAACAAGAACAGATATTAGGAGCTTTTTCTTAGGGGAGAAAGGAGTTGTTCGAAAGGAGGGTGTTGCTGAATCACAATGTGTTGCAATTTTTAAATTATATAAGAGAAGACATAGATTTAACACTAAATAAGGGCAAGTTGTGGAAGAATAGAGTTATGGGGGACTTTTTTTGAAAACTAGAAATAGAGATGTTAAATTGGATGAAGAAAATGTGTTGGATTCTGGAGAAGCAACCTGTCCAGTTCATTTAGAAAAAATTATTCATGAAGAAGAGATATCAGTGTTTTGTTATGATATAGAGCTTCCAGTATTTACTCAGATCATAAATCAAGTAAACGTGAATATTCAAGAGTAGGTGAATATTCGAAATGAAAATGATGAGAAATAATCTTCTCAACAAATTCAATCTGTGGTTTCTAATCATACTATGGAACAATCCTGACATATTTCTGGAGATAAGACTAAAGTACATGAGATTAAGTCATTTCCACGTGACCAATAAGTAGAAAAGTTAGTGGATATTCCTTTTGAAAATGAAATTGTGGATCAAACAATAAATGCTGATAATGTTACATCTGATTCATTGTCCCATCAAGTTGAAAAAATTGTGATTATGTTTAAAAAGTCTCAGGATTTGAATGCCGCTCTTTGGCAGGAGCTTGAAAATGCAATGAAAAAGATCCAAAAACATAATGAGAATTCTATTTATTGAAAATATTTTAGATATTTTAAGAGAGAAATTTAAAATGAGATTTAGAGTACAACATCCCAAGCTATTTCCAAGATATATTTTTTATATTTGAATTGGTACTTGGGAAGTCAGTTAGAATTAGTGAAAGGTTCAGAAAATTAGACCAATACTTCAACTCTAGCTACCAGTCCTGATTTGATTAAAATATTTCAGGCCATTACATCTATTATGGAAGACACAAATTCTTATATTCAAGACCTGCAATTCCAAATCTCATCTATGTAATATTTGTTGAAAATCACAAAATTTTTAATGGATCAACTGACTTAGAGTTAACACTACATTATATTTCTTCTTAATTAGCTTAAAAACAGGTTGGAACAATTTATGAAGTAAGAGGAGAGCTTACATGAAATTTTGAAATTAAATATTATAGATAATATTCATGTTAATCAGGATTCCTGATATCTGATAATTTAGTTGGGTGAATGTTTGATGCAGAAGATGCAACTGTAGATAGATGAGTTGAAGTAAATGGTTAAAGCCATTCAGAATTCCAACTTATACAATTCCTAACCAACCTTTTATCCTCATTATGATAGTAAATATTCTATTTCTTAGTCGCATCCATATTTTTATTTATACATTTTATAATCAATGAAATTTTCTTCATTCTTTTTCTTTAATTTATATTCACTCATATTTTTCTCTAATAGCCTAACATCCAGTCATCATTATCTATTTCAGTTTATTATAACATTCACTTACTAATATATCCAACATTAAATGTGGTTTAATATGTTTATTTAATTTTTTTGATCTCACAAATGGGGGAGAAAGTTGGATAAACCCAAAATTTCTTATATATTTTGAAATATTTTGGATAACTTTGGATAGATACAACATTTCTTTTTATCAAAATAATTATATCAAATAGAATTTATTTCACTCTATGATTACAAGATTCTAAATTATGTTAGAGAATTTATAGTTTTAAATTTTTGTTTATTTGATCATCGAAAAGAGAGATATGTTTGGGCACATATTGTCTCAATAATAATTTATAAATATTATTGTTTTTGATGCTCACAAATACCCATGTTAGTTTTATTAATGATTTTATTTTAACTGTATCTCATAATAATTATATTCTTTATAATTATATTTTTGGAATAATATTCATGTATTTATTCATGTGAAATATTTGTTAAATTGTTTGGAATGCTCTTACGAATATTCTAGAAACAATGTTTGATGTTTGTCATTTTTTGGAATAACTATTCATTGCCTACGCTAAAAAATGTAATGCAAGGAACATACCCTACATTTTTATTAAAGCTTATAGAAAATTATCATCATGTATTGTTTATCAAACATACATTGAATGAAACATATGGTTAAAGAACATTAAATTTTAACGAAACATTATGCTTATCAAAGAGAAAATGTATGGTTACAGAACCCTATGTAAGTATGGATCCTTCTGTTTGAGAATCAAATGTATGGTTCATCAACATTACTTTTGTAATCAACTATACATTTGGGAAAATTGAACGTATGTATAATAAATGTTATGATCAGAATTTTATTCTGACAAAAAATGAACCTATGGATCATTAACCCTATATTACATAGTTGAACCCTACATTTGGTGTTTTTTCATTATGTGAAAAACCCTTAATTTTGACTTTTCAACACTGGAAATTTAAAATTACGATTTTATCAGAGTTTTATAAAACAGTATTTTAGGAAAATCTGGGAGATTTAAAGATCATTTTAGACAGATTCAAAGCTTATCATAAATTAGTTAACGAGCGTTTTATAGCGGAGAGTTTATATCATAATATTATGGGAGTTTATGACTACTCTGAGAATTTAAAATTTTTAATACTGATGGAATTTCAGAAAATTTTCTTAGATTAGAGATTATGAAGAAAACTCTCTACCATAATTATTCTATTTAAGATTTCATTAAATATCAGAATTAATAGTTTATTAAAAATTATGTAGATTGATATATTGAAGATCATCATTATTTTGATGATCTTATAGAGATATAATGCATCAATTGAACATATTCAATGGAAGATAATATATGCTAAATATATTCATATATTGAATATTGAATCTGCTGTAATTTTTCTTTCTACTAAATTGTTGTTTTTTTTTCAAAGAATCTTTTTCAACTGGATTTTTTTGGAAGTAATCTATTTTTAAAATCTTATTTTCTGAATAAGGAGATCCATCAACTATAAATTACTTCTATAACTATGAATATCAATCTGAACTATCAAAAAAAAATCAATCTTTATTGATTTGATAGAGGGTTAGCTTCTCAGATTAAGATGTGGTTTTTCCGTTCTCTATTTAAAGTACTAGAAGGCTATGTTTTTAGCCTTGTTTTTAAGGGAGACAACGTCTTGTACTAAGTTATGGATTTTTTTTAATGAGAAGAGGACTTGACAAGTGAGATTCACGAAGCCCAAATAGAGGGTTTTTTTGAGGAGTGGACTAGGGGATCTTTTGGCCCTACAACACTATAAATTCTTTTACTCTGTTTTATATTTTTCCGAAAGAGATAATCTCATATTGAAATTATGATAACTCAATAAAATGTTTATGTGAAATAGATAGAATTTAGAAATTTCTTAATGGAAACAATTAACCCCTCATTTTTCTTCATCATAATCTTTCCAACCTAACAATATGTTGGTCTAGAATCACAATGGAAAGCCTATGGACCACATGTTTTGTAACCAGTCTGTCTTTGAGGTGCAGTGTATCTATGTGACGAACCCGATGCTATCCTGAAGGTACTACAGAAATGTGAACTTTGATATAGTGTGGATTAACCACATTGTTGTTTGATGTGGGATGGGTTTCAAGTATAATTATTCATGTTTTTAAAAAGGATACAAATATAAGAGTAAATATATGATTCTAATTAGCTCAGCCTCAGGATCATTTTATTTAGTCATATTTTTCCTCCACACCCTTCATCATCGTTCTTCAGTATAAACCATCTCCAGAAGCTAAACCAATCCCAATAGGATTGATTTCTCATCATGTTGAGACATTGATCACCATACGAATTGACATGAATATATATTTCAATGTGTTTTCAATTTTTTACTCAATGAATATGGAATGGATACATGAAAACAAAGTCATTGGGTCCATTCATACATTTGATCATCATTAAAGTGTTTGATATTATGAATGTATGAAACTTCTCTTGACTAAATGCGAATGAGGTGTTTCCAAAACTAAATATTTTCTCATTATATAAGAAGAGGTGACATAATATTCATCACACAATAATACCAACTGTTTGAAGGTGTTAATGAAAATATCTTTGGCAATTGAATAGGTCATTAACATGATATAAATTCTAGTATTTGATTCAGTGAAATAGTTATTGTAAAGAGGCGAACCTTGCTTCTAAAAAGAAATTCACCAAGCCGAGTAGGATTTTATTCCCACATTATGAAATGATAGCTCTTTTGGTTCTTTAAAAATAGAGAAAATAATTTTTTCAATCATGTAAGGAAGAAACCTGATTAGTAATTCACCCAGGATATGTGAATAAGGGGAGTTCCTTTTTTTTACTATAAAGAACCGAGAACCATTATATTTCATTAATAGAAAAGAACCTCATAACAATATGATTATGTGAGGAAGGAGAAGATACAACATTTATTTGATTAGTGTGAAACACTATCATCCTGATTAATGTAGAAATTGGATATATGAACTAGTGTATAAGTGATACTCTCTCACTGAGTTACATGATGAAATAATGAACTACCCACATGCCATTTCTTGAGTTTCAAACTCTCACTATTCTTGTTGAGGAATGTGGTTAGATGGATAATTTTTTCATGCATAAATGAACCAATACATTCATGAAAAACCATTGAGGAAACTCCATGTTGGTTTGAATGTATTATAAGGTACAGTTCACATAAGATAGTAAACACAAAAAATGTGAGTATATAGAACTGTAGTGTGAAGAGGAAGGGAAGGTGTATTACATGAATGCATGAACCAAATTCACTCATATACATGATTATAAAATATATGAACCTAGTTTTGGTTCAAGGCGATATGATGTCAAAATAGAACCAATAAAAACAAATTCAATATAGGACATGAAAATAATATATATATATATATGTGTGTGTGAGTGTGTGTGTGTGTTCGTGTGTGTGTGATAAAGGTTTACATGAATATTCCATGAATTTTTTCCATGAAGTTGATATCACATTAACTAGTGTTTACTTATTATTTAATTAAAGAAAACATTTCATAAGAATAAGGGTGAATAATTTTCTCTAACATTTGATTTAATGGGAGGATGATATTGTACATTATTTATATTACTAGTTTGAATGAACAATGAACTGATACTGCATTCATTGATTGATATTTTGTATCAATGAAGAAAAAATAATTGAGATTATGATAGGATGAGATAAACATCTGTGTTTTAATAATTACAATGTGGTTTGTTATTCTATGCAAGAAGAAGAAATAGTTTTACTGAAGGTGTTTTTTCATTGAAGTTGAAAGATGTAATATTATAACTTTGATGCCACTAATTGGTTTTCCATGCTAGTGGGACACATGGAATAAAGTTCATCTCCCTAAATTTTAGAGGCTTCTGAATAGTAGCGATAACCCATGGTGTATCGTTGGTAATACTCTTCCCTAATGTTAGAGTGTAGAACAACGTTAGTAACAGCTTTAGTCAATTTTGGAAGTAGTAAATCAATTTGAAAGAAGATAAATATATAATAAAAGAATAAAATATTTACTAGATGTAATCTCTTATACAAAATGATATGTCATGTCATGTCTCTACAATGATGGAAATATGTATACAAGAATCAAGTACAAACATGTATCAAAATACCAAAAATATGAAAATGGAATTGTCCTAGCTAGTTTCAGGAACCATAGCTTCATGCTGTTCTACCCTAGTCCTATGCATAGAATAAATCAATCATCATCCTATGGACACATTCCTTGATCCCTACCTGCATCCATATAGTCAGTTCGGATTCCCAACAGTGACCAAAATATTTTGGGAGATAACAATCAATAGGCCACCACCAATGGTGCCTACAATAAATCTAGTATGTCTATGTCAAGATAATGCAGTGCTCAAGGAATATAAAATATTTTATAGTAATACAAGTGAAACTCCTATTTAATGATTAATAGTAGTAAAGTGATACATTAAATCCAAACAAGGGACCCTGTAAACAACAACCATGATCCTATAACAAGGGCAACTAGAAAAATAGAAATAAACAAGTGTAATACCATCTAGACACACCACCATAAGCTGATACCCATACCGAAGATATAGGAAAGCATGTCAAAATATCCCTCACTACCACACTATACACGCATGTGTACAAAACACTACAACATCATCACCGTATAATCTTTTATAACATTTATCATAGACTAGAAGTATAATTATGTCATCTAGATTGTCCATATTGTGTAATAAAAGTGTCACACTAAGAAGGGACAGATCCAAGGTATATAAAATAGAGGAATCCTCAATAAGTCCCATTACCTTGTTAGTGGAAACCATTTAATGAATCTGGTGGGGTCCAAGTAGAATATCATGATATTATATCGAAAGTGAGAACCAAATAAGACAGATCCACTAGGTAGCAAGGCAAAAAGAATCATATGGAATCAAAACCCAAGGTGGAAAACATTCTAAGGAATCCACTACTATAAAAAAGATACATGGGGAAATCGTCCATGGAATATATGGAATGAGGATCAAAGATATACCAATTGTGGATTCAACTATCATCTAAAATCATCAATCTATTGTCATTCATCAATTTATAATAATTCCCAATTCTTGAGTTCTTTGAAATCATTTAACAATTTCTATTTAAATATTTTGACAATTGACATCTTTTAATCACATGGAAAAAGAGGTATCAACTCCCTCCTAAACATGAAATAAAATTTAATTCAATAAAAAGGTCTTCATATAACTAGGAAATATCACAGACACCCCATAAGTGGTATAAAAAAGGGTAGAAACAAAGGAACACACTATGTGTGGGCTATGTTGGGGGAACAACCCCCAACAATCTCAATGTTACTCATGGGAAAACTAAACTGGTTCAAATTTATTTAATCATGACTTTAAATTAATTTTTGGGGCACCATCAGAAATTTTTTCATGTGAAATAATGGAAACTAGCTCGACAAAACACCAATCCACAAATAAAGGTATTTACCACCTACCGTAGGTCCATAGTAAGGAACTCATCTAGTATTGATCATTTATTTGTTACAGATCAATAAAAAAATTAATAACATTAAGAAATAACCAAAACATGGAATATTATCTGGTAGCTAAATAACACTTTTTATATAAGGTCAAATAAAGAATGACACGAGAAGAATGAAGAAATCTCCGCCATGAATCCAAAGATATCAACGCTATTTGAAACTGAGTCTGGATGATAGAATAGTGGAATATCCTATGGATTGTATTTGAAAGGAGATCTATAGCCTCACAGATCAGTCCAACAAAGTAGGAGTGAAAATAATTTATGTTTTAAAACATTTTAATTGAAAATGGTAATTTCCTCATGAATTACTAGACATCTTGATTTTTTCAAATACTTGGCCAAACCATACACTAAATATGCTCCCTTCATTGAACAAAGGTGGACCTCTAATGGTTTCCTACAAATGGTTTTACTAACCATGTGTAAACCATGTCCCATCCACTTTAGGAACCTACAAACTTCCTTGAATGGTCATGAACCTCCTTCCTCATAGTTTCCTTAAATCACATTCCTTCTAATAGAGGATTGGACCACCTCACATGGGTATAAGTAACCATGGATCTAGCCCTGCCTAGTTTCTTATAACCATGAGGCCTTCCTTTATTTCACAATGATGGGATCTAGGCTACGAAAAATCCATGAACACCTCGATACACCCGTGATCACATTGGGTACTCACATTAGGCCACAAAAATAACTTAAACAAAAAAAGCACATGTACCTTGTAAGAAAACCAGAGATCTTCCAATATCCCCCTTAAAAAAATTCCACCGAAATGACCTTCCAAGGGTGGTCATGAAATATATGAGACTAACTCTATCCAAAGAGCACATACATCAGCTTACCACTCTGATGTTTTTCATATAAACATTCGTGCTTCCATATCCCTCATACTAGAGGAAGTGGCCATCCTTATAGAACCATTTTGCTCCAACAAATGATATGAATATGTTGATCCTCAAAAGATGCATTTACTTGTAACTCCACATCATCTAGTTGTATCCTATGAGATGAGTATGTGGGATAATGAAATAGTTGTGATAGATGGAAGACATTATGCATGGACTAGTAACTATGTGTTAAATACAACTAATTGGCTAAAAGACTAACTCTCTCTTGAATCGTGAATGTCTCGACATATTGTGGGGAATTAATAATCTTTCTCCCAATCCATCTATGTACAATCATTGGTGAGATATGTAATATAAAAAGATCCCTAAAATCAAACTCTAGAGGTATTTAATGGTGATCGACATAATATTTCAATCAATATTGTGCATTATCCGTCCACATTATAATCAATTTTACATTATCATAAGTCTCATGATTGAAATGAGGTCCCAATAGTATTTCTTCACCTTCCACTCACAAGAAAACGAGAGATTGGAAAGATATTCCCTAAAAATCCCCAAAAGGTTCCATATATATATATATATATATTATCCTAATATATATTTTTAAGAGAACTCAACTATGGGTATATGCCTCTCTATATAATCCCCAAAATCCAGGATGCATGCTCACTAATTTTCCTCATTCAAATGAATCATACGAGCTAACTATACATTAGTATGAGGGTGGTGTTCATTGATTAGAATCAAATGATTACAAAAATACCCATAAAAAAAATTCTAGAAATAAGACATAAACTACACATACCTATTAGTAATGATAGTACGAGGGACCCCGTGAAGCTACACAATCTCTTGTATAAACATCCTCCCAATCTCATCCACTAAGAATTTATCCCTAATCAAAATGAAATGAGGAACCTTCATGATCCTATCCAAAATACCGAAAACAATATCCTTAACTTGAGGTGACCTCATCAAACTGGTAACAAAATTCTTCTTAATGTCATACCATCTTCACTAATGAGTAAGTAACTCCTATAAAATTACAGTTGGCCGATCATGTTCCACCTTAACCTACTGGTAGGTGGAATACCTCATAAAAAAACTAGAGATCTCTATTTCCATACCTGACCACCAGTATTGACAGAGGAAGTCATGATACATCTTAGTGACACCAGGGTTCACTACCCAAAATATGGAATGAAAATCCCACATTTTCTCCTTGCATATGTCTGCTAGAACCCTACTTCAGCCATGTATACCTACGATCTCATCCTCACCCACTATCCAATCAGGAGGCAGGTCCTCACATTCAACACTCTCTCATAGGAATAAGCCTCTGAATAAAATATTTGCCTCATACTCACTCTATCTCAAAGGGTAGACATAAAAAATAAGGAATAAAAATATTTTTTATCATGAATATCCTTCACCTACAATTTTTTCGCTAAAAAAAGTACCTAAGATACCACTCACTAATGGCCTGCTGAACAACAAATATCTGAGTCCTCATACTCAGTGCATCGGGAACTACATTTCCCTTTCCATTCATATTGAAATGCTCAATGTCAAATGAATATTGGTACTCAACCAACTTTTACTACCTGAGATTCATATAATGTTGTGTCAATATATACTTTAATATTTTGGTGGCCTTTGTACAACACAAAATGGTTTCCAAATAAATAATGTCCCTAATATCACAAAGAATAAACAATTATAGCTAACCCCAGATTGTGAAATGGGTAATTCCTATCTTTTGACCTAAGATGATGAGACCCATAAACCATGAATCTACCCCTGAATTAGAACTAATCATAGATTGATACTTGATGAATAAAATACACAATGTTTCTCCTTATTGGATGTGGAAGAATCTGAACTGATGCTAAATTCAGTCTCTCATTCAGCTCCTAAAAGGTTATCTCCAAGGTATCTATCCATAAAAACATCACACACATAATAGTAAATCGCATAATAAGATATTATAAGCATGATAAGGTATGTATGAAACAACTATAATATCCATATATCCCAATAAAACTCCATATATCATAGAAGACCTAGGGACTCTCCCCAGAAACTACAACTATCACCTTCTCTAGGTCTACTAAAAATATTGTCTGTGAAATAATATGACCTAGGAAGTGAATCTTATCCAACCATAAGGGACACATTGTGATATTATCATATAGTTGAATCTCTCTCAATGTATACAAAAAGATAACAAGATATTTGGTGTGGTTGTGTAAATTGATAGAATATCGCAACATATCATCCATGAATACCACCGAAAAAAAATCCGAATAAATATGGAAAACATTGCTCATTATCACCCTGAAAACTACTAGCACATTCTTGAGGACAATCGACATTACCAAATACTTGTATAGACCATAGATGTTACAAAATTTTGAATGAGGTATGTCTACAGATCGATCATGTACATGTTGATAACTCGATCTCAAAAAAATTTAAGAACGTATTGTCTCATTATAGCTAAAAAATGTCATCTATCCATCTAAAGGGATATCGGGTATTAACCATAAAATGGTTTAATTTAAAATATTCCACACATAGCCAAAGGGTACAATCTAAAATTTCAAAAGATGAACCAAAAAACAACACAAAAAAGTATTGTGTCGTATAAACCCATTTTCTTCCATGTCCTCTAGCTTCCTATAGAAATCATAAAACTCTGTAGTATCTTACCTATAATGAGGAATAGTTACTAGTGATACTACACGACCTAGCTATATATAGGTATCTATTCTATCATATGAGTTAAACTATCAAAGTAATCTAGGAAAACATCCCTAAAATGTTAAAAAATTAGAAGGAAATAGTCATGAAGTAATCTCGGATCATCTAGATACAAACTAGAAATCCGAGCTATCCTCTCACCCAACCCATGATGTTATGGCTAGGATCTACTTGAATGATCCTCCATTTTACCCCATTGAATAAAAACACCTCACAATAGTGATGTGATGGTCACCATTAATAAATATAAATCAACATAGGATTGATAAGAAACCAGAAATTCCACCCCCCAATATGACATCAAACCCCATCATCTCAATGATAAAATGATCCCAAATGAAGTGACACATGAATTTCTCATTGGGGAACTCCCTTCCCTAGCGTACACTATTTGTTCCAATTCTAAATATGTGTCATAATTCCTCCAGAAAACACACAAATAAGCCCAAGGATTCCCAAAAAAGATGTAGATATAATGTTATGAGAGACACCTATATAAAAATTAGAATATACGAGAATATAGGCTTCTAAGATATCACCTATCACCATTGATGGACTAATTCTATACTCTTTAGGCATATAAAATAATGAATATATCTACCCTGATCCAAATACCTATGAAAAAACGTCACTACCTAGAGTAGGACCACACTAATTCCTAGGTACAACTGATTCTTGGATGCCATGTACACGTCCAATAGATCAGTATAATAGAATAGTACTAATACTTAATAAACACTGATTTAGAGATATGAATCCAAATCATGACCTTCAAGTCATATTTTACCCTCTTACAGTAACTACTAGAGGGATGGTCCTACAGAAACAATGTACATGGACCATCACATCATGATCATAGCTCTCAACTGGTCTCAATCACACTGATTCCTCATATCCCCCCATCTACCACACATATAATGAAAATAGAGCTACTAACACTAACATCCTCGATTTTACTCTCTTCACAAGAATCCTCAAAACATATATTCCTCCCACTAGAAGCTAAACCACTCAGCTGAGAGACTGCACTACTCTTATCTACACTCCCATATTCCCTTAGGATTTTCTTTGTAATCAACATCAAATTCAATATCTCAGTAATAATCATCAACATGAAATTGTTGACCTTTGATATAATAAAATACCTCATACATTCCTCAAAGCATCTCATCCTTGATAAGTAATCAACAATATATATCGGTGATAAAATTTTACGATTTGTAAAGTGTGTTGAATAACCCATAATCCTAATCCCACCCTTATTTGGATAAAAAAATCATTGTCCTGATCTACTCTCACATTCTTGGGGAAACATTAGTCACAGAACATGGTATGGAAATCACCCCAAACTATTTCTCACAATGAAAAATATTATTTCAAAACATCAAACTAGTTCTTTGATACTCCCTAAAGCTACATATATCATGATCTTCACTCTACTCTCATTAGGTGCCTTCAGATGACTGAAGAACAAAATGAAGTCTCAAACCACAACTTTAATGCCTGTAAACCACCATCCCTTGTAAAAGTATATGGATTATTCTATGGGAATACCCTCATTTTCTCCTCCATAGATGTTTTTGGTTGTAGTGACCGCTAAAATTTATGCATTTAATATAAAAACCCCTCATGAAACTATGCATCAACTCCTAAATCTAGTAAACATGATGGTGTCACAATTGGAACAATAATTGGATCCACTAGTATACCAAGGTCCACTGCCTCCAGAGTATGGTTTTCGCCACCCTTTTGGCATATGAATAGAGGTCTTCAATGTGTCGCATCTTTACAATTCTAAGCATATGCCTAAAAATTATCAATAACCAGAATTTTATAGTTAAAAGAATAATACATGTCAAACCCTTTATATAAAAATATCAAACCCTTATGCCTGCTCCTAAATCCATGGAAAGATAAAAAGAAATAGTGACAAACATCATTAGATAAAGTGCCTACATCCCACTCAAAATATATTTCTTTGTTGAGTTATGTATTTTGAAAATTAAATTTCATTTGAATTCATATTCACTTCACATTTCCCATTAAATGTCTAAACCAAATGATCCACCACTTCTTATCCATAAGATCTCATACACATCATGAACTGAAATATAGAATCCCTTTAATCCAGACCATAACACATTCTGGTGCATGCGACCATTTTTCCATGGCTCAATGTTTCATATTTGAAAACTTAAGGTGTCTGTTACAGAATAATTAGGAAAATTTTGTTTATGTTATGTTAGATACTCTAACTACAAACCCTATTACTCAATATCATGCACAAATATTGTACCAAATGGTAAGTGTATCACACAAGGCACATATCACAATGTCGTATAGTCATCAATGAACCCTATATTTCATGACATAATGCATGGAATGTGAATCCTATAAAAGATCCTAAAAAAGATGCATGATATATATACCCTCTTCTCATTAAATAATAGAAAAATATATAATCATTTTAATGATAACATAAAATCCCAAGTGCATCACCCAATGTTGGAATCAAATCAAATTTAAAAAGAAAAATCCAAAAAACAAAAATTTTCTGTTTTAGGCAATTATGATTATTCATAAACATGGGTTAGATACTCCCAGACATAACACATATCAAAATTTCAATTCCTTTCTATACCCCATTTATTGTATCTAAATATTATGAAAATAAAATAAAATCCATTGATACCACTTTGTAATGTCCCAGACCGGATGCCAATAAATGATGCCCTAAGCTGGTGGGACACATGGTATAAAGAACATCTTCATAAACAACAATGATTCTGGAGAAAAAATGATATCCTAGGGTGTGTTTTTGAAGAGACTATTTCCCCAAGTTAGTGTCTAGTATAATGGTATTAACCATATCAGTGTTTAGCGGAAAAAATTAGACATAGGATAAATATCCAAGACATGAATTAATAAAAAAAATCAAATGTAATCCCATATATAAATTATTTGTCATGTAATGTATCTAATAATATGTAAAACAGTTATACAATAATCTAGTCCAATATAGGAATTGAAATACTAAAAATAAAAAAAAGTGAATATCTCTTCTAGCATCGTAAGTCTCAGCTAGTTTATATTCTCCCATACTCCAAAGCAAAACATAAATCAAGAATCATACTATGGGAACATTCCTCAATACCTAACATCATCCATATTATTTTTATGGGTAAAAAATGGTGGCCTAAGAAGGGTGTTTGATAACACACATTAGGCCACCACTAACAAAAACTATAACAAATTTCGACTATATATAATAATCTAAATAATTATAAAAGGTATAAAATGGATATTATAGTAATAAATATAATACAACCATTGAAATAACAATAGTTTTAATGTGATATAGTCAAGACAAATATGGGTCTATGAAAACAACAATCGGTCTCACATAAAAGGGTAGAAGTTAACAAGAACAATCATTCAAGGATATCTAGCATTGTCAAAAACACAATCACACCCAAAAACACCTAGAGGAGGCCTTGAAGTAATTTTTCCAACGTATACTAGTCATGGAATACACTACCATAATACTTAATAAATATTACTTCATTAATAAATTCATAATAATTTACAATCCATGAGTTCTTCCAACTCAATCAACATTTTTTAATTTAACAGTTAAAAACTCACATCATGTTAACACATATCAAAGGACGAATAAATTTTTTCATAATCATTTAATTACATTATATTCAATAAAAATGGATACCTATAACTATAAATTCTCACAAGCACCCCAAAGGTGGTATAACAAAAATGAAAGAAACAAAGGCACTCCACATGGGTGGCCAAGGTTGGGGAAACGCCTCCAAAAATCATAAAGACACTCATGGGAAACCAAAATAGGATCCAATTCATTTAATTATGAATTCCAATTCATTTTAGGGGAACAATAAGAAATTAAAACATGTGTCACATTGAAAACTATCTCAAAAAAACTGCAAACCTCAATGGAATTCTATAGACCACCTTAAATAGGATTGAAATATTTCACTCATATAGTATCGAGCTATTATTCTGTCCATTTCAAGATAAAAACAGACAACTAATTGAAAATTGAAATTAGGGAATATTATCTTTCACAAAAATAAATTTTTTGATATAAATTCCAAAAAATAATGACACAAGAAAAATTAATTACTCACTGGATTGAATATAAGGATACTAATGGTGTTCAAATATATGTCAATAGAATGAAATGGTGGAAAAGCCTATGGATTGGCTTCCAAAAAAGTTCCCAATAATTTCAGTTCTTTCCATTGTTGGAAAAGTGATAAGAGTTTTGGTTCTAAAACATTTTAAGTGTGAAATCGTAATTACATAAGAATTATTGGTCCATACAGTTTGGTTTCATGGTTGGAAAAAACGTTCACAAACTGTTAACCCTTATCTATGATAAGTGGGGACTCACATAGTTTAATGAGTATAGTTGGACTAACCATGCAAAAAATGTGTCTTTGGAACAATCAAAAACTAAATTTACCCTTTCATGGATGTGTTACCCCTTCTGAAAGGTTTTATTAAACTGTGCTTCTCTGGATAGAGTCCTAGACCATCTTTCATGATTCAACATAACCTTGCAGCATGCACCACACAGTTCCTTCTAATAGTGCTGCCTGTAATTTATTTTAAAATCCATGCTCCAGGATCCGAAAAATCACAAAAAAACCCATGATAAATCCATGATCAAATTAGGTACTCAATTTAGGCCATAAGAAAGTCTTTAATCAAAAACATATTTGTACCGTATAGGAAATCCTATGATCATACACAACATATCAAGACACAAATACTATATTTCATATCATTGTCTAACAAAGATCAAAGGTAGGATAAGAGGTTTAATATATATATATATATATATATCAATTTATTGTCATTTGGTATAGGTATTATTATTCTTATCATTATATAAATTTTTCATATCATTATGAATAATAGAATAATAAGAAAGTGAATATTTTAGATTTAATGTCAGGAAGACGTAAGATGTGTTGCTTCCATGTTATTGTGACAGTAATAATATTAAAAATAATTTATTAGAAGAAATAAATAGTACTATGTCATCAAGAAGTAGTCTCAAATGGTGTAAGAATTTATTGTTCTTACAATGTACCGTATCAAAAAAGTGGAGACTATCTTCAGAGGTAGTATACAGTTCCCACCAAGTGTTTTAAGACATTCACTATCAATTGAATATAGTGCATTGTAAGTGAATGTATATTTCCTAATAATTGTTAGCACATTCAAAAGATTACTTTCTTGGAGTTTTTTGGTTTGTTTATTTACATACCATTTCAATACTAGCTACTTTGGTTGAGTAGTGAAACTTTCAATAATTTTATTTTATATTTTTACTGATGTAATATACTTTAATGAGATATGAAAAAGAGAATAACATAATCATGATCCTAATAGGTCTAAGAGGTAAAGGGATAGAAGTTTTTCATTTGATTAAAATTCTTCATCCCTGAATCACCTCAAAATAGTGTTAAACATATCTAAAACGTATCCTTTCATGCCATAGAAGGTGTCATACATAACCAGTGGGCCACCACCAATGACATCTATAACAAATCAATTATGTGAATATAAGATGATGTATTGTGCATGTTTAACATACATAAGGTCTAGAAATGATAAAAAATTACAACATACTCTACTAAAAAATGATGTTTTAAAATAGACTATAATGATGAATAACTTCATAAATGAGTAATGTATAAGCTACAACCTAAAACTGACATATCAAGTCTTATTAAATATGTAATATTATAAATAATAATTTTTCGACCTATTAGGGAAAAGAACTAGGGCCATTGGCCATGTAATCCTCTTAGAGTCCATAGAGCTTATCCACAAAATTTTTATTAAATGTTGACCTACATGGTCTAAGACCTAGGATGTATGTTCAAAGGATTCCACTTCATGTCCATGGATCTCATCCATATAAAACTCCATAGAGACTTTGGTGGATACCAAGGAGATTTTTTGACACCATCCATGTAATATGGATCTATGGTAGTAGTCCAAGGAATCAAAAACTAAATATATAAGTGGTTACTTGATGTAAAATTATGATACCTCAGATTGTTTCCATATTTTTTCTTCAATTTTCAATGAAATTTATATAATGATTCATGGGACCATTTTATTCTACAATGCCTTTTTTGACTAAGGTTATCATAAATATTTTATTATACTTTTTTGAACATGTGGCAAGGAAAGAGGCCATGTTAGTTTCCATGTATTTATTCAATTCCATTAAATGAGTTATAAAATGGATCTTGGATCCATGTTAGTGTCCATTCACTTTATTAGTTACATAATTATGCATTATACAATAGATTATAAATGTCATTTAAAAAATAAATTTTATTTAATTTAATTACTCATTATATTTATAAATGATAAATGTGTTAAAAGAGGTTGTTAAACATCAAAAATTAATTCATTTTACATCCAACTACCATTAATAATTGGTGATCTCATGTCACCCCTATGGTAGAATATGAATAACAATAGAACTAAGCCACCAAAATTGTTATTTGTGTTGAGTTTGGAAACCTCCGAACATGAATAATTGTGTCATAAAATGTTTATATCAGGGTTTATTAATAAATTTTATGATTTATTAATTTAATGAAGAACATCAAGAAATTCCATCATGTGGTGGAGTGAAAAAAAACCATAAACTCCAAAAACATTAGGGAAAATGTATAAACTATCTATATTGGACTGGAAGTACTCTCCCCATCCATTGTAACCATTAAACTATTGCTAGAATATGATAAATAGAATAAATAGGAGAATACCCTAAAATGGGAAAAATTATCCAACACAGAATTATAATTCCACATAGAGAGATAATTCAAGAAAGGATGTAAGAGGATTAAACTAACCATGATACTTCTCTTACTAGAGTGCATGATTGAGAAGCAAGGTTACTACTAACCATGTGCTAAGTGTGTGCATTGGGTGTTGCACCAGAAAAATGAGCTATGGGATCTAAACAATCCCTAAACACTCATAAAACCTTCTTTAATCCTTTAATAAATTATATATTTGAAGAAAACATGATATTAAAAATAAATTTTATATTCTTCATACCTCTCAAAAAACATGGTACATTGCAACCTCCCATACTCAAAACTAATAAATGCCTATGTTACCTTATGAGGGTGGTAGAAAATCATCTAAGAAGACCATTATCCACTGAGCATCTAAATTAACCTCTCACCCCTAGTTATCTTACTATTCAAAACCATTCTACCATATCACCTGAACTGGAGGAAATGAACTAAATGGGAGAGCCTACATGGTTCAGTCAACAATACATATATGATGCTTCTAAAAGGATGCTTATATGCCTAACTCAACATCATCATGATGTAAAATATAATAAGGATATGAGTACTATTTATAATTTTGAGATACATGGAATTAATCATGCATTGATTGTTAAAACTTAGGTAACACCAAATGATAGGCTACCTATCTGACTCTATCAAAACTCTCAAAATTCCTAAAATAATGAGGATAAATATTATTGTATCTCTAAATTCATATGTGGCATAGAATTGGTTAAATATACAAGAAAACATAATCCCTAAAATTGAATAGTGTAGTTCATTTTTGACGATCTATATATGATTTTTTACAAGACTGGGCTATACCCATATGCTTCTTGATAAGTTATACTAGCTCCAAGGTCTCCTGAACTAGAAGAGTTCCTAGTAGTTCTTCCCCTCCTTCCTCTAACAAACCTAGTGGTGAACTAAATGACCTATCTTATAAGTTTTTATAAGGATTTATATTTATAGTCTCTTAGAAGATGGTATTTTATGTGAAAATAGCAAGTGATAAGTTTTTCTCCAAAAAACCTTTAAAATCATGGACACATGATAGAGCATGTCCTCTAACATGTTAATCGTATTATCAGGTTACCCATTAGTCTTAAGGTGATAGGCTATAATCAAAAATACCCATGATCCTAGTTCCATATATAACCCTTTCTAGAACCATGATGTGAAATGAACATCTCTCACTGATATGATAGTACATGGAAATCTAGGAAGGTGTATGGTCTCTCAGACATATATCTTTCATATCTTATACATTGAAAATGTATCTTTGATAGGTAGGAAGTGACAGGACCTTTTCAATTTGTCTCCCCTATATGATATCACGTCTTTATAATGATATAGGTAATCCTATCATAAAAAATAGTGAAATTTTCTCATTTCCACTTAGGAATGGGTGATGATAGTAAATTCCCTATTAGTCACTGGTGTTCCACCCTCACATACTGAAAGGTGTAACACTGAGAAATGATCCCATCTATCTACATTTTAATACAATACCATAAATACTAGAAACATAAATCAGAGTGCATATTTATAAGGCCAAGATGTATTGAATAATAAAAAGAATGCGTCACTTTCATCAATTCCTCTCAAATTAATTTAGGTATCCAGACAAATCCATGAATCTGAAAGACCACATACATAACAATAATCCAAATAGGTAGTGGGTAATCACCAGAAATGCTCTCCCATAAGAGAAAGCCCTTGGTATCATGAAGATTCATAATATTCACTCTATTTAGGGGTGAATCTATTATTGATCAAATGTGAGTACTGGTTTTATAGGATGGAAATGAACCTAAAAATATATCTTATAAAATAATTCCCCAAACTTCCACTAACAATTGGCCTTATGAACTATATGTTTTTGAGTCTTCAAGCCTAGTGCCTCATAAAAAACATTTCTTTTTCCTAGTTTATATGAAAGATAAATGTTAAATTACTATAGGTAATCAAACCATCATCACTACCAAAGATTCATTCATGCTATTTAATTATATACATTAGGATATTTTGGGTTTTGTAAACAAAATTTTTTTTCTCCCATTAAGCAATTCCTCTGACAACACAGGGCATGACAACAACCATAATATCCAGATCATGAATTTTGTAATTCTTTTCATATTCCCTCAATTTTGAAGACTTGTATACTAAGACATAATCATTATACATTGGAATGAATCCAATCTTTATTATTAACACATAAAAGTGAATAATATAGCCTCTTCCTATATTATAGAAAATTAGAATCAATTATGAAGTCAATATACAATTTATATCCAAAATGTATCTCTTATTTTCTTCAAAACATGTAAAAATGATACCTTTCTTGGTAAATCCCATGAACAGTGCTATAATATGTGACAAATCCTGAACAAATTAAATATAATAACCCCCCATCACATAGAAACTCCCTATATCAAATATATTCATGGGATTTTCCCAAGTAACAACATCTCTCACCTGCACTGGGTAAACTGATACTCTTTTCTCTAAGATAACATGATCTTATAAGTGAACATTATCAATACAAAATTTTCATTTGTTGAGATAAGAATACATATAATTATCTCTCAATGTGATAAAAATGATATAAAGATGTTGGTAATGTTCATGTTAAGTATCTGAGT
The DNA here is from genome assembly GCA_963277665.1 of Viscum album. Classification (NCBI taxonomy): domain Eukaryota; kingdom Viridiplantae; phylum Streptophyta; class Magnoliopsida; order Santalales; family Viscaceae; genus Viscum; species Viscum album. The sequence goes on along the minus strand of OY728151.1, from coordinate 1,179,955,311 downwards.
ACACCATGTTTTTATCCAAGAAGACTACCAAAAATGAATCTAGAAATGGGTGGAAACCTCAATTCATCAAATCCATGAATATTAATCAGATGTTTATAAGACCCATAAAATGAACATATACATATAAATGACATAAATACTACATAATGAAGCAATTAGTAGAACTAATTATCTAAAACACACCTAATGGTATCTCATCCTCAAATAGATCATGAAGAATATTCTTACTCCATAAATCTAGTCGAAGATGTCATATATACATGACAATGGATAATTGTTCTTAACATTAATTTGGATCAACCAATGGTAATCCCTTAAAATCATGAGGGTATATAAGGAACCGACCATAAAAATTACTTAATCTTGAGTAAAATCAGTAATTCACATTGATGATCTTTTCAGGTTTAATGTTTTCAAGAATTTGGCCATAACTATTACATATCAACTTGAAAATTTCATGTAGACACTACTACTCAGTATCCATTTTTTTATAAAATAAGAACTCTTAAAAAGGATCATGTATAGTTACATGTTTTAAACATCATGACATTTACTGGATCCCATCATTAACCCTTATTCATCTTTAAGTTATGTGGAAAACATTTCAAAAACATGGGGTGACCATAAAAATCTTAGTAAGGGTTTTAAAAAAAGGAATTAAAACATTAACCCATCAATTATACAAAACAATGAAACCATAATTTTCAATCATAACATACCTTATGAAATCATAAGATTTATGAATAATACACAAAAATCATACATCATAAAGGTAAATTGTGGCATACAAAACATAATTACATTATAGCTGTCACATCTACATAGGGAGTGATGTTGGAATATCCAACACAGTGTATTTCCTAAATTTATATGGAGAAACATTAACGTTTACCTCTGTCATGTTACCCAATGTATTTCAGATCTATCTCGGGCTCACCTACCCTATGTTTATCATGAAACCACCTATATATATAACAATGCCCAATAACCATAACATAATCAAAACACATAAAAAAAGCATGAAGGAAAGATAACATTTCTACATTATAATCAAAATATATCAATTCATGATATTGATATAGACAATGCTTTATCAAAAAATTTTCAAAACCATTTAGAACATTTAATAAAGAGATTTTGGGAATCAAAGTGTCCCATACCACATTAAAATTTTCAATGGAATTAAAATTTTAAAACATTAATTTCCAAATAAATAAATCCTTAAAACCATTTTTAAAACATGGACATTTATGAGAATTATTTAAAAGAATAAAGCTTCAAAATATTTAAAATGATATTTTAGTTAAAGAGTTCATAAAAAAACAGGAGACACATGAATGCAAAGAATTGATGAATAACATTAATCAAAACATTATAATATCATGAGAATAAATGTATTCAAGGTATAATATTCCAATGGACATTTTATGCACCATATAAAAGTGAATTGGCGAAAAACAACAATGAAGTCTCAATGGAATGTAAATTGAGACGAAATCCCTTATAAAGACGGTATCCTTTGTTTAAGGATAAATAAATGACATAATTATGTGTGAAAAATATAAATACACCAAATATAGGTAGATATTTAGAGTTATAAGTCAGATGTTATTACCACATATTGATAGCATGACATAATCAAGAATTATAAGTTTAACCCAAAGAATTGAAATTGGATGAAGAAGTTCCCTTACAGAAATTCGATAGACTAACGACGTCACATTAAAATTATGAAAATAGTTTCATGAGATAGAAAAGGGTATCTCATCACTTGGAAAAACAATTTACAGCATTAAGGATATATAAGAATATATCCCAACATTAGAATACGTAAATTAAAATGCATTAAAAAAAGTAGTCTTTTAAAAAGAGGAGTGTGAAAGGTTCCCTTAATGATTTGGTAACATACGAAACATAAATCCCATGAATGAAGGATCAAAAAATAAAGATGTAAATACCCATTAATTATATCTTATTACATAAATAATACAGTCATGGATAGTACATACACCGTACAAAAGGAAATAGTGGTAAATAGAGCATGAATCTCATAAGAATAACAAGTGTGATAAAAACCCCTTACAACGTTGAAATCAATCGAGACGTATGACCAAAATTTAATAACGACCAAATGAATCACAGAATACCATGAATAAAAATATAATCAGGACAATATATATCAAGTTTCAGTACAAAATACACCACATGAAATAAATTAGTGGTGAACAATGGAAATCTCATAGAATTAAAAGTGAGATAAGAAACTGTTTACCTCATGTCCGACTTGACCCATTCGTTATTTAATCTCCAAATAAAAAAATAAAGTTAATTTATACTTTTATAAGAACATTTTTAACGTTTATTATTTCTTTTATATCACTTATTACCATGTTATAAACATTATTCAATCATTTATGTTAATAATGGCCATTTTATCGATATTTGGTACTTGAGTCAAAAATGAAATTATTATAATTACAAGTTGTGCTTGTGGTCAAAATTCCATTATATCAAAAATGATATTAATGATTTAGATATCATATATATCATATATATCTAGTATATGTAAGTATTTATAATATTACATAACATTTGGAGATAATAAATGAAATTCATCGTTCATGGAGATGGTATGTTGTAAGTACGCATGAACGCTACTTTCATTTCTATTTCATATTTAATGGAATGATAACTTAATGATACATATGAATATTATAATTAAAGTATAATATAATAGGATATATATGTTACATAATTTCATTAATGTCATCTTTTATACATTCCATGTATGTCATGACGTAATCATATCACCTTGAGGTTGCGGTAGTCCGCACTTCCTCAAATAAAATTATCATATTTACACATATTGGAAAGAATAAAGGTATGTTTGTAAATAAAAATTAAATAAGAATAGGGAAAAAATAAACATGATATATATCATATATAAATACAGTTCCATTATAATTTCCACCATGAGAGGTGGTAGGAGAAGATTGAACAATCATCATTTCGTGAGGTAGTAGTTCACCGTCCATAGAAATAGTACGTTATTTAACCATTAGATAGAGGTGTGTGGAAGTGTAGTTCGAACAATTATCATGAAAAAACCTAGTATATTGATAATACTGGTGTTGTTAGAAAATAAAGGAATAAAAATAGTTTTTTTGGTTGGATAAGTAAAATAAAACAAAATAACATAAGAGAAGACTTTACCTTTAAATCGGGTACCTCCCTTTGGATTGAAACAAAAGTTTTAATTGAAGTTCCTTTTGCCTATGGAAATGATTCTAGGAGTAGGATAGGGATTTAGGGAGATTAATTGGGCAGAGTTTGGACGAACCAAAGGGCCATGGAAGTGTGAGGAATGGGTTAGAAGTGAGGTCTTCTTATAAGGGGGATGAGGGGCTCTTTTGGAAAGATTAAACATATTATATTATTATATAATAATTTTTAGTTTGTAAATGTCCAAAAATAATTAAAGTCGAATATAAGATGACTCATGTTATATATAAAATCATAAACTAATAATTGGACATGTTTTGGATATTGTTTTAATCTTTATAATCTTATTTATTTAAATCATTCATTAATCTTGTAAACACTGCATCATTATTGTTTCATAAATAATTTTATTTATTTGAGGTCTAAAAATTATAAAAAATTACAATTATGTAGGAAAAAACTTTATATTTTATATGAGTATTCATAGTCTAATAGATAAAATATATAACCCCATAAAAAATTGATTTAATTAGGGATATATATTTAAGTCATTTTGTCATTACTTTAAATTATTTAATAGAAAGTGTCATTATCACTCCCATGTGGATCCATGGGGTCCCAAAATCGACCCATGGATAAAGATAGTCATAAATTTATCAAAAACGAAAATTAGGACGCATGCTATAGTAATTTCATTTCATTATAATAATATTTTGTTACCCATATTTACCAGATTTACCTTTTAACCATGGTAAATAAATTTTTACTGAAGTAAATATTCATAATTTTTTAAAATAAAAGTTAACTATTTACACAATTTGGACCTCCTAATTTCAAATATGGAAACCATTTTTATAGATTCAAAAAACTAAAGTGGAAGAAATTAATTTTAAATTAATTTCCGCTGTTAAAACAAAAAGCGTGTTTTTATGAAATAATAACTATCAAATGATTGAAACATATTTATGTCAAATTTCAATGTGAAATTACTTTTAATGAAAAAAATTGGATTAAATGGTAAAAATATAATCCAATTACACATTAAAACCGTTTAAAAATATAATCTAATCATATAAATAAATTAGTATAAAACGTAGTTATGAATTAAAATATAGTATTTATCACTATTCACAAAAAATGAACATTAGCAGAAAAATACCAAAAATTTTATCCAATGTAAATTTTGATGTCTTGATTCTAAAGAAGAATATTATTTTTTCAAATAGAATATATAATAGTGAAAAAAAATATTTAAAGAGGGTTCTCCATCAAAAGGCAGTAAATCGACCTTTTAATGAATATTAGAGTATTTATGCTTAACATCAGATTCATTCTTATTTTAAGACTCTAAAATTTATTGGATAAATATAAAAACATTTAATAGAAATGTATATTCATATTGTAGTTAGATCTGTACATTACTTCCAGTACTACGACTAGGCATTAACTATCTTTTAAAATAAAATTATATTATTATTTTTCAGTATGACTCAGCATTGTGTGCAACATATGATTTAATAGAAACTCATTGTTTCATATTGGGTACGCCATTGAATATAGAATACCCATTAAATTAAAATTTATATTTAATCCAAAAATCTAGATAAATATGAGACTGTTATATTCTTTATCTATTTGGGATGTTATGGGGTACCATCTAAAATAATCGTGAGAAGGATATGAGAAATCCATGGGGATGTAATGGGGAATATAATACCCTTAGCATCCAAGTCTGCTAGATGACTCTTAATATTCTGAAAATCAGTAGTAACATTCCTCTAAGGAGTAATAGATACTAGTGCTACTCTAAAAATGTGACCAATAGTAAATTCTACCTCTCTCTAAAGGTAGCCCAATTTGTTTTTTAGCGAATACATTACTGAGACTATCTAATAGTGGAGAGATCTCATCCTGACATGTTCTATGATCATCCACATAATGGATAGAATTTTTGGATATCACTCTTCCTATAAAATGATTTTCATGTCCATGTCAACATGTATAGACATCCTATTCAACCTTGTGAATATAAATTTTTCATTATAGTTATATGATGTATAACATCCAGTGATATAAATCAGCATAATCATCATAAAGAACCCACCAACATTTCTCAAATATTATTTCAAAACATTTCATTTCGTGGATAATGATCTTCCTAATGAAAAAACACCACCTCTCTAAATGGGAAACTCCTTGCACATGTGTACACTCTCCAATTGAATTACCAATAGAGTATTCACTGTCATCATACTAAAATAAATAATCTATCTCATGTATAAGACTCTATATAATAACCATAGATATATATGAGTGGGATGTGTATGTATCAAATAATGGTGATACCAATGTAGTGTCTACTAGAATCATACCTCAAACTGTAGATGGATCGACACTCTACTCCATAGTTATTGGATGAACTATAAATATCTATACCTATATTAGTCCCTAATATATAGTCCAACATCCTTTAGAAACCCCACAATACAAGATCAATAAATCATGTTTCTTTAGCCCTTGATATTGATGACCTCCTTGACCTATACGACTTGTAGTTCTCCAACTCCCTACCGAATGTGAAATGTTGTCCCTACTCCTGAAGGTAGTGCTAGTGCATCTCGCCATCCATTATACATATATAGAATGTATTGAAAAAATCAAGGATTATTTCCCATACTCCCATAGACTCTTCACTCATATGGTGCTCTATCATACTACGACTTCATATGGACCTTCTTAACAACATGATAAAAAATCATTTGGCTACACGGGTGAATTCTATTTATACTAATGCCTCTTGAAAAAATATATAAAATACACTTCGTACTACTATATGATCTACTTAACTAATGATCCAATGGACCATTGTTCCACATAAATTCAGCTTCTCTAAGGTTACACTCATTAATCCAGGCCAGTTTAACTATCTCAATGATAGTGGTAAATAAAAACATATTCACCTGATATCAGATAGTGTATATGAGTGAATTCATCAAAACACCTTTCTCTGGAAATACCTTCAAAATGTAGAGTAGTAAGAAAATTATAAATATATGTAAAATGAGATAAATAATCAATAATAGATAAACTTTCATTCTCTAAGTTCATAAATTCTATGGCGATCTCAGTTCTCAGTGTCTTAGAAAAGAAATAATAAAGGAATGTTGTCTGAAATTCCATATAGGAAATAGACCGATGCTGATTAGCCCAGGTAAACATATTCTATTGTCTCTTGAATGACTCATAGAGAATATAATCTATGAGCTTTACCCTCCTCTCTAAACACATATTAAGTTTCTTGAAAATTGATATAGTGGACCCCATCCTTGACTCTATATCCCATTGACCAGTATCCCTATAAAACGTTGGGAGATGCTTCTACTGAAATTCCCTCATTATCCCATCCATAATTAAGAAGGATATAAGTATCCATACATGGTCTTCAGGATTAGTAACAATCCATCATGAAATTGTGCATTGGTTCTCTGATTATGTATTATAGGAGGTTCCACAAGTTGAACTATAGGGGGTATTACTGGTGGCTCATGGCCCACCACCAACAGAGTATAGTCATCCCCACCCTCTTGGTACATTACTTGAGGCTGTCATGGAGTCATATCCCTATTTTTCTCATAAACATGCCTAAATAATGTTTGATTACAATATAGATTACATATAAAAGAATATGATACATTCAATCCTTATTATAAAAGATTCACCCCCTCTTCATGTTCCTAATGCTAGTTATGGGTTATGTATAAGTGTATAAGGAATCATAAAAGATACTTCCTTTTACCAACTAATAAGTTCTAGAAAGGGTCATGTCCTCTATTTCATATATGGGGTTATTATATACAATTTTCAATTGAATTTTATTAAAGAAAAGACCATTTATGTTTCAATTGACATCACTATTTAATAGAAACCATTTCATACAGTTTTTAATAATCAAAATATCATACTCATATATGTATATAATTGTCTAGTTAAAGGATTTACCATTAACAATTTATAATGTAATATTATTTATATGTTTCAATTGTCCCATCATGTATCAACTAATAGAATTTTTAATTCAACAATATAATGAAACAAGTCAATAATGATATCTTGATTATATAGATCATCAATACCAATTTATATAATTACCATCCACTAAATTGAAATTTCAATCAATGAAATAATTGATAATCAATGTTTTAGCTCATGTAATCATAGTAAAAAATCACAAACGTGTTATAAATGGTAAATAAAGGTTATTCCATCAATCTATATGGGAAAAAACTAATTAGGATGATGGAGGCACATTTATAGAAAATTATTTATCGATTTCATACATGAAAATTTATCACAAATACATGGGTATGACAATCAAGGAACTAATAACATGTTGCATGAAATACCCTTGGTAAAAATAGGTTTGGAATAGAATATTCAGGGAATTTGAGTCCTCATGTTACTATAATGATGCATGATATAAAACATTCTCATTGGACTAGGACAATGGTAAATGATTACCCATAATGATAATAATAGAACCCCATATCATGTTCACCACCTAAAGGTGAAACTAATACAACTTCAACAGGTGTAATATAGAAAATCATTTACCATCCTAGGTAATTTTGATTTTACCCATATGTGGGTTAGATACTCCTTGATATATGATCATTACCAAATTCCAGTACATACTTAGTCTCCATTATAATAACTGAAATTTCAATACAAAAGGGAAATAGGGCTCCGATAATAATTGTAGCACACATGGTATTATTCACCAGTTAGTAACTGATCATGATAATAACATGGACTTAATCAAATCTCCTCGTGTGGGGAGATTATAATCTCATGATTAGAGTGTAATAGAGTATTAAATCAATACCATCAAATAAAGGACATAAAATAAATATCCAATAGTGGAAAATTAAATCATCCTAGTATCATAATTAAATGAGCAGAAACCATATAAAATGTCATATATAAAATGATGTTTGTCATGTCATACTGATATGAAAAAGGGATGGTATATTGAAATAGAGAATCCAAAATATACGACATGAAATAAAAATGTACAAATATTTGAAATGATATCTCCAATAACATCATTAGAATATGCTCAGTCCTCTACCCCTATAACCCATCCTTTTACAAAAATCAAGCATCCAAGGATGAAACCTTCCGTGTGTCCCTACCAACAATCCTGAATTCTATCTGAGTAATGATCAGCATCCTGAAATGTGTGTGAGTTTTTATCATTAGGACACCACCAACTGTTCCTATAATAAATATTGTTTATTAATATAATCATAAGAAGTGTGAATGTATAATAGGAATAAGGTATAGAAAAAATAATGCAATAAAACTGATTCTATTGGTACATACATTGACCAAACCATCAATAATAATGAATAAATGCATAACAGAGTAATGTATCAGCATTAAACTATGACAGAATATCAAGGATCAGTAACTACAATATGCACTTAATTATCATGTATCATAAATATAAGGGATATGACCCATGGAATTGACTAATATGTCCTCTTGATGTCTCCAAATCTCATTAATAATAAAATCTGTGTAATGTAAACCTCGATTTACCAATACCCATGGGCCAGGGTTGAATTCATCCTCTACAATTCTATAGAGATCATTTATAGGAAATTATTTATAAAACTGGGTGGATTCCAAGGATCATGTATTAATAATTCAATGTATGTTGGATACTTGGTAACAACCCAATGAATCAAATATAAAATATTCAATTGATTCATTGGTTCCAAAACATGACGCCTCACATTTGTGTCACAACATGTCATCCACTTCCAATGTAATTAATATTATTATTCTAAGAAGCATGCTAGCGTCTATTCCATTGAAAATTTATTTTAAAATAATTGTTTTATTAACCATTTTGACATAAAAGTGATAAGGAAAGAGTTAATGTTAGTGTCATCGATTTTAATTAGTTATATTCAATGAATTATAGAATGGATTAAGGGGTTATGTAATTGGTTATTCTATATATAAATTATATAATTATTAATAATTAGAGGGATTTACCATATAATTAAATAACGCCAATTTATTCAATTTCATTACTCCTTTCATTCATAAATGTTAATGTTTTATAATATGCCATTATCCTTCAAAATGTCATTCAATTTATATCCATCTTCTATTAACAACTTGTGAGGTAAACTCACCCCAAGTGTGGAATAATCATAACAATATAATAATCTAACATCAAGGTTGGTTCATGTTGATGTTGAGAGCCTCCATCCTAGTATTGGGGTGTCATAAATATTTTAAATAACAAATTATCAACCAACTTAATGATTTATAAATTTATTGAGAATGCCTAGAAAGTATGGCTTGAGACCCAACATATACAATGTATAAAAACAAAAACTTTTGGAAAAAGGTATATACATCCCACCATATATGGGAACTACTCTCCTTGTAATTTTATGGCATCTAAATCAGTTTAGAAGGAGATATATCATTGAAATAGATTAATACCTAAAAATAAGGAATATTAGATCGCATGGATTTGGAATTCCATATTGTGAGATAAACAAAGAAACGAAGAGATATGTTTGAAGAGATTACCGATAGGGATCCTATGTGTTAACAAAACCTTATTACAATATGAATAGATTTTGATATCAAAATTTATAGGAGTACAGGAGGAAAAACTCACAAGTTGGGGAGCAGTTGTTTGAAATGGGAGGAGAAAAGTTGGTTTATTCATTAAAAACAGTAGGAGAAAAGTAATATTTTCACACATTTTTAAGAGGGCTCATGGTTGGGCCATATGGACTGGAAAAACCATGGGCCAACCATGTGTGGTCCCTTACTAAGTGTCACTACCCATAAATGCTTGGCCCATTGTCTACCAAACCATGTATAGCCCTTGCCAATCACCTATATAGATTCATTGTAGATCCTAGCATGGTTGTTCATCCATCTATTAATCATTAACCTAAATTTTGTGATCCTATTATGTGGTTGTATTTTTGGGATTCCTAGTTACTACTAACCATGTGCCAACCATGTTTCATAGGTTGTTTTTCTAAAAACAAACTGATCTCCGGCCTCTAAACAAGCCCCAAACACTCCTGAAACCTTCATTGAAACATTAATAACATCAATTAAAATAAACCACTGTATTAAAGATGAAATTTAATGTATTTATACCTCTTTTAAAATTTGGGATGTTATATAATCTAATGTATGATTTAAAAAAAAGGACATTTGAATGTATATGAAGAAATATATGACTTGAGGTTTGGGTTTCTCAACTCAGTTTTATTTTTGTGAAAAGTATTCTGAATCATTAATATTTTTTTATATATAATATATCTTGGACATTAATTTCTTTCATAATTCATTTTATTGAAATTATTTGTATTTTAAAACCCAAATAACATTATATCTTTTATGATATTTTGATCAAGATACATGAAATGTGGTATGTGATTAATGATTCAATCTAAATAGTCTTTAAGATTTCCTTTATTAAAATTACATTGAGGGAAATTATTTGATCCTGGTCATTTAAATTCCATTTATTTTCTCCTCTAATTATTTTTAAGTTTATAATGTTTACCATTAATTCCTATCTCTTTGGTATATAACACAATTGCGAATTTTTTTTAGTGAATTATATTCTATTTTATCCTAGGTCCACATACTTTTTCTTCCATGTCTATGTAATTGAAAATATTTTCAAGATTGTTCTTTTCTATGATCATTTTATTATTTTATGTAATTTTCTATGATATTATAATTCCATTTCAAATTTTTAAAATAAATCATTTTATCATTTTCCAAATGAGGTACCTTTGGAATTTTTACCAAAAGTGTGAAAGGAATACTTGATTTAACATTTATCGGATGAAAAACCTTTCCCAACATAATAAAGATTATATTAATTGAAGAATTCGTTACACGTTTCCATGGTTATATTAAATTTAATTATTTTTTCAAAATTCAAGATTTCTTAAATGATATTGAAGGAAAATTATATTTACTATATTGTCAAATAAATGTCAGAATACTCTTTTAAAGGCATTTTCTATCTATGTAAACATACTTTTATGACATTTATTATTCATTAGGGTTATGACTAAATGATAATATCCATTTTATTTCTATGGATGGATTATGATTATGTGATGATAAATTTTTTATGAAATCTATTTCATTTCCATGGTTTTTGATACAATGAAAAGATTAATATTTTATAATATTATGGAATCCATATGTTTTGTTTTAATTTTCTGATGGGTATGTCTATTAAATATCACTAATTCATTGAGAAATTTGAAGTAAATATATCTAGAGAGAATGATGAAAATTATAGTAATTATTTTGAATAGATATATCCAAATTTTAAAACTTGAGTATGATTTCTTCTAGCTACGCTCACAAAATTATGTGTGGAAGTGATTATGGATAAATATGTTCTCATTTTGATTGGTGAGTATAATTTCATCTCTATATGATCACAATATTATGAATTGAAATAATTGTTATTTTTTATTTTCATATTTTTATGTAAGAGTATGATTGCATCTAGTTATGATCACAATTATATAAATAGAAATGTTAATGAATATTTATGCTCACATATTGATACTTTATTATTATTTATACTAGCTATGGTCATAGGATTATGCATCGCAATGATAGATAATATAAAATTTCACATGATTATTATTTCCTATAGTTATTGTTCTACATTCCTATGTAATAATTCTTGAATAAATATTTTTTATTGGAAACCATTATTAATAATTCTTGAGGATATGACATGATTTTGGAGTTGTTTATATATATTTTCCATGGTATGATTATTTTTTATTGAGAAAATGAACTCTTTAATATTATCATAACCTTATGAGCATTGTATATTCCCTTATGATGGATACTACCATGCTTAAACTTATTGAGCATTTTATCTAACAATTTTTATGTTTCCCTTTTCCAGAGGTTTTGAATAATGATATTGTGTAACATTGTTATTTAGGGGTATCATTAATAGATAATTTTTTGGTAGATGTTAAAGTCTTCTTATAGAACATGAAAACCGAGGTATAATGGAAGAATTTAGCATATAATTAGAAATTAATGGGTTTTATTACATAAAGGGGTTTGAAAAATTTAATAAAACACTACACCTAAAAGCTAATAAGAATATGAGTGACTTAATGGTTTGATTGAATATTGTAATTATGGATGGTTAAATTTGGATCATTTTAGTTTTTTTGAAAGACGATATTTAAATAATATATTTTTACCATAAAATCTAGGTATAAGGGTCTCAAATAGTATCAATTGGAATAAGGGAAGTATTTAGATAACTTAAGAGGTTAGAAATAATCATATCAGAATAATTTAATAGTTAAGGATACCATTATCAACTGGTATGTTTAATTATGATCTCTAGATAGATTCATAGATTCTCATTTGAGGTTTTATATTAAGGTATTTTATGGTGAAAAATTTTATTTTGGGAGATTTTTTCTATGTTTTTATAGATTAGTGTAATATTTGTAGCCATTAGGTTTAACATATTATTTTTTGTGATGTTATTTTGGAAAAATTGTGTTGCAAAAATAAGTTGAAATAAATACATAACCAGAAAGGTTTATATGATCTTTTATGATTACGTAATTATAGTTATTGAAAAAATGGTGTTACAATATGTTGGAAATATATGGGATTGAAAAGTGATTTGATGACTAAGTGATTAATGTTATTTTCTGAAAATATCATTCTATTTGGAAATTTATTTGATTATGGTTAATAGAAAAATTATTCTAGTTTGTGAATTTATTTTAGGAATAAATATTTAGTAATCGTTTAGAAGCATACGTGGATTTATTGTGAATTTATGGTTATTTAGGTTGTTTTGGGAAATTAGTAGTTATTTTTGCCGAAAATATTATTAGGTTATATAAATTTTTGTTGTGTTATAACATGTGTGATTAATTCTATTTAGGGAAAACATTAATTTGATCATAGAAATATAAAAGATAATATATTTTTTGATTTTTGGGATTTAATTCTGGTAAAAAATATTTTGAATAGTTTTAAGGTAGGTTAATTACAGAATGACCTAGGTCAAACTTTAGGTTTTATTATTAGGGTTTTGAATTTTAGAATAATATTCATTCATATGAAGGTTTATTCATTTTATGCATTATCCTACATTTTAATAATTTTTTTTGGTAAAAACCCGTTGACTAGAAGAATTAATTTTCATTCATTTGTGGAACCTATAGTCCATTAAAATTAAACATTAGTACTTGTGGAATGAAAAATTAATCATGGTTATTTATCATGTTGCAGTAGTGGAAAAATGTTCAAAACAAAACCAAAGGTTGAGATTGTGGAAATAAGTCAAGTAAATATATTATCTCACATTCATTATCTCAATAGTAAAAAAATTCTTCAAACTCAAGAAGAAGGAAGATAAATATAGTCATATGAGGAAAATATAACTTATCTATCAAGGTATTATTCTTTAAATTTATTCCATGTAATTATTTTAATATTACATGAATTTATGAAATGAGAATTTTACTTTTCATAATATATAAAATAAATTCCATTTAAATTGATTTTTTTATTTCGATTTAAATTTATTTCCTTCCACTTAGGTATATCTTTCTTCCACTAATTGGAATTGATTTTAAAAATGTTATAAAATGTTTTTTATCAGTCTTGAGATAACAATATTAAGGGTAAATTTTTTTTAGACAGGGAAGAATGTAACACCATATAATTTTATATTATATTTCTATTTAATAGATTCAATGTGGTCGATATCTTGATATACACCCAACCTCGAACTTAAATAAATCATGATATACTATAGAAATATTATTTAAATGTAACCATTATAACCAAACCATTAGTTTGGTTGGTATGAATTGGAATGAAATTGTTACAAGTTACTTGTATAATTATATAAATTAACAAATTTATTTATCAATAATACTTTTATTATCTATTGGATTAAGATGAAGAAAAAATCTTTTGAAGGTAAATGAGATATCTTTCATATAACTATATTTATTTGTATAATGAATTTTTATCTAAACAGAATAAAAGAAAAATTTTGATAAGTAGTTTTATGAAATAATTATATTATATATCAAATTTAGTTAATTAAAATTTATTTAATTAACTTTATAAGAAAAAGAATTTTAATATGTTCACTAAATATAAAAAAAATAATTTTCATTAAAAAAGGGGTTATTACATTTTGTTCACACATATTATAATTATTTTCTATAAATTATTTAATTTTTTTGTGAACATGTTCATAATTTATAAAATAATATTTTCTTAATAGTCATAGGATAATGTATTGATATTTCTTCTAAAAAAAGTCATTTTTAGTTAATAATGAAAATTTCAAATTTTTCAAAAGAGTAATTTGTTTTTATTAAAAAAAAAATTAAAATTAAAATTCTGTCTTTAAATTATTGGAAAAAGTAATATAAGATAAAATTGATTAAAAATAATATAATTAATTATGTTGGAATTCTTATTATACATGATTTGGTATAAAATCATATTTTTTCATTAGAAAACAATTTTTTCTAAATACTATGTTTCATTGTGTTCTTCCCACTTATATTAAAGTTAATTTCATTCACTTAAATAAATTTAATAATTAATAGTGGATTTAATAATTGGAATGAGATGGTTCATATTTGGTAAATATTTCTTTTTTTATTTTGAACAATAATATTTGTAAAAATAGGGTCACTAATGTAATGGTAAAAAGGTATAACAGGGATAAAACTACGAAATAAGCCAAAAAAATCTCTATAATGATTGTATTGATTTTAGTTCATGTTTCTTCGAGCATTACCATACTACATTAAAAATTTAAAAAATTTATTCAAAATTTTCATTGATTTTTTCTTTTATATTATTTGACATATAATATAGTTACAAAACATTAATACTCTTGATTTTTATTTAACATATATGTTTTCATTGGGATAATATAATGATATGAATTAATAAAAAATAAATTTTAAAAATAAGTATGTAATTTCATTATGGTAATTTTATTTTATTTATTAGTGATGTTTTAATTGCATTAAATTCATAATCAATGTTAACTTATCCTTGTACATGGAGTAGAACAAAAGTGTCAATGACATTAAAAATAGTAAAGTATTAAATTTTGGTTTAATAATGATCTCCCATGAATTTATAGGATAATAATAAATTATATGTGATTTTTGAAGTGTTTATATTCTAATTACATTTATATATTGATATTGTTAAATTAAAATTTTTGGAATAGTCCATAAAATGATTCTAAATGTTATTTTATATTAAATAATATTTTATTAAATGATTTAAAAATAAAAAAATCCTGAAATTGGCCAAGTGGAATGGTATATAATCTAACATGTCATCCATGAACCGTTTTTTTTTGATAATTTTCCACATACATGTAACTTTATAACCCTTAAATATTAAAAAATATTAATTATAGATAAATTTATAGAGGGTTAACAATGGGGTAATCCCAAAAGATATCGTTTAAAATGAAACATGCACCTCTAAAAATGCCATTGTTTATTTGGATTTTGATATTAAATTATTATATATTTTAAATTATTTCCATTTTTAACATTAATTTATTAATTTATTGTTTTTATTTTAAGGTTGTTAAAAATTATAATTGTTTCCTTTACCCCTCTTATAAAAGGGAACCACATAGACTTACTTATTCAAAAAATTTGAGAATATTTATTTTTTAATGATATTACAAAATAACAACCAAAATTCCATAAACATGTTATATAATACTTGATCTCATTATTAACATCCTTTAAAGGCTTAAGGTGTAATCTATGAGAGGATTTTCAAAGTATAGGAGTTTTGAATACTGATGAAGAAAGACATGATTTGAGGTAAGGGTTTCTCATCACACTTTTATTTTCATGAGAAATATTCCATATTCATATCTTTTGTAATTATTATGATATTAATAAATACCTTGAATTTATTTTTTTATTATATTTATTGAAATTATGTGGATTCAAAAATAAATATATGGTTATCTCTTTTATGGGATTTTGATTCATATATTTCCAAATATGTTATATATTTCAGAAACATTATTATTTATTTTGAGATTGACTATGTTAAATTTACATTGAGGGAAATTATACAATCATTACCCATTAAAAAATGTATATTTTCTAATCATAATGTTATTTCTATGGTCTTAATTTTTTCATTTCTACCGTATTTGAGTTTCTTTTCCACGTTTTTGAAGGGATTTTTATATCTTTTTTAAATAAGATACTTTTGGACTTTATTCCAAAAGTGAGAATGAATTTTATTTTTTTACAAGTGTAGATATTCAAAATTTAATTACTATTATTATATTTGAATATTAAATCAAAATTTTCCATGATTATTTCCAATAATATTATTTTCCTTAATATTTATGTAATTTTTATTTTTAATTATTCATATGGAAAAGTATATTTTCCCTTATTTCAAAATATTTTATTACATTCACATTTTATTTTTTTTATTTGTCAAAAAATATGTTTCTTATTGTTCACAAGGGATTTGGTCAAATAACACTATTTGGATGGATCTTGATTATTTGATGATGAAATTTTTATGAAACCAATTTCTTTTCAATGTGTTATGCCATGCTGAAATAATGAATGTTTTATAATATTCTAGTACACATATGTATGGTTTTCATTATGTTAATGTTGGTTATATAAAATACCAATAATTAAATAGTTAATGTGATATAGATTTATTATGATATGATGATGATAATAATGGAAACGGTTACAAACGGTTATTTTTAATTTTTGAATTGTGTGTATGATTTCATCTGACATTGATCACAATATTTTACAAAGACATAATTATGAGTAGTAGTGTACACATTTCAATAAATGTGTGTGATTTATTTTATAAATAACTAAAATATTACAAATTGACATGATTGAGATTGTTTATGTTCCTATATTGATGATACAATTTGATTATTTCAATATATTCTCAGAATATTACGCATGTTCATGATTGAAATTTTTTTGTTCAGATATTGATGCCTTATTTTTTCTTATTTCTAGAAATGATCGAAATATAATTCATAGATATGACAAAATATATATAATTTTATAGGATTTATGTTTCCAAATTTCAATATTCCACATTGAATATGTAACGATTTATAAATTATGATTTATGCTTTAACACCCTTATCAATCACACTTATTGATATGTCAAGATTATTGAATATATGTAGTACATTTTTTGGGTATGAATCATTTGTATTGAGAAAATGATCATTATTTAGTTATCATACACTTTTGATCATCATTCGCCCACCAATGATTGATATCTTCCATGTTTACCCTCACCGAGAAGCTGAGATCACCATTTATTATGATTCCATTTTCCCAGGCTATGAAGAATGTTATCAGGTAATATTATTTTACAAAAAGGGATGGGAATTTTATATAAGATATTGATGTATTCTTATAGAACAAGTAAATACTAGTATAATGTGATAAATTACCATTTTTTGAGACTAGCATGGGTTTATCTGTATAAAGGGTTTTTCGAATTCTTAAAAATTCAAAACCTAAATGATCATGGTTATATATGTTGGTCAATGTTATATAGGCACATTATAATTTTTGATGGTTAAAATTGGGTCATTTCAGTTAGTTTAAAAACAAGTATATATATAATTTTTTTGTCACCATGTCATGATTCTTTGGTCTCTAGCTATCAAAATTATGGCATGCTATCAGATAGTCTTTCACAAGAATGAGTCTCATAGTGGTAAATAAAAGGTTTAAGAATTATCTAAGAAATGATAAGTTTCCCAGTATTAACATAGAAATTAAAATTATATTTAAATGGATATTTTATTGATGTAGATTAAAATATAATTATATACACTTATAAATATTTTATTTCACTCCAGGAATTGATTATAAAGATGTTTTTAAAGGATTATTTTGGTAATGTGATAAAATTTTGATAGAATATTTCTTTAATTGGGTGAAATTTGACACCCATTTATTTTAGAATGTATATTTATTTAAATAAAAACTTTTAAAAAACATACAAATCATACAAAATAGAACATAAATCACATGGGATTTGTTTAATTGATACAAAATATTAAAATTCAATATAAAAATTAATTCAATATGAGGTTGATATAATAATCAACATTAATAAAGATAAAACTGGAATAAATGAAACAATATATAAAGAAACCATGATAATATGATATTTAGACATAAATTACTCCATAAATATTATAATATCAAGGACTTCTATAGATAAGAGGATAATAAATAAAAATAATTTTTCTGCATTATGAGAGAGATGTAATGATTTTATGTATATATGTGAGATTATACCAGAAGGTAATATGATCATTGGGATTATATATCCAATGGGATTATAAAATTGTTTGAGTAAAATGGATATTGTTATTAGATATCAATTATACCTATATGATCTTTGGTATTATATAGTAATTTTTATAATATGTATAAATTTGATATAAAACAAAAATATAGGATATGATTAAAATAATATTTTATTTAAGCTAATGATTTTAGGGTGTTGTGTATTTTACCACGATAAATTAATAAATTAATAAATATTTATATGAAAAAATATGTTATTTCAACAAATAAAATAATATATTGACATTAATATAATGCAGTTGCGATATACACAATGAGTATAAATTCATCTAAAACATCAAAAAAGAATTAATTTATAAAAAATGGTTTTTATTTCAATTTCGGCATGGATATTATAAATAATTTATTCCAATTTTATAAATATTATATTAAAAAATTAACATAATTTTTTAAATAATTTATTCATAATATACTTATGATGAAGTTTCATTTTTTTTTGATAAGATTGATTTTTGATTGAATAGTGAAAAATATCAATTTTTGAAAAACTATCATTTATTTTCATTAAATCAACCAGTATAAATGTATTATTCTATTTCAAATTTTATTTAAAATATATGTAATACTAATTTAGTTAAATATACTATTAATAATTATATATTATGCAAAAATAAAATTTATTTTATTATATTCATTTTAATGGGTAAAACAAAATTTTCTAAAACATTTTTTTCCGTTTTTTAATAATATTAAAAGTAATTTATTATACTTATTTAAATTGAATATTTAAAATTTTATTTCATATGATTTATTATTTGGTTAAAATTTTAGTAATTATTTCAATTTCATTTTTTTCAATTATGAATAATAACAATGGTATATATTTTTCACAATAGTAAATGGAAAATCAAGATTATTATGGTAAGTGCTTTGTGATAAAGCCAAAATATTTCATCTTAAATTTTACAGGATTATATATTTAGAACCTTATCAACTATTATTTGAAATATAATATTATTTGAGCAACATTATAATAAATTATAAATTTATAATATAAAAATGTTAATAAAAATTAGAATTGTTACTCTCCCCTCTCTTATAAAAGGGCACATGTGAATCTATCCAACCCACACAATTTATGAACTATAACTCTAAAAATACCTAACCTAATATCCACAAAACATAAATACAAATTTTATAATATTATTTGTATCACAAAAATACAAATCCTATAAATATTAAGGTGTATGTCAAAGGTTGTGTTCAAAATAAGGGATATAATTATCAACTCAGTGATTCATGCTTATATATTATTATACCACATTAAAATATTATTTAACCATGATTAAATAATAAAATAATCATCATAAAATACTAAAATCATTTTATGATTATGGTGAGTAAAATATTCATCTTTATTTCCATACACTCAAAAATTAAAAAAATTGCCCCTGTGTACATGTGAACTGTTATTTCCAGAAAGTGGTGTGTTTTATTATTCAAAACTCGATCAAAACATTGGTTAAAATAAAAGAAAGAAATGAATATATAAGATATTTTCAAAATTATCATTATTATTTAAATATAATAAATTACTTACCTTATTATCCCACCCTCTGTTTGGATGTGATAACATAGTATGCACGTACACATAGAAAATTATCTCCATAAAGCGGTGTGATTCATTTTTTATATCCAACAAAAAATAATGTTTATAAGGATAGAAATAATGCATAAATATTAAATTTATAAAATATTTATTATTATATAAATGTAAATTATTACCTAATTTATTCATTTTCTACACATTAGAAAAATTAAAATGTCATTCATGCGTATGTACAGACTGCCATCTCCATGAAATGACAGGGTTTAATTTTCATGAACACCTTTAATGGATGGTTTTATATGTTCATATAGTGTATAAATATTATAATTATAATATGTATAATATTATTGAGTTATTGGAAGAATTTAACCTCCTACTTTGGTCAGCATAATGATGTTATTTAGAGGTTATAAAATGAATGCCCCCAAAAAATCTAATGTGTATGTAACCATTTTATTAAAAAAAATATGCTTATTTTTTCATCAATGTTTTTTTAAATATTGATTTTTTTGAATTTACATAAAAATTAATAAAAATTAATCAGTAATAGCCCTAGAATTTTATGAGTTTTTAAGATAATTTAATTTCATTGAGCTTTTATTACATGTAACACCGAGTGTAAGAAACCGTGACAAGATATTAATATTAATATTTAAGCATGATAATTTACACCTAGATACAAATCATGATTTCATAAAAATGGGAATAGAAGTTATTTATAATGTTTTTATATAAATAAATCATATTTCTTATAAATTACTTATTTTTTACTAAACTCTTGATATACTTTGAAAAATATATGAAGCTAAAAAAATATATATATTGTATTTTGTGAAAATGTAATAAAATTATTTTTTTAGAATTATATAAAATTAATTTGGAAAAATATATTTCAATTTTTTATTAAAATTTCACAGTTATATTAAATTGAATTTTAAAATTTTTCTAAAAATATAAATTTTTCATTGATTAGAGAAAAAAACTTTTTTTTATTAAAAACTGCCATTTTTTATACATTTTATAAGATTAATTTTGAAAATAATTGGTTAAAAATTTATAATTAGATAAATTGTATTTTACTTCATAAAATTTAGTTCAGTGGAATCTATTTAATATTGAATTTTGACATAAAACCATTTTAAAATGTTGAAAACTATTTCTTTGGAAAACCACATTTTCATCGGATTTACAGGTTAAATTTTAATATAAAAATTTTCTATAATATTTGAATTTAATTTGGAAAAATTTATTCCGTATTTAAAATAATAATTATTAATATTATATAATATGGTAAATTAATTTTTTCTTTTAAAATAAATAGTAAAACCAATAAAAATTAATTACCACGTTTAAGGATAAAATGATTTTACCAATGGTTAAACTAATAAAATATGGGGTGGAATGAACTAGAAACTTATAAAAAACAATTATAAATACATATTCAGACCTTATTACAACAATTTTTCAATAATAAACCATTTTGGTGCCTTTTTTCATGTGAAACCCTAGGGTACATTTTATTCTTTTAAAAAATTCAATGAGTGTCCTCCCCCAAACATAAAAATGGAAACTCCCACTTATATTCTCTTCACACATAAAAATCCCAATTGTATTAGGTTAATACCTAAAAAAATATCTTATTAATTCCCTATACACATCTAATAGTATTTAATCTTATTAAGAAACCCTCTTAAGAAGGCTTAATGTATAAATCAAAAGTGGTTCTCCAAAGAAGTGGAAAAATTATATAACTTATGTTTTTTTAATTTCATATTACACCAATATTAAATATTACTGAATTATGATATTATAATACAAATATTATATGAAATATAATCATATGGTATTATTTTTATTTCATGACCTAAATCTATATCATCTTCCTTTAAGTGGGAAAGAATCGTTGATTGTGTGTACGACGAACTACCACATTACGAATCGATGTTTTTAATTTTCCATAACCACCAATCAAGACTAGACATAAAAAGGTATTTAAGGTTTATAAATTATATTTATGATATTATTATAATTTTATAATTACAATACCTCATCTATGTTCTTATTTTTCATTCTATGGAAACACGATAATTTCACTCATGTGTTCTGTGGAATGCTACATTGTGAAGCGATCAGATTTTTTTTTCACCTATGCATTACATGGTAGTTAATAAATATAAATTTAATAATAAAATAAATAAATAAATATATATATATATATATATTTATGTCTTAAATATTATTCTATAAAGGTAATATATTATTTACATTTCATTCATTTCAATAATCAAAAAATGGAAATGACATTCATGCGTAAATTTGGCCTACCGTCTCCATAAATGTTGTACTTCATTTTTTTATCTATAAATTTAATGGATTGCTATAATTAATTATATAATAGATATATATGATATTTACTTAATTTATGAAGTTCTTTATAGGATGTAAAAATTATCAATGTTAAAGTATAGAAGATACCAAACTAAAACATACATGAAAAATATGGCTATTATTCTCTGAAATATGATATTAATAAGTAATTATTAATATATAGGTAATGAAAGGTCAATAGTTAATCATTAATGGTATGATAAAAATTAGTATTTTTCTATAATATATCTATAATAAACCCATATTATTGACAAACAGGGTTTGAATGTTTATAAATGATGTGGATACTTAAGGTAAGGGAAATTCATCTCAAATTGTCTTCTTTGCGATCTATGTTATGTTAAGAACCTATATTATTTTATGATGTGTTTATACAAAACCTGTAAAATGTTATATATTGAATTTATTTATTCTTATGATATAAAATGATTCATTTAATTTTATTCCTCAATGGGTCTTACGATTCCAAATTCACTAATATATTAAGGGATTTTTGTGTCCCTTTTATTTCAATGGGAAATAATCCTTATACACACATTATTTCATTTGGGTGGTGTATATACTAACCACGAACATATTTTATGTTTAATATAAATAATTTTATGGGGTATACATATCGATTTTTTTTCTCTCTTTCATGGGAATTATGATTGAAGAGATACCAATGTAGTAAGGGTTTGATGTTAGAATCTCATTGTTTGTCAGAATTATTTATGATTATCATTTAAATGATGAAATATTAGAATACATTTCCCAATACCAGAATTAATTTTAATATCATATGGTTATTTATGGAGATTACATGTTTCCCCTTTATTTTTCTCTCTTTATGCACTCATGATTACAAAATAATATTTTTAATGTATACAAACTATATTTCTCTCTTCCATCAAAACCCCCTTTCTTCAATATCTATTTTTCCTAAAAAAAATTAATGAATTTTTTAATGTTCCTATATGATTTTTAGAGTAAAGTTATCATTTTATAAATTTTTACTAAAATTAAACAGAAATTTCATGTTATTTTATAAAGAACACCCATTTGGATTTTACCACCAATGTAAAAGGATTTTTTATTTTAATGTGTGTGACCTAAATTTGTTTTACCACTATCATGACCACTAAATATATTTTAATTATTTCTTTATATGTTTCAATGGTTAATTTCAATAAATCATTTTTTTAAAACTTATTGTGAACATTCAGTTATAAATTTGTTATTTTCCATAAGAAATGTTCTAAGTGTTCTATAAAAATCATTTTCCATATATGATGACATAATTATATGTTACTATATCTTTACTATGGATGTGATTCAGTGATACAATCATTATTCATTCTCTAGATAGTTTATTTTCATGATGAAAATAGTCTTATTAATCTAATTTCCATTCCATGGGTCATGATATTATGAGTTTCTTGTCATCATGTGGAATAGAAATGTTTAGTTTAAGTGATGAGTAGGACCCATATATACCTCCAATGCATTGGGTAATGATTAATGTTTTTTGTGATAAAAGTGTACATGGAAGTTTACCAAATTCCCAAAAGAGGGTATATATGAGGTTATCCCAAGCCAAAAAATAAGTTACATGGGAGGATATCCCGAGCTAGAAGAAGGTATATGGGTGCTTAAACCAAGAATTTTTTTTAAGAATTTCTTGGTGGAAAAACTTGGTATAAGATTTTATATTATTATATATATTAAAAAAATCAACATCTTATACCAATTTTATGGTATCATGGATCATGTTCTTTATTTAAATTAATTTTCATGTCTTATGAACATCTAAAATTTATTCAATGAGTCAACATTATGACCAATTATATGTAAGGTATGGTTTTTCAAATGGTATTATTATGTTATAATAATATTATTCTCATATTGTGTTGATATTTACCTTGTTTTACCTTGTTGAGCCTCTGAGGCCACCCTTTTTTATACTTCGTTTCACCAACTTACTAAGAAAAATATTATGTTTGATATGTAAAATAAGGGTGATTGTTATGAAAATATTAGTGGGAGATGATATAGCTCACATACAGACCAGTTTTTTACGTGTTCATGTTTCAAAGGGTTCTAGACCTAAAATATTTTTCAAAGGATTGTAATGTTATATAATTAATATTATTATAGTGTGATTTAGTATTTATGTATGAGATGTGTGGGTCGTTAAAATTGGTATGAGAGAAAGGTTTACTAAAACATCAGAAACTAGGATGAAAAAACTTTAGTGAGATACCTATGGATATTTTTAAGGATATGTCTAAGCATAATTCTTAGTATTGGAAAAATCTGAGAATATTAGTGGTGGATTGGGAATGTTGTTTCTAAGAAATCACATCACTGTCTAGATTCTATAAGTGGACAAGGTTCTAAAAATAGTTGAAATTATGGGTAATGACTCTGGAAAGTTATTTTCATGTTTTCTTCTAGTGCTACCTGGTACATGATAATGAGTGTTACCACACAACAATTCTAACACTCCCTGGGGATATGGTTTTTAAATTCAAAAACTCAACAGAAATCATCATGAAGGATTTTAATTAATGGTGATTTTTGATAACCTAGGATAAGAAAAATGTGTTATATATTCAAAATAAGGTTTCATTATTTAACATCCTATATGTGATTTTTTATGATTATGTAGTATCTCATTATGATTATTGTTTCATAAAAATTGATTTTTTACATGTCTAGAACCTGAAAGAATCATGTTAATATTGAGTGTGATGGATAATTCAATGATTTTACTCCTGAGAAGCCACATAATGAAGGAGTTGGAATGAAAAAAAAACATTCCAATTATCACACAAGATTCTCGGGATATATGTCATGGTAAACTATCTAATGGTAAATAGTGGGAAAAATTTTATGTTCAGTCCTTCATGAGATGACATGAACCTTATATTAGTGGTTCTTATGATCATATATTTATTGAGAAATCGATCAGTACCAACAAAAATATATTCTCCATTATCCAGAATTTGAATCTGAAATTACTACTTTTGGTTTTTTATCTTTTGGAAGGTAATGGGGATAAATGGTGGGATTTTAATAATAATATGAGTAAATACAATAGAATAAAATACATGGAATGTGATGAAATTAATAACTTATTTTTCATTATGTACTTTTCTCATATTCTTCTCATGAAATTATATGAAAAATTAAATGAGTTAAATAAGATGTATGATAAATCTATTAGTACCTATAGGGAAAATGTTTAACTAAATTTGAGGTACGCTTATGGTATTATCATTTATCTTGAATGTATGGTTGAAATTTTTTTAGTGGATTAAAACCAATTCTCCAAATGGATTTATCAATAATGGACTTTGGTAGCTATGAAGAATTCATTCAATGTGCTATCAAGGTTAAAATGATGATTAGAGCTACCCATAAATTTCATGGTTTTAAAAAAAGAAAATAAAGATGGAATTCAATGGAAAATATAAAAACCATAGAGAGGAGAATATAATCATTCATTTATTCTCGAATTGTGGAAGGAAAAATTGGGAAATTTTCATAAGGGGGTTGCTAAATGTTTTATGTATATAAGGGGAGGTCATATATAATATGAATTCAAATGTTATGAAAAGAATATAACCAACATATAATAAAGAGATAAAGCTCTGTAGAATGGACCACCCTCACCCCAGTGAATCAAGTGAATGTAGTTTGAAAATTATTCCAATCAGTGCCCATTCCATGGGCTAATAAAGATGAAAATCTATGAAAAAATGTAAAGAAAAATTACGAAGGGAAATATTATGTAATCACAAAAGATGAATTGAATCATGATAATTAGGGAACACATATCCTCCAATACACATTTGGGAATTCCCTGTTTCATTTTTTATGGAGTCCAATGAAAATAATATTATTCAAACTTTGTTGGAAGATGATGTTTTTATTAGAATTTATTACCATCCTCTACATGGATTATGGAATAATGAAATAAAATTTTATATTTTATCAGTGAAACAATGAACCCAAGAATCTAATTGATTTTTTATTTATAATAAGAGCTAATTTTTGTAATAAAGGGTGAATTATCATTGGGAAATTTATATGTCTCCATGTAAGATTAACATAAGATTTTTGGATACCATCATAGAATTATGTGGTTAATATTGATCAAATGATAAAATTATTAAAACCCCTTATGAGGTTTTATATTATGGAAATTTATCAAGATTACAGATATGCTGAGATATATTTATGTAAATAAAACATTATGGTTTTGTATATGTTATATTAGAGAATTATTTTGAAGGGATAGTGGCTTTACATTTTATGTAAAAATATTAATGCTATTTATTAAAATTAGGGTTTATCATATCGTTTATATTAAATTAATTATGGATTTTATAAAAATTATATTAATGTAGTTTTTAAAAAAGATAACTCACATTCCAAGAAAAAACCAATTGCATATGGCAAGACTGTGGGGCTTAAACCCATAATCAATGGGAGAAAAAGGTCTATCTCATATAACTAGACTATGAAAAAGAATATTTATGGTGGGGCAACATAAAAAGTGGTCTTTATTAATATTTACCATAGTTCATAGAATGTAAAAATGTTAAGAATTAGAGAGAAATGTCAAAGGGGTTCAAATAACC
The DNA here is from genome assembly GCA_963277665.1 of Viscum album. Classification (NCBI taxonomy): domain Eukaryota; kingdom Viridiplantae; phylum Streptophyta; class Magnoliopsida; order Santalales; family Viscaceae; genus Viscum; species Viscum album. Next base: position 1,179,927,997 of record OY728151.1, on the reverse strand, counting down.
ATTATCTATATTAAAATGCAAAGGGGAAAACATACCAATAAATTTCTTATTGGACTTATAAAAACCTATAAAGGTAATATTTCTATAAGGGTTATAGTTAATGAAATAACAAATTAATTACACATCACAGGTATTAGAAGAGATTTATATCTAGATCATCTTACCAAGATATACAATGTAGATGTGGACAGTGTGCATTAAGTACCACATTATTTTGTGTCTGATCGAGATCTGAGGTTTACCATGATGTTCTCATGAATTAATCAACAATATCCAAATAGAGAGTTGAGTTTTAGAACTATATATCATCTTCAGATAGATGGTTAGTCAAAAAGATAAATTCAAACATTAGAGGATGTGTTGAGATACTTTTTTATGGATTTCAATGTTTTTTAGGGATCCACACCTTCCTCTATCTGAGTTTTCTTAAAATAACTGTTTTTAGTCGGGCATTCATATGTTTAGTTATGAGTCCCTATATGGAAACAAATTTAGAGCACTGATGTTTTGGAATGAAGTTGGGATAAGAATGTTATTAAGACCTGGGTTAATTGAGGGAATTGTAGAGAAGGTTTGATCCATTTAGTGACAGATGTGGTCAATAAAAAATCAGTAGAAATGTAATGACTACAATCAACAACATGATGTGTTATTTTTAATTAGAGATAGAGTGTTTCATTGTATTTCTATATATATGAAACTAATGGTATTTGAAAAAAAGGAAAGCTGAGACCTAGGTATATCAGTCCCTTTGAATTTAATCACCATATTAGGATGGTATCTTATCTATTGCGGACTCCACTTAACTTCTCTAATGTTCATGATGTTTTCCATGTATCTCTCCTAAGTACATAACGAACCCTTCACAGGTATTGAAATAAGAGATAATTATACTAGATCATGATATTTCTTATGAGGAAAATCAAGTGGATATTCTATATCCTATATATAATGTTCTACTAGAAAATACCACCCACCTTTTAGATGTTTTTTGGTGAAACTACTAGCTTTAGTAAGATATGTGGGAACCTAGGGATATAATGCTGTTGAATTATCATCATTTCTTTATATTAGAGTGAATAATTTTGAATGAAAAATTCATTTTAAGCAGGGTATAATGTAACTAACATATAATTTTAATATTATATTTAAAAAATTTAATTCCTATGAATGTTTAAATTATTTGAAAAACTATGTTTTAAGAAACTATGAAAAGCTATTAATATTGTTATTTATAAAAGACAACTACTACTTAGTCATTATAAATGGAATCATTAATATGAATAACTACCTTTTTAAAATGTATTATAATTAATTTATATAAATAGATATATTGATAAAAAGTAAATAATTTTTAGTAAAATTTTTAATTTCTTCAGAAAATAATTTTTTTTAAAATTGATTTTAATTTATTTTTGAAAAAACAAAATATTTAATTTTTGAAAATATTAGAAATTTATTTTAAAATAATTATATTAAATTTTTTAATAAACATTTATAAATTATGATAGAGTTATTTTTTTGGTATTTTATTAAAATAGTCTTTTTTTGATGAATAGTGAAAAATACTATATTTATTGATGACTGATTTTTCATTTAATGAATTTACATGGATATATATTTGTAAAATGGTTTAAAGTATTGTGAGATAAATGATATTATAATTAATCCAATATAGTTCAATCAAATCAATTTCATGTTTAAATTATATATATATATATATTGTTTTAACAATTTTCAAATTTGTTCTTTGGAAAACTGCTTTATCATCATGTCTGCGGGTTTAATTTTAAAATAAAATTTTCCTCCTATATGAATGAAATTTAGAAAAATTTATTCCATATTATTAATTATCAAAACTAATATTATATAATATTTTCATCCTAATATTTCGTAAAAATTAAAATAAAACCCTGTAAAAATTAATTACAATGGTTAAGGTTAAAACATATTTTCCAGGGGATAAGCAGAAATAATAAGGGTTAAAATGACCCATAAATTTGTTAAAATCCAATTTTATACACATATTTAGACCTTATAACCTCTAATGTTTTATAATTATCCATTTCGATCCTTTTGGCATGTCACAAATGCATGGAAACATTATTCGTTCCAAATATTCTATGTGCATCCTCCCCCAACTTATAAAATTCCTCACCCTAAACTCTCCCTTTAATACATCTAAAACCCATTAGATTAGAAAATACCTGGATAATATCTAAAATAACTACTTCTACACATCTTATAATCTATATTTTCTATTTGGAAACCCTCTTAATAATGCCTTATGTATAAATTTAAGTTAGTTATCCAACAAAGAGGTAAAATTATTAAACTTGTATTTTTGTTTTATTTATTCTTCCACCTACATAAATTATTCATCATATATGTAAATATAATAAAAACATTATTTACCATATAATGAGATTTTGTTATGATAATTTTATGACCTAAATCTATCTCTACTTTAAAAAATGGGAAACAAACCTGTCAATCGTTTGTACGATGGAATACCACCTCACAAACAAATGTTATTCTTTTTTCCTTCACCACCTATCACAAATTGATATAATGATGGATTTAATATTTATGTTCTATATTTATGAAATTATTATAATTATTTAATTTTAATATCTAATATATCTTCTTACATTCTATTCCAGGGGAATACGATAATGTAGCTCATGTGTTCGGTAGACTACTACCTCATGAAGCAATGCGATTCGTTTTTCAAATACAATTTACATTTAAAATAATAAAGGAAAATTTAATAAATATAAAGGAGATAAATGAAAATAATATTATTATAGAAATGTGAAATTTTATTTACCTATATTTTGTTCTATCGATCCATAAAATTTAATCAACATTCATGCACATGTACGACTTACGGTCTCCATGAATATGGCAATTCATTTTATATCTCTAAATTTAATGGATCATTATAAATAATTATATAATTCATATATATATATTATATTTATATCTTTTTTATTATTTTAATATTATGTATCCATGATCAAGATCATAGGATCGAAGATACGAAACCAAAACATACATGAAAAGTGAAGCAATTATTAACAAACATGTGATTTGAACAAGGAATTGTTAATAAACATGTAATAAGTCATTATAAGTAAATAATATATTATATGATACATATGAGTATGATCACATAATATATTTATAAACTCTATATTTATTAAACAGGAGGATCATATTTGTGTGAAGGAAGTCAAGACTTAAAGTAAGGACATTCTTCTCAAATGGACTTTTTTGAAACATATGTAACATTACTGTAAAATTGTCATTTATGTGGTATATATACAGACCCTTTGACATTTTATATCATTTATTTGTTTATTATAACTAAATTTAATTTTTCATTTGATTTTATTCTTCCATGGGGAAAATAATTAAAAAGTTACCAAAGCAATAAATTATTTTCGTATCCCTTTTATTTCTATGGGATAGAGACATTATAAAGAACTTGTTTCTTTTTTTGGTATACAAAATACCCATGAATTTTTATTATTATTAGTTTCATGAAAATTTAGTGATTTAAATATCCATATAAGTTTATATATCTCCTTAGTCTTATAATTCAAAAGTTACCAAAGAGTTAAGGGTTTGATGTTTCAATCTTATTGTTTTATAATATTGCTCAGGATAATACATTATATGAAGAAATATTATGACCTATATATCAATAAAATAATGATTTTTGTTTTACTGTTGTTATATCTTGTCAATACATGTTTTCCCTTTAATTTTCACTTCACAATTCACTTAAGATTCAAAAAAAATGTTTTTAAATAAACCTCAAAAATAATCAGTAGAAAACACATTTCCATCCATATAAATGTATTATAAAAATGTTTAAAATAATTTATTAATGTCAACAATTTTTAATGCCATTTTACAACTTTTTATGATATTAGAAAATATTTTCGAAGGAATCTTCATGTCATTTTCCAAAAAAATCCCCATTTTCCCATTACTAAAAATGTGAAAGAAATAATTATCTTAAAGTGTACGGCATGAACAAAAATTCCAAAAATTATGAAAAAGCATGATTTTAAGGTTAAATATTATTATTAAATGGTTATCTTAAAATAAATGTATTTTTACTATGTTTTGTTAATTTTTAGTTTTAAAAAGTTTATTTTAAAATTTTAAAGGTTATTCTCCTCAATAAATATTCCATGTTATATTTGAAGAAAATTTTCCCCCTATGATGACATCATTTGATAGTATATAAGGTTTACAGAAGATTTGATCCAATGGTAATATATTTATTCTTTATATGGTTGGTTTATTTATATAATGAAGATATGTTTAAGATACCCTCTTTCATTACTTGAGGAATGATATGAAGATCATTTTAGGATTACATGGAACATAAAGTTATGGTTTATGTGATGGGTGGAACCATTATCTCCAAGAAAATAACTGTTTAATGATTAATGTTATATCAGATTTATTTTTACAAATGATTCTATCCTAAGATTTAAATTGGGTACATGGGAGGATATCCCAACCCCCAAAAGTGGACACATGAGAGTATATCCAATGACCAAAACTGTTACATGGGTGGTTTTACCAAGACTAAAATTTGATGAATGTCTTTGTAGATAACCAAGAAATAATATATATATTATAATATGTGTTAAAAAAATTTATATCTAATTCGAATCCAAGGATCCCATGTCTCGTGTCTTTTTATTTCACTATGATGCATATCTTATAAACTTCAAGGATTTATTCCATGACTCAAGTTTATAATCGATGATATGAAGGGTATGGTTTTCCGAATGTAAATCTCAAGTTATAAACCCTTATTCCCATGTTATGCTAATATATCACTTGTTTTCCATTTTTGAGAGTATTATTTTTCCCTTAATTATTATTCCTTTCTTCTGGGTAAAAATAAATGGATTGTATATTATTTGTCTAAGAATAGTTCTATTTATTAATATATTGGAGGGATATGGAGTAACTCCCTTATAGAATTATTTTTATGTGTCTATGTTTTCAAAGGAACTATAACTAAACAATACAAACATGGATCATTATGTAATTTAATTATTATTCATATTTTAAGATTTATTATTTATATTCTATAATTTTGGATCTTTACATAATTTCTAAAACATTTTCTATACGAGCAATTTTTTATTTTAATTAAAATAACATAAAAAAATTCTATTTACAATTATGGATTAAATGTATTTTCCAACCATTATAAGAATTATTTTCATTGAATATCACATTAAATCTTTCCATGGTTATTTTAAATGAAAAATTTTTCTTGATATTATTTTAATTTTATTTTTTAAATTATTTTTTCTATGGATCTTAATCACATTTTTATGTGATAATGGTAATCATGATTATAATGCTCTTAAATTACACATAAAATGAATTTAATTGATAAAGTACAATATATAAGTGTTTTATTCATTCAATTTATTATAAATTTAATATTAATTATAAGTAAGCCAAATATGGCACTAATGATGGATAAGGCCAATATATCTCTCCATTTCATAGGGCAATGTTATAGAGTTTACTGGTGATAAATTACTTCTAGGATATGTTCCCATTTTCTAGTTAAGTGATTATATAATAAGAGAGGATGTAAGGATAAGGTACCAATTAATATACCTAGGTTTTTAATGATTTCTAATGGTTCAATGGAAATGTTTTTATTTAATAATTTATGAATATAAACTCATGATTTAAGGAATGATTGTGATCTTCTAAAAGTGAAACATTTTTTTCACGAGTTCTCATTTTTTACTAACTAAATTATATGACTTTTATTTTGAATTTATGATTTCTTAAAAAATGTTTTATGAAACTATTGGATTGGGAGTTGATTTCATGTGTAAGATAATTATTATTTTAATTTAAAATTGTGACTATATAATAACAAACACCTCCTTATGAGTATTGATTAATTTAAAATATATTAATAGGTTTATATTTTTTTTACATCCCTTACTACAATTTTTTGTCATCACCCCACTTTTTCAAACATTTTTCACAGGTCTTAATAATTATATTCAATTATGACATGGTCAATCATGAATCATTTTTATTTTAGAAAAGTGTCATGAATAAAATAATATTGTAAACTTAGAAACCTATTTTTATGAAAAAATATTATTTGTGTATAAGTTTATAAATTTTATTTTATGATTATGACTTGAAATTAGTTTCTAATATTCTGAAAATATAAATAGAAAAGGTAATTAAAATGTTAGTATGTTCAACCGTCATTATAAATCATGTAATTATAGGGTATTTATGTTACCGAGTGTCATTTTTGGTATCAATATTATACTTTATATAAACGTATTGGTTATGATATTATTAAATTATTTTAATTTAAAATATTAAGAAACATTTAGATATTAACCTATTTGATTAGGATTATAGTTTATAAGTCATCAAAAACCATATTGGTTAATATATTATTGATATCTATATTATTTTTTAGTTGATTTATAAAAAATTAATAGAAAATTATAATAATAAGGATACCATAGAATTTTTCTACATCATCATATGTTTTATTATGATTTCATTTTATATAGTCCCACTTACCATTTTTGGTTTCAGTGAATGTATGTAACAATTAGAAACCAATTTAACAATGGGTGTAAAGGAAAATGCATGGGTAATCCGAATGAGAAATCAAATGAGATATGAGTTAGAGTGAAAACTCTTATGTTTATGAATAACTAGATATAATGTAACATGACTAACAACATGAAGATATGTTATATCATAGACTAACCATATATGAAAAAACTATAGTATAAATTATGTTCATGTGATAAAGATCATGGTGGAGAAGGGGAATAATTTCTTAAATTCCATGAATGTTGGATGAATTATGCATGGAAATCACTCATTGTAAAAAGAATATAATTTAAATGTTTTGAGTGTGGGAATTATCCAAATCGATGCCCTGGAGAGAATTATTGATCAGGGGATCAACAAGTCCTTATAAATAATGGAATATCAATGTATATTTCCATTACATTTGAAGATGATGAAACATAAAGTGTCATATAAGATATATAAATTATATTTTGGATTTTGTTTTAATATAGAAAAATATTAGGACATGATTACTAATTTTTATTATAGGATGAAAGTATTAAGAAATAAGTTGATAAATCATGGTTCACAGATTATAATGAATATTTAATGATTGATGTGTCTACATATAGGGATAAAAGAGTTATGATGTATTGGTATAATATTTAAGGGTTGTTAAAATTAAGGATGATCATAATTTTAAAGACATTAATAATCTTTTGATTTTTTATGTTATCTGAGTATATTAGAGACATTTTTGGATCATTAATAGATGTTTGAGGTATATGAGACCCCAAAGATTAATTTTTTAATGAAAATCTCAATTATTTAAGAATGATTTTATATTTTTAGGTAATAAGTTTAACTACATTGATAAATTTTATAGTTAAGATGATATTTTATATTTATTTAATTATTATTAATTGGGACAATTGGGTTATTATTATTTTGGAACATTAAATGATGGAAATATTTTTGAATGAAATGTGATTTTATTTTGGAAAAAAAGGGTGATAAATATTTTTCAATCATATAGGATTCATATTGTGGATTTATTGTGATTTTGGTTATTTCATAAAAAACATTAGAATCTATTTAATATTATATGCTTAAAGAATATTCAATTTTTTTGTGATTTTTTATGTTATTATCATTGTGTGTGGATAAATGTGAAGTTATTTTTAAATATTTCATGATTAAATCCATCCAATCATTGGGTATAAATTTTGGACTTTAGTGTTTTGATGAGTTTTAAAGGTATTTATTTATGGAAGGATTTCTCTTGATATCTGGGTGTTATTATTGAGGTGTAAGAGATTAATGTAGTATTTATTAACACTAAACTTTTCTCATTTTTAATATTATCTTCGTTTTTGTGGACCATTTTTGTTTTGGTTAACGTGTAAAGGTCGGTGGAATATCATGTTATATTTTTTTGGATCTTATCATCCATTATAAGATTATTACAGTCTATTGGGATTAAAAATTTCCCCTTGAATATTAATTTCTTAGACTGAGAAATGAGATATATGATGACATTGTCAAAAGTACACATGAAGGTTGCACTACTGGAATTTTGACTATTTGCGTTGGGCTATTTGTGATGGGATCCCATCACAAAAACCCTTTTCTAACGGGGGCCCATCTCAAAAAGCCTATTGTAGAAAATGGAATTGAAACTAATATTTTTTGCGATGGACCTGTCGCACAAAATATTACTTGTGTCTGGAAGCGGGCCAGTCGGAAATAAATGTTTGATTAAATACATTATATATACATGATCCTTTAGCTATGGGCCCATCAAAAAATGTATTTGTGATAGGATTCCAGCCCGTCACAAATAACTTATATGTTATAAACCTTTTGTGACCAACCGAACACAAAAATATTATTGCGACGGTAAAAAAAATCTTCCTAAAAGAAATTAATATATATATATATAATCTATTTGCGATGCCGCCCACCATTTCAAAATGCACCATCGAAAATAATTAATTAAATAAATAAATATTAATATTTTTAAAATAATAAAAAAAGTAAAAATTATTAAAATTATCAATATTCAGAAAAAATATATAAAAAATCATAAAATCTTATTATTATGATGATTTTTATTAGTCAAATAAACAAATATTAAAAAAATATAATACTAATAATAAATAATAAAATAAATAAATATTATAAATAATATTTTTTTGCAATATTTTCATCAATAAAAAAGACAAAAAATTTAAATATTTCATATTACAACAAATTTTCAATTCAAAAGATTTTAACATAACAAAAACATTACAGGGGGGATTGTTTTCTGGAGGAGCTAGAGGAGATGGACGAGATGGTGGAGGAAACTCCAACCCTTAACAACCATTTAGATGGCACATGTACTCCATCTGGTCGTGATGTTGCTGCTGCCATCGACACATGTCCTCCTCGTGCTACTGATTCATTTGTTCCTACAGCTTATGCAAAATATTTATAAGCTTAGTTTGAGCTCACAACTTCTCCTAATACTGTGAGATAGAAGATTATGCATCCCTATTTTATCTTGTAGAGATAGACGCCGACATCGCATTATTACCATAATAAGACCCATGAGTCAAATGAGAGTTGATACTAACTACTCAGCCCTTATCGAAGGCATACTATATCGCTTGCATCAAAACCGTCTCATCAAATAGTGGGAACTAGTCTGATCAGCCATCTCAGCCTGACTCTCAACCAGTTTGTGAGAGATCACGACCTCATATGAATCCCTTAGTTTCAATTTGAAATTAAAAAAGTGAAAATATTATATTCAGTTCATTTTCAAACTGAAAAATAATAATATAGAGCACAATTTGACGATGTCGATCACCTCTAATATCTCCAGTAGCTGGATCACTATACATTCTCTGATAAATGTCGTACATCATAATATTGGGAAGCTCAGCGGAATATGAAAATATAAAATATAATATTTATATATAATGATATATAAAATATTTAAAAAAGATACTTACTAGATGCTCTCTTTGCGTACAGAAAGTACAACTATCAACTTGATGTGTCACCTTCTGTCCCTCCTAGTTCTGACAGCCCAATAAAGATCTACACTGAAATCCACTACTCAATTATTTTGAACATAATCAATCCCACATGTGGGATGAAGTGTACTATGGTTGGTGGGATCTACATGACTCATCAAATACTGTCTCTACTGCTATCTAAATGGATGTCCTTCACAAATTGAGCAAAAACAATCTAAAATGAGCATGTATAGACTACTCTCATGCCTTGTGGATAACACCATAGATGATATCATCAATGGGATACGATAAAACCTATAAATAATTTATAATATGAAGTTATTAATGAAATAAATTTCTAAATAAATGTTAGTTATTTATGTTCCTGCCAATGATTGAACATTCCAAGCCACACATCAATACGAATCTGTTCCCATGTGATCCACGGATGAGAAAAATTATTGTGCAAGATATCACTCCCCTATCCAATAACAATGTGCACTAAACTAGGAAAAAATAACAAATAACCAAAAAATTATGATATAAATAAATTAATATATGCTAACTAAAATACACATGTTATCATACCTTCACGTGCATGGATCTAAATCGAGATGTGGATGCCACTCGGGGATAGGTTCATGAATCATAAGTCGTGTAAGACCATGCCTCCTCCCTGTACCCCATGATCCACCAGTAGATTGATGGTCATATGATCCCAAATCCTCTTCATCCAGAGGTACCTCAGCCTCCTCCAACTCACGAAGTAGATCAGGGTCCATCTAAAACACAAAATAATTTTTGTTAGTAGACAGTTTAAAATAACTATTACATATAGATATATATTAGTTTTGATGATAACCAACATTTAACTATGTCAATGTTCGCCTCCATCATCATCTTCAGATCTGACGAGGTCAATGTCTTCATATTCATCATCAACATCATCAATATCCATATGAGTTTTAGTTTCATCATCTCTTTCCATTTCAAATTAATTTGTTACATCATTAACATCATCGTCAAAATCGACCCTTAATTGTTGGGTGTCATCATCAATATAAGGCCCTGGCCTTAAACATTACTTAATCTTGAGTTATTACAAGATTACACCTTGAGGATCTTTTCAGGTTTAGAGTTTTAGAGAATTAGATCATAAAACCTGCATTACATTCCACATTTAAACAAAGTGGTTACATAAAAGATAGTATTCATTTTTCCCATCAATGGAAACATATTTAAAATAAAACATGAATTCTTTCTTGACACTTCCTTGATAATATCATCATATCATGTACCCTTCCCTTGACCTGTGAAAAACATTTCAAAAACTTGGGATGAGCATAAAAAGCTCAGTAAGGGATATAAAAATATGGAAAGGAAACATGAGTACATGTATACATAAGAATGAAATCATAATTTACCAATAAAATAGAAGCACTTTAACATACCTCATAAAATCCTGAATAAATCATAGAAATCATAATACATAAAAGGTAATTCGAGGCATTCATAACATTCTTACGCAGGGAGTAACCCTCTTGGTTACGTTTGGAATACCCACCACAGTATATTCCCTAAATCTCTTCGGAGAAACCTTAACGTTTCACTCCTTCACATTACCCAATGCATTGGAGAGCTATATCGAGCCCACCCGCCCTTAGTTTATCACGGAACCACCCATCTTCATAATAATGCCTATGTACCATAACATAATCTTATCACATAAAACACACATAAAGGAAACATAACATTTCCACCGTTCAATAACAAGATATCAATACAACACATTGATATAAAAACATTATGAAAACCATTTTGAATACCAAAATAAAATAAATGTAAAACATGGTATTTATTTTTCTTTTAAAAAGAATGTATGGCATGTAGTGGAAGCCGAAACTCAAATAATGGTCACGACGGCGGAGAAGTCGTTGTCGCCGCATACGTATAAAAAAACATTCCCTTTTGTCATTTAGAAAACACTTCGTATAAAAAAAGATTCCTTTTGAATAAATGTAAAATTCAAAGGGGATTATACACCGTATAAAAGAAAGTGGTGTATAAAACAAAATATGCCTCAATGAAAGGAGATTGAGACGAAGTCCCATACAAAGACGGTATCCTTGGATTAAGGATAAATCAATTACATAATTATGTGTGACAAATGAATACACGAAATATAGGTGGATATTAAGTGTAAAACAATCAGAGTTTATTCACACATATTCATAGAACAAAATATTCAAGGAGTACATGTTTATCCCAAAGAATCAAAAATGGGTTACGAAGTTCCCTTGCAAAAATTCGACAGCCTAACGACGTCACATCAAAATTCAGAAAAGGAGTTGATGAGAGATAAAAAGGGTATCTCATCACATGGACATAAAATTTAAATCAATAAGGATATAGCATAACATATCCCAACATAATAGTATGTGAATTAAAATATATAACAAAAGAAGTCTTTTAAAAAGAGTAGGGTGAAAGGTTCCCTTACCAACATGGGTATCTTTTGATACAAGCACCCCTTGAAAGAAGGAAAATACAACATTGATGTAAATAATCATAAATGAAAGTACATTACACAATGAATAAAATAATTGGCAGTACATACACCACTCAAAGCATATTTTGGAAAATGTAGCATAAATCTCACGGGAATAAAAGTGAGATGAAAAATCCCTTATGAAAACTCGGCAGCCTAATGGGACCACTTAAAACTTCTAAAAATGGATTGATGAGATCAAATAGGGTCTCTCATCATATTAAAATAAAACTTAAAGAAAGAGAAATATAAAATAACATCCCCCAACATAACAAAGATGAGTTTAAAAGAAGTGACATAAAGGAGAGTACTTAAAAAGAAAGAGAGAGGATAGATCTCTTACGAAAATTCGGCAGCCTAACGGCGCCACTCAAAATGTCCAAAATGGATTGATGAGAGAGAATATGGTCTCTAATAATATGAACATAAAAATTACAGTAAGACCAATATAAAATAACATCCCAATAACAAGAAATATGAGCTTTAAAAGGAATGATATAAAAGAGTGTACTTAAAAAGAAAGGGAGGAGTAGGATCCCTTACCTCGGGTCCGACTTGACTCGATCGTTCTTTAACGTCCTGAATAATAAAATTATGTTAATTTCTACTTGCTTAAGAACCTTTTTCAAGTTCATTATTCCTTTTATATCACTTATTTCCATGTTATAAACATTATTTAATCATTTATGTTAATATTGTTTGTTTTGTCGATATTTAGTTCTTAAGTCGATAGTGGACTTCTTACAATTACATGTTATTCGTGTGGTCAAAAGTTCATTATATCCAGAATTATATTCATGATTTGGATATCATATATATCATATATATCCAGAATATACATGTATTTATAACATTACATAATCATTTAGAGGTAAGAAATGAAATTCACCGTTCATGGAGACGGTAATCCGTACGTACGCATGAACGCTATTTTCATTTCTATGTCATATTAATGGAATTAAAACTAAATGAGAAGTATGTATATTTTAATTCCATAATTATATTAATCATTTATATTTAACATACATCATATTTAATAACTTTAAATACATCCTTTATACATCCCACATATGGCATTAATGAATCAAATCACTTTGAGGGGGCGGTAGTCCGCACTTCCTAAAATGAAATTATCATGTTTACCCACAATGGAAACCATAAAGGTCTGCCCCAAAATAAAAATACAGAAGCTTAAGTAAAACATAAACATATTATATATCATATATAAATATAGTGACATCTTAATGGCCACCATGAAAGGTGTTAAGAGAATATTGAACAATCATCGTTTCGTGAGGCAATAATTCTCCATCCACAGAAACAGTACGTTCTTTAACCATTAGACGAAGGTGTGTGTAAGTGTAGCTCGAATCCTTCCTATAAAAACATCCTAGTATATTGAAGATACTGGATTTGTTACAAACTAAATGAATAAAAAGAGTTTAGGGGGTTGGAGAAGAAAAATAGAACAAAGGACACAAGTGAAGGCATTACATTAAAATCGGGTAACTCCCTTTGGTTTGAGCTCAAAGGATTCCTTGGGAAGACTTCGGCCCAAATTGAGGCTTCAAGGAGTTATAGAGGGATGTGGAGAGACAAAATGGGCAGTGGTTGGCCGATCCAAAGGCTTTGGAAGTGTGGTTAAGGTGGTAGAGGTGGGGGCCTTTTATAAGAGGAGTGGAGGGGCACTCTTGGAAAGTAATGAAATGTTACTTTATTTTAGAATGAGTTTCAGATTTTAATGGTCCCAAATTGATGTGTTTCGAGGATAAGGTGATAAGGGTTCTAAATCAACCCATACAATATGTTTTGGACATGTGTAGGTCTTAGATTTTACATTATCTTTCTATTTTATTTAAATCATTAAATAATGAGGTCATCGCTACATCATCATGATGTCATATATAATTTAATTTATTTAATGTCTAAAAATTATAAAAAAATTACTATGATCTAAGAAATCATTTTATATTTCCATTGATTATTTATAGTAAAAAATATGACTTGTATAACCCCATGTAAAAATTGTTTTAGTAAAAAATCTCATGTTTGTGTAATTTTTACTTTAACAATAAATAAAAAGATATTTATGTCATTTTCCAACCAAAGTGGCTCCATGGGGTCCCCATGTTGACCCATGGATTGTCTCGATCGGCCATGACACATCAAATGAGGGTAGGACAAGTGTCTATGTCATTTATTAAAACATTATTCTTACCTTAAACTACACTAATTAACTCTAATCGCGATTAAAAACTTAATAAGTTACTATTCACCAAAAAATTATTTTAATCCCATTGAACCACATTTTACTTCATAATGACAACCATGTATGTCGGATTTTTGAAATTCAAAACACAAAGATGGAAAATTTTCATTTAACCGGAAAATCAGTTTTTATAAGTGCCACTTAGTGGTTTCACTATTCATCAAAAATTGAAGTTTTTCAGAAAATTACCAAAAGATAACCCTAATCTATATTTGATATTTCGAATTCAAAAATGATGTCTATTTTAAAAAATTCAAAACATATAAGTTGCACTAATTAATTTAATAATTAATTCCCGCTGTCAAAACAAATAGCGTGTTTTTATGAAACAAAATGTATCAAAAGATTGACACTAGTTTAAGTCCGATTTCAAAGTGAAATTAATTCCAACGACCACTATTGGATTAAATGGTAAAAATATATTCTAATTTCACTTTAAAAAAAATTAAAAATATAATCTAATCATATAAATAAATTATATTAAAAGTGGTTTTGAATTAAAATACAATAATTTTCACTATTCATTAAAAATTGAACTTTTTCGGAAAAATACCAAAAATTTACACAAAGTAAATTTTGATGTCCCGATTCTAAAGAAGAATTTTATTTTGTCAAATATAACACATAAAATTGTCAAAAAGTAGATTTAAAAGAGATTTTCAATCAAAAGGCAGTTAATCAACCTTTTAAAGAATATTAGAATGTTTACGCTTAAAAATGGATTCATTCGAATTCTTAATCCTCTAAAATTTATTGTAAAAAGTAAAAATATTTTACAAACATATATAATCATTTTGTAGTTAGTTCTGTTCATTCCCACCATTACAACCGTTAGGCGTTAACTATAATTTACAATAATATTATTTTATTATTAGAGTGCAACGTAAGATTCCCAAGAAACTCGTTGTTGCGTGTTGGGTACGCCATCGAGCATAGCGTCCCCTTTAAAGTTATATTAATATTTTATTCACAAATATGGATAAATGTGAAAATGTCATATTCTTTATTTGCCTGGGCTGTTACATGCTTCCCCCCTTTTGGGAATTGCGTCCTCGCAATTTCAAAATCGGGCTTGGAATCTTCATTGAAAATCCCACATCCGAACATGAGTCAGTAAAACAATCACTTTAATATAAAGAAATGTAAGTATAGAGGTCAACCGAGTTAACCCATACTAGGATTCCATTTAGGAAAACATGGACCTCGAGGAGAAAACATAGGGTCATGTTCTGATGGAGAGTGATAGAAAACATTTTTAGGAGGAAGTTAACCACAAGAAAATCACAAACTTGTGATGGGTTAAACGATATTCGATTCCCTAGTAGGAAAAGTTAATAGACAACATTTTTGTTTTAAGTTAATTTTTATTGAGGAATTTATTCATAAGGAAACATAATCACTTATCATGTTGACTTTCAACTTTTATTATATTCCTTACACAAACTCATATTTTCACCAAAAGACGAGTATTTAGGAACACTTGTTCACATTAAGAGTACTATAATCAAATTCTAGAGGATCACCTAATCCAAAAAAGAGTACTATATACTTCCCATATCTTTATACCTTAACCAAAACCAAAACAAAAAAGGTTATTACAGGATCCGATAATACCCAAAAAGGATAATCCATTAAAAAAACAAATCTATTCTTAATCTCCAAAATTTATCAAACAATACCCAAAGTTCAACAAAGACCATTAAATAAAAAAAATTTCCATAAAATACTTAAAAGAAAACCAAACTAAGATTTAAACCCAAATATTTTAAGGATTTAGTCACATAGTCTTCCAAGTTAAATCGTAACATTTATCTCCAAACAAAATCAGTTGCTTCTAATGTCTCATATTGAAAATTAATTAACCTAATCACATATCCTCCATGATGGGTTAATAAATTTCCATAGATAACCCAAAATCAACTTACTCTTAATTAATATAATCATCTAACTAAAAACAATCAATCAAACTATCCATGTACTTCACGTAGTCTAGTGGTAGGAGATAAATACCAGTCGTACTTTGGTTGTGGGTTCGATTCCCGCAGCTTTTTCCGACTCGACGGGTTGTCACACGGTCTGCGTGTTGTCCTTCTTCCAAAACTATATAATTCTCAAAACATTTCCCAAAACGAGATAAAATCTTCAAAAATAATCATAACATAATTTAACCTCATGTTTATCTCATGCCTTTCATTTTCCATCATAACATATAATAACCCATAATTACCTCAAAAGTAAGGATCATATAAACCCCACCTTTATAATTATTACCTGAACTTCCACATCGATCGGTCATCTCATACATGATGCATTACAGAACATACCAAGGATTAAGTGGTTGATCATGACTCCTTGATAGTTGGTTTAAAACAACCACGAGTTTCCTCATTGAATACCCCATTTCATCCAGTCTCTTAATCAGAGAACCACCATAGTTTCCTTCAAACCTATTGTCACTTTGGTGCCAGCTAGATCCATCAATTCACTAAAAACAGAAATGTCAGTGTGAGTATATCAACAAACCCATCATGTACTAATGAGGAAGATAACCACTGATATATACTTACTCATTCACTTTATCTAAAACTAGGACTCTTTCTGAAATTTTATCCATTATGGTACTGTCACTTATGCTTAGAGAATACCCTAACCTTTAAAGTTATCTAAACCGACCATTGATACCAACTAGAAGGCCCCAGCCTTAAAAATTACTCAATCTTGAGTTATTACGAGATTACACCTTGATAATCTTTTCAGATTTAGAGTTTTAGAGAATTAGATCATAAAACATGCATTACATTCCACATTTAAACAAAGTGGTTACATAAAAGATAGTATTCATTTTTCCCATCAATGGAAACATATTTAAAATAAAACAGGGATTATTTATTGACACTTCCTTGACACTATCATCATTTCATGTACACTTCCCTTGACCTGTGAAAAACATTTCAAAAACATGGGATGAGCATAGAAAGCTCAGTAAGGGATATAAAAATATTGAAAGGAAACATGAGTACATGTATACATAAGAATGAAATAATACTTTACCCATAAAACATAAGCACTTTAACATACCTCATAAAATCATGAATAAATCATAGAAATCATAAGACATAAAAGTTAACTTGAGGCATTCATAAAATTATTACGTAGGGAGTAACCCTCTTGGTTGCGTTTGGAATACCCACCACAGAATATTCCCTAAATCTCTTTGGAGAAACCTTAACGTTTCACTCATTCGCGTTACCCAATGCATTTGAGAGCTATATCGGGCTCACCTGCCCTGAGTTTATCACAGAACCACCCGTCTTCATAACAATGCCCAAGTACCGTAACATAATCTTATCACATAAAACATGCATAAAGGGAACATAACATTTACAACTTTCAATAACAAGATATCAATACAAAAAATTGATATAAAAACATTATGAGAACCATTTTCAATACCAAAATAAAATAAATGTAAAACATGGTATTTATTTTTCTTTTAAAAAGAAGGTATGGATTTTAGAGGAAGTCGAAACTCAAATAATGGTCACGGCGGCGGAGAAGTCATTGTCACCGCATACGTATGAAAAAAACCTTCCCTTTTGTCATTTAGTAAACACTTCGTATAAAAAAAGATTCCTTTTGAATAAACGTAAAAGTCAAAGGGGTTTATACACCGTATAAAATAAAGTTGTGTATAAAAAAAAATATGCCTCAATGAAAGGAAATTGAGACAAAGTCCCATAAAAGACCGTATCCTTGGATTAAGGATAAATCAATTACATAATTATGTGTGAAAAATGAATACACGAAATATAGGTGGATATTAAGTGTAAAACAATCAGAGGTTATTCACACATATTCATAGAACGAAATATTAAAGGAGTACAAGTTTATCCCAAAGAATCAAAATTGGGTTACGAAGTTCCCTTGCAAAAATTCGACAGCCTAACTGTGTCACTTCAAAATTCAGAAAAGGAGAAGATGAGAGATAAAAAGGGTATCTCATCAGTTGGACATAAAATTTAAATCAATAAGGATATAAGATAACATATCCCAACATAATAGTATGTGAATTAAAAGACATAACAAATGAAGTCTTTTAAAAAGAGGATGGTGAAAGGTTCCCTTACCGACATGGGTATCTTTTGAGACATGCACCTCGTGAAAGAAGGAAAATACATCATTGATGTAAATACTCATAAATGAAAGTATATTACATAATGAATAAAATAATGGGTAGTACATACACCACTCAAAGTAAATTGTGGAAAATGTAGCATAAATCTCACGGGAATAAAAGTGAGATGAAAAATCCCTTACGAAAACTCGGCAGCCTAATGGCGCCACTTAAAACATCCAAAAATGGATTGATGAGATAAAATAGGGTCTCTAATCATATTAACATAAAGTTTACAGAAAGAGAAATCTCAAATAACATCCCCCAACATAACAAAGAGGAGCTTAAAGAAAGTGACATAATGGAGAGTACTTAAAAAGAAATAGAGAGGATAGATCTCTTACAAAAATTCGGCAGCGTAACGGTGCCACTCAAAACTTCCAAAATGGATTGATGAGAGAAAATTGGGTATCTCATCATATGAAAATAAAAATTACAGTATGACCAATATAAATGAACATCCCAATAACAAGAAAGATGAGCTTTAAAAGTAATGATACAAAAGAGTGTACATAACAAGAAAGAGAGGAGTAGGATCCCTTACCTCGGGTACGACTTGACTTGATCGTTCTTTAACATCCTGAGTAATAAAATTAAGTTAATTTCTACTTGCTTAAGAACCTTTTTCAAGTTCATTATTCTTTTTTATCAATTATTTCCATGTTATAAACATTATGTAATCATTTAAGTTAATAATGTTTATTTTGTAGATATTTGGTTCTTAAGTCGAAAGTGGAATTCTTACAATTACATGTTGTTCGTGTGGTCAAATGTTCATTATATCCAGAATTATATTCATGATTTGGATATCATATATATCATATATATCCAGAATTTACATGTATTTATAATATTACATAATAATTTAGAGGTAAGAAATGAAATGCACCATTCATGGAGACGGTAAGCCGTACGTACGCCTGAACGCTACTTTCATTTCTATGTCATATTAATGGAATTAAAACTAAATGAGAGGTAAGTATATTTTAATTACATAATTATATTAATAATTTATATGTAACATAAATCATATATAATAACATTAAATACATCCTTTATACATCCCACATATGGCATTAACGAATCAAATAACTTTGAGGGGGCGGTAGTCCGCACTTCCTAAAATGAAATTATCATGTTTACCCACAATGGAAACCATAAAGGTATTCCCCAAAAGAAAAATACATAAGATTAAGTAAAACATAAAAATATTATATATCATATATAAATATAGTGACATCTTAATGGCCACCATGAAAGGTGTTAAGATAAGATTGAACAATCATCATTTCGTGAGGCAGTAATTCGCCATCCACAGAAACAGTATGTTCTTTAACCATTATACGAAGGTGTGTGTAAGTGTAGCTCGAATCCTTCCTATAAAAACGTCATACTATATTGAATATACTGGAGTTTTTACAAAAGAAATGAATAAAAAGAGTTTAGGGGGTTGGAGATGCAAAATAGAACAAAGGACACAAGTGAAGACATTACCTTAAAATCGGGTAACTCCCTTTGGTTTGAGCTCAAAGGCTTCCTAGGGAATAATTCATCCCATTGTGAGGCTTCAATGAGTTAGAGAGGGATGTGGAGAGACAAAATGGGTAGGGGTTGGCAGAGACAAAGGCTTGTGAAGTGTGGGTAAGGGGGTAGAGGTGGGGGCCTTTTATAAGAGGAGAGGAGGGGCACTCTTGGAAAGTAAAGAAATGTTACTTTATTTTAGAATGCGTTTCGGATTTTAATGGTCCCAATTTGATGTGTTTCGAGTATAAGGTGATAAGGGTTCTCAATCCACCCATCCAATAGGTTTTGGACATGTGTAGTTCTTAGATTTTACATTATCTTTCTATTTTATTTAAATCGTTAAATAATGAGGTCATCGCTGCATCATCGTGATGTCATAAATAATTTAATTTATTTAATGTCTAAAAATTATAAAAAACAACTATGATGTAAGAAATATATTTAGATTTCCATTTATTATTTATAGTCAAAAATATGACTTGTATAACCCCATGTAAAATTTTTTTTAGTAAAGCATCTCATGTTTGTGTCATTTTTACTTTAACATTAAATAAAAAGATATTTATGTCATTTTTCAACCAAAGTGGCTCCATGGGGTCCCCAAGTTGACCCATGGATTTTCTCAGTCGGCCATGACACATCCAATGAGGGTAGGACATGTGTCTAGGTCATTTCATTTTATTAAAACATTATTCTTACCTTAAACTACACTAATTACCTCTAATCACGATTAAAAACTTAATAAGTTACTATTCACCAAAAAATTATTTCAATCCCATTGAACCACATTTTACATCTTAATGACAAAAATGTATGTTGGATTTTTGAAATTCAAAACACAAATATGGAACAGTTTCATTTAAACGGAAAAATAAGTTTTTATAAGTACCACTTAGTGGTTTCACTATTCATCAAAAATTGAAGTTTTTCAGAAAATTACCAAAAGTTCACCCTAATCTATATTTGATATTTCGAATTCAAAAATGATGTCTTTTTTACAAAATTCAAAACATATAATTTTCATTAATTAATTTAATAATTAATTCCCGCTGTCAAAACAAATAGCGTGTTTTTATGAAACAAAATGTATCAAACGATTGACACTAGTTTAAGTCTGATTTCAAAGTAAAATTAATTCCAACGACCACTATTGGATTAAACGGTAAAAATATATTCTAATTTCACTTTAAAACCAATTCAAAAGATAATCTAATCATATAAATAAATTAGATTAAAAGCGGTTTTGAATTAAAATACAACATTTTTCACTATACATTAAAAATTGAACTTTTTTGGAAAAATACCAAAAATTTACACAAAGAAAATTTTGATGTCCCGATTCTAAAGAAGAATTTTATTTTGTCATATATAACACATAAAATTTTCAAAAAGTGTATTTAAAAGAGGTTCGCCATCAAAAGGAGGTTAATCGACCTTTGAAAGAATATTAGAATGTTTACGCTTAAAATTGGATTCATTTTCATTTTTAATCCTCTAACATTTATTGTAAAAAGTAAAAATATTCGAAAAAAATATATAATCATTTTGTAGTTATTTCTGTTCATTCCCACCATTACAACGGTTAGGAGTTAACTACAATTTACAATAATATTATTTTATTATTAGAGTGCAACGTAAGATTCCCAAGAAACTCGTTGTTGCGTGTTGGGTACGCCATCGAGCATAGCGTCCCATTTAAATTTATATTAATATTTTATTCAAAAATATGGATAAATGTGAAAATGTCATATTCTTTATTTACCTGGGGTGTTACAATCAATATTCTTTTCTCTTTTTGAAAAGGGTGGATTTTGATTAGTCTTTTGAAAAATTTCAATTCATTTAACTTCATAGGAACCACATTCAGTTTGAGTAAACTAATATTCCCAAGACATCATTTTTATTATGCTCTTCCACAAACTCATATGTCTTAAAGTAGCACAGTACTTTTCGTAATATATTTGATGTTACTATTGATCCAGTAAAAATGGTTCATTTACTCCAAGAAGACTTTTATATTTAATATCGACGATTACATGAATCTGATGAACACAGAAGCCTCTCTCAGTATCAAACCTCCGACATTTAAACATTGTTATGTAATTTTGTCCTACATAACAAAGTTTAATAATTTCATCCATTATTATAAAAAATTCAACTTCAGTTTCTCTATGATACGATCCTCTCAAGAAAACTCTACTGTTCATTGTTTTTTTATTCCCCATATGAACATGTATCAAATCTAAAACCATTCGCCACATATGCATTGTACGATTTAACCACTTTTGAGGGAGGGTTACTCAATATACATAGTCTCTTGTAAATTTTATCAGCATTTTGAGGAACATGAAAATTTATAAAAAAAAATATCAATATAATAAATAATAAATCGAATTGATATGTTAATCCATTAATAATTTATAGTACCAGTTGCTGAAACCATTGATAAAAACTTTTCTGTCGGTGTTCTTCAAGAGAAACTGCATTAATTTGTAGAATAAGTGATATAAGTGCTCACAATACAAATGATGTCATTTTTTCATAGTTGAGAACAACATATGTATGAGCTCTACGATGTTTATCATATGAAATACATCATTCATGAACTCCATCGAAGACAAGCTCTGCCAAATTAAAAAATGATAATTTATTGTTCATTTCATTATCAAAAATCACCTCATTATTTCCCATGTAGTTTTTTTGATGGATATTCATATTCTAAATAATGATTGCAGAAAAAAGAAATTTCTTCTTGCAAATAAGCTTCCAAAATTGAGCTTTCAACAGATGATTTATTACGTACTTTTTTCTTTGATTTCTGCATGCATCTCTTGAATGGGTACATCTATAAAAACTGGACTTGACCTCTACATTTAGCATCATGTAGAAAATTTTATATCGGATGTTCGATTGTGTCAATGAAAGCTGGAGGAACGATTTTTTTTCAAATTTAAATATAATGACAACAACATATTAATCCAGTTTACTTAGTGCATCATAGTCTGTTGTCACTGGAAAAATATCTCCAAAAAAATATGACATGTATGTTATCAATTACCATATCATTGAATTCAACCAACTCTGAATCCAATCGTAATAAGTATTTCCATTATAACATGAAAATCATGACTTTTTAATCCAATAATATGACCATTGTTAACATATCTTCCCAAATTGGAAGCATAGCCATCTGGAAGTATCAAATTTGAAATCCACTAAAAAATGATACGAGACTCTCTTTGGATTGTGTATAAGCTTCTTTTGGATTCATTAACCTTTGTGATCTGACATTTTGATACCATTAATATTTCGGTCATCAGTAAATTTGGGCAAGATCTAATCATGCCTTTACTTTATTTTTCGACTTTCTCGGTCCATTAAAAACATTATAAAATAAATTGCCAAAATAGTTCTTCTCAATATGCATGGAATCCAACATGTGGTAGACCAACAAATCAGAACAATATGGAAGATCCAAAAAAAATATCTATTTTATCCAATTACACTATTTCCCAAATCAATGAATTTTCTATTGGTTTACTATTGGCCCAAATGTGAAGGGAGGTAATGAAAATAAAACTGACTTTAATTCTATACCTGGGATCAATTTTGGAGATTCATTGTTTTCAATTATGCCTTTTCTGAAATGAGATATGTTCCTCCGAAAAGGATGATCGGTTGGAGGAAATATATCCATGACAGTAAAAATAGCAAGGTTTTTTCCATTGATGAGCGTAAAAGATTTTTTTTGTCATTCATACAGTAAGGAAATGATTTTAGGCCATGTGTACTCCTTCCAGATAACATGTCATATTCCAAGAAATCTCTAATCATCCACATGAACATAACTTTTAATATGAAATGTTGTTTCACAATAACAACAAATGTACTAGCACCATTACTCCACAATGAATATAACTCATAAATAAATTGTTTCAAAGAAACATCAATATTTTTTTTCAGATGTCCTGGAATTTAAAATGTCAAAATTTTATAGGGATCATTCATCAACATCCATGTAGGTCAAATGTACGGAGTAATAGAGATATGAAAACATGAATACTAACTACCGTAAGAACTCAACGGGCATAAACCATCAGAAGAAAGAAACAATCGCACATATTGGGCTTCTAAAGAAAAAGATGGATGTTGTTGGTACAAATGATTCCATGAATCACCATCAGATTGATGATTCAAACTTTTATAGGTTGAAATATTGGCTTCTATGCCATGACATCATTGATGCTGTGTTCTGAGACATAAAAAAACATTGCGACCTGGGTGTAAGGGGGAAATTTCTCAATTGTTTCATAGGAATCAATCAAGACTTCCCTAGTTGAGCTTCATTATACCATGATTGTCCACATGTGGGACAACTATCAAATGACTCATATTCACCTGAATATAAGATGAGATTATTTTCCATGGTATGAAACTTCTTATAACTAAGGCATATATTACAAGCTAGAATCTTGTTCCCATAGTACTTTGTGGGCAACACATTTTCTTTAGGTAATAGTTTTTTAACTAAAGAATATATCTGATCAAAACAGTTGTTCAACATTGAATTATCTGATTTAATAGCCATAATTTTTTCAACCACTTCTAATTTTCTCATCTTGCAACCAGGATATAATGAATCCCCATCAGTCCTCAGTAACTCATAAAAGTCAGATGGTGCCAAATCTGTAGTTAAATCAATATCATCCTAAGATTTAGTTTGTTAAACAGATGGACCTGTAATATCATGTACTAAATTTTGAAACTGTGATGGATCCAGAATCAAGTTAATAGTATCCTCTTTTGAACTTCTTTAACCGTGTTGATACCAAAAATCATAATCTGGTTGAAAACCAAATTCCAAGAGATGTCCCCCAACCATGTGAAATGTTTCAAACATTCATAGAGAACATTTTTTCAATGAATCTTAATTGTGCCTTCTAAAACAAATTACCGGTTTGATGATGAAAATGATAAGAAATCTTCGACACTCTCAATATATATGGGATTTAAACGAGAACCATTTGGATTTATACACTAATTTATACAATCCTGATCATCTAATGATGACTGTTGTCAACTTCCTTGTTCCATATTTCTCTACAAAATATAAAATCATTATAGTTTTTGAATATTTCGAAATTAGAGAAAACAATATTAAAAAAAAGATAAATAATTACAACTACTTCTTAATAATTACCATTAATTACGGGTGACTCAACTTCCAGTTGATTGACGATTACTATTTTTTACAGCAACTCAATTACTTGAAAATTTATCACACTGATATCATAATTAATAATCTTCTCGGAGATACGCTAATTAATTTTTGTGAAAACGAGAATGCATAAGCATATACCTGCAAAAATTCTACTTTATGATTTCAGTGTGAAAATGATAAAAGTACATGAGCTATCAGACAAAAGAGCCCCCCTTTCCATCGATGAATCTTATTCTGGCAACTATCAATGACATAAAACATTATACAAAATGTGGTCCCACAAATGCATATCCAAATACGTGCATACAGGATTAGATATTCATACATAGAAGCATACTATTCATAATGTTTTGAGTCGTGGAGAGTTGAAATGAGAAGAGTCATCGAGAAAAAGGAGTACTGTCAATCCATTGAAAATTGTCCCAATATATTACTATTTTTTAAAATTATTTACAATTGATTTTATTTCTAATTTTTGATAATTATTGCATTATATTGCTAATTATTGATAATTATTGCTAATTATTTCTATTTATTTCAATTTATTTCTACTTATTGGTAATTATTTCCAATTATTGATAATTATTTCCAATTATTGCTAATTATTGCAAATTATCAATAATTATTGCTAATAATTGCTAGTTATAGCTAATTATAGCTAATTATCTCAAATTATTTGTAATTATAGATAATTATTTCTAATTATTACAAATTATTACTATTTGTTACTAATTATTACAATTTATTAGTATTTATTATTATTGATTACTATTTATTATTATTTATTACTATATATTAGTATTTATTTCTACTTATTACTATTTAATTTGTTTCTTACTAATTATTTCTATTTATTACTATTTATAAGTATTTATTAGTATTTATTACTATATATTCTTATTTAATAATATTTATTTCTATTTATAAGTATTTATTAGTATTTATTTGTATTTATTACTATTAATTACTAATTTTTACTAATTTTTTCTAATTATTTTTATTTAATAGTATTTATTAGTATTTATTAGTATTTGAAACTATTTATTATTATTTACTAGTATTTATTAGTATTCATTAGTATATATTTCTATACATTAGTATTTTTATCAATTTATTAGTATTTATTAGTATTTATAACTATTTATTTCCAATTATCAGTATTTATTACTATTTATTAATATTTATTAGTATTATTACTATTTATTAATATTTATTAGTATTTATTAGTAATTATTAATACTTATTAGTAATTATTAAAATTTATTCATATTTATTACTATATTTTTGTATTTATTACTGTTTATTAGTATTTATTTGTATTTATAAGTTTTAATTGGTATTTATTATTTTTTATTACTATTTATTAGTATTTATTACTATTCATTATTATTTGTTACTATTAATTATTATTTATTACTATTTATTAGTATTTATTTCTATTTATTACTATTTATTATTTATTACTATTATTTATTGCAATTTATTACTAATTATAACTAATTATTAGTATTTATTACTAATTATTAGTATTTATTACTAATTATTAGTATTTATTACTAATAATTACTAATAATAACTATTTATTACTAAATATTACAACATATTACAATTTATTAATATTTATTATTATTTAGTACTAATTATTACTAATTATTACTAATTATTACAAATTATTACAAATCAATACTATTTATTACGAATTATATCTAATTATTATTAATCATTACCAATTATTACTAATTATTTCTAATTATTAGTAATTATTACTAATTATTACTAATTATTACTAATTATTACTAATTATCACTAATTATTAATAATTATTACTATTTATTTGTAATTATTATTATTTATTAGTATTTATTAGTATTTATTACTATTTATTAGTATTTATTAGTATTTATTAGTATTTATTTCTATTTATCAGTATTTATTCGTATTTATTAGTATTTATTAGTATTTATTTCTATTTATTATTATTTATTACTAATTATTCGTATTTATTTCTATTTATTAATAGTTTTTTGTATTTATTACCATTTATTACTATTTAATAGTATTCATTACTATTTATTAATAATTATTACTATTCATTAGTAATTATTATTAGTTATTAGTATTTATTTATATTTATTAGTATTTATATCTATTTATTACTATTTGTTTCTATTTGTTACTATTTATTACTATTTATTTGTTTTTGTTAGTATTTATTACTATTTATTGCTATTTATTAGTATTTATTAGAATTTATTTGTATATTTTTACTCTTTGTTGGAATTTATTAATATTTATAAGTTACTATTACAAATTATTACTATTTATTACAAATTATTACAAATTATTACTATTTATTACTATTTATTAATATTTATTACTATTAATTAGTATTTTTATTACAAATTATCAGTATTTAATACTAATTATTAATATTTATTACTATTTATTATAATTTATCCCTATTTATTAGTATTTTTTCTAATTATTACTAATTAGTGTTAATTACTATTAATTTCTACAAAATACAGCTACTAATTACTAATTAGATCTAATTATTTACATACATTATAAATTAAGGTTAAGAATGATTAGTTATTACTAATTACTAAGGATTAAAAATAATAATTTTATTTTATTATTATAAATAAATACTAATGACAAAACAATTTAAATCTAACTTAATTTCAACTAATCAATAATATTAAAAATTAATATAAATAAAGGAAATAAATAATAAATTAAATAAAACATAAATACCATTAAACTTGTTCTATTATAATTATATGCGGCTTCACAACTTATTCGTAAAAAAAAGCTAACTCTCAAAAATTAACAATCTAAAATTAATGTCTAGTGAAATAGAGAAACAAGAAATTCATACTAAGAGGTGAAAAATGAAGGGGGTATATATAGGTTGTTTTAGTTGCGACATGACTTTTTGCGATGGTATTCCGGTCACAAAAGGTCCTTTTTGCGATGGGACCTGTCACAAATACCATCAGCTTCAATAATTAACATCGACAGTGAAAAGGTTATTTGCGACGGGGCCCGTCGCAAAAAGTGACCTCCCGACACACTTTTTGTGACAGGACAACATCTCGTCACAAATATGTTTCTACCGCCGCTGGTTATTTGCGATGGGACCCATCACAAATAACATTCTGTGGTCGAACTAGTAGCAACATGCAACGCCAACCCGTCACAAAATACCATTTCGCATGGGTTTTCACAGAAAATGTGCCAAACCACGCACAACATTTTTTGACGGGGCGCCTATTCCCGTCGCAAATAATCTCTTCGACAGTCTATTTGTGAGGAGATTTTTTCCCGTCGCAAAAAAGGTTTTCATGTAGTGTTAAAATATTTCTTAAATAATATAATGAAATCATGTAAAAATACTTTATAATATTCCCAATCATAATGGTAAATTAATTCCATAATGGAAGTAATATGAATATAAATTTATCGAGTTTCATCACTCAACTATTAAGGTATGATTTTAGAAAATCAATCACATATATGAGTCTCATAATTGTAAATACATTTCTTAATAAATATTTATCAAATGATATGTTTTTATTCATAACATAGGCATTGAAGTTTGTTTGAAATTAAAATTTTATTAATGTTGATTAGAAGATTATTCTTTATACTTACATATATTTTATTATACTACTGGGAATGTTTTCAGAAAATGTTTTAAATCCTTTCAATCAGGCATGAGATAAAATTATGAGGAAAAAATTTCATTAAGAGGATAGAATGTAACACCCTATGATTTTAGAATATATATTTAATAAAATAAAACTTTTTCAAGAGATTATGTTTTAAAGAAATATTAAAATCAAATTGAATTCAATATGTTTTATTAAGATAAAATATTTCAATTATAGAAAAAATTAATAAATTATGAGGCTGCTATAATAATAAACCGTAAGAAAAATTAAATTGGGATGAATGAATATATATATAAAAATACTACAATCATATAATATTTATCCACATGGTCTATTAATAAGAAGATAATCTTGATCCCAATTAAGGATAAAAGTCTAATATGTAGAACTATTTTTGACATGATGAGAGAGAAGTAATGATTTTAGGTATATGTGAAAGATAATATAAGAAGGTAATATAATTGTTGGGTTTATATATCCATTGGGATTATATACATGTTGGATTCATATGATTTTTGGCTCATATATTAGTGGGACTATATGAATGTTTCTCTTATAAGTTTATTCAGTATAACAATTTTTTTTAAAAATAATTGATTTGATATGACTAAAATGAAATTTTATTTAAAGAAATGTTTTAATGGCGTTGTGTATATTATCATAATAAATTAGTAAATTTAAAAATATTATTCACAATAAATGTGAAATTTCAACATAATAACTTATATATTAACATTCATCTAGCTGTCATTTCAAGAAAATGAATCAGTATAAATTCATTTTATAATTCAATATTACAATTTCTTCTAAAATATATTTTGTTTCATTTTGTGCATAAATATTATAATTAATTTCGACCACATTTAGAAAATTTTTATTATATATCGAAATAAATTTTGAAATCATCGTTTCATAATAGTATTAGGGTGAATATTTGAATTTTTTCTGAGAAGATTTATTTTTGAGTTAATAGTGAAAATGCTAATTTTTTGAAAAATAGAATTTCATTTAATTGAGTCAAATAATTTAAATTTACCATTTTTCGGTTTGGTTTCAATGTAAAATAATATACACATTTTTAAAAATTATTCATATAATTCAATATAAATTTATGTAATATTTTATTCAGGTATAAGTTCATTTTTATGCTTGAAACGAAATTTCAAAAAAATTATTATATTATGCACCCTTATATTAAAAGTAATTTCCGTGACATATATAAATTTAATATTTTAAAAAAGTATTTAATATTTTAAATATTGAGGTTCAAATTTATTAATGAGTTTAATTTCATTTTTATTCATTATAAATAGTAACTATGGTTAGTATTTGCCCCCATAGTAAAGAGTAAAACATTTTAATTATGGTAAATACATTGTGATAAATCGAAAAATTTTAATCCTAAATCATATTATATAATGTATTTAAAACCTTACAAATAATGTGAAACATTTAATATTTTTTAAACACTTTAAAATTAGTAGGACATTTATAATATTTAAAATTGAATGAAAATTACAAGTGTGCCACTCCCCTCTTTTATAAAATGGAACCGCCTCTCCACTCTTAATCACAACAGTTGAGAAATATTGATCAGAAAATACCTACCAAAATATATCCCCATCATACTTCAGTATATCCTTTAGTTTATATTCTAACTAAAAATCCATTAATAGTATTTTTAAAATGTAATCCAAATATGATTTTCCAATAAATAGGTATAATTTTTAACCACGTGCTTTATGTTTATTTCCTATTTTACCTCCATTATATATTTTTTTGGTTATTATAAAATAATAAAATAATTATATTAAATTTAATAAAATTATATTATGATTATTTTATCACAACTTTTCAACTTCTTATTAATGTTATGAAAAATTAAAACATCACTTCTGCATATGTGTGGACTATAACTTCCATAGAGAATTTTTTTACGTTTAACATCGGTAGATTATATGGATGGTTAAAATTATGTATAAAATTAATATTTATTATATTTAATAAATAATCAGTATTATTTAAATATAAAATATTTCTTACCTAGATACCCTACCATCCATTGGAAAATGATATTATCGCCCATGCGTACGTCTTATCTACCAACTCCCTGAGGTGATGTGATTCATTTTTACTATATAATTTACAAATATGGTCATAAATATATAATTAATGAATAAATATTAGATTTATAAAATATTAATCATTATTTTAATTTTAATAATTAACTATTTTATGACTTTTTATCCCATTATTTACATGAAAGTGATGTTTATGCATATGTACAAACTGTCGTCATCATGGAACAATGTGGATAATTTTTTTAAAAAAACCTTGCACGGTTGGTTTTAAAAGTATATTATATTTATAAATATTAAAATTATAATATTTTTAATATTAATTAGTTAGTGAAAACATAACCCCTTTGACCATGATCAACTAACCAATTTTATTTTGAGGTTATTAGTTAAACGTCCTCAAAATGCCAAATAATGACTTAACCATTTTAGTTACTAAACGATAAATTTTAATAATTGATATAAAAGGTATACTTATAGTTGAGTAAACAATTAATATGCTATTAATAATTTTTGAAACTAATATAATTTTATTACTTAGAAGGTTAGAAACATGAACAAAATTAGTTGGGACTCTAGGTAATGGACATTCTATAAAAAACCAGGCTTTATTGTTTTACATAAATATCATTTTCTTCCATGTCACGGTTCTTATATATATTGTCAATAATTTCCACTTTTATAGTTTAAATTTTTATACTATTTGCTACTTTTTTTTCAATGGATAAAAAATCAATCCTTTGAAATTTTTCTATATAATTCATTATTGATTTTGATTACCAATGTGATAAAAGAATCGTTATTAAGGATTATAGATTGAATGGATTTTCATGATGTGAATACAATTATTTTCATTGAATATTTATATATAATTTTCCAGGGATTTTTATATAAAAAATTTGTTTTCTAAAATAATATATAATTTTTTTTATAAGGAAATAAGAATTTATCCTAATTTTTAAGAGATAACTAGATGATTTATAACTTATGGACCTAAATGCACATTAAAATATTTTTATGGGTAAAGTGAAAGATTTATGTCTTTTATTAATGGTATTGTTTTTTTAATTTTCTATAAATGAGAGGTGATCCCAAAATAACCATGATAATGGTTGATCTTTATATTTCTCACTAATGAATTAAGTAATGTGACAAATATTCGCTAGGATACATTACTCCTAATAGAAGTGGGGATTATACAGTTTTGTGAATCTATTATAAAGGAAGTGGTAATGATAATGTCTCATGTTACCTGTTTGGGTTTTCAATCTCTTTTATTGGTTTTAAAGTAAATATATTGATTTCATATGGAAAGAAAATTAACTCATTGTTTAAGAAATTGTTCATATTTTTTAAAGGTGAAAGGTTTGTTTTTTTGAGTTATCATATCTTCCTAAGTAAATTTATGGAATTTGTTTTTCCATTAAGATTAATTATAAAATGTTTTATGAAAAATCTGTGATATGAAGTTTATTTCATGAGTTAGTAAGTTATTTTTTTCATATCAAATGATTAGTATATAAAAAGGAAAAAATTATTATGGATTATTATGTATTTTAAATCGATAATCAGGTTCCCTTTTTTAATATCACTTACTATTTTTTTTCAAATCAGACATTTTGATGTGTTTATCATGGGGATTAACAGTTTTTAGGGATGATAAAATGTTCAATTGTGACATTTCTTGTATAAAGAAAATGGTTTAATGAATTGAACCGTAGTGTAATCATAAGAACTAGTTTATTAGAGAAATAAACATTGAGTGGATGTGTCCACTTTTTTTAGTAAGGGTTTGAAATGTAATTGTTTTTATTAATTATATAAAACTCTATAAAAAATATCAATGAAAATTATGAATGTTAAAACCCTGATATAATTCAAGAAATTATGGGTATCTTTGTTATGGGGAATTATATTAATCGTCAACTTTGGATTTTATTAAAAAATACACCAATTGGAGTTTCACATGTTATGATTTATTGGATACTTTTATCCATTGATGGGTGTATCAGTCCACAAAATTTAAATCATTATTAGTGTTTATCATTTTTTTACAGAATCACCAATTTATTGGAAAAAATTATTTGAAACTATGTTAACATGGTTATTTAGTTATCGCATAGACTAACAACATGGTAACTATTTTTTTTTTTGACAGGAAATCCTATGTTCTTATTAGTTGAAATGTTTTTAGTTAGTTTTTAAATAATTTCATAATGTAGGTGGTCTTTGGGATTTTTCCTATAGTGATCCAGAATGCATGTTGGATGAGATTCTCAGAGGTCGGTCTCCTCGATGAGATTTGAGGGGGAATTATTGACTACTTCAGGACACTAATATAGATTTATGTTTATTAAGTAAAACTAAACAAATACCATTATAGGATTGGTTAAACTTATTCTAATGATACAATCAGATTCAAAATTGGATGAAAAAAATTATAGGGGTAAAAGGATTTCTAGCAGTCGGACCATCTACTTGTGTTAAAGGTTTTTCACATTTGTTTTATTAATTTAGCATACTTTGTTTTAAATCCACAATGTTGGGAACACCCAATTTATTTATCATATAGGGGGATGGTGGGTGTTGTGACATTTTTTTAATGTCCATATGACGGTCTTTCTAAATATCCCTAGGAATAAAATTTGATCAATCATAGTTAGGTGACACTTGTTGGGATACATCATACCTTTTAAGGATATCTAATAAAAAACATTACTATTCCATTTAATGTTATATCATTGAAAAAGTGAGACATAAAAAAATAATTGTTTCTATCCTTGGAAATAACGTGCACCTGTAATTTCAATAACCCACCTGATTAGAACTCGATAGTAATATATGCATGTCCAAGAGTAGTGTTAGGCTGGGCAAAATCCTATGAATTTTTATACGGTTCATGAAACTAAGTAAAAATCACACTGAAAAAATTTATTTTTATCATTGAGAACAATGATTAGTTTGATAAGTGTCCTCGATGGATAATAGTTTGTGGTGTACTGGGAAGGTTACCACGTAAATGCATAAGATCCATGGTGTTAAATAATTCAACTGATTGATTTGGAAGGTCGTCTAATGCTATTTTTTTCAGAATTAATACCAAAATGAATGTGTAGTGGTACTACATGTTTTTGAGGTGGGACTAAAAAATTAGTATATTGGTTATATAAAGGGTGGAGAATGTAACGACCCTAGAAAATTGTGACATAAATAGACTAATTGTTATAATCTATTTCAACAAAGTGCACCAATATTTTTGGAAGCCAATTTGATTAGAAATATATATTTAATAATGGATGGTTAGGAGTAGTGTTATGATAGGATACGTCTAGGGATATTTCTCAGGGTATGTATGAGTGAGAAAAAAACAATTAAATAACTAATGTTGGATAGTTGAGACAATAATTAATCTGATAAGTGACCCTAGTGTCTAATTGACTATGGTTTATTTGGAATGAAAACATGATATTATAAATTATCCATGAGGTAAGATAACGTAGTTCATGTCCTAGGGAGTTTTTTATGACATTTATTAGCTTTTATACAATACACATTTCATGAATTTACAAGGCATGCATGATGGAAATCAATGGAAAAGAAGCTTAATAATGGATAGTTTGGGACTTATACATGAGAATCCAATTCTAGTTGATCTCAAAGGGAAAATATATGAATGAATATAGGTTTAGTTCATGATGATTATGACCCCCTGAGTTGGGTGGTTGGTTTGACTAGTTGGGATATGGACTGTGTGTATGACTTTGACATCATTTAGAGTACTGCATAATGAAAAGGTATTGTTTGGTGTATTGTTCCAGTTAAAGGAATTTTTTTTATTTCGGTGAATATGACCTAAAAAAGGAAGGTTGTTAACGTTCTTATGTGGAATATAGACCCTTTGGGGTGGTAATAGACTATACAGTTTTGGGAAGACAATTAGGGTATTCCATAAGATCCATAGAGTTAGATGACCTGGTTTATGGACTGAGGATGTCACTTAATGTAATTTAATGTCATTAGCCTTTGAAAACCATTATAATTATAATATCCTATAAGATGGACTTCTAATGAAAATATTTATAATAAATGTTTTCTTGAGTCTTTTTCATTAAAAAACCATTCTGGTTGATCTCAATGGGGAAATGGATTATTTAATGTAACACCCTAGGTAAATAAATAATATGAAATTTTCACATTTATCCATATTTGTGAATAAAATATTAATATAACTTTAAAGGGGACACAATGCTCAATGGCATACCCAATACGCAACAACGAGTTTCTTGGGAATCTTACATTCCACTATAATAATAAAATAATATTATTTTAAATTGTAGTTAACGCCTAGCCGTTGTAACGGAGGGAATGAATAGAACTAACTGAAAAATGATTATATATTTTTGTCAAATATTAATACTTTTTAAAATAAATTTTAGAGGGTTAAAAATGCGAATTAGTCCAATTTTAAGCGTAAACATTTTAATATTATTTAAAAGGTCGATTAACTGCCTTTTGATGACGAACCTATTTTAAATACACTTTTTGAAAATTTTATGTGTTATATTTTACAAAATAAAATTCTTCTTTAGAATTGGGACATCAAAATTTACATTGTGTAAATTTTTGGTATTTTTCCGATAAGTTCATTTTTTAATGAATAGTGAAAAATGTTGTATTTTAATTAAAAATCCCTTTTTAATCTAATTTATTTATATGATTATATTATCTTTTGAATTGGTTTTAAATTTAAATCAGAATTTATTTTTACCATTTAATCCAATAGTGGTCGTTGGAATTAATTTCCTCTTGAAATTGGACTTAAACTAGTGTCAATCATTATATACTTATTATTTCATAAAAACATGCTATTTTCTTTGACAGCGGGAATTAATGATTAAATTAATTAATGTAACTTAAATGTTTTGAATTTTGTAAAATAGACATCATTTTTGAATTCGGAATATCAAATATAGCTTAGGGGGAATATTTGGTATTTTTCTGAAAAACTTCAATTTTAGATGAATAGTTAAACCACTAAGTGGTAGTTAAAGAAACTAATTTTTCGTTTAAATGAAACTTTTCCACTACTGTGATTTGATTTTCAAAAATCCAACATTCATAGTTTTCCTTAATAAGTAAAATGTGGTTCAATGAGATTAAAATAACATTTGGTGAATAATAACTTTTAAGTTTTATTAATCACTATTAGAGGTAATTAGTGTAGTTTAAGGTAAAAATAATGTTTTAATAATATTAAATGACCTAGACACATGGTATACCATTATTTTATGAGTTACGGACGACCAAGAAATTCCATGGGTCAACATGGGGACCCCATGGAGCCACATTGGTAGGAAAATGACATAAATAACTTTTTATTTAAAGTTAAAATAAAAATGTCACAAACATGAGTTGTTTTACTAAAACAATTTTTAAATGGGGTTATAAAAGTCATATTTTTTACTATAAATATTCATTAGAAAGCTAAAAAAAATTCCTACATCATGATATTTAAGTTTATAATTTTTAGACATTAAATTAATTAATTTATTTATGACACTATGTTGATGGAGTGATTACCTCATAAATGAACGATTTAAATAAAATGAGAAGATAGGGTGAAATATAAGTCCTACACTTGTCAAAAAACTATTGTATGGGTGGATTTATAGAACTTATCACCATATCCTCAAAATATATCCTTTTGGGACCTTTTAAATTGGGAAAACATTTTATAACAAAGTAATAGTTTATAACTTTCCAAGAGTGCCCCTCCTCTTCTCTTATAAAAGGCCCCCATCTCTACCACCTTACACACACCTCTCAAGCCTTTGGATCGCCCAAAACCTTCCCATTTCATCTCTACACATCCCTCTCTTCATCATTTAAGCATAAATTTGGGCAGAATCCTTTCCAAGGAAGCCTTTTATCTCAAATTAAAGAGAGTTACCCGATTTAAAGGTAATGTTATCCCTTGTGTTCTTTTGTTTTATTTTGCTTCTCCAAACCCCTAAAATCTTTTTATTACTTTTTTTTGTAACAAAAACAGTATCTTAAATATACTAGGATGTTTTTATAAGAAGTATTCTAGATACACTTTCACACACCTTCATCTACTGGTTAAAGAACATACTGTTTCTGTGGATGGCAAATTACTGCCTCACGAAACGATGATTGTTCAATATTATTTTACCACCTTCAAAGGTGGACATTAAGATGCCACTATATTTATCTATGATATATAATATGTTTATGTTTTCCTTAAGCTTATGTATTTTTTATTTATGGAATACCTTTATGGTTTCCATTATGGGTAAACGTAATATCTTCATTTTAGGAAGTGCGGATTACCGCCCCCTCAAAGTGATTTGATTCCTTAATGCCATATGTGGGACGTATAAAGGATGGAATTAATGGTATTACATATGATATACTACTATAATTATAATATAACTTTATATCATTATTATTTAATTCCATTGAAAAAAAAGGAAATGAAAGTAGCGTTCATGCGTACGTACGGCTTACCGTCTCCATGAACGGTACATTTCATTTCTTATCTCCAAATGTTATGTACTATTATAAGTACATATATATAATGGATATATATGTAATATATTAAATCTAAATGATGGATATAATTCTGGAATTATAATATATATATATATATCTCATTTTGTTTTAATTCCATTAATATGACAAAAAATGAAAGTAGCGTTCATGCGTACGT
Source organism: Viscum album (assembly GCA_963277665.1). Classification (NCBI taxonomy): domain Eukaryota; kingdom Viridiplantae; phylum Streptophyta; class Magnoliopsida; order Santalales; family Viscaceae; genus Viscum; species Viscum album. Next base: position 1,179,890,159 of record OY728151.1, on the reverse strand, counting down.
ACGACCTACCGTCTCCATGAACGGTGCTTTTAATTTTTTACCTCCAAATGCTATGGAATAGTATAAAATGAATATATACTGTTTATATATGATATTTAAAACATCAATACTATTCTGGATATGATCTACATATAAATACATGGAAAATGATTTTCTAACAAGTTTGATTTTTAATCATGTTCCGAACATTGACAAAACGTCTGATATGAACTCACTTTATTAACCAATTATTATAACATTATAATATTTGATATTAAATTAATAATAATATTTAAATTAGGTCCTTAATAAATTATAAATTGACCAAATTTTATTATTCAGGAGATTGAAGAATGATCGAGTCATGTCGGATACGAGGTAAGGGATCCTACCCCTCTCTTTCTTTTTAAGTACACTCTTTTATGTCATTCCATTTAAGCTCATCTTTCTTAAAATTGGGATGTTATTTTATATTAATCATACTTTACTTTTTATGTCCATATGATGAGAGACCGTATTTTCTCTCATCAATCCATTTTGGACGTTTTGTGTGGCGCCGTTAGGCTGGCGAATTTTCGTAAGAGATCTAACCTCTCTCTTTCTTTTTAGGTACTCTCCTTTATGTTACTTACTTTGAGCTCCTATTTGTTATTATGGGGGATGTTCTTTTATATTACTCTTTCTGTAAATTTTATTGTAATATGATGAGAGACCCTATTTGATCTCATCAATCCATTTTTGGAATTTTTAAGTGGCGCCGTTAGGCTGCCGAGTTTTCGTAAGGGATTTTTCATCTCACTTTTAGTCCCATGAGATTTATGATACATTTTCCACCATTTACTTTGATTGGTGTATGTACTTCCCATTATTATACTCTTTGTGTAATATAATTTCTTTTATGGGTATTTACATATTCATTGTATGACCCTTCTTCAATGGGGTGTATGTTTCGAAAGTTACCCAAGTCGGTAAGGGAACCTTTCACCCTCCTCCTTTTAAAAGACTTCTGTTTCTATGTCTCTTAATTCACATACTTTTATGTTGGGATATGTTCTTATATATCCTTATTGATGTAAATTTTATGTCCATGTTATGAGATACCCTTTCTATCTCTCATCAACTCTTTTTCGGAATTTTGAAGTGACGCCGTTAGGCTGTCAAATTTTTGCAAGGGAACTTCTTAACCAAATTTTGATTCTTTTGGATAAACTTGTACTCCTTGAATATGTCTTTCTATGAATATTTGTGAATGTCCTCTGATTGTTTTACACATAATATCCACTTATATTTGGTTTATTCGTTTGTCACACATAATTATGTAATTGATTTATCCTTAATCCAAGGATACCGTCTTTGTAAGAGACATCGTCTCAATCTCCTTTCATTGAGGAATATTTTGTTTTATACACAAATTTCTTTTATACGGTGTATAAACCCCTTTGAATTTTCATTTATTCAAAAGGAATGTTTTTATACAAAGCGTTTTACTAAACTACAAAAAAGAATTTTTTTCTTGTCATACGTATGCGTCAACAACGACTCTCCGCCGCCGTGACCATTATTTGAGTTTCGGATTCCTCTACAAGCCATAACTTTTTTTGAATGAAACGAAACCATGTTTTACTCTTATTTTATTTTGGTATTGAAAATGGTTTTCATAATGTTTTTATATCAATGTGTTTTATTGATATATTGTGATTGAAAAGTAGAAATGTTATGTTTCCTTTATACATGTTTTATGTGATACGATTATGTTATGGTTCTTGGGCATTATTATGATGAAGGGTGGTTCCATGATAAACTAAGGGTAGGTGAGCCCATTATAGCTCTCCAATGCATTGGGTAATGTGAAGGTGTTAAACGTTAAGGTTTCTCCGAAGAGATTTAGGGAATATACTGTGATGGGTATTCCAAACGTAACCAAGAGGGTTACTCTCTACATAAGAATGTTATGAATGCCTCAAGTTACCTTTTTGCATTATGATTTCTAGGATTTATTCATGATTTGAAGAGGTATGTTAAAATTCTTATGTTTTATGAGTAAAGTATGATTTCATACATGGACTAATGTTTTCTTTTCATACTTTTATATCCCTTACTGAGATTTTTATGCTCATCCCAGGTTTTTGAAATTTTTTTCACAGGTCAAGGGAAAGGTGCATGATATGATGATAGTTTCAAGGAAGTGTCAAGAAAAAATCCATGTTTTATTTTAAATATGTTTATGTTGATGGGAAAAAACGAATACTATATTTTATGTAACCACTTTGTTTAAATGTGGAATATAATTCATGATTTATGATCTAATTCTCTAAAACTCTAAACCTGAAAGGATCCTCAATGTGAATTATTCATTTAATTAAATGTTATGTAAGGTTTAAGGCCGGTGTCTTATATTTGGTATTAGAGGTTAGGGTATTCTCTAAGCATAAGTGACATTACCATAATGGTTAGGATTTCAGAAAGAGTCCATGTTTTGGTAAAGTGAATGAGTTAGTATATCTTAGTGTTTATCTTCCTCATTAGTACATGATGGTTTTGTTGATATACTCACACAGAAATTTATGTTTTTAGTGAATTTATGGTTCTAGAAGACACCAAAGTGACAATAGGTTTGAAGGAAACTGTGGTGGTTCCCTGATTAAGAGACTGGATAAAATGGGGGATTCAATGAAGAAACTCGTGGTTGTTCTAAACCAACAATCAAGGATTCAGGATCAACCACTTGTACCTTCGTATGTTCCGTAATGCATCATGTACGAGATGACCAATCGATGTGGAATTTTAGGTAATAATTATAAAGGTAACCATTAGGGTTTATATGATCGTTACTTTTGAGGTAATTATGGGTTATTATATATTATGACGGAAAATGAAAGGAATGAGATAAACTTGATGTTAAAATATTTTATGATTATTTTTGAAGATTTTATCTAGTTATGGGGAATGTTTTAAGAATTATATAGTTTTGGAAAAAGGAAAATACGCAGACCATGTGACAACCCGTCGCATCGGAAAAAGCTGCGGGAATCGAACCCACAACCAAAGTGCGATTGGAATTTATCACCTACCACTGGACTATGTGATGTACCTAGTTAGTTTGAATAATTCTTTTTTAGTTAGATTATTTTAGGAATCAAGAGTAAGTTTATTTTGGGTTATCTATTGAAATGATTAACCTATCATCGAGGATATGTGATTAGGTTAATTACTTTTCAATATGATAATTTAAGACCAACTGATGTTATTTGGAGATAAAAGATAATTTGTACCTTGGAAGACTATGTGATTAAATCCTTCAAATATTTGGGTTTCAATATTAGTTTGGTTTACGTTGAAGAATTTTATGGACAATTGTTTATCGAATGATCTTCATTGAACTTTGGGTTTTTTGGACAAAATTTGGAGATTTTGAATAGATTTTTTATATAAAGGATTATACTTTGGTGGATTATCTGATCTCATACTAACAATTTTGGTTTTGGATTTTTTCTAAAGACATGGGAAATATATAGTTCTCTTTTGTGGATAAGGTGATTCTAAATAAGTTGATTATAGTACTCTTAATGTGAACAAGTCTTCCTAAATACTCCTCTTTTGGAGGAAATCTGAGTTTGATTAAGGAATCTAGTAAAAGTTTAAAGTCTACGTGACAAGTAAGTATGTTTTATTATGATTTAGTTAAGCTCAAAAATAAATTCCTCAATTAAGAGTAACTTAAAACAAAAATGTTGTCTGTTAACTTTTTCTACTGGGGAATCGAATACCGTTTAACCCATCACAAGTTTCTGATTTTCTTATGGTTAACTTTCTCCTAGACATGTTTACTATCACTCTCCCTCAGTATATGACCCTTTGTTTTTTCCTCCATATCCATGTTTTCGTACATGGAATCCTAGTATGGGTTAACTTGTGTGACCTTTGTACTTCTCTTTCTTTATTTTAAAGTGATTGTTTTACTAACTCTTGTTCCGATGTGGGATTTTCAATGAATCTTCCAAGCCTAATTTTAAAATTGCAAGGACACAATTTTCAAAAAGGGGGTAAGGATGTAACACCCCATGTAAATAAAGAATATTAAATTTTCACATTTATCCATATTTATGAATAAAATATTAATATAACTTTAAAAGGTACTCTATGCTCAATGGCGTACCCAATACGCAACAATGAGTTTCTTGGGAATCTTATGTTGCACTCTAATAATAAAATAATATTATTTGAAAATGTAGTTAACGCCTATCTGTTGTAATGGAGGGAATGAAAAGAATAAACTAAAAAATGATTATATATTTTTGTCAAATATTTTTACTTTTTACAATAAATGTTATAGGGTTAAAAATGCGAATGAATCCAATTTTAATCATAAACATTATAAAATTTTTTAAATGGTCGATTAACCTCCTTTTGATGAAGAACCTCTTTTAAATACACTTTTTGACAATTTTATGTGTTATATTTGAAAAAATAAAATTCTTCTTTAGAATCGGGATATCAAAATTTACATTGTGTAAATTTTTGGTTTTTTTCTGATAATGTTCAATTTTTAATGAATAGTGAAAAATGTTGTATTTTAATTCAAAACCACTTTTTAATCTAATTTATTTATATGATTATATTATCTTTTTAATTGGTTTCAAAGTGAAATTAGAATTTAGTTTTACCATTTAATCCAATAGTGGTTGTTGGAATTAATTTCATCTTGAAATTTTACTTAAACTAGTGTCAATCTTTTGATACTTATTGATTCATAAAAACACGCTATTTTCTCTGACAGAGGGAATTAATTATTAAATTAATTAATGTAACTTAAATATTTTTATTTTTTTAAAATAGACATCATTTTTGAATTCGGAATATCAAATATATCTTAAGGGGAATTTTTGGTATTTTTCTGAAAAACTTCAATTTTAGATGAATAGTGAAACCACTAAGTGGTAGTTAAAGAAACTGATTTTTCGTTTAAATGAAACTTTTCCACTTCTGTGATTTGATTTTCAAAAATCCGACATACATGGTTGTCATTAAGAAGTAAAATGTGGTTCAATGAGATTAAAATAATATTTGGTGAATAGTAACTTTTAAGTTTTATTAATCACGATTAGAGGTAATTTGTGTAGTTTAAGGTAAAAATAATGCTTTAATAATATAAAATGACCTAGACACATGTTCTACCCTCATTTGATGAGTCATAGTCGACCAAAAAAATCCATGGGTCAACTTGGGGACCCCATGGAGCCACTTTGGTTGGAAAATGACAAAAATAACTTTTTATTTAATGTTAAAATAAAAATGTCACAAACATGAGTTGTTTTACTAATACAATTTTTAAATGGGGTTATACTAGTCATATTTTTGACTATAAATATTCATTAGATATATAAAAATATTTCCTACATAATTATATATTTTTTTTATAATTTTTAGACATTAAATACATTAATTTATTTAGGACCCCGTCATGATGCAGTGATTACCTCATAAATGAACGATTTAAATAAAATGAAAATATAGGGTGAAATATAAGTCTTAAACTTGTCACAAACCTATTGGATGGGTGGATTTCGAAACCTTATCACGTTATCCTCGAAATATATCCTTTTTGGACCTTTTAAATCTGAATTTTTTTTAATAAATTAATATTTTATAACTTTCCAAGAGTGCCCCTCCTATCCTCTTATAAAAGGCCCCCACCTCTACCACCATACACACACCTCTCAAGCCTTTGGATCGGCCAACCCCTGACCATTTCATCTCCCCACATCCTTGTATTTATCATTTAGGCCTCAATTTTTGCAGAATTATTTTCCAAGGAAGCGTTTTATCTCAAATCAATGAGAGTTACCCGATTTAAAGGTAATGTCTTTCCTTGTGTTCTTTTGTCTTATTTTACTTCTCCAAACCCCTAAAATCTTTTTATTACTTTTTTTTAACAACACCAGTATCTAAAATATACTAGTATTTTGTTATAAGAATGATTAGAGATAAACATTCATGCACCTTTGTCTAATGGTTAAAGAACATACTGTTTCTGTGGATGGCGAAATATTTCCTCACAAAACAATGATTGTTCAGTATTCTTTTAACACCTTCAAAGGTGGAAATTAATATGTCACTATATTTATATATGATATATAATATTTTTATGTTTTCCTTAATCTTATGTATTTTTCATTTATGGCATACCTTTATGGTTTCCATTTTGGGTAAACGTGATATCTTCATTTTAGGAAGTGCGGACTACTGCCCCCTCAAAGTGAATTGATTCGTTAATTCCATATGTGGGATGTATAAAGGATGTAATTAATGGTATTAAATATTATATCCTACTGGAAATATAATATACCTTTATATAATTATTATTTAATTCCACTGAAAAAAAGAAATGAAAGTAGCGTTAATGCATACGTACGACTTACCGTCTCCATGAATGGTACATTTCATTTCTTATCTCAAAATGTTATATACTATTATAATTACATATATATAACGGATATATATTTAATATATTAAATCTAAATTATGGATATCATTATGGAATTATAAAATATATATCTATCATTTTGTTTTTATTCCATTAATATGACAAAAAATGAATGTAGCGTTCATGCGTACGTACGACCTACCGTCTCCATGAACGGTGCTTTTAATTTTTTATCTCCAAATGCTATGGAATAGTATAAAATGAATATACACTGGATATATATGATATTTAAAACATCAATACTATTCTGGATATGATGTACCTATAACTACATTTAAAATGATTTTCCAACAAGTTCGATTTTTACTCATGTACCGAACATCGACAGAAACGTCTAATATAAAATCACTTTATTAACCAATTATTATAACATTATAATATGTGATATTAACTGAATAATAATATTTAAATTAGTTCCTTATGAAATTATAAATTGACAAAATTTTATTATTCAGGAGATTAATGAACGACCGAGTCATGTCGGACACGAGGTAAGGGATCCTACCCCTCTCTTTCTTTTTTAAGTACACTATTTCATGTCATTCCTTTTAATATCATCTTTCCTATGGTAGGGATGTTATTTTATATTAATTATACTGTACGTTTTATTTTCATATGATGAGATACTCTATTTTCTCTCATCAATCCATTTTGGATGTTTTGAGTGGCGCCGTTAGGCTGCCGAATTTTCGTAAGAGATCTAACCTCTCTCTTTCTTTTTTAGTACACTCCTTTATGTCACTTATTTTATGCTCCTATTTGTTATGATGGGGGATGTTATTTTATATTCCTATTTCTGTACATTTTATTGTAATATGATGAGAGACCCTATTTGATCTCATCAATCCATTTTTGGAATTTTTAAGTGGCGCCGCTAGGCTGCTGAGTTTTCGTAAGGGATTTTCATCTCATTTTTAGTCCCGTGATATTTATGCTACATTTGCCACAATTTCCATTGAGTGGTGTATGAAATTCCCATTATTATACACTTTTTGTAATATAATTTCATTTATTGGTATTTACATATTAATTGTATGACCCTTCTTTAATGGGGGGTACGTTTCGAAAGTTACCCAAGTCGGTAAGGGAACCTTTCACCCTCCTCTTTTTAAAAGACTTATTTTGTTATGTATTTTAATTCACATACTATTATGTTGGGATATTTTATTCAATATCCTTATTGATGTATATTTTATGTCCAAGTGATGAGATACCCTTTTATCTCTCATCAACTCTTTTTATGAATTTTGAAGTGACGTCGTTAGGCTGTCGAATTTTTGCAAGGGAACCTCTTAACCCAATTTTGATTCATTGGGATAAACTTGTACTCCTTGAATATGTCATTCTATGAATATGTGTGAATGTACTCTGATTGTTTTACACTTTATATCCACTTATATTTGGTGTATTCTTTTTTCACACATAATTATGTAATTGATTTATCCTTAATCCAAGGATACCGCCTTTGTAAGGGACATCGTCTCAATCTCCTTTCCTTGAGGCATATATTGTTTTATACACAAATTTCTTTTATACGGTGTATAAACCCCTTTACCTTTTCGTTTATTCAAAAGGAATCTTTTTATATGAAGTGTTTTACTAAACTACATAAAAGACTGTTTTTCTTGTCGTACGTATGCGACGGCATTGACTTCTCCACCGTCGTGACCGTTATTTGAGTTCCGGCTTCCTCTACAAGCCATAACTTTTTTTGAATGAAAAATAAATACCATGTTTTGCTCTTATTTTATTTTTGTATTGAAAATGGTTTTCATAATGTTTTTATATCAATGTGTTTTATTGATATCTTGTGATTGAAATGTGTAAATGTTATGTTTCCTTTATACAAGTTTTATGTGATACAATTATGTTATGGTTCTTGGGCATTATTACGAAGAAGCGTGGTTCCGTGATAAACTAAGGGCGGGTGAGCCTGATATAGCTCTCGAATGCATTGGGTAACGCGAAGGAGTTAATAGTTAAGGATTCTCCAAAGAGATTTAGGGAATATATTGTGATGGGTATTCCAAACGTAACCAAGAGGGTTACTCCCTACGTAAGAATGTTATGAATGCCTCAAGTTAACTTTATGCATTATGATTTCTATGATTTATTCATGATTTGATGAGGTATGTTAAAATGATTATGTTTTATGAGTAATGTATGATTTCATACACTGACTAATGTTTTCTTTTCATACTTTTATATCCCTTACTGAGCTTTTTATGCTCATCCCATGTTTTTGAAATGTTTTTCACAGGTCAAGGGTAAGGTGCATGATATGATGATAGTGTCAAGGAAGTGTCAAGAAAGAATCCATGTTTTATTTTAAATATGTTTTCGTTGATGGGAAAAAACTAATACTATCTTTTATGTAACCACTTTGTTTAAATGTGGAATATAATTAATGATTTATGATCTAATTCTCTAAAACTCTAAACCTGAAAAGATCCTCAATGTGAATTATTCATTTAATTCAATATTAAGTAAGGTTTAAGGTCGGGGCCTTATATTTAATATATGTTTGTTTCATTAGAAATATAACCCCAGAGGCATTTAGGAACCCTAATTTTTCTTGTGGCATGAAACCATTTATTATAAGTTGGATCCCTTAATCTTATCTTAATGGAAATTCACAAGGAGGTTATCGAGGAAATGAGGGTGTCTGGGTATTATTTGGAGCATGGTGCCCAAAATTTTGGGAGGAAACAAATGGATTGAATGGTTAGCATAAAATATATAGCCCATTCTACATAGTTAGGCAAACTTTGTTGGGTTCTAGAGGGATCCACATAGGGGCGAACATAGGATATGAATGTTTTGTCTTACCATTTTCTACATCTTGTGCTAGGTGTGATCCCTGGGTTTAGGGGGATGCATTGGTAGTGCATGGTTAGACAAAAATTGATCCCCAACATTGTGGGACACATTCCATGTATAGTAAATGTTTCACGGTGGAACACAATTTCACCAACAGTGAAGCCAAACCATTCACCACATTAAAAATTTGTTTAACTGAAATTCCACCCTATTTAATTTGATGAACATACCCCTATTTTTATTTTACTTATAATGGAAAAAACCCTTTATTCTCCAAGTGAGATATTCTTCAATGGACAAAAATTGGCTTTTAGGATCCTCCTATATCAAGATTCTCATTCAAGAAATATCTATCACATTATATCACCATTGGTACAAATCTATTCCTTAGGTACTTTTTTGTTTTTCGTCCCATCGATGGAGTTATTTTGTATACAAGATCATATGAACTATTTTTAGTTCTTTCATCTATTTTGTAATTTTATTTCTATTTAAACTAAACCAAAGGCTTATTGTAGATGAGTGTTCTACCACAAGATTAAGGTAGGTTGTATATACCTTTTCCCTAAGGTTTACTTGTCTATTTGACTATTTCCATTATGCCGCATGTTAGAGCAGTTGATTTTTTCTTATAAATTATATGATAATCCTTTTATAGATTAATTCATATAATTAAGTTTAACTTTATTGCAAGAAATAATTTTTGAAGGTTTTCAACCCAAACCTGAGACACTATTGTGGTGTGTTATTTAAAAATCACTGTGATAAACCACCACTTTGGGTGTGTGTTCTCACTATCCTAGTAGTGAGAGCCTCTATTATTTAAGTGAGATAGTGTGATGGGATAATGAAACGATTTTTATGTTTTTAAATTATATTAAAATGGTTAATAATTGATTAATAGAAAATTTTAAATGGGTATGTATACTAAAAAATACTACATATTTCATTATGTTATCTTGTCGATGTTGGGCATCTTGGAAAGACATGGAACTATTATTAAGGATTATAAACTAATAATATTTTGTTATGGGTCCAATTATTATTAGTATATGGAATATAATATTATCTTTGTATATAACCTATCATTATTAAGTTATGTAATGTGACATCCTGAACCCAGTTCACTCTGGAGTAACTGAACATGGTTGGCCACATGGCCTCAACCACACCTCCCTATACACTTGAGGATGCAGATTAGTAGTGAGGGCCAAAGAAGTTTCCATGGGGAGACTATGAACTCATGTTAGAGTGGATTAAAATATTGATATAACAGGAAATGAAAGTGTAATAAGTATAATCATGAATAATTTAGTGAAATCACATGCATTAGAATAAAATTTATAAGTAATTATCAAAAACGTTAAACTGTATCATATAAAAAATTATTGTTTGATGTATCCTCCAAAATTAAAATAGAGCTACATGGAAGAAGATTTAAATTAAAATACATGATATACTACAAAATCAATAAGTTAGAAAACTATACAATCATCTTGAGTATTGGCCTGGTCATACACTACCAAGATCCCATCATAAGGTAAGATAGTAAAGTGTACAGAAAATGAAGATTCCATTTTTACACACCTTTGATCACATAATTTTACTTGGTTCCAATGATGGCCTAAATAAGGTCTGATATAAATCTCAGTAGGACACCAAAAAGAGTTATTCTACAATATTGTCTTTAAATGGAAATTGTACTGTGTGATGGTATATATAAAAGAAAGAAGAGATAATATAAACAACTCACACATTCTTCATCCTCTGTTGGAAATGTCTTAGAATAAGTATTCATTAAATTTCAATATTTTTTAGTGTATAATAAGGAGATCATATGTAAATGATCTCATTAGAAATTTAGTACTAAATAATAATAATATAGGATACCATGTGAAACCTAGGAATCCTTGACCTTTCAATCCAACTCATATTAATAACTCCTATTGTCCAGTAGTAATGGGTATGAGTTTAATACAAGGGGTAGGCCCAAGGCATTACAATGTAAAAGTTTCTTACCGAGGGTATGGAGATCATCCATAGTAATATTATAATAATAATGGCTATGAAGAATGGGGTGAATCCATGGTACTACATGTCCAAAACATAAATTGGAATCCAATGTGTGTATCCAGTGAATTTTAATATCTGGAAAATATTTCAAGTGAATAATTAGTAAAACACAGAGGCATTCACATAATAAGACAAGGACCAGATTATGTAGTTTCTATCTCCCACAATAATCAGATCAATGAATTAGAAAGTCATCCTTTGAGTGCTTATGGAATTCCATGAGGAATCCAAGTATGGCTCAAGTCTGACCATTCTTATAATTATGAAAAATGTTCCAAATCAATAGTAACCTTATACTCATTTATTTTATATACATATTTAACAAATTTCTATTTAATAATAAGGCTATATAATCATTCAATTGGTTCATTCCACTGCATTTCATTAAGCATGAAAATGTGTATTATGGTAAAGTAACCAATTATCACATAAATTACATAGTAATTTAATAGTTTCATTCCATAAAATTTCATTAATAATGACAAGGTGAATTAATTGAATGAAACCAATATCAATTAAGTTACACTATCCAAGTCCAAGTGAAATATTTATATATATTCTTTATATTTAATAAATTAGTATTTATTTATTAAATTTTGAAATTAACTTATTAAATTTCATTTTGAATAAACCAGAATGTGTCCCAAAAAATCATATCATTGGTTACTAAATGCATAAGAAAGGACACACCCTACATGGGGTGGTCAACACTGAGGTCTCAACCTCTAATTATGTCAACTATTTTTAAAGGGCCCTGTAATAAAATCTATAAGATGTAAATATAAACATATATTTTTTAGGGAAATTCATAGTGAAACCATTATGTTAATAAAAATAAAAATCTATAACTGACAATAATTTTAGGGGAAATACATTGAACACCTACATTATTCTTGTAGTTGATTCCTCTTATATTATTAGCCTTTAGTTTACCCAAGACTAGAATAAAATGTATGAATGAATGAATGCTATAAAAATAGGGAATATGAGCCCTCACCAAGATAGTGAAATAGAAGGAAAAACAATGATAAGAATGTAATATATTATAGCAATTACCCAAAGGGATCCAATATTATGAAAAATACATTGATCGAAAACTAGATGAATTATATCTCTATGAACCAAAGTTAGAATGGAGGAGGATCTCTACATGAAGAATAGGGAGCCTCTTATATTCTTGAAAAAATAATGAAATATGGGAGGGGTAATATTATATAAGGAAGACGCAATAAAATTTTGAACACTTTAAAATTGGATTACAAGATTTTTCAACATGGTTGGATAAACTGTTCACCAACCATGCACCCAAATCTTCTTCAAGATACCCATCTCTTGGGATAGATACACGGTTTGATGAACCATAGGAAGCCCATACAAAACGCCCCTATAATAAGTTTGATAAAAATCAGATGGCCATGGGGAATGGGAAACACAGTTAGGAAAACATTGACACCATATGTTGTGACCTCAACACTGGTATGGTTTTTTCTAACCATGTAGATAAGGATTTTGGTTTCTATTAACAATGATTCCCATCAGTTTCTTCTAGAAGATGTGGTTATAGTCTCGTAAAAATCCTCAAAAATCATTTTTTCTCCCTAACCTAACTAGAAATTCACATTAGGACAAACCAAATAATTAAACCTAAAATAAATTAATACATACATTAATGGAAAAATAGAGTTCATAGAGTCTCCCACCTTCAATGAACTCATCCCCAAGTTTCCCTTTTAATGGTGGTGAAACATCATCTAAGAATAACTCTAGTCACTAAGCACAGACGTTGGTCTCCTACTCCCATGTCTAATATTATACATGGTTGTACTAAAATATCACTCATGCAAAGGGGAGAGACATGGCTCAATGATCATCCATAATTCAATAAACGATCTATATGAGATACTCCCCAACATAATAATTAACATCCAATTAAATCTCATTGGGATCAAAATTTTGTGATGGGTCAACTTGGTAATGAAAAATCTATGAAACATAGAGTACACATTCATGGAATAATTCCTATTAAATAAAAGAAACAGATAGGATATTGACTGGAATCATTCCAAGATCGAAAAATTACAAAAATAATGAGTCATACAATTACCTTTCCATCATATAATACTATTCCAATCCATGGTGATACCTATAAGAGATATTTATTCCCAACCTCAAACTCTGGAGGTCATCAACAATTTTCAAAGTCAGATTTATGTGTAGATGATGAAATAATCATACAATTTTTTATCAAATGAACATCATTGGAAGTCTCTTTAATGATATAAGGACCTCGTATCACTTCCACCTCCAACATATAGACAATACAAAGGGGAATAGAATTACTAAAAATATAACCTATCATATATATCCATCTAAATCATGTCATGAATGATATTATTATATGAAAACTTGACAAGAGGAATATTATTTCCCAAAGAACATCCAAATTTAAGGAATAAAACTACAAAATGTCCTCTCATACCTATATAGTTTATTCCATCAATCCATTAGTCTAAGGTTGGAAAGATATTCCCAGAAGCACCGTTGAACCCATAGGTTGTAGAAACCCCTACTAGAGCCCCAATCTGAATCTACAATCCCAATATTAAATTATAGTAGGAGGGAACCCATGCAGGTGTATAATCTCATAGAGATATTGTATTCCCAGCTAATAAATTGATAAATTCTCTTGGATATGATGGATATGGTATTACGTCCTCAATTGATACAGGACTAACCAAACCACTTATATACCACAAGGTGAACTTAGTAAACGAGGAAAAAAATCCATTACAAAATCATTCCATTTTCTTTGATGGACCATTAATGGTTGTAGAAAGCTAGAGGGACACCTGTGTTGCACCTTCACATGTTGATAAGTGGAACACCAAGTGATAAAACCCATGATATTACATTTCTTCCCAGAACACCAATACTGATGATGCCTATTACAATAAATATTTGAGAAACCTAGGTGCACATTACACTAAGATGCATGGTGCACATTACACTAAGATGCATGGGATTCCCACATCATATTCATTCACATGCCATTAAGAACCAAGATATTCCCATGTATATGTATGATGTTAGATCCTACAATTGACCAATATGGACATGTGTCCTCACAATTTTTTTTTAACATTGTACAAAACCCTCATAATATGAAAACATCATTTTTTTCACCCTATCTAAGAGTGAATAGGTAACTACTAAGGCAATAAGAAAATGAAACACATGACTCTCTTGAATCAATTGATGAATATCAGAAATTGTTTCTAACAACATTCAATCTTCACTGGCTTCCTGAATGACTTGTTACTAGGTTTTCTAGCTCAGCACATTAGCTACCACATTTCTATATCCTGGAATATTGGAAAGCTAAATGGGAAAACCATGAATGTATTAGACCCTTATTCATTGTCTAACATTCATGTAATAATTGGGAAATATGAATTTGAGGATCTTTTGTTTTATATAAACCACAAGGCACTCTCCAATTAGATAATGCCTCCATCATTACAAGGCTTGAATAACTGCAATAGGGTCAAGGTTTTACATTATGTAATTATGCTCGTGAGGTATCAAATGGAGAGATTCATATGAAACTATTAGATCCTCATGCATTAATACTGCACCCAGACCAAATCTCAAGGCATCACATTACATTTTATATCCACTTCGATGATATGAAATATTATGTATTATCACCCAAGTATTTCTTACTTTAATATTCTAAAATGAATTCATGCATCTTTCAGACTATAACAACATCTCACCCTTCTCATTCAGACTTGTAAGTGGTGCATCAAAGCATAAGAAGTCTTTTATAAAACACCTATTATACCATGCCATCACCATGAGACACTATATATCAAACCTGTTTTATCATACTCTAAGGAATCAATAGAACTCACATTGTCTATGTAAATTAATACCCTTGATTATAAAATATTATATCATAATAAGCAAAGCTTGTTGATTTATAAGTGGAACATGGAGAGATTATATTATAAATAATTCTCCATTATTGTATTTAAATCAATATCATGATGTTTGGCATTGTCTCTTTGAGTATGATAATATAAAAATATATCATTTACAAAAACCATGAAAGAAGAATATAGGTAGGGGAATAAAACCCACTTCATTAAGGCCATAAAAACAATGGGCGTATTCATAAGGCGGAATAGTATAATAAAAAACTCATATAAACTATTAAAAATATGGATATTAAAAAGTGGAATATATATAGTCCTAAATTACAACTAATTATAGAGTGATCTCAGTTAGATCATTGTGATAAATCTGGCTTCTCTGAAATTGTCTAAGAGATCATATATTTGAGGTAATGGATACCAGTTCTTAACCATTAGTTGGTTCAGCAGTTAGTAATCCATGCATTCATGAAGGGTTCCATGCACCTTCATAATTAAAAGGATAGGTTAACCCCAAGAAAAGGTGTTGGGTAAGATAAAACCCAAATATTCTAAATCATCTAACATTCTCTTGAGCTTTTGGATCTGAGTAGGTTCCATACTGTATGGTGGAATATATAATGGAGTTACTCATAGAACGAGTTCATTGTAAACATTACCTCTGTACTAGGATGTGGTCCAAAAAGTAGTCGTGGAAAACATCCATGAAAAGATACATAACAGGAGTAAAATATATCATACAAACTTTCTGATCATCCATGAAAATATTGGTAATCTAGGTTTCCACTATTCACAATTCATGACGCTCTGGTCTGGCTCGATTGGGCTAGACATTTCACTCACCCAAGAAAAAATAAATATAACTCTCTAGTGATGTAAATGAGACCCTTTGGTGATAGTAGTACGCATATTCATGATAGAGGACCAACTATTATATCCCAATAATGATATTGAATCCCCTAATCTCGTGGATGAATAGAACACATAAGAAAATATTTATGTACACCATGAGGGGATAGTCCATACGTTTGTCTATAACCTTTAACCATTTACCCAAAGAGGGGTACATGTTCATTATCCCATAGTAGAATAATATTTGATGCCTAATGATTTCCATGATAAAAAAATAGATAAAGGAGTGTGATAAAAATAAAATGAATAATGATGATATGCTAGTAGATTCTACTATTACAGTACCTCATACAATAGATGATTATGTAGTCCACTCCCCTTGTATCAATAGTAAATCATGAAATTAGTGCAGTCCATGGCCCTGAGCTATAAGTGGAATACCCATATAAGTTCCACTATATTGATTCTGATAATAAAATGTCTGGATACCATTACCAAGACCTCATCCTCATCATGTTGGAGTATACTACTCTAGATCCTTTCCTCACACAGAGTCACATATGTTGTTCTTGATGGAGGAGTTGGTACATTTTCTTTTTCCATATGAAAAATAGGAATGGTCTCGACAAACCACTATGCCTGACTTATTTAATACCAGGAAATAAAATAAAGTGGTTCCCTATCACAAAGAGGCTTTACATTCCCATTCTATCCATACTGATGGCATATACAATATTTTATAGTGCAGATACACTAGCCACCAATGCTCTGACAGGAAACCTCAAGTCTATGCTTCCTACTACATGTAAAAATACTGCCTAGTCTTGACACTGATTATATATTCCTATTAATATTATATTCTATCAAGTTTTAATTGGATATAAGATATTGGTTCACAATATTAGAAATGATATATAAGAGAATGACATTCATCTATGATCAGATGGCAGATTTGAGCCCATCTTCGAAGCATATATCTTGTGAAAACTAATCACTTGTAAGAAGATATGATAATAATTGATTCTTGGTAAAAAGTAATGAATAGTACACAATAGAAAAAACACACTTCTCTAGATGATGGAATTATCTATCAATTTTAGCTATCAGTGTCTGAGTGGAAATTTAATTGTAGGTGGAAGTCCTAAAATTTGTTCAGAACCTACCCTGATGTTTAGCAGCCTGGGTAACAACATCCCACCAATTGTTGTTAAAATTATGAAACATATATATTGAAAGAAAAAATAACCTCTTTTTAGGAATATCAATATTCTAAATTATAGATAAAATTTCTTCTACTCATGACTCAAAATCCCACATTCTACCATCCCACAAGAATATTGGAGGGTGCTTTTACTGGAACTCATGAGGAAGAGAAGACATCTTAGGTGCACATCATGGATCACTCTATATTGGGACATAAACCATATAAAACCCTATAAAAGCTTATAATCAACTGTAAATTTCATATTAATATGTGTCTCTTCAAAGGTAACTATTAAAGGTAACAATAGTGGCTTATGTCACACTATCTTTGGAGCATGGTCATCATAACTGCTCTAATGCAGGACATGAGGATTTCTAGGGGGAATGTCTCTTTAAATTAAAAAAAAGCATTATAACAAGATAAAAATTAAGATTTTATCTCAAAATTATGTATAATATAAGGAAATGGTTCAGTAATATAGCTTTAATACCCCAAAAAACTAAATTCGTAGGATATGGTATTTCTAAGAATTCAAGTTTTTATTTTTATGGGTTCTTGTATATGGAGGGTAAATTACAATTTATAGATGGAAACACTCAAAAATTTTCACAAGGTCATATCATTTATAAGAAACCATTTTATTTATAAATGATAATTTATATTTTATGTTTGTATGATATTTTATTCACAAGAAATGTTCAATCAAATGTATAATCATTCCAATATTATAAATGCCCATAGTAATTATAAATTGAATTTGATACACATTTACTTAAAACTAACCCCCCATACATTCATTCCTAGAATATAATGGTTAAAATATGATGGCTAGTTTTGATGAGATACTCATTCAAATTTATTAAGGCCCACACACATTATAAACTGAAATTGGTAGTTACAAAATCATAGCCATTATATATCTCATTTTACCAAGGATACATATCCTAAATGGTTGACATTGCCTATTTAAAATGTCACCATCAATCTACATGGGAAAAACCTAATTAGGTTGATACTGACATGTTATCCTTCCAATTTACCTTTCCTGCAGAAGGATTTAGTAAGAAAACACATATATAACAACCGTGTATCAACCAAAAATCTCATGATAAACAAGAAATGAATGAAATAAAATGAACCTATATGGCATGGAATATATATGCCCTGTGAAGGATTATGTTTCTCTAATAATGAATATAAAAATTCAAAATGACATATCGGGGTAAGGAAAAATCACCTTAAGGCATATCAAATACCACAATTCATGTTCATCATACAATTGAGAAAATATATCAACATTAACAAGAAATATATAAAAAAATTCATATTCTTTGAAAAAATGGGGTTTATCCGGAATGTGGGTTAACTAATCCCATCCCTGGTTTATAACCATGTTCCAATATATTTCTTATTTCCTGTATAAATTTCTGAAACAATAATAAAAAATAAAAGAAAACCCATTGATAACACTTTTTGATATTTGAGACCCGATTCACTCCGTAGTAACCTATAACATCCCAATCCATGATTCTACTAAGAGGTTCCTCCTACCCGATTAGATGCATGGATTGAAGTGAATCTCCCAAAACTCCAAGGGATTCTTACTAGAAGTGAGGTCCTAGGGTGTTTCCATAGGGAGACTATTATCTCTTACTAGGGAATAAAATAGAATAATAAACAACAAACATATAAAAGAAACATTATAATAAATAGATAAAAAGTAAACATTAGAAGACTGATGTATAAGAAATCCAATAAACCACCTTCTATACAAAATAATGATACATGTTATATTATTCTAATAAAGAATAAAAAAATGTATATAAGGTATATATATAATAAAAGGACCTATAATACTCATTCCATTTGATCATTTAATAGGCTTGTACCATTACCTTTCATTAAGCATGGCAAGTTGAATAAGGCACATGAAACCAATTATCATCTCAATTATATAATCATTTAATAGGTTCATACCATTGCCTTCCATTATGTACGAAAAAGAGAATGAAGGACATGAAACAAATATCAATTAAATTAGACTATTTAAGTCCAAGTTATATATATATATATATATTCCATTTAATAATTTATGATTCTTTGATTATAATGAAGTGATTAATTTATTAAAGTTATAGTAGAAAAAACCTTAATGGTGTCCCAAATAATAAAATGATTGTATACTAATAGAAAAAATAAACATCCTATATGGGGTGGTTAAAGTAGAGTTTTCAACCTCCGATAATTTTAATGGTGTTGATAGGGCCTTATAGTACAATATAGAAAATTTAAAACAGAGCATATGAATATCTAAGGGGAATTCTTGTTGAATCAAGTGTGTGCACAAATTAAATAATCTATACATGATGGTTATTTTAGGGAAATTTAATAGATCATACACCTTTTTAATTTAGTAGATGTTATATCTAGTATCAACCCTTAGTTTGTATTGGATCAGAAGAAAATAGATGAATATATGAATTCAATGGAAATACTGAATATGAGCTCACACGAACATAGTAAAAAATATGGAATGATAAATGATGAAATAATGGAAATAGATTAGATATCTTACATAGAGGGATCCAAGTAGATGAATGATTCTTAAATTAGACATCTTATGTGAGAGATCTCAAATATACAAGGATAGAAAGTAGGATGATCTCAGATTGAGGAAAAAAGAAACATCCTATCAACTAAAATGAATAGAGAAAGTGGGATGGGGTAATAAAATAGGATGGAAAATAGACATTTCACCTCATTAAAATAGGGTTGAAAACTTTGGCCCAATGGTTGGATATATTGTACACCAATATTTCATGCAGCTCCGCCTCAAGAGAACCCTCACATTTTATAGGTGCATGATTTGAATTACAGTGTGTAGCCCATGTTAAAATCCTCAATCACATGTTGGATCTCAATCATTGGGCCTTAAAATCTGGGTCGCTCAATTACGCCAAACCATGCTTCCCTCTTTTGTTCACTAAACACCCCACATAGTTTTCTCTAACCATGTATACTGGATGACATAGTCTCTACTAACCCTATGACCTAGTTTTTTCTTCCAAAAGATTGGGCTATAAGCTATGAACAGGCCCCCAATACACTCGATTACTCCATAACCATACTAAGCATTCACATTAGGTCAAAACCATGTTATAAAAATACAAATGAAAGTATATGTATACCAGATAAAAAGTTGGGTTCTTACATGGAACCAATGATGATATGTTTATGAAACCCATGATTTTTAAAGTATGGTACCTATTATTATTAAGGTGTAGAACCAATGATTATTACAATATGAATCCAACTAGGGTATCGAGGTATGGAAACTACGAACCCAAGGTATGAGTATTTATGTTATGAAACTGATGATGAGGTTAGATGTATATAATCTGAGACTCCATTATACATCCACATCTATGGATATAGACCACCATTACAATGTGGTCAGGGACATGGCCCATGTAGGTGTAATGACGCAATGTTTTATCAATGGAAATTACTTTGTTATAATTATGTCATATAATAACATGAACTAACAAAAAAATGAACTAATAAGTATTATGTGACCTTTAAACATAATTTTGACACTTTAGTGTTGTGTATTTTGAAAATATGGCATTCACGGTTGCATTTAGGGTGATTTTTTGGGTCTGATAGAACAAGATTAATTTTTAGTGAATAGTAACATACACTTAGGAATAGTTACCTTCTATAAATAGTTATGTGACCCTTATTAATAGTAAATCTTCCAAAAGAATAGTAACCTCACCCATGAATGTATAAATAAATTTTAGTCATCTTATAAGTGATAATATGCCCATAGTAAAAGTATTGGAATTTTTTTAAGTAATAAATAAATAATTATAATTAATTAAATAATTTAAAAGAAAATGTATTTCCCTAAAAGGTGTTCATAAATTAGTAATTCTATTTCTTATGGTTATAAGATAACTTTATAACTCATTATGTAATTATTGAATGCATTATAAAATTATTTATTGTTTTAAAGTCTATATTTTTCAAGAAAATAATGATTTTAATTAAAAATTTAATGAATCATACAAAAAATTTATTTTTGAAACATTTATTTCATTTTTAGATTCTACACTTCAAAAAATTGTAACTGTGATTTTTTGGTATTTTTCTGAAATAGATAAATTTTTTATGAATAGTGAAATATGATAATTTACAAAATAAGATAAATACATTAATTATTGAGTGATGGGTGATGTTATACTGATTTAAGTACCTATGATTCGAACTCACATTAAAATATTACTTTTTTCGGTAAGAATAATCCTTACTATTGCTTGTCTTATGGAAAAATAATAGAGTAATGATTAAAATATTAAGACAACCCTCCTCCCCTCCTCTACAAAAACCACCCACACTCCGCTCATCCCATCACTCCTATCAAGCCTTGTGCCATCCCTAAATTTTTGAAAATATCTCCCAAACCTCCTCCCCCATATAAAAAATCCCTTATTCACCTCAAAAGATCAAATCCACTTCCCTTAATAGTCTCAAAAGGAAGATTAAATCTAGAGGTATATTCCTGTTTTCCATTCTTTCATTTTCATTTCACGTTCCTTTGTTCTATTTTAATTACAATCCTCTCCTCATCCAAATGGTTTTAAAATTCTAGTACCATAAATGTAATATATTTTCATTATTATAATGGTATAATTCATTATCATCTCAACTATTCCCTTATTTTATAAGAATGAAACGAAAAAACCAGAACTTGAATTTAAGTGAACTGATCATGTAAACAGAGGAAGAAAACACTCCAAAACTATGAAATTGAATCTCTAAACTCAAAAAAATTACATGAATAGATTTAATAAGGTTGTAATAAATCAATAAAATATTATTTAGGATCTGGAAATATTAATTAATTATCCAAATTTTATTATTCAGGTCATTAAAATGAAGCAAAGATCACCATCAGATATAAGGTAAGGGATTCTACCTGAACCTCCAATATTCCTTCGGGTTATTCTTACACACTATTTACCCAAATTAAATCATACTTTATGTTTATGTAAATATTAGTTTTTCTGTTTATATGTACAAACTCATGTATCAATATCAATTAATAATTTTATTTTGTGGATATACATGATTTTAATTGATTCTCTCCACAATACTTCCCGATAGGAAAACCCATTTTAAGGGAACTTCTTGAATTTGTACCCAATTTGAAGACCACTATTAAATATGTTTAAATAAAACTTTTTTTAAATAAAAGTTTTTTATTATGAAATAATTCTTGTTTCACTTCTTGTAATATATAAAATAATATTGCCTTTTCTATTGTAAATGCTTATTAGTATTATCCTTAAAACCGCAATGAAATGTTTTTTTTCTAAAATAACATAAATACACTTCTTTAATGTAAAAATTATATTTAAAATTACATACCATGATATATTATTATTTTACCATATTTTAAATATAATTATTAATTACTTTCTTTCATAGACACTTTTATGATACACCCATTCACTATGTTAATGACATGATTGTGATATATATTCCCTTCTATGAGTACCCTTATATTTATGTATGATTGATTGTTTGATTCTAAATGTAGGAAACATATTCCATAACATGTTATGATGGGTGTTCCAAAATAGAGCTCTAATTCATTGGGGAATTTTGAGTCTCATGAGACATTATGTGAAATGGCCATGGCCTTTATCTTTGACTTGTGCTCCCATGTGAAAAGGTTTTGTTGGTTTTCCAGGAATTATGATCCTCTATATGAAACAAGCCATGAATCGTTCTAATGTCATGTTTTATGTTTCTTAGAAATTATTATGACTCCATGTTAATATTACCCCATGTTTATATGTTAGGATTTTACATGATCCATTCTTTTTTATATCATTATTCCATGCCTTCTAACTTAAGTTGTGATGTTTTTTAACATTTCTTTTCCCTTATTAGGATTTTAGGCCATTCCATTATTATTGTTATCCCTAAGTTTACCTATGAAGAGGTATGTTCACAATGTAAGTTAAGATCTATTTATGAAGATTAAATTAATAAATGTTTAATTTAGTCCTCGGTTTTTAGTTTTATGTACATAGTATTCTAAATCCCTCTAATTCAAAATCCATGGCTTTTTTCTGATGTATAATCATTCTTAAAATAATCTAATGTATTATATAAAAGTATACGGTCCTTATAGTTGGTATCATAGAATGGTCTAGTTATTTTTTGGATATTCTGAATATATAACTATATTAAGAACTGTAAGGATGAGACTATGTATAATAAAAAACACCTTAATTTTTGTAATTATTGAGTAAGTGGTTTATCTAGAAAATATATCCATGTCTACATAATAATATGTATATGTGGATCTAGCACATTTGAATCTTGGGGTAATACCTGAAAACACCACTTTGACCTAGGCTCGATCAGGAACTGGTAGATGACAACATGCCTTGTTTCTCTCTTGGTTTGACAATCCAAGAGAATATTCTTTGGTAAATTCACTATCATAGTACAAACCATTAGTAAGGGAAAAAATATTCCATAGTAATATATGTTATCAAATATATTAGGGATAAATTCTATTTAAACCAAGGTAATCAGAATTTAGAATATAAATCTCTATTCTAATTTTATCCTTTTATGTTCGTTGTTTTCTTTTTGTGATCAATACATATGTAATCAAGCCCCATAATTGTATGTTCATTTTCTTAGTTTGTGGATGGAAATAAAGGAACATGGTCCAAAAATATAGTTGATAGGGAATGTGAAGATTTCCCTAATAATATGCCTAATATGATTGGAACATGTTCTTAGAACATCTTGACAATACATTCTAAGCTTTCTCATATTATGAATAATAACTTGAATCATATGGAACACCCTCCTCCTTAATGGAAAGAGCACGTTATCGTAGAATACTTCATGTGGAAAAGGCTTCAAATGTGTAGTGGATCTTATAATCCCATCCTCATAGACCAGTGGATTAACTCCATTGAAATGATATTATCTATCATCGAGTGCTCTTAAAAAGACAGATTTGTGCTAGGGGTATAACGTTTTGAGGGGGAAGCTAACCAGTGGTGGACACCGATCAAGAATACGAATCCCCCAGAGGAAATTGATTCCTTGGATTGGGAGGAATTAAATAAAATGTTTTTCAATAAAAATTTTCTTGAAACCCTCCATCCCAAGATGGAATGAGATTTTCACAGACTCAAATATAAGGATGATGGTTCAATCATGGCATTTGAAGAAATCATTACAAGGCTAGAAAGTTATTCCTCTATATTTTTCATGAAAACCAAAATCAATATGGATAACTTCTTTAAAAGACTAAATATAAATCTATGAAAAGTGTTGTCGATACGAGACATCCCTATCTATGATGAGATTTTCTATTTTTCCCTTATGGTTTAAATGGAGATATAAGACTCTCAGTGGTATCATCGACCCATTAACAAAGAGGGGAGAATGGAATCTAATGTGGGTTGTTTCTCAAATTAATTCCATGACAGAAAGAAGATAAATCATCCTAGATGTAAGAATTATTGGAAGAATCTTCTTGAGAATTCTCTAAAAGAAACATGGAATTACTTCAAATGTTGAAATATGGGACATACGGTTACAAACTGCCAACAGGATTTGAAATTTTTTGCTAATGTAGTAGAAGAAAAAAAGGTTCAAATAAATTCATCATCAGTGGTGATATTTTAAAACTTCAAGGAACATGGTCATGATGAAAAAACTTTTCCTAAGCCAAGGGTTGTCGAAAGAAATCAAGAACTACCTCCAAGGAAACAAGGAAGGGAGTATGATACTACTGCTGCTGAGGTGGAGCTGAACATTGATGTGGTGATAGCTATTCTAGTTATTCATTAAAGAATAGATATCATTCTATTTGATTATTTTTCAACATATTCTTTCATATATTTCTTGTTTAGTAAAACTATTTAAAAACCACCTCAGAATTTGGAGGATATGTCATCTGTGAGAATACTTAATTGGGAAATAATTTCATCTACAGTTTATAACTTCTCTCAGATTAATGTTTGTGGAATGAACCTCCCAGAAAATCATTTCACACATCCTTTATGGGAGTTCGATGTTATCATGTACATGTATTGGCTATATGTATACAAAGCCAACATCTATAGTTAGGAAAGGGTTATTTCCCTTCACATCTTGAAGAATCCTCAAATTCATTACTTGTGTGTAGAGGAAGTTGGATCTCGATTAGAGTCATTGTCTCAATTTTGGATATTTATACCTAATGAGAAAGCATATGATTCCCAAATGATTTAGATGAAGTATGGAATATCATTCAAAGAAATTCCCATCACGAGAGATTACACTGATGTATCCCCTAATGAGTTCTATGGTCTTCCTTCTGATCAATAGGTTGAGTTTCCAATTGAACATATTCATGGATCACTTGCTATATCAAATACACCTTAGAGAATGGACACTATGGAGTTGGAGGAGATGAAGAAACAATTTCATGAGAATATAGAGAGTAGTTTTATATGCCAGAGTGATTCACTATGCGGTACACAAATCCACTTCTTCATAAAGGAGGATGAATCAATGCACCTTTTCATTGATTATTGTGGGATCAATAAAATCATGATAATGATCATGTATTACTTTACATGGATAGAAACTTATTCGATCAACTTTTAGGGGCCAATAATTTTTCTAAGGAGGAACTTCAGTCGGGATATCACCAATTAATAGTGAGGAATAAAGATATTCCTAATGATGCCTTTAAAATAGGGTATGAACACTATAACTTCATAGTGATTCCGTTCGGACTCACTAATGCTCCCAAAAGTTTCATGGATTTAATGAATAGCGACTTTAGAAATTACCTGATCAAATTTTTGGTAGTCTTAATTGTTGATATTATGATATACTCTATGATCATGTAGGAAGATGATATGCATTTTAATACTATACTAAAACATTTAAAAGGGATATGTTTTATGGAAAGAATAGTATATTTGAGTTCAGGATAGAGGAAGTATCATTTTTGTTCCATGTTATCACTAGTAATGGGATATTTGTAGACCCTTACAAGACAAACGAATTTGAAGAGTGGCCCATGAAAACATCATTAATGGGGCTCCGTAGATTTCTGGGACTATCTAGGTTTTATCCACAATTTTTGAAGAACTTTTAATGATGGTCGAAACTAATGAACATGCTGTCAAAGAAGGGTGTGATGTTTTTCTGGACATAAAAATGTGAAAACTTCTTTAAGGAGTGGAAAAATAAGCTAATCACTTTGCCAATACACACACTCCCAATAGGTGGAGAACTATTTTTTGGTATACAATGATGATTCAAATAAGTGATTAGGATGTGTTCTTATGAAAAATGACAATGTGATAGTCTATGACTAAAGGGTTCTGACAATACATGAGTAAAACTATCCTCTGAATGATTTAGAGTTGGCGACTTTGATAATTTCATTAAAAATCATTGTGGAATTATCTCTATGGGGTAAAGTGGGAGATATATATAGATCACAAGAGTCTCAAATATATATAAACACAAAAAGAGATTAATATGCACTTGAAAATATGGATAAAGATCATCAAGGATTTTGATTTCTCAATCCACTACCTTCTTTGTAAGGAAAACAATGTGGAAGATGCTCTATGTAGAAATGATCCTGCATTTTTATAAAAAATGAGAACTAATAAAGAACCCAATATTCATATATTTATAGAGGATAGACATGAGATTCACTAAGGGATGGAAATCATCAATCCTTTCCCAAATGATTGGTCATCCATCCCTTATAATGAAAATAATTGATTCTCAAATAAAAGATGTAGAAATTTTGAAAAGGGTTTGAAGCTACCCGAAATGGTAAATCCTCTAATTTTATGATTGAAAAGGTTGGAGTCATAAGGATTGGGTCACGATTAGGTGTACCATAAAATCTAGAGATAATGAATGATCTTTTTAATAACGCACAAAGATCAATCTTCCATATCCACCCAGGGAGCACAAAGATGTATTAAGATCTCCAAAGGAACATTTGGTGTGACAATATGAAAAAGGAGGTTGATGAATATAAATCAATGTTCCTGGTATGTCAACATGTTAATGATGAAAGAAAAAAGTATAAAAGAATGATGAAACAACTACCCATACCAACATAGATGTGAGAGAACCTTACCATGGACTTTATCACTAGAATTCTAAAGTCATCCATAGGGAAAAATGTAATATGGGTCATTATGGATCTTCGTACTAAGGAATCTTACATTATCATAATTCAATAGGATGTTTCATTGGATCAACATGGACGAATATATATCCCAGAAGTTGTAAGGATGCATGGACTGCCACTATATATTGTATCCAATAAAGATCATAGATTTAACTCAATGTTTTGGAAATATCTCCAACATTATATAAGAACTAAACTGAACATCAGTACGGTCAATCATTCTCAAAATAATGGAAAATCTGAGTGATGTATTCTGAAACAGGAAGATATTTTGATAGTATGTAATAAGGACATCAAAGGTGGATGGTACCAACTTCTTCCATTGGATGAATTCTCCTACAACATTAGTTTCCACTCGAGAATCCGAATGGCACCATACGAATCCCTTTAAGTGAAAAGGTGCATAACATTGATGTGTTGGGATGAATTTGGCGAGTGTAAGTTACATGGACCTGAAAGGGTCGAAAAATGGTGGATAAAGTGAGAACCATTCAACAACACATTATGGTAGCAGAAATTTGAGAAAAGTGTTATGTAGAAAATCATTGATGAGACCTTTAGTGCAAAGTTGAATACATGGTATTTATATGTATATCTCTATGGAAGAAGGTCATGAGGTTTGGGAAGAATGCAAAGGTAATATCCAAGTACACCGACCCCATCAAAATTCATGATCATGTTGGGGATTTTTCTTATTGACTGATCCATCCACCTACCATGTCTAAAGTACATGACATCTTTCATGTATTCCTCTTAGTGAAGTATATACTATAACCTTCACATGGACTCTCCTCACATTCGGTATAGTTGGAGAATGATTTTATTATGAGGAGTATCCAGTGATGAACTTAGATCATAGAGACTATGTTCTACATAACAAGACTTCTCACCTAGTCAATGTACTATGGAATAACTATACGTACGAAGGGGCAACATGGGAACTGGAGGAGGGAGTGAAAGAAGAGTACAAGAACCTATTTATGTAATAGAATGTAAAATGAAATTTTGAGGGAGAAGTTTCATAATGAGGAATAATGTAATGACCCAATGATTTACAAATGGAAATTAATTTCTTATAATTATGTCATATTATCACATTAAATCACCAAAAAATGAACTACTAAGTAATATGTGACCATTAAACATAATTTTGACGCTCTAGTGTTTTGAATTACAAAACTCCGGCATATACGGTTGCATTTTGGGTGATTTTTTGGGGTCTGATGGAACAAAATTCATATTCAGTGAATAACAACCTACCCTTAAAAATTTTAACCTACCATTATAAACATAAATGTTACCCTATGAATAGTAAGTTCTCTAAAAGAATATTAAACTCACCCATTTAATGTATAAATAGATTTTAGATATCATATATGTGATAATATGAAAATAGTAAATGTACTAGAATTTTTTAAGTCATAAATAATTAATTCTAATTAATTAATTAATTTAAAAGAAGGCATATTTTCCTAAAAAATGTTCATAAATTGACAATTTTATGTCATCTCTTTTTATTAAAATTTAACAATACCTTATGTAATTTTTGAAAGCATTATAACATTAGTTATAGTTTTAATGTCAGTATTTTCCATGTAAATTTTGTTTTTAATTTAAAATTATTTTATTCTTGTTTAGAAAATTATTTTTGAAAAATGGATTTCATTTTTTGATTATGAACATATAAAATGGGTTTGGTGATTATTTGAGATTTTTATAAAATAATTGAATTTTTGAGGAATAGTGAAGTACAACAATTTAAAAAATAAGCTAAATATATTAATTATTGAGTCATGGGTGATGTTATTCTGATGTAATAACCTTTTTTTCGAACCCACATTCACATATTAGTATTTTTGGCAACAATAATTATTACTATTTGTTGTATTATGAAAAAATTAAAGAATAATGATTAAAATATTTAGAAAATATTCCTCCCTTCCACTATAAAAATAGCCCAGACTGCCCTCATCATTACACTCCTATCAACACTTGTTACTTCCATAAATTCTGCCCAAATATAACCCCAAGTTCCTCCCCAACTTCCATCTTTTCTTGGTATCCGCAAAAATCCTATTCATCTCCCCTTAAATGGATCTCATGGAATATTAAATCAAGTTGTAAACTCATCTTTTATTTTCTTTCATTTTCATTTAATGATCCTTTGTTCTATTTTATTTCCTAAACATTCCTAATCAAAATGGTTTAAAAAATACATCACCAAACATGTAATATAACTTTTTTATGATGGTGGGATAATTCAATATCATCTCTCCTTTCCGCTTCTTTTTTACGAACGAAAATAAAACACCATCCAAGATTTTTTAATTTATCACATTCATGGATGATATGATATCAATTTATATTACCATATCTAATTAGGGTAATGAATTCATTTTTATGGATGTAAATGACTATTATATATTTATTTTATCTTATGTGATCTTCTATAATATTTTTTCACAGATGATGTAAAATAATAATAGATAACAAGTTAATTATGAGAAAAAATGAAAAATTAATCCAAACGTTTATCATTAATGTTTTATATAATGATTCCCCTTCAATCCAAATAATAAAATTGATTTTATAACCATTTAATCTTATTTATGTTCACTAATGTCATTTAACATAAATTATGGGCAACCATTTTCATCTTACATGATTATCCAAACTTGAATATAAGTGAACTGATCATTATAACCAAGGAAGAAAACACTCCCAAATAATCAAATTTAACTTCTTAACTCATTAAAAAGGACATGAATAACCTTAATAAGGTTATAATAAATCAATAACATGTTGTGTATGTTCAATAATTAATAGTTAATTAAATTAATTTTATTATTCAGGTAATTAATATCATTTGGAGTGCACCGTCAGACATAAGGCAAGGGATTCAACCCGATCCTCCAATATTCTTTCAGGTTATTATTACTCTCTACATACCCAAATGAAATACCATATTATGGTTATTTAAATATTATAATTTCTGTTTATATGTAAAAAATCATGTATCAAGATCCATTAATAATTGTCTTTTACGTATACACATTGTTTTAAGTGATTCACTCTTCAATACTTCCCGATTGGCAAACTTGTTTTAAGGGAACTTTCCAAATTCGTACCCAATTTCAAGTGCACTCTACCATATGTTTAAACAAAAATTTGTTTTTATAAAATTATATTTAATATTATAAAACCTTTTTGAATAAATTATGGTTTCATATGAAATATTATTCCCTATTCTATTTTAAATTCATTTTAGTATTTTCGTTAAAATTGCACTAAAATGTTTTAATGATAAAATTACTTAAATACATTTCTTTCATGTATTCAATTATGTTTTACATAAGTCACCATTATATATGATTATTTTACACTAAGAATATTGATGTATGTTTTAATTCCATTCTTTCTTGGACACTTGTCTCATACTCCCATTCATTATGATTTATGACATGATTATGATACCCATTTATATACTTGGGTAACCCTATGTTTATGTATGATTGATTATGAATGATTATTAATGTGGATAACAGATTCATGAACATGTTAAGGTGGGTTCACCTAGATATTGCTCCAATTAATTGGGCATCTTTAAGTCTCCAGATATATTATGTGCAACTGTCTTGGTGGTTAGCCATTACTGTTGTTACCATGTGAAACACTCTTGGTGGTTAACCTTGACTTGTGCTCCTCTTTGTGAAATGAGCATTGTCTCATGATAAATTCATGTTTTATGATGCTGAAACATTATTATGACTACATTTTTATATGAAACCATGTTTATGTGTTATTATTTCACATGCTCTAGGTATTTTTATATCATCATGCCATGCCTTCTAACCCATGTGATAAAGCAGTATTACTTTTCCTATTCCATTATTGGGTTTTAGCTTATCCCTTTGTTCATGTTATCCCTTGGTTTCCTAATAATGATTTATGAGTACAATGGAAGTTGGTAGATTTTTATAAATATTAAATAATTAAATGTTTTATTTAGTCACATGACATCATTTTTATGTACCTAGTTATCCAAGACACTTGGATTCATGATCCATTGCTGGTTTTATAATGTATAATCCTATTTAAAATTATATAATGTTTTTGTGTAAATGGATAGGATCTCTATAGTCAGTCTCTTACACTTTTCACATTTGGAATATGCAGAGATAGTTACTACTTATTGATGATACAATATATATTTATTCTCATCTATCATAGAGTGATTCTTTTACACCTTTATCCATATAGTTTCTATATTTTGTTTACTATACTACATACCTATTATACGTGAAAATAACTATGGATTATACACGTAGCATGGATTTGTTATAGAAACCACTGCTAGTGACCTAATGAATTTATGTCACACCATATTTGGGCCTCCGATGGTACCTGAGATGATTATATGGATACAAGTAGGGATATAGGAAAGAACACAATTATCGATGTTTTATTGATTAAACATGGGAGAAGGGGAGTACAATAACAAGCTATGGATCTTGGTTGTATCAGGAGATATTATTTCTGTAATTTTTCTTCTTTTGATATAACTATATGTTTGTGTACTTGCATTCATGAGAGTCTTTTCTTTTTGTTTAGAGACAAGACATCACAACATTTTATATATGGTACTAGTTTTTGTATTTGATGTCTTGTTTATTGTTATCATCTAGGTATTGAATTTCAATTGATCTAGTTATAATTTATTATGTTTCCATTTTTTATATATTCATTTATTAGACCACTGTGTGACTCTAATTATGAGGTTATAGACTCCTAACTATACCCTCGTGGTCCCGCGCTACTAGTCAACAGGCATTGGCGTATGTGGAGGTGCGCTTGAGGATATGTGACCCCCAGCATGAGGCACCATTTTAGTGGATCCCGGGTCAGAATTTTTAAATTTTTTATTTATGATTCTTTTCTTTTCCATACTATTTTGGGATGGTATAAAAGAGAATTCGATGTTTAAGAATTAGATAACGAGCCTGTGACTTGGAGTAGGAAACCCATGTATAGGGGAAAAGACAAATTTATTGGGTAGGGATATGATATTATGGTTTAAGTCTATTAATGTTGATTTAATTACATTATTGGGTGAGACACATGATATGTTATAACAATTATTGTTATGATGTTGGATTACATTCATTCCATTGTTTGGTACGATAAGGAAGAATTTATCATGCATCATTTTGCGTACCTTTTAGGAATTGTATGTCATGCATTTTGTGAGGACATGTAGGTTGAATTTCCCCATTGCATGATAATTGTTGTATGTCCCTTTAATGATATAACTATTATGAATATTTTTTTTTGTAGGAAAATTTAGATACGATAATGGGTTTTTAATGTGTCCCCATCAACCCAAATGGTGGTTTCCTGTATAGCTTGACAATGGAACCTTAACTAAAGAATTATCAAAAATATGATTTATGTTACCAAGGATATATAGAAAGAAACATTAGTTTATTTGAAATAAATTTATTTCATTCCTAATTTAATGACTGAATGTACCTCTATAAATTGGTATTGATTATTCATTTAGAAAAATATTCTAATGCTACCTGTTACGATACACTATCGTATGTAAAGGTCTAATATAGTTAAATGAACTATTGGTTTCAATTTAAAAATCATGTACCTATATAAATTGGTATTGGTACTTCGATAAAATGGTATATTTATTAAATGAAATAATTGATAAATCATATTTACTAATATGGTCTCTTTTAAATACGGATTCCAATTACAACATAAATTATGTGTTTCTTTATAAATTTGAATTCATTATCTCTATAATTGAACCTTTTTAGTGAAATAGAGAGAATGAACATTACTTGACTTTACTTTTCTGATGTAGACAATGTATCCTATATTATTTTTGATCATGCATGTCACCCAAACAAGGATTTAATAGTAGGAAACGGGATGAGAATCTTATATAGGATGTCTGGTACCTATCCAATTTTTGTATATGTGACATTTTTATTATTAAAAGAAAATCAGAGGTGTGTTCTTGTAATTTTTAGTGTTATGTTACAACAAAATCCAATAGTAATTTTATAGGAGGGTGGTGATGACCATGATATAGAAGTGGTGGGCCTTGAGCCACCAGTGTTTCCTCTAGTTATGTCACATGTGGAACCTCTTATTATCCCCAATGCAGGAAATTAGGATTGACTTTTAGTGGAGTTTCAATGGATTATATAAAATATATTTGGATATTTATAACCTTCCCCATCTATGGGATATTTGACATGAGAGCTTCGACAACAACAACCATATTCTTCTTTAGATAATGATGGCCCACAGTATACAATGTTATGGATTGAGAATGTTTTATCTATCATAAAGCACCATGGTACAAATATTTTGAAGAGATTAAAAATTTCTTTATTTTTTTTGAATCCTCCAAATATTAGTAGAATTTTATGAACTAGGATGTATTGTACTAGGAAGTTATTTCAAAGAATTTAAAATCATGTTTCTAGAAATAATTTTTCTTTGAGACTCTATGGGATAATAATTACCTGGAGTTCCTAAAACAGCACTAGGTTTCTAGGTATGTTATGAACTACACAACTCATTTTACAAGGATTATTCACTTTTCACATCTATATAATGCTAATGAGCTAGAAAAATTGAGATATTTTGATGTTGAACTCAGGCATCCAATTTGTTCTCATGTTAATGTTTTCTGGTTGACTATCATATCTGATAGAGTAAACCAGGTTCTTATTACATAATGCAATATGAGGGAAGCGAGAGGTATAGTTCCAATTATACTAGATCCTCAACCCAAGAGTGAAATATCTGGTGGTATGAACCATCACATTAAGGCCAATTATGACTTTTTTACCCATCGGAGTGAACATACATGTCACGAACCAACCTCGGTCACCAGCAAATTAGTCACCCGAGTCAGCCTGCAATATTTCCTGAGAGGAGTTATCCATCATCTTAGGCAAGAAACTAGTTCCAAACATTAAATATCACTCAATTGGGAATTATTTAGCCCTTATAAATTAGGTAAAAAAATATAAACAACATGAATAACTAAAAATCATAGAAAAAAAATGTAATAAAAGTAAATAGATAAACATACCTCATGTTACCTCATGGGACGTCACCGATCATAGAACCAAAACCCCTCATAGATTGATCTAAAACTAGAAGAACTAGAAATTAAAATTGATAATGTTGGCATGATCATTGAGATTCCAATTAGGGATTTGAAAAGAGGAACCAATAACTAAGAGTTATGTTTATAAGGGAAAACAAATCATGCTAGTTTTAAATACATATATTTAAAATAAGGATTTAATTTCATTCTAAACCTAGTAAAAATCTAATGATTTTAAAAGGAACATGTTCCTATAATTTTTCAAAAATGGTTTCAAAATAATGAATGGATGTCCAATAAAACATTTTAAAAAGAAAAACTGCAGTGAAGGGAATACCCTTGTGAAAAGAAAACAGTGGAAAGAAGATCATAATGATATAAGTGTTGATATACTAACTACAAGTGGAAGTTTAACATCTGAAATAAATTTATAAAAAAACTACAAGACGAGGGAATGTATAATACATATGAATCAAATATCATGGGATATAGCTAGAAAACACGTGAATAGAACCTAAATTTAGACATTTTTAAATCCAACTACTATCCAATTGAAGTTATCCAAAATCAATAACCAAACTAGCTAACCATCATCACTAGTGGGATAACCACATAGAAACTCAATGGGGATATCAATGTATAATCATGACCAAATTGAAATTTTCCCTCAACACCTAATATAATTTCTAGAATACCATATATATAAAATGATGTTAGAGTTGATAAATCAATAATTAATACAACTATAGCATCCTGAACCAATTTACCACTTGAACCGTGCTTCGGGCCGGTGGCCACTAGGCCTTTGGCGGGCCTCCATATATGCTAAAGTATACCAACATGAAGTGAGGGTTTTTTGAGGTGGTAGTGGGGATACAAAACCCTATTATGGTGATAATAATAATGGTCCACTTGTATAAATAATTCATAAGATATTCCATAAAAAATAAGCAACATATTGAACACAATGGAGGTATAAACAGTCAACAAGAATACCGATTACACCCAAAGGCATAATACTGTTTGCAGATGAAAAATTCTATAATAGGTCTTAAAAGAAGTAGAAATGTAGGGTCACCTATGGCTGACCATATCAGTACATATATAAAATAATTAAAATCTAAAATGGAATCCTTATCTTTATATTGAGAAACCACTTAGTCCACTTCCATCCATCTCATGCACAAGGTATGAACCAACAAATAAGGTCTAGCTCTTGAGCCTGAATCATTACGTAATATCATAATCATAAAGTCTACATATGTCCTGATGGATGATGTAGGGTGTGGGTATGCTCTTAGTCACCCACCACCAACATGATTCTATCTTACATACATAATTTTTCATGTGTATGTAAAAAATTATAAAATAAAACAACAACTTTTATTAAGTATTGTACTCCACTAGTGATAAATATCGACAAGTGAGCATGTTCCAACATGTTCTAATGTTGGTAATATCTAGATAAATTCCTGAATATATATATATATGTAATATAGTACATTTCCACCTATATAAATTTGTGTTGGTGAGGACCCATGGTTTAGTTCCCAAGCATCCCTTGACAAAAATACTAACCTTGTGAACCCTAAGGTTCCACCTATAAGAAAATAACATGATGCCTCTTACCATAAATCATGTAACCAACATCCAAATGGATTACCCAATCCAATAGATAACTTGTCCATTGGAAATTGAGTCAAATGTCTCCATTAGCTCAACAACTTGACATCCCATGTCACATCAATATATGTCATCTAATAAATAATCACTATTATCTCAACATTCAACATCCTAAGGTAGGTAAATGTCTATCCTACCATAATACCAACCAATTGTCCATATGGGTAAAAAAGATACATTGGACCCCAACTAATTGTCTCAACACCATCTCCTGATGTTCTATCACTATATATGATGTTTTCTATGGTGAAAACCTCAATCATAACCGATGGTCAACACCATCCCCTAATCTATAATAACTATGTCAGCCTCCACCCAAAATTAGTTATAAATACCACCTCCAATGAGTCCAATATTTGTGCAAACAACTCCAATTTTGTTTTGGATAACAATGGTCATTAAAGTCACACAAATAACGAAATATACATCCTCTAGAAACCCATTCCCCTCTGACCATGTCACAAAATCCAGATGGTCAGCCCCACCTCAAATAACATGGGTCATTCCCTCTTTCTAATGACCTCATTGCCTCAATCGGATGACTATGTCACCTCAACCCAATGATCATCCTCACCCTGATGTATCTTGGGTCCCATATTCATCCAAAATCCCATTTCTCCATAATCATGGGGACCAATATCATCTAAATCCTTGGGACAATTTCATTATGTTACTATGGAACCAATCATATCATGTAACAATTTAATTAATTTAAATTGTACACATGAACAATCCAATCAATGTGGTCACAATCTCATTACATAATTCAATATATAAAATAAATGGATAGGTTGTTCTAAATGGAATCCCATAATACAAATTTAATAATTTAAAAACAACAATTATTTAATCTGGGATCACTAAAGAACTACCCACATATTCATATATATAAATATCCCCCAATACAATTTTAAAATTAAGACTAAATCATTGAAAAACATACTAAATACTAGAGGCTCTTAACTCTTATGATATCTTCCTCTAACTTGATCTGAAACAACAGAAATAGGGATTTTAGAAAAGCAACCTAAAATAGGGGAAAAGGGATCACATAGATTTATCATTACATTTAGTGAGAAAATTTAATAAAATAATCCAACGAATTAAATCAATTAGCATGAGGAATCCATATCTACTATCATAACATGAATTGATGATCATATCGAAGAGGAGGCTTAAATACTTTTGAAGGAGGAGGAAAGGACCACAACTGTTGGAAGAGAAGACAACATGTGGGGGAGAAAAATAAGTGAATTGTTTTAAATAACTAAAATGAAGAGGGTCATTTTGGCCTCTTTAAAAAGTCTCACATTTTATATTTCTATTGGAAAACTGTGTTCTAACCATGTTTTAACCATTTGGTACTCACTGTATAGAGGGGCATGCACCTCTAATGGTTTGACTGAATTCTATGAAATATCATGAACCAACAATGCATGTCATGCTATACAACTGAACCACTTTTCATGGTTGTCTGAAATGGGATTCATGGTTATATAAAACTATGTTCCTTTGAAAATCGATTTCATGGTTTAGGCCACACAGTTAAAAATACCATGCACCAACCATTTTCCTTCTTTTCCTTTTCCAGAATCTTGGTTTTCAAATTGCAATGAATCCCAACCCCATTAAAAATCAAGAGGATCTTAAAGATCCTCAAGAACCATCTAAACGAAATTCATTTTTTCAATGAATCTCTCAGAAATTATTTTTGAGACAGAACAAAGCTAAATTTTTTAAAAAGGATGAGGAATTAGACCCACTCAAAACCTAAGGATGATATAGTTCTCCAACCTTACAATACATTTTCCATGATCTATAAATCATTACAAAAATCTGGTAGAAAAAATACCCGTATTATATCATAAATCTAGTCTACCTTAGTTTCCAATCCTAATAAGTTCAACTTGTGGCGCTCCACATCTTTAGAATTTCCTACCCAGTCACTTCCCAATAAAAAAATACCATTCTGATGGTCCAATAACCAATCTTAGACTTATAATTCCTCCCATAATGAATCTCCCTTCTTGTACATCATCATACAATCATTTAATTCTAATGTTGTAACTGACACCCATTAAGCCCCACATATCCTCAAATGAAAAATATAATTTGTGCCATACATGACACTCATAATAACCCACATCTCATTAGATTAACACATTTTTTCATCTCTGCAGACGCTCAAAAAAATCCATTATTGTTTATACATTTTAATTCCTATAATAATGATGATACTTATGAACCTCATACAAATCACACATCATATAATTCCAACCTACTATCCACTTCCAGTGTTGTATAAAAAATATACCTAGGAAACTAGGGAACAAAAACGTTCATTCCAATGAAAAAATAAAACTCAGTCATTTCATAATCTATTTGTACCTATAAATTTCTTCATCTCACTCTCCTGATCTATCATTGGAAGCTCAACATCATGAAACTAGCCTGAATCCTGATGTCTCGAGGCCCAGCCTTCATTTAAAGCTACACCAGCTATCGAAAACTAACCCCACACCTGGGTCCAAATATCTCTTCCATGAAATCCATGTGTACCTGAATCATATCTACAAGCACATAGTACCACTCTTAGTCCGACCATAGATTCTTGGCTCCAAACCATACGAGAAGGCATCCTACAGGACAGGTCAAGATGAACCATCTAACAAAATGACCAGAACACCTTAATAAAACAATAACTCTAGGTCCAAACATGTACCAAATTCCAACACTGTAAGCATGCTGCTAAAGTCCCACTCCTTGATGGACTTCCTAAAAATGTACATCCCACAAACAGTTTTTCAGTCCCCTAATAGTATAAGTAGCATGCTTCACCTATCTAGATAGTGAGGCATCATGATGATTAATGATAGTCTTCATTGAATTTATCTATTAGTCTACTTCTTGTGGCCCACCCTAAACCTATAGTAATTATTCATTCTATTAATGGATTTCATGAGTCATGTATTCCATAGATTTCTTAGCTCCCATAACTCTCCTATAGATACCCTGTATAACTAAAACCATGATTTCCCTAAGCAAGTAATCTATCCATGTAATAAAATACTCAATCTTCAGTAGATTTACCATGTGTAATATAGCCTATACCTATGGATCATGATAATTATGATCCACTGGGGCCTTATCCACACCCTTAGGGGCCCATCCCATGCTTGCTCTAGTGACACCATATCACTACCCCTGATGCTCCAAAAAATCATCAAAGTGTAATCATGATGAATACCAGTCCTTTTTTTCATATGACCATAAAATTATATATATATATATATATATATCTTAGATTGGGAAATCTCATATAGGAAACACCTCTCAGTTCCATTATATTCCGCTACTACATAATGTCACATGACATGCCACCTCATGGACCCTTACCTTTCCATAGTGTAGTCAGGTATCAAGTATCATATGGCCTCCTAGACCCATACATACCCATAACTGTGTTAGGTTTCACATACCAGGTATCTCAATTTTGGGTCACTAAGTAGATTTCTAGTAAAGTGTCTATACAGGAAAACATAGTTTGGTTTCTTGGTTCACAATTTG
Organism: Viscum album; assembly: GCA_963277665.1. Classification (NCBI taxonomy): domain Eukaryota; kingdom Viridiplantae; phylum Streptophyta; class Magnoliopsida; order Santalales; family Viscaceae; genus Viscum; species Viscum album. The sequence continues at coordinate 1,179,850,169 of OY728151.1, read as the reverse complement.
AACAACTCACCCTATTTTCCCATCCCTACCCACCCTTATCAGAGTCATTCCAATATATCACATGTATATAGAAGGAAATATCCATCTCATAGATAACCACATTCTTGGGATGGAAGTGTATAATCCCACTAAAAAGTATATGAAGGAAAAAAATTATTATATTATTTTTTGGAACTTTAAATATGCTAAACCCTCTTATTTAATTTTGCATTCCTAATGATAATCACATGTATAACACACATCATATGAGCCTAAGTGTCTATCATGATATATGAACAATGACCCAATTACCTACATGTCCATATGTAAAACTACATAATAGATAAACCTCACACTATACTACATCACTAGAGTATTAAATCAAATCAACTATAAAATCACATAGAAAAACATAAATTCCCCTTCCCTAAAAACATGTTATATCCATCAGGAATTGGTCTATAGGAACCCAAACACAATCTATTTACCCATTTATGACTGCATGCTAGTCACTGGTCTACCATATCCCAAATAGTAATACCAAAAAGGAAAGTAAATTCATATAATAGAATTTTTAACTTCCAAAACCAATTTTTTCACATGAAAACTGCTCTAGGACAGTTGGGCACAATGCCTTAGGTGCACCTACCCCAATGCCAATGAATTTTGACTAGAAGTGAGGGTATGACGATGTGATAAGGGGGAGAATATAACCTCTTTTGGTCATAATAATAATATTCCATATGTATATAACACATACGAAGAAATAACATACCACCGACGAAAATAATAAATGTCAAGGGAAGAATAAATAAAAATAGATATTAACAAATAGACCAAAAATCATAGTACCATTTATAGATGTAGTATTTCATAAAAAGTATTATAAAGAGAGGAAAAGTAGGGTCACCCATGGCTGACAATATCAGTACACATACAGATGCATTAAAAACTAAAAAGGAAACTCTATCTCTATGTAGAGTAACCACATGGTACAATTCTATCCATCCAATGAAAATGTAATACCCTATCACTATGTTCTATCCCTCGAGCCCAAATACTTACATGATCTCAAAATCATAATGTATAAATGCATCATAATGGGAACATTTAGGATGTGAATATGAACTTACTAGGCCACCACCAATGTGTTCCTCCCTTAAAACCATTATTATTAAGGTGTATGTGAAATATAAATAAATTTTAACACATGAACATTTATTAATTACCCCACTACACTTGTGATTTAAATCTAAAAGTGAGTGTTTAACTACTTCGACCACACTTATAATCTCTAGGTATGTTCATGTAAATATATATATGTATATGTATATATACATATCATATAGTACCTATTTCATGTAAATTTTATTTATGGTGAGGACCCATGGATTAGTAAAAGGCGTCCCCTAAGAAATACATTACCTGGTAAAACCTTTGGTTCAACCTATAAAAACAACACCAGATACCTCATTGTAGAAATCATGCAATCATTTTCTAGATAGAATGACTAATACAAAATATCCCAAATACCTCATACATCTACTTACATGTCCATGTCAACTGAAAAAATCATTTTTCCAGGGCACATAGATACCCTTCCTCTAATATATAATCATTGTTATCTCAACATCTAATGTACCATGGCATGATGATCACATTCCTCCCATATTCTCGAATCATCAGCTTCAAGGGTAACAATGAGACTAAACCCCCAAACGATGGTATCAACAACATCACAGGATGGTCCATCACAATCCATGTGGCTTTATATGTCGATAAAATACAACATAACTAATAGTAAAAACTATCCCACAAGTCAAAATATCAATGGATTCCTCCACCCAAAATGTGTGGTAAACGCCACCATGTCCGAGTCATATCTACATGCACACAACTCCAATGGCGTTTCACCCAACAATGGTGAGTGGAATCACTAAATGTAACCTAGGAAACATTATCCGACACCTAATTCTCCTAAGACCATATTTTTAAATCCTGATGGTCAACACCACCTCAAATAATTGGGGCCATGAAATCATCCTGATGACCTCAACACCTCAATCTAAAGGCAATGTCACTTTAACATAGTGATCAACATCACCCCATGTGTCTCGGATCTCTCCCTCAGCCTGGTGACCATGTAACTTCAATCCAGGAGATCAAAATCTCCTAAATCCTCATGTCATGCTTTTCGCATTCCCATGGAACCAATCATATTATATAACAATTTAATAATCCTAAATCATACACTTGGTCTAGCCTACCCAAGTTGTCAGAAGACCCATACATAGCTCATAAGAATACTCATTGTCTAGGGAATTCTCAAAGACATCCCGCAATATCAATTTAATAATTTCAAAAGAGAAATAATTTAATTAGGGTATTATCATAGTCTACCCACATGGGAGTATATAAATTTCACCCTCTAAACAAATGTAATATTATGGATAAAACTGGATACCACATACCTTATACTAATTGGAATTATCTCATATGATATTAACCATTAAATCAAACTGAAAGGAGAAAAATCATGATTCTGGACAAAGACCCTAAAAATAGAGAAAAAGTATTAAAAAAATTAGAATTTTGTGTGGGGAGATAAACAAAGTAAATAAACAACTAAATTGAAGGCCAAAACGTGAGGAATCTATATCCACCAATGGTCTTGAATAACAGATCATAAGGGAGAGATGTATTGAAGCCTATAAAGGGAGGATAAGTATTGGACAACATTTTCTGGCCGCGAAGGCCTATTGTGAGGTATAAAAAGTGGATATGTGTTTGTATCTATCTTGATGAAAAAAGGTTCATTTTTTACCCTCTAAAAATATACACTAATTCAGAATGACTTGGAAAATCTTGCACCAATCATGTGGTCCTCACTGTCCAAAGGAAAGGGATTCTAGTATGGTTTGGTCACATAGTTTGTCAAACTGCGTGCCAACTGTGCGGGTCACTCTGACCACATTCACAACCATACACAATTTACTAAGAGTGTATTCATGGTTAAACCATACCTTGTACATTTGAAAATAGGAAAAAGGATTTGGGCCACCCAGTTAGATAGACCATGAACCAATCATGCACCCTATATTCCTTTTCTAGAAAATATGGTTTTAGATCCCAATGCCTCAAAAACCATCAAAAAATCATGAGTAACAGAATGATTCCAAAAAAAATATACAAAATTATTTGGATAAATAAAACTCTAGTAATTTTGTTTTGAACCCAAAAAAATAGATCCATCTCCATACTCAATATTGAAAAATGTTGTGGAATTAAACCAACTCAAAAGCCTAGGATTTTCCAAAAACATCCCAACAATGAAAAGACACCATATATGCTAAGGAACGCATCCTAAAACCATCCATGAAAATTTACCTTAAAATGGAGAGTATCCATGGAGGTTAGCTCTTTACAAAAAACATTCAAAGATACCAACTAGGACATATTATTTCAGAACAATTCTTTCAAATTTTAAAATTCATTTTGTAGCACATTAGAAAAAATCATGTCATTAGAAGTTTGTGAAAAATTAGACAAAAAATAATAATATTTTAAAAGTTTGAATTATGCAAAAATATTTCATTTAGAAAACCAATAAAACACAATATAGACCATGTGTGTCAAAACAATCATGGAAAACATTTCTATAAAAAAAAGTTATTGAATAATAAGTAATTTGTCGAAAAACATGAAATAAATCAGTTCTATTCAGCAAAATATTTTTATTCACATTAATAACTTTATAATATAATGAGAAAATATATATAAAAAATAAATTAATGTTTTCAATTTAAAGGCTCATCATATGGTGACCTACTTCAAAACGTGATGCTTTTGGCGATAGCAACCCAAATCAGATTCCCACATACATGCATATAAACCTTCATTTATACATTGAAACAATGTACCTATTCCCCTAACCATGATGGAATATGTACAGGGATTATTTATATATATATTTCATCACTTTTATATACATTAAATTCACATTCAAATAGATATAATATACACTAAATAATAAAATGATAATGATAAATTACAAAATATATAATTAAAATTTGAAAAAACTAATTAATATAGGAGAAACCCTACCAGGGGACAAAGGAGAACCCACTACCTCCAATATCCTTGGATAGAATTAGCCATAGAAGAATTGAAGGGCCCTAGAAATCAATAATTTCACAAGAAATTCCCCCAAAAAAATAGTAAGCGGTCGACCATGTCATGCACTATCAATAAAGAATAAAGAAAAATAAGAAAACAAGGCGGAATAAAGATAGGGATAGGGGGAAGAACTTACTAGAGGATATCATACCCATAAAATAGTGATGACAGAGACCTCACATGTGAAGGGAAGGGGTAGTGGTGGTAGGGATTCCACCCGGGGGGGATGGTCATGCTAATGTAATGTAACGGGTGGGGGAGGGACTTGGTAATGTAGGGGGAAGGTAAAGGGAGGAGAGATATTAAATATTAATAATAATTATATTAATAACAGAATCATCATAATCATTATTATTATCTAAATAAATTATTAATTTGTTCTTTATTTTTTAAAAGGATGGATACTCCACATGGTTTTGCCACAGTTTTGGCCCAACATTTCACCAACCATCCGCCCCAGTATAGGCCTTTTGAAAACCTACAAAGGAATGGAACGTGGTTAAAGAAACTATGTATAGATGATGAGATTGGATGTTCTAAAAATTATTGATGAATCACATGGGTCACTTAGGTTTTCTACTAAATATTTTCCCAACATGTGCCTATACTAAAAACCCAAATATTTAAAAATTTAAACATGGGGAAACCCAAAACTCCATAGTGAGGCTAAATATTATTAAAAAATTTAAATTATTATTATTCCAACCTTTGCGTTTAAAATTTCACCCAACCACAACAATTTATCCCCAAATAAATGCATAAATATTTTTCTCATAATGAAATTAGTGGGAAAAACACTACTACACGGGAAAGGATTATGAAACCCAAGGACCAAGTGTTAACACTCACCCTTTTTTAAAACTATCGATCCCCAAAAATAGTTCAAAGTGCTCATCTTAAATAAATAAACCTACACTAGAGGAGAAAATATGTAATACTAAAGAACATAATCCATCCAATAGGTGCCCCATCAGAAGTGATTCAATCCTCCAAACAAAACCTCAAAAACAAATGAAAACCACAACCTCAAAAATCGAAATAACTAAAGAAACCTATAGTTGTCTATTTTGGATCTCTGTGAGAACTTTTAACATGACCCATTTTCCATGTCTGATGAAATTCTATTTTCAGGGTCAGTAAGGGCCGAATCAAAGAGTAAAATAAAAAAACTGAGTAAGAAATTCCCATGAAGAAAATAATAAGGACTAGAGAGACATTCTCACCAAAATCTCACATAGGGTTTTCTCCCCACCATTTTAGAACCCATATCTGACAATAATTTTCCAAACAAAAACAACTTAAAAATAACTACAAAACCTTTAACAATTGTGTGACCACATAAAATTCTGAGTCACACCCGAACATCTTAGTAGAAGTCATACATGAGACACATAGTTAGTCCCATGACAATTTATAACCCAATTAGCGTGGACTGAATCCCATATTGAGAACAACCCAACTATTAAAACTCAGTCCCTAATGTAAAAAAATTGATGATTCATATCTTCTATAGGTCATAAAAATATAGAAAATAGGAACAGTCAAATTAATCATCCCAAAACTCTAATTGAAATCCCAGAAGAACGAGCCCACTAAAACCACAAAAATAAAAATATTTCCAAAATCGAAGAACTTCCTAATGAAAAAATCATGTGTATTTTTATAAAATGTTGGAGATGAGAAGTTGGAGAAACATTCCCACACCAATAAATTCCCTAACAATGTGAAATGATTTACTCCAGGACCTATGGATGGAATTCAAATTTCTTGAAGCTTCTACTTACCCACACATAGAAACAAAAAACCTATATATGAGTCTTCCTATTATAAATAAACAACTTGTAAAACATATCCAATGACACACCATAGATAAGACATCGAAGGATTATGGAAAATGGATTAGAGTGTCTAAACCAACCATATTGGAAGAAAAAAATTGATCTTCTAATGAATGAGATGTAGACAATGATGAAGGAGAATTCTTGGGATATAGACCCTATAAGAAGATAAGTTATTTTAAAAGATCACATGACTTTATTTTTGTAGAAAAATAAATTGGCTCATTAAAGAGGTAAATAAAACACTACGTTATTATTTTTTGAAATTTTTGAACACAAACAATATCATCCATCCTAAAAACCCTTATTGTTCTTAATCACCATGGGAAACAAGGTGAGAATGAAAATAACTCATCCCCACCACACCACTGGGAGTTAGGGAAAAACCAACATCCATAAGGGGCCCATTAAAAACCTTTGGACCATTCTAGGAATCATACTATAAATAAAATAAAATTACCCAACCAAATAATCATCAAACATAAACACATAAAAATAACATTTCAAACCAAACACCTTTCTCATTATCCAACACATTACAAAAATACTTAATAAATTCTCAACCAAAACTAATCCACACCAAAACCAAAAAACTCTCCATGAATTCTCTTTTTAAAATCACAATTTAAAAAACCATCTCAAGTACCAAATACAATTTCAAAACCAATAATCAATTTAAATTCTTCAAGGAAAAAAATAATTCCAAAACACTAAAAATAACCAAAATGAAAATATTATAAAATGGAAATTCATAACACTAATGAGAAAACATAAAAAAATTAATCAGTCACTTTTCAAAACATTAAAAATCCCCCTTTTTGAAAACCATTTTCCTAATTTATAATAATTATTAAAAACAAATCATATACCATTGGTATGACATGAAAGCTAAATGATATATACTTCCATGTACTAGCTCAAGCATCCATCCACACATACCAATGACCATCCATTTACCACATACGTATATCTATATACATGTATGTGAGAACTATTAGGAACACCAAGTCCTGAATATATTAAACAACATCACATTTAAAACCACTTTAAAAATTCAACAATAAATTTTGAAACTACCTCTTATCATCATTTTTTTCAAATTTCATGCTTATTTACCAATTTTACATCTTACAAAATCTCTCAAAAATTCCAAAAACATATTCAAAAATATATTCTATTTAAAAAACAACCAATTTCATTTTCAAACAAATTTTGGATTTCTATTTTGGTAAATAATCATTGATAAACCAGATTAAAATTTTAAAATTCAAATTAAACACCCAAAAAATAATTCAAAAAAATAACAAAAGTAATATAAAAAAAATAATAACTGTTAAAAAATCACAAAATCTCAAAGGAATAACGTCTGTGAAAGACATGGTTACATGGAGTGCTTGACTGTGTGACAACTAGGTGTGCAGATTATAGGGCATTTTATTTAATTGAATGGATTTTGTAATGGTTTTCAAGATCGTGGAACAAAAACATGAACCATATAAATCACAATCATAATAACTAGAAAATACCTCAAACCAACTAGAATAAAAAAACGAATGACATAAAAATAAACAAAGATACAAGATCAGTATTTATGGTAAGACCACCCTCACAATTCAAGTGTCTTCTTGAATAGGTAATGATTGAGAACCTATACATGACTGACTAGTTTAACTCCAATAGTCGTAGATCTAAAATATTATACATCCCAAAATAATTAGTGATAATTTATCTGATACTATTTTTTAGGATCCAACAATTGTCAACCCTAAACCAGTCACTGAGTTCACCCATGACAAGGCTTGAGAGGTGATCCTAATTTTCTAAAGATGGTAACTAGTTTTGGGAATCAAATAGAACTGAATTTTGAAATACTTATCTAGTAAATTATTGGTAAAAATATATAACCAAAATGAATAAAATATTGAATGAACAAATGTAATAAAAATAAATAGATAAAAATCATTCTAAGTGTCCATATGAGTCAAAAAAAATTATAGAACCATGCTCTATCAAAGAACAATCCAAAACTAGAAGAACCTAACACTAAAAAATAATACGTAAATTATTATTGAGATGCTCGGTAAGGACTCCAAAATAAGAACCACATTCTAAGACTTACCATCAAATGGAAAACCATGTTTTTATATTTTTAAATACATATATTTAAAATAATGGGTTCATTTCCATTTAAAACAATTTACATGATAATAATTTTAAAAAACCAGTTTTCTATCCTTTTTCCTAAATAGTTTCCAAAAAATGATAGGATTTCCAATAAACCAATTTTCAAAGTGGAATCTACGGTGAAGGAAATAGCCCAGTGAAAAAATAATACAGAAATAAATGTTTGAGTAAATAAGAACAAATATAATATATTGTATTAGAAACATAATAGTTGAAATAATTTTTTTAGAGACCTCCAAATATAAGGGAATGTAGAATACATGTGAATCAGATATGATGGGATATTCTAAGATACAATGTGAAGAGACCCTAGACATACTCAGTTCAAAATACATCTTCCCGTCTATCGATAAAATCCAAAGTCATTGAACAACCCAACTACTCTTAACAAGCCTCAATTATGGCATAACTCAAATGGAAACATCATGAGTATCTAGTAAGTAAAATATATAATAAATAGAAATCATACCTCAACTCCCACTATGTCTCCAAGGTACTAATCACTATAAATAATAAATTATAGGTGAGGAAGGAAGCATGAATACAATATCTCAATCATGAAAATACACCATACATGCTAATTCCCACCTCCAAAACCCATTAATCACATTCCCCAAAGAAGGCATATTATCCATGTATGTTACCTTATTTCAAGAAAACATTTGATGGTACAACTATATCCTCATCATTTGAAAATGATTTTTCACATTTAAAAATCATTTTGAAGCACATAAGAAAACGATCAAGTTATTTTTTTTTTGGAAAAGTCATCAAATATCATTGGAAATTTATAATTAAACAAATATAATTCATCTGTAATACCTTTCAAACACTCAAGGATCCTAGTATTTCTAAAAAATAACTAAAAAATGTTTCATTAATAAAAAAAAGTGAAACATAAGAATTATGCTAAAAACAAGAAATAAACCAATTACATTGAACAAAATATTTTTATTCAGTTTACTATATTAATAATTTAATGAAAACCCCCTATAAAAAAATTATATTTTTTATTTTAAATTCTTGTAAATAAGTTTAACTATCTCAAAACACAATGATTTGGGTGATGGAATGTTACATATTCTTCAAACATACACACATTACACCTTTACAGAAATATATATATATATATATATACCATTCAAAATAATGTACATATTATCCTCACCATGAAGGATTATCCATAATTATTATATAGATATATATGTTCTTACCTTTGTATATACATTCAAGAAACATTTAAAGAGATGAAAAATAGCATATATAATTTAATGAATGATTGAAATTACAAAATACCAAATTAAAATTGGGAAAAAGAATTAAAACGGGTGAGAACTAACCAAAAACCAAAGGTGAATCCACTACATCCAATAGATGTGGATATCAGCCTCAATAGAACCCAAGGACCATAAAAATTAAGAATCAATATGATAACCCCCCCCCCCACCAAAATAGATTTGGGTTTGTACATGGAATGAGTGATCAACATAGAATAAAGGATATTTTGAGATTAAGAAAAAATAAGGAAAATGACAGGGGAATGATATTATCTAAGGAAATCACACCCACAAAATAGGGTTGAGGGAATCCATGCACGTTAAAGGAAGGGGATTATTGGGGAGGGGGTCAATATAAGAGAGAAAGGAGTGTGGTGGGGTCCTGGTTGAGTGAGTTTAAGGTAATGGTGGAGGAGGTATTAGATAATAATAATAACAATAATATAATAATAATAATAATAATTACAAGAAAATTACTTTAATTATTTTTCATTTTTTAAATGATGGACGTTTCACATGGTTTGGATTCATGGTTTTCCAAAACATGAAACAATCGTGCAACCCTCTCTAGGCCCCTATACAAACTTCATGGGAATGGATCACGGTTAAAAAATGCTATACCTTCCATGCAATCGTTTCTGTAAAAGACTATGGATGACTCTAATGGGTTGCTGATAGTTTCTAATAAATATACGCCAACATTGCGCCTATGATAAAAACCCAAAATATAAAAATTTCAACTCAATCTAATTAGAAAAATCAAGATTGAGGCTAGAAATAAATAAATTCAAAAAATAATTAATTTTCTAGGGTTGGGGTGTGAGATACTGGTAGTTTGGTAGTTTTTCATCAGTAAAAGAACCATGGGAATATGAAATATCAGTTTGAGAGGGACCTAGTTTAGTATCAATCCTGCAAAAGGATTGCCAATTTATAGTAGTTTCGTATAATATTAACTCAAGATTCTAGTGACAGAGGGTTAGATCTAACTCTGGGTCATGAACTAAGATCAATATCTCCACTTCACGTAGGGAAGAAGAGTGTTACTGCTCGATCATATCGAGGAGATGGTAATTGCTGGTGAAATATACACCATTAGTGTGGCGTCATTAGAGAGGCCCTACTCATGAAAGTCATGTTGTATATCAGGGCCATGGAATAGACTAGGTTTTTGAATTGTAGCCTATTCTAGGGGAGTAGAGTCCCATACCTTCTATATTAAAATGTTTGATTTTGGTTGCATTTTCCTTGGTATTTTATTTTTTATAATCATTGTATTGAAATTCCATCATTTATGTTGATAATGTGGAAAGCCACATGCTCGAGATTTTGTAATTATATGGGATGATTATTGAAGAAACACATTTGGCTATATTTTATCAATGTTTTTGACAATGTTGGGAGTGACCCCTTGATATAGGTGAATATGTTTTCCAATGTAACTTCTTCTTGGTTGAGATATTAGGATTTTACATTATTATCATAATGGATAAGCCACTTCCTTATAATTCCAATGTAGAGTTCAATCCCTAGAGAGAGTAATTTACATCACTAGAAGGAAGTACATATATTCACAAGTGTGAGTGGGATGTCTATGTAGGTAGAGTTAGAAGAGGTCATCATAGGTTGAGTGGTGGGATAGACAAGATTGGTAGCCTTTATATGGATGATAAGTGGTTACATTAGGCGAAATTCCATCTTTTAGTATACTATTATAGGGATATTTTCCTTAAACACATTTCCGGTTGACCTCATAAGAGATAGTTCATGTTCTCTATTATGTTGGTTCCAGGAGGTGCACTAATTTCCATTCCACCTCATAGGATTTATAGTACTATGTTTCATGAGATCAAGATATAGTTGGAGGACATAGAAGCTAAGGGTTAGTACTTACCAATACATCTCCCAATGTTTCACCAGCCTGTTTCATCAAGAAGGTAGATGGAACCCTTTGGCTCTATGTGGATTATCAAAAGATGAATCATCTTACCTTGAGACACAGTATACCTTTCCTAATATATATGTCCTATTTGATAATATCTATGGATATAGGGTATTATCAAACATCTATTTGAGGTTTCTTTATCACCAGGTATGTCTTCTACCATTATACATAAATTATACATAGTTCTGATTTTGGTATGGTCTTCTTGATTATACAGTTATTCCATTTGGTCTCATGAATGCGCTTGATGATTTCACATCTTTGATGGATCCGGTTTTCCACAAATCATTGGATTCATTCATCTTAGTCTTTAAATATTTCATCTTGGTGAAGTCTCATACTCAAAACGTCTATGAAAACATATTTATATAATTATGAATAAACTAAGAGGGAACCGTTTATATTATAATATCACAAAATGAAAACTTTAGATCGATAAAGTACACGTCCATGGGAAAATTATCCTTGACGCTGGAGTATCAGTAGACCAAGAGAAGGTGAGAGATGTATCTACCTAGGAGAATCCTAAGAACATATTTGACATACCCAGTTTTTTAGCTCTATCAAATTATTATAAGTAATTCATATAGGACTTTTTCACACCTATTAGTATCTATTATTTGCATCATTAAGAAGGATTTGAATTTTATATGGTTAATATTCTATGAGATAGCCTTTTAGGATATGAGATAGAGACTGACATCAGTGCTGATCCTGATTCATGGGCAGTAACCATGTTGTTTATTACAATGCATCAAGTATCAGTCCTGGAGTAGTTCTAATGAATTATGATTGAGTCATTTTATATGGGTCATGGTAGTTGAGTCTTTATGAGAAAAATTATTTGAATCATTGTATTTATTTGGTTGTCGTTGTTTATACCTTCCATTTTTGGAGTTATTACCTAATAAGAGAGCTCTTTGGGTGTTTACGGACCATAATAGGTCCAATTATATTTCCACATAGATTTAATTGAACCTCAAGAAGATATTTTTGGTCAAATACCTATAGACTTCTATATTTTATCATAACAATTCTCATAGGAAAGGTAACGTTGAAATAGATGATCTATGATGGAGGACTTAGGAACATGTAGTTTGAGAGGCCAATGATGTGTGAAAGATTATATACTTATCTTATAATATGTATTTGTAGGTTTATAAACATAATGGATAGTTTTTACTTGCATAATTATCCATGAACTCTCTACTTCTAAAGTGAGAGAAGAGGAAAAATATATTGTTCATCGAGGGCGTGGTGTTAGGGGTGATTATTTCAGATGATTACCTACCTTCGTGTTTGATTGTCTATAGGGATGATATATTACACATCCATGGGAACATATTTGTTCATAAAAACATCCATTGTGATTTAATGTGATAGTCTCATTATTTTACATGGAAGGTGTACCATGGGATTCAAATATGTATCTTGATCTAAATCACCAATATTGGTGGACTAATTTGAAAAGGGATTAAATTGGTTTTCATACACATTATTCCACATGTCAATAGGTGGAGAAAGAGAAAAAAACAAAATCAGGTTTTTTTCATGTGTTTCCCATTCATGAGGTGATATTAAGAAATTTCATGGTGGATTTTTTGATGGGTTTACAAAATCCCTTCATGGAGGTGATGTAGTATAGGAGATCTTTGGTAGGCATAAGAATGTCACTCATTTATTACCAATTAGAGATACCTTCTTAGTAGATGTGATTGGTAGATTGTATTTATATGTGATTATATTCCTACATGGGTTCCCTCTCATTTTCTTTCCATATTGGGATTCTACCCCCACATAAATGAAATTATATGGGTTACAACAACCTTTGAATATGCTGGTACTTTTGAGAAAACCTATTCACCCTCAGAACAAAATTCAGTTATAAAAGATGATACCAAATCTTGAGGACATGTTCCAAGCATGCATATTTGATTTAATAGGTTCTTGGGAGAAAATAAACCTTTTGTATAGTATTACTACAAAAACGTTTTTAGGTGACGATAGGAGAGGATACCTATGAGGAATTATATGATAGTCAACATTGTTCACCTTTGTGCTAGTTAGAGTAATGTGGATAAATTTTACATTGACCTTATCACATAATAGAGACATAAAAGTGGGTTTATTTGATCCCTAAGTGAATTCCTATGGCTCAATATAGGTATATGTCATATGTCGATCATCACTATTGAGCACTAATGTTTTAGGATGGGGATCAGTTATTCATATTCCTTCATACTGGACAAAGAAAATATATTGTTTATATGGAAATAGAATCATTCAACATTGTTATTTTGATCTTTTGAATATGTGGAGAGTGTTATGATATTATCATATTGGTTAAAATTACCTTAGAGGTATATGTAAATGAAATACGTCTTCCATGTTTCAAAGCATTGATGGTACTATTCTGATTTGTCTAATATATTTCAACTAAACAAGATTGAGATGGGAGGGAGGGATGTGACATTTGAGGAATATCCTCTCTGTGTTGTGGTCCTGATGATGATGGTTCATTGTGGACAGTCTATACTTTTAATATGATTTCTATGGTGTAATTTCTGTATATAGGATGAGATATAGGAGCGATAGGTCATCATACATGCTCAGGGGCTAGAGTAATTCTCAGATGATGTTTTACCAGCCTTGGAAGGGTATCATGGGGAAAAATTCCATTATTGGGGGATGACTATAAGAAAAACTATTTTACATGAGTACGAAATGTTTTATTTTTAGTTTGATTACTTATTATCATCTTAATGGAAATTCCTAGAGATGTTATGATGGAAATGAGGGTGTTTGGGGCCTGTTTTGAGCCGAAATCCCTTACTTTTGGTAAGAAACAATTTGGACATATGGTTAGTATAAATACTGAATCCCAATCCACACGGTTAGACAGACTCTTTGAAGTTATACAGGGATCCATAGAGTCGAGTATATGGGATACACATAATTTATCTAACCATGGTATGCAACCAATGTGGGGTGTGACCCTAGTGTGTGTGTGTGGGGGGGGGGGTATGAGTAGGGAATTTTTAGAAAGACCATTCTCCCAAACAGTGTATGCCACTAAAAATTGAAAGTAGAAAAATATATCTGGTGCATGGTTTGAATAAATGTGTGGAAAAACCATACACCTCTTTAAAAATAGGGTAAAATTACATTTTCCCACACATTCTTTTCAATAACTCTCTCCTCTTTTCATTCTTCCTCTAGTAGATATTATACCCATTCTTCTCCCACTGAGAGATTATACCATGGACTAACCTAAGATTTGATGTCATTCCTCCATCTTGACATTGATTCAATATCCATCAATCATGTTGGTTTACCCATGGTAATCTCTCTATTGCATATCCCCCTTTTATCATTTTCCTTCCCATCAATAGTGTTATATTACTGTGATATCATATTCCCTATTTTTGTCCATTTATCTATTTTTTCATTTTCCACCAGTATGGACTAAAACAATGGCCAATACTGGATGATTTTTCTAACATGGTAATAAGGTGGATTGTATATAGCTTTTATATGACGGTTTCTTGACTATTATACTATATCTATTGTGATACATGTTGGACCTTCCATTTGTTGCTTATAAATCACATGATAAAAATTTAGTCGAGTTTTTTGTATAAATTAGGTCACCCTTGTAGCATTTAATCATGGATGGAGGTTTTAAAACCCTAACCAAGCCACCAATGTGTTTTGTTCATTGATATTCCCTATGTTAAACCCCCCCCCCCCTTCATTGTGTGATATCACAATCTTGGATGTGGAACCCTCCATGAATTTTGTGTGATAATTGGACATGATCATTCCTCCCTTTCTATGTATTTAAATTCTATTAAAATTATAAAATGATTTATTAAAATACAATTGTAAATGGATATGGATACTAACATATCCCTCATATCCTATTATACTATTTTATCAATGTCGAAAAACTCGGTATGACCCCGACCAATTATTAAGGAATGAAACCTAATATTATTATGGTAGGCCATCTATAGTTATTAATCTATAGGGCCTATGGGTATTAAGGAACATAAACTTTTATTATTTTGTCATGTTACCTCATATTATAATTATTAGGAACCTATGACCTTTAAAATAGGGAACACACGATTAATATAGAATGGAACCTAAGATTATTATGGTATGGATCCATCCATGGTATTGAGGTATGGATCATACGACACCTAGGTAGGAGTATTTACAATATGAAATCGATGATGTGATTTGAGGTATGTAACCTATGACTCTCGTATACGTTCAATTATCTGGATCGAGGTCCCCATAATTATATACCCTAGGATCTACCCCATGTAGGTCTATTACTCTGATCACACAAGGAATATTGAATGTTGGTAACTACTTATTATTCATACATTATATATCGATTCTCATCTATCATAGCCTACTTCTTTAATAGCTTGTTTTATGGACCTTCTATGTTTGTCTAAATTTTCTTCTTAAATATTATACCTCCATATAGTTATAGTTTATACACACATGCCTTATGTTTTATAGACAACATTGGTTGTGGCCTACTATGTTTATCTCACAACCTATCTGGGCTGCTGATGGTACTAAAGTAGACTATATCGATGCAAGTAGGGATAAGGGTAAGAGACCATTTGTTAATTCTTTATTTTTTATATCATGGTAGTGTGGGTGTGAAAGACTGAGTTATGGCTTAAGAGGCTATCTGGATATATTATTTTTGTCTCTTTGGTTCTTTTGAAATATCTATATGTATGTGTACATACAATGATGATAGACTATTGTTTTGAGACATGTAATTAAATCATTTTTTATATTGTATTGGGTACTGTGTTTTATGATTAATTTATTATTATGACCTAGGTTTTATACATATTTTATCCCAGTAATCATTTATTATGATTTTATTATTTATACATTAATTTATTACACTATTCTGTTACTCTGATTATGATGGTAAAGTCTTCCCATTATACCACCGAGAAACATAATTTCTAGTCTTCATCATCCCGTGTATGGTGTTGTGTGCTTGAGGCCAGGTGACCCATCACCCCAGGGAACCGTTTTACTGTCTCACAGTTCGGGACATTACAAGGTGGTGGGTGGTTTGGCCATTAGAGATATATCCCATGTGTAATATTTTGACCACATTAGTATAATATCCAAACATTGTATGGGTATTTACCGAGTTATTTTACCGGTAATATTTATTCCTTGTTTTGGTTTCTTTTTTTTTGGTTTTATCTTGATTTCATTTCGAGATAATTGGATTTTTAGATGGAAAATGGATAGTGCAAGATTGGCACACCATTTTTCAAAATTGTGCTCCCAACCCATAAAATCATGATAACCAAAGAATAGGGGATTCACATGTATGGGGAATGCTTTTTCAAACCATTCATCCTATTAGAAGTAACCATGTGACACCCTTAGGTTGAGACATATGGTTAGGGTGCATGTTTTGGGAAAACCGTGTTCCCCATACAAGAAACAGTAAATCCAACATTTTTATCCCATAATAATTATTAAAAAAAATCCTCTATCCCCATTTTATATCCCTAAACACACTATAATTACCATATAATGTTTTCTCTAATTTTTGAAGAAAATAGATCAAGTCCAAGGCCTTATAACCTCCATTCAGGAAAATTTGAAGCCCGAATTGATGATCTACACCTCTCCCTCTATGGGATTCTAATCATGACTACTTTCTTTCATCTCTACCATCCATGTCTCATACATTAAGGGTTTTTAAACTATATGTGATGGTTATTGATCTAGGATTTTTTAGTTTATTTCATTTTATCTTATTCATTGGATTTAAATCGAGATCTCATTATTTTTCCTTATCTTTGTTGTTCACATTCAATTGGGGTTTTCTATTTTTGTGTTTTTTTCATCAAATATAATGTTGGTTGTTTAATTTCAAATCCCATTGTCTAGATTAAATTATGTGTATATAATTTTCAAATTTAAATTTCTATGATTGAGGAAATTTATTGGTGATTTAATTGAATAAATTGAATTGTCATAGGATAATGTTTTGGGTTAGATTTTGGTCAATTGAAAATGTTGGTATTGTATAAATTAATTGGTTATTTAATTAACGGAATATTGTTATTGTAAAGATAAATAAATGTTGAGAATTTATAATTTATCAGTTAAATTGGTTTTGAATTAATTAACAATATCGATTATGATATTGTTGGCTAATCCTAAATGGGTTAATGGGATATTTAATTAAAAAATGATAAATGGCTTAATGATGTTTTTCATATTATTCCATGTCATTAAAAGTTTGTATCCCACTTTGATTAATAAATTGAAATGGTAAAAATTAGAGAGGACTTATGAAAATATGGTCAATAATTATTATCCTTAATGTTTATGAAATTGGGATATGTGTAATGTTTTGATACATGTGATTTAGTGATATAATTAAATGGGATACTGACTAATGCTTCAAACTACCATAGTGATAAATTGATAAATGAGTGTGGGAAACTGACTGATGCTTCAAAATCCAACTAGTGTGATGGATTTATAAATGATTTCTAGGTCACCGACTACTACTTCAAATGCCAACGAGCTATTTGAAATGAAGTTCTAGGCCCAAATGATAGCATTGCACTATGGTTCAAATTGTCCAAAATATGAATTAAAATTAATTGGATAATGAAATCCAATTTTTTATAAGGAATTATGAATTTACTATGTGATATTTTTCATATTTTGACACAGGAAAAAGTAGGTATTGATGTTTTATTATCCCCAGGAACCTGGTGGTTTATGTGTTTAATTTAAAAATAATTAATAAATTTGATAACTATTTACTTATCCATTGTACATTAAACATTATACTACTAAAAACACTTTTATTGAATAGATATTTGTTTTATACTATTGGTGGTGGCCTACTGAGATATACTCACATGCTACATAGGCTACCCAATCGATACCCAAATTGACATTATGGTTACATGGAAAGAAAAGGACAACATCCATATGTTAGATGGTTGAGTCTGGATGGATCATGGATGAGGGAATGATACATGGTGGTAGGACCAACATGGAGTTATCCATGTCTTACTTTTGGGTTCTTCATTTGACACATAACACATACATGGAATGATAGATCTATAATTTTAGTTGGGATATTGTTTTCCAATTTTATTCATCATGTTATACAACTTTTTTAGGTTATTTGGTCATATCATTTGGATATTGATTTTTTATTACGTTATTGCACCAGTTTGATAAAGAGTGTATAATCTCCCTAGGATCGATATTAGACCTTCGATGGTTGTTAGAAAACAATGATATAGGAGGGAATGGTGCTTGAGGTCATGTAATCGACTGGCTCGGGGCACCGATGTGCGGAATATGAGTTGGGATGTTACATAGTGGTGTCATAATAGTTTTCTTTTCTTTTATATTTTATTTCTATTTTCCAAAGGTAGAAAATAGTTCAGGAGGAGTAATGTATTGGTTAAGAGCTCATACATAGGAGTATCTAACCCATGTATAAGGGTAAATTCTAATTACACATGGTGGGATTATTGTTATTGATGTGTTTTGTTATAGTTGATTCACATTCACCTCGAGTGAGGCACTGAGTGTGTGATGTGATTGTTGTTTCGAAAATTCTCTAATATTTGATTCATGTCCTAGAATTTGTTAATATATAAGTATGCATGAATCATTATTGGCACTCAAAAATTATTGTGACATGAATAATTATTTTTGAATTCAGTAAAACATATTTAGTCAAATTTTTGAAAAATTAAAATTTTTTCATTGATTGTGATTTTGAAAATAAAAAGGTTCCTAATATGAATTGAATATTTTAAAATGACGAAATATGTGAATAATTTGTTTTTTTCATTAGAAACTAGATATGATAATGTGTTTGCAAATGTTAACCATGAACTAGTGGTAGAATGGTTAAGGTTACTAATAGTGACTCAATTGTGACCATGTGGTATGTTTTAGGGGAATGAATTTTTATGGAATGTTATGAATACCTCTTACATGAATGTGTATATTTTTTTTAACATATCCTGAGAACTGTTTCTATATTTTCAAAACAATACCTCCAAGATGATTATTTTTGAGAGGAAGATAATAGTTTATGATTGGAGATGATCAACTAGTAGTTAAAGCTGGGAAACCTTTTTTTTCTGAATATAAAGTCAGAGAGAATTTACATGAGAATGTTTATCACTTCATGTAGTAAATTGAAAGTGACTTATGGTGGGTAGTTAATAGTATTTACATTAAGACTGGTGAGATTTATGTGAAGCACCCTTTGAAATTTAAGGTTGATGTTGGACCTGAGGAAGCTGTTTTTGGGATTGATTCTATCTAGACGATACCTGACAACTTGGAGAATCATAATAAGTAAAATGTTAAGATGATATATTATATTTTACATGGTTTGGTGAATAATTGATGGAAAATTTAAGCTCCAGATGGACAATTGGATATTATTGAGTGGATGGAATTTTAGGAGATGTTCTTGGAGTACATTATGCCTAAGACACTCAGGTAGGAGAGAGAATATGACTTTATGTAGTTTAATTAGGGGAGACTTCCCATGATAAATTATTTATAAGGATATAATAAATTGTATTTATTTTTTCTTGTATTTTTTGTGGATGAGGCTACTCTGAAAAAGCACTTTTTGAATGGGACTAAATGTGATATTATTACTCATGTTAATATCTATAGGATTATGATGTTATCAAAGGTGGTGAATCATGATCTCATTTACAAGGGGAGCTTGAAGGTGGCCTATAGTGGAAGAAATATTGTTTTTTTGGATGGTCATGTGGTAATAATTTTGAGAGTAGGTAGATTCATTATGAGAATTTTGATTAGATAAGTGGAATGCAGAGTTTCTAGGGGTAATGTTTAGTTACATAGTACCTTACTCAATTTACCTTTCACTTGTGTGGTAGGTCGGGTCACATTTTTAGAGTGTTCCCCTGAACATTGATAGTGTTTTGAGACAATAGTAGGATGATACATTTCTAGAGGTTATGTAGGAACCCATGGCATAAAGGTAGTGATGTAAGAGGTAGATAGAATCACACTACAAGATGTAGATCTTGTACATCGTATCATCCTTGTTTTTTGAGTTTTAATTTCCATGGAGGTAGAGGTAGATGGAATGGTGATTCTATGAAATAGTTCCAATTTCAGTAGAGTGGTGTATCTCAGGGGACTCATTCTACATCGTAGGGAATATGGGTAGGATAGTTGCATGGTGTTCAACATACATTGGGGGATATCATGGATACACCATTGATGGGGAGAGGTACTATTCCTGTAGCTTCTACTACATCTGTTTTCTTTTTTGATAATGGTAACTCTAATTATTTTATATTTATACAACCTGTGAATGGTTTGAGTGTAGCGGTGGATTTCATGTTCGGGATTGTGATGATAGATACACCATCAGGAGTACTATTGAGAGACAACTTTTTATACAAGGGGTGTTCTCCCATGGTTGGTATAAGGACCCTACCATAAAAATTACATAATATTGAGTTATGTTAGAAATTTTACATTATCTCAAATTTAGGATCTTTTAAGGTTTATAGTTTTAGATAATTAGGACATAAATAATACATGAAAAATAATAAAATAAAATTTGGACACATCAGAACATTATTCATTTTTCCTCTAATCTATTACTTTTTAAATAAATAATGATCTATTTAATGAAAATATTCCTGACTATCAATAGGTATACTTCCAATCCCATAATCATTCTTAAGACCTATGAAAAAATTAAAGAAAAAGGGATGATCATAAACATCTCAGTAAGAGATATAAATATTGAAAACTTTAGTCTATTAATATTCATTAAATACTTATGAAAACATTAACACGAAGTTATTTGTTTCTCCCAGACAAGTAGTAAATAATTTAAGATTAATGTAATCTCATTTGATAATTTTTAAGACCAAAATGTTAAAATAAACCCCAAAACAATCATTGAAAAATCATAAAGGTATCTTGGAACATCATTATAATTACCAGTCGTAAAAATGGAATTACAATGATATCAACATCGATACATGTCACTAATTAAAATAGAATAGTTTAACTACCAACTTGATTACAAAATTAATTGGAGGTATATCTTAGACCCAACCATTTAGGGTTTATCATGGAATAAACCATCAATGTTTTATTAAGAAACCACTTATAAAATTTCTATGTATAATTAGAATATCATAACACAAAAAATATTCCAATTTTTAACATTTCATTCATAAAATATCCTTTTTAATCAAAAATAACCATTTAAAATATAATAATATGAAATTAAATTTGAAAACCCAATTTGAATACAAAATACAAAAAATAAAGAATAATTTTTTACTTAATGAAACATGAAATATTGCAAAGGAATCCAAAAGTAAAATAATAACTACAGTGGTGGAAAAGTAATTATCACTGTGTACTTTATGTATAGAACACTCCTTTTGAATTTTTTCAAAACAATTTATTTAAAGAACATAAAAATCTTTCCTTTCAAAAATATTTGAAGGAAAATAAAAATAGACATTGAATGTAATTTTTAACCCATTATATATATATATGTAAAATAATATCAATAATATCAATATGAGGAAAGGATTTCATCTATAAACATTCAATGCATCCCGTACCACTTTCAACATTTAAATAATAATCTATATGAAATAATATCATTTATAAATACATCAAATAACCATAGATTTGATAAAATATGGATATACAATATCAATTGGGTTTTATATACAACATGTAAAATAATAAAGAGGCATATAATCAAAATCATCCTCAATAAAAGAAGATTATGACTAAAAACATTACCTTGGGTATAAATTGTATCATATATCATTAAGATCCTGAATAATAACCATATATTAATCATCAAATTTCATGATAAAATTTTCATGTTTTTTCACATTTATTTGACTTATTATAGGGTTGTATACAACTACTTAAATTATTATGTTTACATTAGGTGTTTTGGTAATATTAAGTTTAGGTGTCAAAACGTCTTTAGTAGATCCATTATGTTAAACTAGGTAATTATATGAATAAATAAATAATAAGGAACATTAAATAGTTATCATATGAATTCATCAGTTTCATTTTTTACAACTGATCATGAAATAATGTTATGAAAACTAATCCAACGTTTCAATCATAGAGATGGTAGGTCATACAGATGCATGAGTAACGTTATCATTTTTCAATGATCATTATTTAAAGAAGGTAGGAAAAATTTTAAAATTATAGAAATATAATTATATAATATATACCATATTATTAATTCATATGTACTTATATGTATAATTGTGGTATTGTATGAGGAATCACATCGCATTGAGGAGGGTTTGTCCACATGTCCATGAATGACGTCATCGGTTTTTCAGTGTGTGTAAAGGTGTTAAAATAAAATGATGTGTTATCTTTATAGAAAAATAATTAAGTCATAAATATCATATATATGTTCTTCAGGTAACTAATATTTATTTAAACCCACCTTTATTATGTTCTATGTCATGTGTGAATGTATCATATCACTTTGAGGAGGCGGTAATCCCCACTTCCACGAACAATGTTATCATATTTAAAAAATAAGAAATATATAATATTATGTGTTATAAAATAATTTAATAAGAATAAATACATAATAAATAACTTATATACCTTATATAAAAGATAGTTTATTTCATAATTCACTACCATTAATGGTGGTAAAGTAAAAACAAACAACATCATTTCATGTGGAAGTAATTCAACGTACAGAAGAATGATAAATTCGTTACTCATTACGTGGATGTTTTTGTGAGTTTAGTTAATAATTAAATCATTAAAAAAGAAGAGAATATTTAGAATAATTAATTTATTATTGATTTTTGTAAATATAATATTTCAGGAACTGGAGAATGTAAATAAAATTAAAGTGATTGAGTGAGGGTGTTACCTATTATTTGGAAAACTTCTTTTGGTTTTCACCAAAAAGGATCCTTGGATAAAATTTATGAAAAATGTGAGACTTATAGGATTATGTTAGGGGTGTTTAGAAGCTATTTTTGTAGGTATTGGTTGATACACTGTGGCTTGAGAAGGGTGATGATGTTGGAGTGTGAAGGCCTTTTTATAGTGGTCGAGGAGTGGCACTCTTGCAATTTTTTAAATGGGAAATTAATCTCTGATTTTTCAATCATATGTGGATCCAATAATTGTTAACATTATAGGAAATAGGCTATAGGGTCTAAATATAGCCATAAAATTGATTTTAGACAAATTTCTAGGTAATATGTTCTCTTAAGACTAAGGTTTAGTACATTGTTATGCTAATTTTCTATTAATCGTTGTAATTAATTTTGATCACTTTAACTAATTATTTTAGTAAAAACTAAGTTGACCTTATAATAAATTATAAATTATGATGATTACAAATATGGAATCTAGATTTTATAATTTTCATTTCAGAAGTGATAAAAATTAATTTAAATTTATCCCCACATATGGGATGTGAAAGATGATTTTTAAAGAAAAAACATTCCAAAGATTACTTAGTGTTTATATTAAATTTCAATATTTATTTGATTAAAATGACTAAATTGGGTTAATTTATAAAATAATAATCTACTTAAAATTAAAATCTATTTTAAAATATAATTTATCCTTATAAATAAATTATATGAAAAAGATGATTTGAATTAAAATTCATTATTTTACAATATCCATTAACAAACAAAAAATCACTGGAAAATATCATAAATTCAAACCTAACAAATTATAATGATTCAATTTAAATATTGAAGTTTATTTTGACATATAAAATCAATAATACTTCCATCAAATTGGATTTTAATGGGGTTCACCAATAAAATGACGTAGAACCCCCTTCTGAAAATATTGAGTTTTTTATTCTCAAAATATTATTTATTCATATTATAAGCCTATAAAATTTATTAGATGTATGTAAAAACTTTTACAAGTGTACACATAATATAGATAGTCTTACATATTCTTATAGAAAAAACTAATATGTGATAACAATCACTTAAAATAATAATATTAACAACATAATGGTTTTTGGTATAACTCAGTATTGTGTGCAACAAAAGATTTCAATGAAATTAATTATTACGTTTCAGGTATGATATCTAACATAGAATACATTTTATGGTAAATTTAATTATTTAAAATCTTACCAAGGATTTCAAAGTCTTATTATAAAATTATCTAGGATGTTATAGTTGGAGAGTATCATTATCTTTAGGATCTCTACATTCTAGATATGTATGGTTTCAACCTAATTATAGATATAGACTAGTTAGATGCATACCAAGACCACATTGATTATTAGTAATGAAGAGAGACTTTTGCATATCCTATGGGTAAAAATTATTTTCTTCATGGAGAGTGGCATATCTAGGCTGGTCGTGTTGGGAAATATCACTTGAAATTGTTAGAGTTTACCACCCATATTGAATGATTATTAGTACATGAAGGGGGTGTAAAGAATGATGTATTTCCACCCATAGTGGACTGGTTTTAGGATGGGTTACCTAAAGACATATCAAGGCAACCATCTGAAATACATGAATAATTTACAAATAATTTCAGGCTGAATTTTGAACTAGTTTCTATTCCACCAAATATAATATCAATAAAACAACATAAAGAGATTTAGACTCAACTATTAGAGTTTGTGGAAAAGGGGTTTTTTATGGATAAGTACGACGTCTTGGGGTTCTACGGTCATGATTGGAAAAAACATTGATGAGAAAATACACTTATGTGTTGATTAAAGATGTTAAAACAAATGACTATGAAGAACCAGTATCCTCATTTAGGTATTGAATACCTTTTCCAAAAGTTGAGAAGAGATTCAATTTTCTCCAAGATAGAACTGATATATGGGTATCATCAGTAGAGATTTATAACTTTTGATATGCTGACCACTAATTCTAGAAGTATCAATGAACTTTATGAGTTCTATATGATGGTTTTCTGTTTGATGAAATCACTAGTTTTGTTTATGGACTTTATGAACAATATCTTCCACCCGAGATTGTATTAGTTTGTGGAAGTGTTTTAGGATGACATCATGGATTACCAAAAGACAATTTACAGGCATTAACAATATATTAACATCATTCTGAGTACACGGAGAGAGAATCAGTTATATTAAAATCAATCTAAGTGTTATATAGGGGATTGATCGGGTAAAATTCTTGAAGAAGAATTTGAATGTGACATTAATATTGATCCTAACCGATCTAGGTGAGGAGTAATTGGTGTTTTGCAATGCATCTAGGATCTAGCATGGATCCATGATAATGTAGGGAGATCGAGTTGTTTCTTAGGTTTGTTAGCAGTTGAGGCCCCATGAATGAAATAAACCTATGCATGAACTGAAGTTAGTAGTGGAGGTTTATTCTTTAATGTGTTGGTGGCATTCAATTTTTGTGAAAGAATTTTACAATGAATAACAATAAAAATAGAATAAATTATATTTATTTGCAATAAGAAATGCATATACCACATTAGGGATAGGTTGAGTTTATGTTTTCCTTTGATATTGATCTAGAGTATATTCTTGAAAAGTCAAATAGTGTTGCTAAAACCTTAAGTAGGAAATCAAAAAAATAGGAAATTAAGTATTCTAGTGTTGATTGGAAAATGATGCCTTTACTGGATGAGATGCATGTTGTGGTCCAAGAGGGTCAAAAGATAATGACCCTTGTATTAATTTATTTGGATTATATACTCTTGATATGGATTATATATTTTATGTATGAGGATTTATAATTTTTATTGTTGAGGAAAATCCTCAAAGGTGGGGAGTTACCTTCTTATTGGACCATAGATGTGAATGAAATCATCAATGTCAAGAATCAGGTTTTTGTGCCTATGAGCATGTGAGGGGAGATGATAAATGAATTTCATGCCTCTTAGTGTGAGTTGGATCATCGTGTAACCAAAATTTACCATGAAATAAAAAGATATTGTTGGTTCTTGAGAATGAAAAAGTAGATAACATGGTTTTTGACACGATGCGACACTTGTGAACAAGTGAAGAGAATGAATCAATAACCAAGTATTTTTATGCATCCATTTCCCATCCCAGACCGGATGTGTGATGATGTTACTATGGGACTTGTTGTGAGACTCCTGATGAATCCTTATAAGAATGGTTCTTTTACGGTAGTTGTAGATCAAATGTCAAAAGATGTGGATTTCATTAATATATGGGAGACTATATCTTTTGAATAGTTGGGATTTTTTTATATTCATGATGTATTCCATCTACATAGGTTTCTATGGAGTACTCTTTTTGATTGCGACTCCTGATTTAATTCATTATTCTAGAAGGGAAGGAATACGGTGCTTTGTACATGGGTTTTATTGAGTACAGATTTTCACCCACATGATCCTTGTCAAGATGGTAATATACACGTGCTTTAGGAGATTCTTAGAGCATGTGTTTCTTAGTTAAGTGGGACATGGTTGAATAACCAAGATTTGATGGATTTAACAATTAAAAATAGTATCTAGAATCTATTTAGAAGGAACCATATGAGGATATTATTTGTAGGCCAGGGAAATCACCTCTATATTGGATGGAGGCAGTTGAGTCCGAGTTATTGGGACTAAGTATAATGTAGGATAATTCAATGTAGGTTTATCTAATTCAATAGTGTATGGATATGACTCAGTGTAGATAAGAATCATATACTAAAATACACTGTTGAACACAAGAGTGTACATAGGTTAATTCATTAGTCTTTCTGGTGTCTCATAGATTGGATCACCATATGGTTAAACGGTAAAGAAATTTGGTTACCATGTTTATGGGACCATTTGAGATTGTTGAGAGAATTATTATAGTGGTGTATTGATTTGATATTCCATATAGGTACAATTCTAGGATATCATTTTTCATGTATCACAACATCGGTGATGTCACCCCAACCATTCTTATTTGATCAATGTGGTTGACGTTGAACTTGAGATAGATGCTTCCATTGAGGATAATCCAATGTCTGTACTTTATCACAATGAGAATGTGGTTTGGGGAAATACCGTGTTTATATTTAAAACATTGTGGAATCACAGACATGTTTTGGAAGAAACATGGGAGAGATAAGCAGATTTGAATTATTATTGGCTTGTACTTTTTACCTCGTAATCTTAGAAATGAATGGGTGTATAGCTTGATAATGAGCTGTTATAATGTCAAGAGATTGTAAGATCTCGATATTTTATAAGTATGTATCTATATATTATATAGGTAATATTTTTCCTTATTTTGAAAACATTTTTATTGTGTTTTATCTTGCTTGTATTTGAAGTAAAATTGATAGTATTTTGAATGAAAAGCAGTACTGCATCACTGGCCCATAGTTTTTCAAAACTGAGCAATCATCCCTTCAAAATGTGATAACCTTGGAAAAGGGGATTCATATTTATGTTACATGGGTTTTCATGTCGTATTCCCAATTATAAGTAACCATATGAAACCCCTTTTTGGGGTTTATGGTTAGGGTATAAAGATAGAGAAAAACTGTGTTCCATGTATACGAAACCGTCAATGTGTAATTTTAATCCCTCGAAAATTATTTAAAAATTTCGTGGAACGCTGTCATATATCCCTGAAATCCCAAAATCAATCGAAAATAATTTTCATTAATCTTTTGAGGTTTCCAGATGGATCACAATCCCTTCCAATACACTTTATTGATGATTTAAATCCTAGATTAAAAATGTACAGCTCTCCCGATAAGAGATTCTCCTCCAGATCGGTTTCCTTCATTTCAACCATCCATACCTCATCATTTGAAGGGATGTATTCCTATTTTAGGCATAGATATATATCTAGTTTTTTATCCTGATTCATTAGATCTTGGATATTGGTTTCATATCTATATCACCATAATTTTCATGATCTTCATTGCTCTTTTCAATTGGGGTTTTTCATTGTCGAGCGCTTTTCATCAATTTTTCGGTTGGTGTTCTAAAGATGAAACCCCATAGTGGGGATTAAATTTCAAAAATATAAATTTTAAATTTATTACACCATTATTGGGAAGTTTATTTTTATATTTAATTCATTTAATTTAGTTATCATGTGATAATGAATTTGGTTAAATTTTGGGCAATTGAAATTGGTGGAATCAAATTAATTAACTGGTTAATTAACAAATAGAATATTGTGATTGTGAAATTAATATTATATAAAAAATGATTAATTGTTAAATATATTTTATTATAAATTAATTATATATTGGATATATGGTTAAAATGTGATAAATGGTTTAATAGGGTTTTATATATTATTCCATTTGAATTAAAGTGTAGGACCTTGTTAATTTAATAAATTGAAATGGTAAACATTAATGAAGATTTTTGGATAGATGGTTAATGATGATTATCATTTATGTTTATGAAATGTTTATAATTTTGATAAAATGATGCATGTGATTTTTTTTATACATTTGAGTGACATCGATTGGTACATCAAAATCCCATAGTGAAAAATTGATAAATGATTGTGGGACACGGTCTACTGATTAAAAATAATAATTGTGTGATTGAATGATAAATGAGTTGTGGGATATTTAATAGTACTTAAAATACCCATGAGTTACTATACCGGGAATTCTAGGCCCAGAATGTTTTCACTATTCAATTTTTACAAGTGATCATTATATGAATTAAAATGAAATGGATAATGGAATCCCATTTTTTATATTGAATTATGAAATAAAAGTTGGATATGGTTCAGACTAAAGCATGAGAAAAAAGAAGGTATTGATGTTCTGGATTCCTTGGGAACCTAGGGGTTTATGTGGTTATTTAAAGCAGAATAAAAAAATGATAAAAATATAAACTTATAAATTGTAATTTAATCTTCATACACATGCATACACTATTATTGAATATATATTTTTTAGATTCCATTGGTTGTGGACTAATGAATTATATTCATACCTTAATTAGGATTCCTGGATAGTACTCAAATTGATTTCATTGTTTCATGATATGATAAGGATAAGAGAGTTATATTATATGGATGAGTTTGGATATATCATGAATTCATGAACCTAACATGGTATTGAGACCCTATTGGAGTTTAAAATGTCTTACTTCAGGGTTTTTCATTTGATACATGGCTCATACATGGCCTGATATACCTATTATTTTAT
Source organism: Viscum album (assembly GCA_963277665.1). Classification (NCBI taxonomy): domain Eukaryota; kingdom Viridiplantae; phylum Streptophyta; class Magnoliopsida; order Santalales; family Viscaceae; genus Viscum; species Viscum album. The sequence continues at coordinate 1,179,820,528 of OY728151.1, read as the reverse complement.
TTTGGATATTGTATTCCCCTTTTACTAATCTTATGATACTATTTTTTATAGTTATTTTTATTATTATTAGTCTATTTTTTATTTATTATATTGTTGAGACACTTTGATAAAGAGGGTAAAATTTCACCAAGATAGTTATTAAACCCTCGCATCTAGTTAGAAACCTCATGTTTATGGGGAGGCACAGATGACATCATGTAACTGAATGGCTGGGGGTATCGGTTTTCAGAACATAGGATGAGATATTACATTTAGAAATATAAAAAAATTCAAATGGTTTTTGGTAAATTTGTACACTATGAAAGGATGACTTTTATTATGGGGAATATAACATGTTGTAGAAGGATGTAAATGACCTTAAACACCAAAGGGTGGATTTAAAGGGAATAATCCCCAAGTGAAAAGATATTAAAGAGTGTAAATATTATGTTTTCTCCTTAGTGAGGTGTCATATGTATCCCACTTAAACATGAATCAAATATCATGTAGTTCAAATTTTACAGTTTCTGCTAATGGTATGGAACTGAACGATACAATTAATCATAATTCAAAAAAAAATGTTTGATTCAAAAAATGGGAGACAATAAAGGATTGAATTAATCTTATGTATGAGCTTCCCAGATGCCTAAAAAATTTAAGAATTAGGTAATGAAAAAGGTATTTGGTGCCTACACCTTCTATGAGGCCTGAAATGATTCTTGGAACTGGGAGGGTATTATTGGGGATTACATAGGAATTTTTTCTACCCAGATATATATAAATATCCAAATATTATTGATGTCTCATGGGGTTGAAATCTTCACTGGGATCATTTATATGGACTCCACATTTTGAGAAAACAATTTGGAACATTCTTCATTGGTTGGAATCGAGAACCATGATTTGCATGTATAGCTGGGAGAGTCATATTGAAAATTATCCTAATAGAGACCTATATTATCTAGGGAATACTAACATTGTGATCCGCTCTTGGGTTATACCTATCTAGGATGATAATTAAAATTCCCTTATTTATCTAATGAATACACAATTGAAGGAACAAACTCTCATGAAAAAGATGGTTGGATCATTCTGGTTATGTAGTTTTTGGGGGAGGTATTGGTTTGGTGTTTTTGTGGTTTTGAACATTGAAAAAAGGAGGGCATGATGGTCAATTTAAATGGTTTTCATTGAGAAAAAAATACTTTTGGAATGTATAACAAGATCTACATCCCACCTATTTCATAGATGACTTGTGAATCTACCATAGGTTGGTTAAATACTCCATTCATTGGAATTGGTTGGAGGATAATATTAGGTACCCATAGGTAGTTGTCTTATATTGTCGGCTCAATATTGGGACTAGCCAGTAGGGTTGGCTCATAAGGGGGGCTGGATTGCGTGGTTTGTTCATGGCGAGGAGTAATCCCTGTGGTCTGCTAAAGAGAGGGACCGATTCATGTGGTTGTATTGAGAGTGGGTTTCATCTATTATGTTTTTATGATATAATGGATCCCACATTATGTGCTTCGTATAGGTTTCTCATATAGTAGTTTTTCAAATATATAGTTTTTTCAATATGGGATTCCAGGTACTTGGATGTTTAAAAAACCATCTCGGAAGTAGTTCACAGATATAACTTCATATTTCTACCTTCATCCCTGAATTTTTTGTTAGCTCATGAATTTATTATAGGTTTATACTCTCAAGGGATCAAACTAGAATTTCGGTAGATATACCTTTTCTCCTTCCCTGAATGATTATCCATTGGTTTCTTCTTTAAATGGCATCCATGGAATTTATTGTTAATTACCAAAAATGTACCATTCTAAAATAGGATAATTCATAAGAGAGGGAAAGAAACCATGTGGGAGAGAGAATATGAATATGGAGTGTCTCTATTGATTACTACATAAAAGTGTTGTTCATATACTGATTTGTTTTCCATGGATTCTTCTGTTATCACATCTTATAGGAGAGATTCACTACGTTGTTATGGGGTCTCTGTGGATGACCCCATATCAAAACCCCGAACCACATTATTTTGTATAAAATGGTTCGAGGGAATGATGTTTCAATGACTATATATGGTTCTATAAATGGTTTATGAACATAAATTAACAATTATAATAGAATACTATTATATTATTTACATTGAATTACATCGTCCTTACATCCCCAAATAATTTCCCTGTACATACAAAGTATGTTTACATATATTAGCTCCGTGATAACATCAGGGATTATTTTATTATTAATGTGGAGACTTCTACGAGACATAGTTTAGGTTGATCATCCAAATATCATTGGTGTCAACAAATGCCTTCCTTCATCATGAGATCTGATCAACCTAAATAGAGTTAAATCCAGAGGTTGTTAAATAATATAATGACTTTACAACATGATCCACATAGATGGACCATGGTCTATATAAAAAATTTCACTACCCATGTAAAGAGAGTTAAATTTTACAAAGGGTTATGGTCCCTCTTTATAAATTGGGGAATCCTACCCTCTTTACATTTTCTGAATCATTCTTCCCAGAGAACCTCAAATCTAATGCATGAACATTGTCTTATAAATGAAATTTCAATTACAATAATTTTGAATAAATGGTTTATTATGTAAAAATATAAGGAATTAAATTTCAATATAGTCATTTAAAAACCTTACTAATAACTAAATGATGATTGAAAACATTTTAATTCACAATACCATTCACTTAGTTATTGCATGACTTTGAATGTCCTTGTAGTCAATGTGATGTGTCTGTGTAGTTAATTCATATGTAATTATAGTGTTATTATTATTTCATTTATAGTTTAGGTTCTTTATTATGTTTTTCCCATTTTTCACTTTTTCGTGTCCCCCATTTTTTCTTTTCTCACTTTTTCATTTTATTTTCATACCCTCTTTCTATCCTTACTCCATTTCAACACACCCTACCCATTGAACCCTAGTGCCTTCACAATGAACCTCGTTCTTCCATCCTCCCCTTATTTGTTGTCAAATCCCTTTAACTCTCAAGTGAAGCATTATTCTAGTGCCCCGTCATCCACATGCCACCGTGGTTCCCTCGTATAACCCTTGTGCCTCCTACTTTTCAAGCCAAAACACTCCTTCCCAACGTGGCTCACCTCTGGTGAGCCTTGCCCTCCATCGTATCCTCTGACTACCCCATTAGCGTGTGGATCCCCCATTTAGCCTCCCTATCATTCATTCCACCCCAGGTGATCATTTCCCTCATCCCTTAGGGTTTCAGGTAATGAATTCATTTTTTGGGTTATATTTTGATGTTTTTTGTTTGAATTCTTGAATTAGGATTCTTTTTTAGGTTCCTTTTGGTGTAATTGGTGTGAGATTTTTGTTTTGTTCCAAATTTTGGGTACTTAGACACAAATGTTAGGTTTTTCTGGGTATAATAAATTTTTGGTGAATTATAATTCTTTTGTAATTAATTTAGTATGCTCCATGATTAATTTATAATTTGTGAAATTATTTTTTAAGATAATTTATTCTGTGTTTCATTTTTAATGTGGCATGTTTATTTGAATTGTTGAGAATTTTTGTTTAAAACAAAAATTGTTTCATTGAATATTGTTTTACATATTGTGGAAATATTTTATTAACTTGTTCAGGGGTTGTTTAAATTTTCTTTATACGGTGTTGGTGTGCATTTAATTCTAAAATGAGATTTTAAATGGGACATTGGTTTAAAAACCATATGATGCTCCTTGAACATGTTTTTTAATTTTTTAAATGAATTATTAACTTATATGAATTGTTTTAATGTGTGTTATATATTGTGGAATGGTTTTATTAAACTGTTTATGCAGTTTTAGCCACTTTTTAGAAATTTATTTGAGTGCATATTATTTTTAGATATGATTTGGTTCTATAAATTGTGAATTTGGTATATGTAGTGTTATTTTGGATTTTATGTATGAATGTGGCATAATATTTTAACCTAAAACTTGTTTTAGAACAAAAGGAATCACATGCAGCGTGGAGGGCGTACTAGGACAAGTGTTCTTGTGATTCCGAAGTGGATTTTTACTAGTTTCACTTAGTAGGATTGATAAAGGCAACATTTAACAAACATGTTACATGGTTGGAGACCACTAGGCCAAGAGATGGGTTCCCCCCAAGTGTATGATGCATGAGAACATAGTTGGATGTGGTTCTTATACAACTTTTCATAGAGTTGCGAGGTGATATGGTCCAATTTCAAAGCTAGTACCCATAAGGCCTCTCCCATGTTTGTCCTCTTTGACTATTTTGCAGTCACCATTGGCATACAGTGTGTCATTTGAGGGTTACATCAAATGAAAATGTGTTTTTATTTTAAAATTGATTCCATTAAAATAAAATTTCAATCAATCTATTTTTCATAACGTTTTTCTAGATTCTCATTTAATTGTTAATATTCTATGTTTATTTTCCATATAATGTTTATTACATGGAATCTTTTCATGGGTGGAATCCTACTATGAAATAAATGACAACCTACATACACCTTTGGGTGTAAGTAGATTTGGTAATTTTTAATAGAGGTTAGGGTAATGCTTATAGAGGTGGAGGTTTGGGTTTCTATCTATATTTCATGGTGTGGGTTGTGAAGATGTCTTGAGGGCAGTGTCCTCTTTCCATATGGTGGTTTTTAAAATTGTTTTTTCCACCATACTTTATGGTAGTTTTGGGGGGTTTTTTTTTACTACATAAATCAATTCTGAGACATTGTTAATTTTTTTTGGATTAAAATATTCATATTATGATTATTATTTATTTTAAATAGTTTTTATATTTGAAAATATCAGTAAACTATTCCCAATTATTCTTATAAATACCTGGTCCCTTGTTTAAGCTCATGGGGATTGAAAACTCCCATTGGGAATTGCCACATGCTGGGTCTAGTTTCAGTTGAAAAGATGACTAGACTTGGCACATGACAATATAGTATTAGAGGGAGGATAATACCATTGATTCATTTTATTTGGGATGATTATAGTTAGAAAATAGCTAGGACTGTCAGGTCTCAGAGTTGTAGTTTTGAGTAGGGTGCCTGGCCTTCCCACCTCGTGATAGGCCTTGAATAGCAATGTGATGTTGATTTGAATTCTCAAACAGGAGGGACATTCTGAATGAAAAATGTATGAGTATACTAGGTGGTGGTGAACTGGTTGGGTCGTTGAGTTGCTTCATCATGTTTGGATTATTGATTTTTATTGATATTGCTGAAATTTCTAGACCTCATGTATTAATGATGTTATTATGCGATTTTTTCTTCTTGTAGAAGCACACCTCACTGAAGATTTCCACTACAACCATGGGAAAAATCCAGAGGGAATTCTCTCTCACTACTTGACCATTGGTAGGTGGAAGCTATGGACATGGCTATTTAAGATTTAATATAGGGTCATCTCAATCTCAAGCTCCTACTCTAGCTCCCATTCCTAGTCCAGTTTGAGAAGATGAATCACGTCCTATTAAGGAAAATGGGAAAGAGTTGTCATGAATAAACCCCTTTCATTTTTAGGAATAATTTATCCTTAGGAAGCGGAGGTTTGGCTTGAGAATATTGAGATCATGTTTGAGTTTAATGATACTCTTAAATAATCCATAGTGAACTGCACCTCATTCTGGCTTGAGTGTCCCATTTAAAGAAGGTGGGAATCAATGATTTTGGTTGGGAAGCATGAGAAGATGAGAGATATGGGAATCAAGGTGGTATTCAATGGATTTTATAGCCCAAGGTCATGGCTTATGCTAGATTCTCAATGTCTATGAATCTTGTTCATAGGGACTAGTCAGTGATGAAGTATGCCGACCTATTTGTCGAGATAGTCCAATATGCACATGATATAGTCTCTAAGAAATAGATGATGACTAAAAGTTTTGAAAAGGGTGTACAACCATAGATATATTTTATGGTATTCTCATTCAAGATGAATACTTATTCTTAAGTGGCTGACCATTCTGGAATGGTGGAGATTGATCGCAGGAGAAGGTCTCACTTTTTAGGGCTATGTCAGTTTTGGGAAGTGGTAGTGCATCTGAGAAGAAGAGGAAGCGTGATGAGAAAGTGAAGAAGGGTGGAAGAAGCTCATGACATCCTTCTAGGAAATCTTAAATGAGGACTTCAGGTGTAGGGTCTATTGTGTGCCATCAGCGCAAAAATGTCATGGAACACCGGACCTACATGTACATATCCTGATATTAAAATTCACATATGTGGGATTATGAGACATCTACATCATTTTTCAAGGTGGAATGCCCATATCTAAGTCCTGAAGGATATATATCCTCTATGGGAGTCTCAGTTCATCCATAGTTGACTAGGATGGTGGGATTTCATTTTTGTAGTCTATAGGTAGGGCTGGATCATCTTCTAGGTAGATACAGATCTGGGCAGAGCTACAAGAGAGTGGTAATTATCATGCATGGACAAAGAATCAACTTTCTAGGGAGTAGGCACCAGTTGGACAAGATTAACAACCTTTAATTGTTTGAGTTACCATCCATATTGCATCTCTATAGAATCTATTTTAATAGATATTGGTTCATTTGTTTCTTTTATCTCTATCTCTATTGCGAGTTTGCAGAACCTACCAATCGAGATGATTTATTTAGATATGGAAATGGTCACACCATTGGGTAAGAAGAAAGATCATGATCTTATAGGAAAATCCCTTGTGCTCTTTGTTTCATGGGTTGAAATGGAGTATGATTTTCTAGTCCTGGATATGGTCCTTTTTGATGTAATTCTTAAAATGGATTGGCTAGTTCACATTCTTGTGCATATAAATTTCTATAAGTAACAAGTGAGTTTGTTGGAACCTCATGGGAATCCCTCGGTATTTCTTAGGGAATGTGATCATTGGTCATGTCATGTGGGACCTCCACTCCTAATGTTTGGGACTCCTTCATTTCAGTTATCATCACTCATACTGGAGGACGACGGTGGTTCTCCTTAGGGGAGACTACCTCCTTTAGTGGATGAATTCCAAGAGATATTTCCAAATGATTTTATAGTCAAAACCCCAAAGCAGGACATGGAGTTATAGATTGATTTGGCCCCAAGAACATATCCTATATCTATTCTCTCATATTTCATGGATCCAACCAAATTGTGGTAATTACATAAAAAATGTGATGATTTAGATTCCAAAGGATTCATTCTCCCTTGCGTAAGTCCATGGGACACCCAAACTTGTTCACAAAGAAGGCAGATAGATCTCTTCGGTTGTGAATCGATTACTAGAAGTTGAATAATAAAACAATCAATAAAAAGTATAATTTTTCCCAAATCAATTATTTCTTTATACAGATAATATGGGAAATGGGGTTCTCCAAAATATACAATCATTCGGGTTACCACCAAGACATGGTGAGAGAGGAGGATATCGAAAATATTGATTTCTAATGCTGATATGAAAACTTTTAGTATTTGTTCATGCCTTTCGGATTGATGATTTCTCTAGTTTTATATGACATTCATGAATAGGGAGTTCCACCAATATCGTGAATCCGTTTTTGTGGTATTTATGTATTACATCATAGTTTACATTGGATATAAGGATGTGAATGAGCATCATTTTTTGGATCTTGTTAGGCACACTGTGGGACCATATCCTTTATGAGAAAATTTCAAAGTGAAACTTTTGGATTAGGTAAGTGATGTTTTTGGGCCACATGAATCTTTATTAAGGGGTTTCAGTGGATCTTGAGAAGATCAATGCAATGATGTCAAGGGAACAACCAAATAATGTTTTTAATATCTGGAGATTTCTTGGACTGGTAGGTTGTTACATGCGATTTGTTTGGGATTTCTATTGGATTTATTGCTCTGTGAATGCACACTCCTAGAAATGGGTGAAATTTGAATCAATCCATGAGTTCCAGACTTCCTTTTAGGAGTTGAAGTGGTTGTTGACTACCACACCCATGTTTATATTTACATAGTCTGGGAAGGGCTACATGGTTTATTTCATGCTTCTAGTACATGCCTCTGGTCTGTGATTATGCAAGATGGTCATGCTGTATCTTATGGTTCCCACCATCTCAGACCACATGAGATGAATTACATGACCCAAGACTAGGAATAATCAGTAGTGATGAATTCCATAATGATAATACAACACTAAAGTTTTTGGTATAAATTTGCAGTCTACTATGATCATTAGTACTTAGCATACATCTTCAGACATGAGGTTCTAAACCTTATCCAAGGTCATTCGATTTAGTATTTTCATGGATTAGAAATTGATCTCCCTTAAACCCAAGGAAATGTTAATGCGGTGGCTAATGCCTTCAAAAAAATGTGACAGTGTGGGCCATGATGAAGTCCAGTGAAAAATGGACCATGACCAGGGTTTTCTCCCAAGGAGCACAACGAGAGTGCCTTATTTTTGAGAATTCAATTAGACCCTTCTATTGTAGAGTTTATTCAGTGTTAGGATCCCATTGGGGGCCTATGTTAGTGTTCTATGAAGTTTCCTCATGGTGGGGAGACTTATTCCGATTCTACTTCATCTCCTGATGGGATCGTGTGCTTTGAGGGACATGTAGTGGTGTTGGTGTCTCTGTGGAAGGTGGTGATGCTGGATTTCCCCCAATATCAGTGGGCAGTCAATAATGGAGCAACCAATATGTATTATGTAGTTCTTAGGTAGTTTTGGTGGCTAGGATTGAGGCGGGACATAGCTAATTTCATATCGAGTCCTTATACTTGTCAACAAGTAATGGTAGAGTATCAAAGTCCCTATAGTTTTCTTCTTCCATTACCCATTACAACATATACAAGGGAAAATGTCTCCATGTATTACATTTTTGGATTTCCTCATAGACCTTAGTTATGGAATTCTATTTGGTTGGTGATTTACTATTTGACCAATCATCCCAGGCCATTCTGATCTGAGATATAGCTAATGTGGATGAGTTTGGCCGATTGTATACCTAGGATGTTTTCAAACTTCATAGTGCACCATCAGTGATTCCTTTTGATAGAGACCCATGTTTTAGCTATAATTTTTTTGAATACCTTATAAGGATATAGGGGTCATGTATCAAAATGGGCATGACATACCATCTACAAAACGATGATAAGAAAGAGTAGAAAAATCAGATTCTAGGGGACAATCTCCGTGCAAGTGTGATAGATTATCAAGGATCATAGGTTTCCATTTGGGATTGTCCGTGTTCACTTATAACAATAGTTACCAATACATTAATCAAATGGATCCCTTTGTGGATCTTTATGGCCAGCCATCAGGGTCTCTTTTATGTTGGCCTGCGGTTGGTGAGACATAACTTTTGGGATAGAGCCTCATAATTTAGACGTCTAAGAAAGCCAATTGGATCAGGAAGGGGTTATTGATGGTTCATTGTCACAGAATATATTGTACTGATTAAAGGAATTGATATATTGGGTTTTATATTTGTGATTAGGTATTAATGAATGTGTCCCCATGATTGGGTAGTTGACATATGGGACGGCATGGAATGTTTACGCTATGGTATATTAGAAATTTTGAGATCACTAAGCAGATAAAATGTGGCCTATATGATAGATTTACCATCATAGTTGACATTGATTCATGAATTAGTTGATATATCCCATTTGAGGAAGTATAATATGGATCTGTTTCATGTATTATATTGGTACGATTTAGAGGTAGATCTAAATGTATCAGTGTTTGAATGGCTTGTGCATATATAGGATTCCCAAGAGAAGGTGCTACATGGGATGCCGATTCTGTTAGTCCATATCATTTGGAAGCATGGGAATGATGATCATGAGATTTGGATGTATAATTCATGGGTTGAGTATGAGTATTTGTATTTGATCTTTGATCAGGCTTCGAGTTTAATTTCGAGGGGTGGAATGTTTTCATGATGGGGAGAATTGTCACACCCTATGATTTGAAAAAATTCTATTTAATTTTTTTATCGAACATTGAAATATTTTGTCGTGGTGTGGGATAAGAAGAATTGAAATTTTATATTTTTCATGATAAATGATTTTTTTGTCCTGGACAACATCCAACACATGGGCATGGCACGGTCGAAGCCGTGCATCATGTCAAGGCCACCTTGTGAATTTTCTGATGTATAAAAAAATATTAATTAATTAATTAATTGGATAAATGATAAAGTGATAAAAAAATATAATAAAAACAATTATATTAATTAATATTTTTCATAATATTAATAATGATTATAATATTATTATTATCAATATTAAAATTAACAAATTATTATTAATATAATTGTTATTATTTTTTATTTTTATTATTTTTATTAATTTATCAATAATATTTTTAATATTAATAAAAATATAATTATTAATATAAATAATAATTATTAATGTGACTGTATTTATATTTTAGGTAATTTTAGTAGTTTTTTTCTTTTCTTTTTTTTCTTTTACCCCTTCTTTATTTTTCATTATTTTTTTATTTATCCTCTTTTTTATATTTTTTACCTTTTCTTATTTTTCTTCTCTTGCATCGTGCCCTACTCCTTGAACCTCACTATGTGTGCACTAATCCCCCTTCTCCATTCCACCTCACATGAACCCCCACCTACCCTTTCCTCTCCATTCTCTGATGCCTCTACAACCACATACTACCCTTTATCCCTAGAACAACCCTCAGAACCACCTTTCGTGGCTGTGACTACCCATCTTGGAGAGGTTCACCTCCTATGAAATTTCACAACAGGGCAACCTACAACAACCTCCTTTAGCATGGGAATCCCATTCGATAGCCTCACTTTCGTTCATTTTAACCCAAGTGATATTTTACCACTTCCATTTAGGTATTAGGAGATGGTTTTATTTTTATGGTTTATATTTTGATTTTTTTTGTTTTAATTCCAAAATTAGAGTTCAATTTAGGTTCCTTGTGTTAAGATTGGCTTTTGACGGATGTTTTGCACAAAATTTTGGAGATTTAGACATCAACGGTAGGTGGTTCCAAGTACAATCTATGTTAGATGAGTTATTTTTCTTTCATAATAAATTTAGTATATTCCTAGATGAATTCTCATGGTGAAAAATTATTTTTCAAAAGTGTTTACTGTGCATTTGATTTTTAAAGTGGCATGTTTGTATGAAATGTTTTGCATTTTTTGTGAAAACCCATATTGGTTCATTCAATATTGTTATATAAATTTTTCAGTTAGTTTATTAATTTATGATAATTCAACATATTTGGTTTTGGTATGGGGTTGGTGTGCGTTTAATTCTAAAAAGAGATTTTATATGTGTTTGTAAGAACCCAACACTTTTTTTTGTGGTACAGATCTTTCCTTTTCAGATTCTACATAAGAAGGAATAGGAAAATTGGATGAGGAATAAGATATATGCCTATTAGATGACATGAATGGGGGTTAAATGCCATGTAATCCATGTAAACAACATTTAATGGTCTATCCAGGACCATGCAAGATGTGTAAGGCATGTTGGGAATAAAGGAAAAAAACAGGCATATACCCGGCGTGTATATCCTAGTACATGTCATTTAAAAAAAAAGTGTTGTAGCCTTTAATTTTTTACACATACAGAAGGATCACCTATTTTTCTTGAATAGGAGTGCCCAGAGAATGGTTTGGCTCCCAATTCATCATCCATACACCTTTTTGAATACCATTAGAAGTGTTGGAACCCCTTCGGCGAGTTCTCCATTTCCATTGGGTCGTTATTCACATATTCTCCTATAGATATAATTACCAAGGATTGTATGTTAATTCTCATTCTTCCGATCTACTTCGTTGTAAGGTGACACTTGATGAAGAGAGTTGTACGAGTATGAGGTGGCTGGTATGACTCCTTTCAAAAAATCTCAAGCTGTTTATATATGCCATAGTGTTGCCCACCCATTTTTATAGAATCTCCTTGATTTATATTTGGAACTTTTAGTATTTTATACTAATTTAGCTAATTGAATAAGTGTTTTAAAGCATGTTTCAGGTTGTATACCTTTATTGAGGGCCACCCCATGGGTGTGTTTCCCTTATATGATTGTTTGTGGTCGTTTGGCCTAGGATTCCTATGAGGCATGAATTTGTTTCCCTTATCGAGGTTTTTAAAATGAAATGGGTTAAATAAATTAATTTTACACATGAAATAATTGACATTTAAGCCTTGTGATAGTTTAAATTACAAGATAGTCTTGTTATATGGATTTCACACATGAGTTTATTAATGATAAATCTATAAAATAGTTTAAATTACATGTTATTTCTTTCATGTGAATTATGACCATGGGAGTAATTGAATCTTCAATCCTTATAAATTTGGTCCTTAATTGGGATTATATTTCATGGTTATGGATTTGACCATTTCATTCCTATTGAATTTTTTAATTTAATCTTATATGTTAAAAGGGTAAATAACATTGGGTGAACTGCCAATCCAGTTTTGAATGCCATAGAGGAGTCTATATGACTATTGTAACATATTCCTTGGATGACCCTTGGATCCATTGAGGGATTCTTTGGAAGTACCTAAAGGTGGGTTATATGTTTTAGCTATTGGTGTAAAATAGGTATTGGGGATGGATTCAAGGAGGCTTTAACAAAATTTCCAATGAATCTTTGTTCTATGATAGATTCCATAGATGGGTTCTATTGGAACTGTTTATATGTCATGGGTGAATCTTGGGGATTCAATATATGATCCATGTATGGGATCTATTGTCATATAATCACACCACACCATGAATGATTTCAGGTTCATGGGAAGATCAATGGTATATGTTTGTATGATGTAGGTGGAATTTCCCATGAAGTGATACCAATATTCCAACTTCATAATTTCAATGACTGAATCAAGTTATAATTTGAATATTTAAATTTAATGACTTATGACTCATTTTCCAAGAAAAATAACAAGCTTGATTTATATCTTCACTTACAGTAGTTTTGATATTCTTCTGATGTATCTTATGTGCTTACATTACACAGGGGATTCTGGGAGTATGCTAGATATCGAGACATATATAATTTAATCTAATTGAATTGGTAATGAATATGAAATGAATGAAAATTGAAACCATATCTTGTAGAACTATTAAATTTTTTGTACTTTCTATATTACTAATTTCATTATTGTATATTTCCTCTTTTATATATATATATATATTCATTGACATATTGGTACTGACCTTGGGTGGTTACCTACAAGGAAATTGTCTCACACCCTGTTTGGGTTATGTTTTTGGGATCAAATATATTATATTATTATAGGTGTTGATAGGGTAATGTTATCTTTATAGGTACCTGATATTCTATTTAGGAGCATGAGAGAATGAGACCAAGGTGAGGGTTGCGATTCATATGAGTTTCTTTTTTTTCCATTTTGTTTTATTGGAACATATATATCAAATATTACTATTGGGTAATCTATTTTATCTGTTTCCCTAGAACATGTAACATGCGATATCATCTTTCTTATGATATGACATATGATTATTTATATTATAATTGTTTCATTTCGTACTTTTGTTGTATGATATTACTTATTTCTATATTGTTTTACTATTTTATTCCTTTGTGTTATTCCATTACAATGAGGGTAAGTATCCCCACAATCACTAATATTCCCTCACATCTAGTTAGTTGCCTCTATGTTTTTGGGAGTTAAACATGACTCCATATTGCGAAACTTGTATGGGGAACCAATGAGTTCCATTTGGTTCATGGACACCACAAAGAGGTATCAGAGGGGTCTTTTCTGGTTTACTTATCTATTGGAGACAATGGATAGTGATAAGAAGGAAATGATGTTTGGTAATAAACTACACCCTGGAGTAGCTACCCCACGTAGAGGGAAAATCCAATCATCTGTGAATGGATTTTTATCTTTAGATTTTGATTTATTACTGTTGATTTGATTTCTCCATTGGGTGATTCACTTTTATAGTGATCCTATTACTGATAAAATTTTGGGTTTTTTTCAACTCATGGTGGTGAGGGTATTCCATATCATCCATCATATATACACATTATAGAGATGACATTCCATGAATTGTAACCATTTCATTTTGGAGTATTTCTGATTGAATTTTTTTGTGATAGGTACCATGACAGTTATACATATGGTTGTGATATGTGTACTGGGTTTTGATACTTCTTGAATTGGATGACTACCAATATTTGATCCCTGAGGTGTATGTGCCCTCTTTTATTGGAATTTGGTGGATTATGTTTCCTCTTTAATTTGAATTATGTTATTATGTTCTATATGTAGATGTCGAAATTTTTTTTGTGGAGAGTATGGAAACCCACAAATTGGGTGTTTGCATACAATTGGTATAATTTTTAAAAATGGGGGTTCTGGGGATGTTTTATGGATTTTTAATTTGGTAAAACATACAAAACGACTTGTAATTCGATGAACACACTCCAAGTGTTCTTCTATTTGGGAAGAAAGAATTTTCTTAGGAAAATTCCATGAACACCTAGTACATTCCATGAAAACATAGTTCTTGATGTGTGGTACATGGTCATGTTTCCAATCATGTGAGACAAAACACAGAATCATGGTTTTGGGACAGTGTACACCAAGAAATTTAGATGCAAACCATGAAATTTTTCATAGGAAAACCCCATGTTGCTCCAACCATGTAAAAGTATTTTGAATAGAGGGGAGAAATTTGTACACTATACATACCAAACATACACTCTGTGTATATTGGGTATTTACATTCACATCTTGGAATAAGTACACGTCAATATTTGTTCATGAGGGTGCACACCTTGTGTGGAGCCTATATTTCATGTACACATCTTCTAGTAACCATAGAAGGTTTTATTCTCCTATTTGTTCTTGTGCTCTTGAACTGTGAACCTTGAAAATGTACATAAATTGAGGTCTGTCCATGACCTTGTAGGGTCATTCTTCCAGGATGACATCCATCTATTAACAAGGTGGATGGTGATGATCATACCCCAAAGGTTGTAGTCCATGGGCTTATAGTGGACCCTTTAGTCATGCTAGTTTCATCACTAGATGTTATAATTTATTTAGATGTCGATGCACTATTTTGTAAAGCCTTTATGAGGCACTTGAAAGCCATTAATGGAGGACCACACCATGCCACATCTGGAGAGAGTTTACATGAATGTTACAATATTATAATCCACCTGAGTTTCAGGGGTTAGTGGACCACATGCTATGAAGTCATGAATTAAGTCCATGCTTTCAATAATGGATCATCTAAAGATGCCTCATAAGAGGAAGATAACAATTTCAACATATATTCTACATGCTTCTTCCATGAGATGGTGGGATGTAACCACCTGGCTAGAGAACCATAGGGATATGGAATGGGGTGATATTTAGGAATTATTCTATGAATATTATTTCCATGAGATGCTGAGGGACGATTGATCATAAGATTTTATGAATCTTGAGAAGGGAACACTATCAGTGAAGGACTATTCTTCCTATTTTACTGAGATTCATCATTTCACACCTACTCTGAAGGGAAATAATTTATTGAAAGCTAGAAAATTTGACTATGGTCTCATGTATGATGTCTTCTCACTGGTTAATGTATTTAGGTTGACTAATGAATCAATGGTAGTGAATCAATCACTAATTACTAAGAGTAATCTGAGGTAATATTGAGGTGCGGGCTAGGGTATTTTGGAACTGAGATTTGGTACTGTCTCGACTACTAGTAAATATCATCATCTAGATCTTTCATGTGGTGGTGTTTCAGTATCCCACTAAGGTGATACCAGTGATTTTGGCCAATGTATACAATGTCACAGTGTCTGCAAGACCCAGTCGAGTGCTGATATTGTGGAATGATCCTCCATATACCTTATACCACTCAGGGTGTTTCAACTAACATCTATTGAGAGATGGTCATCACAAAAACCATGTTCTATAGTAGGGTTAATAGATTCTCATCAGACATGGGTATGGGTTACGTCAGCTCATTCAGGGTGAGGTGGTGGTCATGGCCATGGTAGCCAAACATTATGTTCTCAGCGAAAGTATATTGGATCAGTTCAGGGTAGCTTGGTAGTGTCACAAGGCTACGGTAGAGGTCAGACGTACGTACTTCACCATACCCAGTACGAGAAGTATCCCAGACCTTCTACTATCAGAGGCACTATTCCAGTAGCCTATGTTTTAGCATCAACAAGTTTTTATACAGAGGTTTTATATAGTTATATTTCTTTACCGTTTTCAGAGATCTATTGTTTAGGTGTCTTTACATATGATGATTTAATGATTCTAGACACTCTGTTAGGGAATATAATGATAGGAGGGAGTTTGTTAGAGGAGTACCGATTGATATTTATAGGTGACACTTCATATGTTACCTTTATTCTTTAGGGATAATAGGATCTGATGTCATCCTCATAATGGATTGGTTGGTCTCTGTTCAAGACATAGTCAATTTCAGTTGCCAGAGGGTGAGTTTAATGTCACCAGAGGGAGGATCTTTTATACATAAGGTATAAGGGGATTTCTAGTGGAGCTAAGATAGACCTGATCATTGTGGGTTGGCTATCATGATAGTCCAAATTTTGATTTTATATTTGGATGACTAGGGAACACATCGGTTGGATTTCCCTCTACTGGTTTATAAATTTTGGGATGCCTTCCTATAAATATTATTAGGTTTACCTCTAGTGAGATAGATATATTTCTCCATTGAGATAGTTCAAGTAGGGGAACCAGTATCAATTACTCTTTACAAGAGGACTATGATGTATTTCCAATAGGTGAAGAGGATTCTAGAGTATTTAGATTAAATGGGTAATATTAGACCTAATACTTCTCCATATAGGTGTCATCAATCCATCTTTCAGAAAATGCAGACGGTACCCTCATGATATGCATGGATTAATGAAAATTAATCTAGATGACAGTTAAGAACTAGAATCATATGCCATGAATAGATGATCATTTCGATCAGCTCTGAGGATGTTGGGTTATATTTAATATCTATTAGAGAATTGATTACCATTAGGTTCATGGAAGATCATCATACATACCTTGAAAACCCTTTTGGATTAGGTATCGTTAGTATGAGTGTTTAGTAATTTCGTTTTGTCTCATGAATGTGCTGATTGTATTAATGTAATTGATGAATAGAGTGTTCCATCCTTATCTTGATTCATTATTGGTGGTTTTCATGGATTATAACTTTGTGTATTCACATAATTATCATGACTATGAAACACATCTGGATATATTTTTGAGTACATTGATAGAGCATCAGTTATATTTTATGATCACAAAGTCCCAATTCTAGATGGATCATATTCACATACTAGGTCACATCATCTCTGAGATAAGAGTATCTATTTTCCCAGAGAAGGAGAGAGTAGTTGTTTTTTAGGAGAATACCAAGAACATTTTTAAGGTACACAGTTTATTTTCGGATTTATATTTACTACATGTATTCTATCCATGAATTTTCACATTTATTAGTGTCGTTGATGGGATTAAATAAGAAGGATGTAAAGTAAGAATTTATGTGTTCTTGTGAGGTGGAATTTCCAGAGATGAAAGAGAGATTGAATATGGTGCCAATACTAATTTTTATAGAGCTATGTTGGAGTTACACCATGTACTGTGACACATCAAGTATCGGGCTAGGAGAAGTTATTATGAAAGGGGATTGACTTTTTGGGTATAAGACTCATTATTTGAGTCCTCATGACAGGAATTACCAAATGTATGATCCTTAGATAGCTACGGTTCATGATTTACGTGGTTGGATACATTATATATTTGGAGATCAATTGTGGTGTACACAGACCAAAAAATCCTCAAGTGTATATCTAGATAGATGGATTTGAATATGAGATCGTTATGGTGGCTGGAATACCTTCAATATTTTGAATTCTATATTTCCCATACATCTGGTAGAGGCAATGCAGTTGTGGATGCTTTGAGTATGGGGGCTCAGATATTGGAAGTGATGCAAGCCAGTAGTGAGTGGAAGGTTATGGAATTTTTATTTGAGATTCATTTGGAGGTGCACAGTAGATATGGATAGACATTTCATTAAACCTTATATTTTTATTCCACTCTACTAGAATGAGAAAGGATTAGAAAACTATTAGATTCTAAAGTCCTAGTACTATGGGAGAGTGTGGTAGGTGAGGACCCTCCTCTTGGATTGACCAAAGTCAAAGATGACGTTCTTCATTTTAATGGTTGCATATGGGTTTCTGCATACATTCATGAAGAGATGATGCAAGATTTTCATGAAATTGTATGATATGTGCATCCTGTTGAAACAAAGATGTATCAAGATTTAAATCATCAGCATTGGTGGATGGTATGAAATGAAATTTAGTGATTTTTTCTGAGGTGATCTACCTATCAACAGGTGAAGGTAGAACCCAAGTGACTAGTCCGACATTTAGAGTAGGTACCCATTCTTGAGTGGAAATTGAAAGATATCCTGATGGATTTCATATTGGAGTTACCATGGTTTCCTTGAGGTAATAATTTCGCCTGGGTTCTTGTAGAAAATATAATGAAGGTTTAATATTTTCTACCTATCAATGAAACCTTTAGTATTGATGAGATTAGGTGGTTGTACATCCATGAGATTGTATTCCTTCACTGGGTCCAACATACTATCATTTTATATTGGGATTCATGGGTGAAATCTCATTTCTGGCAAAGGATACAATGGGCGACGGGTACGCAGGTACTCCAGAGTATAGCTTACCACCCCCAGACTGATGGCCAATCAGAGCAAACAATTCAGGTGCTGGAGGAAATCTTATGGGCATGTATCTTGGATTTTGAGAGTAATGGGAGAAACACATACCCCTATTCAAGTTATCCCTTAAAACTATAATTCATGCTATTATCTAGATTGATCCAATTGTGGATTTGTATGGTAAAACATGTCTATCACCCCTATGTAGGCTCGAGGTAGGAGAGACTGCTATGTTGGGACTTCATATTTTCCAAGATACCACTGAACATGTTCATTATATTTGGATGTGGATAGATACTATGTTGTATCATTTGAAATTTTATGCCAATAACTATAGAAAAATATTGGATTTATAATTTTTGATTTGGAATTCCTATATGTTATACCGAGGTTGGTACACAATAAGATCATGAGACATGTTAGTATTTTTCTGAGATACACTGGGCTCTACAAGATATTGGAGAGAGTCAGATCGGTTTCTTCATGGTTGTAGTTACCTCAAATGTACCGATCTATGCACATAGTCTTCCACATTTCTTTGATAAGATGTTACTTTTCAGGGTAGTCTCATTATGTTTAGTGTGAGAATGTTCGGTTATAGGTAGATTCATCCTTTGAGTATCATCTTATCTAACTTATGGATCATTGCATGAAGGTTCACCGTGGTTAGTCTATTCCTTTAGTGAAGGTGTTTTAGAAACCTGACTGAGTTCTTGATGAGTCCTGGGAGAGCAAGGCCAATGTACAACCATAGTGGATAGAGTTTTTCATAGATGGTTCTTCACAACCATTGTAAAGGAAATACAAGGATAAATTTCTTTATGTGTGGGAGTTTGTAAGAACATGGTTCTTCCTATGAGGTATAAATCTTTTATTTATGAATAGTACTTAAAAAATAGAAGAGAGAAGAGGGTGACTGCTAGGATACATACATGGTACATGACATGAATAGGGGTTACATGAAATGTAATCCATGTACTTTCATGTTAATGGTCTTTCCATGACCCATGCATGACGTGTAAGGTATGTCTGCCACAAAGGGAAAATCAAGCCTATACACAACATGAATATCCCTATACATGTCATGTATTTTTATTTATTTTATTTTTTTAAAATGGGACATCAGTTTATCATTTTTAGAGAGATAGAATATCAACCATGTTTCATGAACAATAGTGCCGAGAGGATGTATTGTCTGTTAATTACTCATCTTAACTCCTTTTCGGTCACCATAGGATGAATTGGAACCCCTTCTATGAGTTCTCGATTTCTCTTGATCAATTCATCATATCATCCCCTATAGACCTAATTATCAATGTTTGAGATTTTATTCTTTCTCTTCATATCTTCTTTGTTCTTGATCTAATTAGAGGTCAATGTTGGAGGAGGAGATTCATACGAGTTCAAGGTATGTTGTATCATGCCTTTTACTAATTATCAAGGTATTTATATGTGTTGGAGTGTTGTGCACCCTTTTTTGGGGTGTCTCATTGATTTATATTTGACCCTTTTTCCTACTACTATTTAGGTAATTAAATAAGAGCTTCAAATCATGTTTGTTAATGTAAACCTTATTTAAGGGCCAAACCATGGGTGAGTTTCCTTTGGTTGACCATATTGGCTGTTTGGAAAACGATGACATTGAGGCATTCCTTTTCTACCCTTCATGGAGTATTTAAAATGAGGTCATTTAAATAACTGAATTTTCAATTTGAGATAATTTATGGATAATCCTTTTGATAGTTTAAATTATATGGTAGGTTTGTTATACGGATATCCCACATGAGTTTAGTATTGTTAAATCCAAGTAATAGTTTAATTTAGATGTGATTCCAGTTATGAGAACATTTCCTATGGGATTAATTGAATGTTCATGCCTTATGTGGTAGGACCATTCTTGTGTATATATTGGATGATTTTGGATTTGACCTTTTCATGCATGATGAAACATTTAATCGAATATTTTATGATCAATGGGTTAATTGCATTGGGTTAACTATGGATTCATATTTTAATTCCATGAATGGGTCCATATTAAAATAGTACTATATACCATGGGTGACCCATGGATCCATTTATGGATGCCATGTATGGACCAAAATAGGTGTTATATGTTTATTCCATTAGCAAACCACAGATGTCGTGGACAGTTTCATTGAGGAATTATTTAAATGCCAGAAAAACATGGTTCCATTGGGGGATTAGAAGGATAAATTATATTGGAACTGTTAATTTGTCATTATTTATACTTGGGGATTGTTAATTAGATCCAAATATGTTGTCAATTTACATATACTCACACCACACCAAGAGTGAAGTTGGTTTCTTAGAAGTATTGCTGAGTTGGGCTTGTAGAATGTTGGTGGAATTGCACTGGATGTGATACTTGAATTCTATCATAGGAATTTCAAGGACATACTCAGTTTATAATTAGAATATTTAAATGGATTGAATTATGAATCATTTTAAATTCCAAATCACATGCTTGGATAGAGTCTTCACTTACACTAGTTTAGATAGACTTCTATGGTATCTGTTCTGATTACATTACACAGGGGATTCCTGGATTATGATGGATCTCAAGATTTAAATAATTCATAGTAATTGGATTTTTAATGAAAATGAAATGAATATAAATTGAAACATGATCTTGTATTACTATTTACTTTTGGGTAATTTCTATCTTACTAATTTTATTACTGTACATTTCTTGTTATATATATATTCACTGACTAATTGGCACAGACCTTCACTGGGTGTCTAATAGTATTTAGTCTAACACATTGTATGGTACATATTTTTGGGCCCAAATAGATTATATTTTTGTTGTTTTTGATAAGGGAAAGAACCATTATCTTGGTACTTGATATGCTGTTTAGGTGAAGGAGAGCATAGAACCATGCCAGGGCATGTGATGCTTCTGAGTTTCTTTTTTTCCTTTTTGTAATGTTGTTATTATATCATGTATTACTGAAGTTTAACCCAATTTTGGTTGCTTTTATAAAATATGTAACACATAGAATAATATTTTGTATGATATGACATGTGGTTATTTATATTAGTAGTCTTTTGTTGTTTGCATATGTTGTATGTTATTACTTATTCTGCGATTGTTTTATTATTATATTATGTAGTGTTATACCCTACCAATTAGGGAATAGTCTACCCACTATAACTCCTCGGCCCTCACTGCTTGTTAGTTGCCTTTGGAAATTGGGGAGATGCACATGAGGCAATGTGGCCAATAGGGTATGGATAACCTCTATGGTGCATAGGGATCAAGGACATTACATTGTATTTTTGTGAAAAACAATGTGACAATACTTGGACTTGTTCTGCAAAAATTTTAAATTCTTTATTAAATTATATGAATAGTGGAAATGTGTTTTAAAAATTTTGTAAATGTTTTATTAAACTATTTATATAGTGGGAATCACATTTTATAAATGAGTTGGAGTAAGTATGATTTTCTAATATGATTTGGTAGTGTAAATGTAGACTTTGGTATATGTAGTGTTTGATTGGATTACATGTGTGAATGTGGCATAATATTTGAACCTAAAACTTGTTTGAGCATAATGGGAATCCCATGTAGCTAGGAGAGATTACTAGGACTTGTGTTCTAGTAATTTGAAAGTGGATTCTTCCTTGTTTCACATAAAAGTATTGACGATGAAGCCATTAAATAATCTTGTGATATTGTTGGAGACCATTATGCAATGGTATGTGAGTCCACCAACTGAAATGTGCATGAGAACACAATTGGTTGAGGTTCCCATACCTCCTTTCACTGAGAAACATGGATCTAGGTTCCAATTAGTAGCTAGTAACCTCAGGGCCTCTCCCAAGTTAGTTCTATTTGACTATGTTTCTCTCACAGTCAGCATATGGTGGGGAATAGGTGTGTAACATAAAAGGTAATGGTGTTTTTATTTAAAATTCCATTACTTTAATTTTTTTATTAAAACTATTTTCCTTTACACTGTTTTACCAACTACATGCTATATTATGATTGCATGTTTACTTTCTATAAAATGTCTAGTACAAGGAATATTTTTATTGGTGGAATTAGATTAGGAATTTTCTCACACCATACTTACCCCTTTGGGTGTATGTATATTAGGTAATGTTTCATATAGGAAAGGTTAATTCTTATGGAGATGACGGTTCTTGTTAGTCGATGTCTTTCCTGTTGTGGTGTTGTGGAGATGGATTATGTGTGGTGTCCTCTTTCCAGGTGGTGATTTTTTGCTGGAATTTTGTCACCTTAATTTGTGGTAGATTTTAGATTTTGGTTTCAACTATGTAACTCAATTTTGAAACCATATTAAGGCCTGTTTTGTTTTAAATTATTATATTTTTATATCATTTATCGAAGATTGTCTTTATATTTACATATTCAGTTAAAACACTTCAACCTAGTTTTGTTAATACAGGGACACTTGTTCAATCAAGTGGAGTTCCGGAACGCCCTTCAAGCCATTCCATAGATTAGGTCAAAAATTAGTTCATCAAAAATACTCGAATTCATTCATGACAACTACCAATACCAAATTTTCCTTTCTAAAATTTATTTTTCCAAATATTTGATTCAAATTATTATTTTCATTGACAATCATAGTAGATTCCTTATTTAAAGTATCAACTTCAACTAGTTATTATATAATTTTAATTTCATATAGATAATAAGATGTGTTGGAAGGATTATATTTCATGTTAGTAATTTTTTTTGAAATGATTTATTTATGTAATAAAATAAAAACATAATATTTTTAATGTTTTTGATGATCAATACCTAGTGATTAAAATTTATCTATCTGCATTAATAAATAATTTTCTAATTCTTTATAACAATGTTTTTTATAGTATGTGTCTTGAAATTAAGAAAATAGTACCTCATCTATATGATCCATAATACACATCAATTGTTTTTTATTTTAATCATCAACGACTGTAGAAGATTCATCATTTGAACTAGATGAATTACTCCAATAATCCTTCGTAAAATTCTTTCGTGTTATTTTATATTCATCTACAAATTGAGATTTACACAAAGTAATTTTTTCTATTATATGAATATTTTTTTATATTCAGAACATCAATTATATATAGTCTGTTCTTTCATTTTATATATTATTTTTACCACCAGTTGAATGTATTTGAAAAATATTTATCTAAATCTAGATGACTAGAATTATATTATTCATACGAGGTTGTTTTGAGAGTATCTTTTTCATGTTTTATATGAGTTTCAACTTATAATTTCATATTAGCATCATAAAAGATAAATGATACAATTATATCATTTATTTTGAATTTTTTTACATGTTTGGATTGACATTAAAAATTAGATATTTCATTACACTTAGATGGTAAAATTATATGTACTCATAATTATTGATCTGGTTAAATAACCGGATATCTAAAAAACTACATAACTAAAATTTTAGTTCAATCTACCATTCATATGAGTGATAGTGTCAATATTTTTTATTCTGAAAGTATCAAAAATTATCTTTACATTATTGTATCTCAATTGTAATATAATTTCAGTTCCTTCAGAAGAAACATAAATAGTCTTCCACATCTCATATAAATTTTTTTATTGAGAAACTAAATTAAAGTCATCAGTTCCTAACCCACACAAAATATAATTCATAGATTCTGAATTATGATAATATTCATTTTCTTGACTATCATACAATTTCTTTAAATATTCCTTATGAATTTTATAAGTCTGAACAACATTTAAGTATATTCCTATTCTAGTATTTTTCGAATAAATATCCATGGGAGATTTCTAGAAATAATAATTATAGCCATTAATGAAATAATCACAAATCAACTATATACTGTTTTTTTATATCAGACAGTTTTTAGATTTGACAATATCTAAATCATTAACTCCTGCTTATTAGAACCTTTGATATATATTGATATTATGAATCCACCGATTTTGACTCTATTAATTTATTAAAATGATATATCCCAACGTATCGATACTTCTTATTGGTATCAAAATAGAAACCACAGAATATTCAAGGAATTTCAGCAATAGAAATTTTTTAAATAAAACATGACCCAATGATACCCATTGTAAGGTCAGTTTGATTATGAAACAATTATCGGAAGGGGGGGGGGTAATTGTGATTCTTTACAATATTATGGAGTTTCAGAATTATAATCTTGGTATGTAGTTTATATTCATTTGATATGTTCATATGGAGTTAAATATAAGAGAAGAACACATCGATTTTTATAATGGTTTGGGACCCAAAGATCACATATTCCACTCCACCTACAGTATCCCTTCATGAATAGTGATTTTTAGTAGTAATTAATTATACAGGGGACTTCCACAAGAGAGTGGAAGAAGTTAATTCCTTTACAATAATGATTTTCCAATTTCTTTTTTTTCTTTTTCAAGTAATAGTAAATCCATAGATTAGTCTAATAATTTTACTATCCCATGACTGAGTTCAATCATCCAAAACTATTATAAAAAAATAATAATGGATATAATCTGGAACATATAATTTTCTCAGTTTTAGAATGAAATGTTAAATATATTTTGTCTTCCATATTTTACTTTAGAAAAAAATTAATCTTGAATGTGGAGTAAAATTTATCTAAAAAACACTAGAAAATGAACCTAACAGATGGTTAAAAATTTAAGTATCCAATGTTCATTTTAGAAAAAATACTTTTCAGACATGGAAAAGACGTTTTTTCAATAAGGTACAATAGGAGTAAAAATAATAGAAGTGATTATTTTAATAAATGTATATCTCCAAAGTGTTTCTCTAAAATAGAAAATAAATTGTTATTTATAAAACACAACAATGAATATACCATTATATTTTATCTAGATGAATTCATATATCTCTATGTTATTTTCGAGAATAATTTTAATACTTATGCTGATGATCAAATAGCTCTAGTTCAATCTAGATCTAGAAATACTATTTAATAAATCACAAATGTTTATATTCAAACCATTCCTGATAGTTGTTACCTCCCTTAGAAATATGATCAATTTAATATTTAGAGTATGATCTTTTAAATCAGTTGAAAAACAGATTTGATATGATATTTTCTTCTACTGATACCATTAAAAAAATCATGATAATACCATTAATTTAAAAGTCCACTACGGAATAGTCAAACATTGGGCTCCATCACATGACCCAAAAAATTCAAATATATGGATGAAAACATAAATTTGTTTACAAATATAGGGTAATGATCAAAAATTTTAATCCTAAAACATATTTTTTTCCAAATATTTGGTTGTTGATCAATACCTTTCATTCCAAATTCTAAGTTCCCAAACTATACATTACACTTACAAATGTAGGGTATGAAAAATGTTTCCAGAATACATTCAAAAAACATCACGAATACTTAATAAAATATTTTTAAAATATTGAAAACATGTATATTCTTCAAGAATAAAAATAAATATTTTGATGAATATTATTTTCCTAAATTCACATAAAATGAAACTGAATTAGTAACAAAAATGTGGGTGTTTATGACAATCAAAATCAAATAGAAATTAATGAAATTGTTGAATAAAAACACGCTCAACATTAAATTATAATTTTTAGAATGATAAATATTGAATGAATATCAAAAATCAAAATCAATTCAATTATTATAACTAGTATTGAGTGATGGTGATAGAAAAATAATTACATCGGTTTGTGATGCGGTAGTCCATTATACACATGAATGATACATTATTTTCACATTTTGTGGAAGAGGAGATGGGTTTGAGTCATCAATATAAAATAATAACATCAAAATATATGGTGGGTACTTCAATTTTTAATTTAATATATTTGAATATGATTTATAGGAGTTAGAATAGTCAATAAAATAGAAACACATGATTAAAAACAAAATCTCTTATTTGGAAGACCTCTTTGGTGAACACCTAAAGACCACTAGGTTAGTGGTCTACTTAAAATATGGCTTCAGTAATGAGGGGTGGGATTCTAGAATGATATTTGGGTAGAGTCTGTGCAATAAAAACTGGGTTTGATGTGTGAATAAATGAGAAGATATGGTTCCATTTTATAAGAGAGGGGAGGGTAACTCTTCGAATTTAGAAAAATATTATAATATAATAATATTATTATAGATCAAAATACTTCATAATATCCTCTAAAATAAAAAAACAAGCATTTTATAGACCGATAATATCCTCATTATTATTATTTATTATTTTCTAACTATTATGTAATTTAATAAAATATTAGACACATAAAATAAAATCATTTTCAATTCCATACAATTCATCACATTGACATTAAAAATATAAAAAAAAACTAAAAATAAAAAAAATATTTTATAATATACTAAACATTTCAATAAAAGAATAAAATTCAAGGATCATATTAATTATATCGAAATTTACTGTTTATATTTTAATTATCATCTATTTGATAGGTTATGTTAATTAAAAAAGTATTGCATCAATATTGTACAAGAATTTAATGTATTTATTTCTCCAATAAAATTTAAAATAAATTTCAATAATGAAGGAAAATATTTTATATTAAATAATAATATTTTTTCTAAAACATATCTTCTAGATAATTACATTTTAAAAGATTTATACTTACTAAAATCATGTGTGTGACATGTTTGACATTCCATTAAACAAAAAACTATAAAAGTCATAATATCATATAGTTGGAACAAAAATGTTCCTATAATATAAAATTGAATGATTGTGGACAGAAATTACTCATAATAATTTTTGGAATGTTCTTGGATAACTTTCAAGAGCATATCATTTTAGTTTTACCCTTATATACCCTATTTATGTTTTACCATTATAATAAAAATGTTTATGTTTAGGCTTCGTATTGTCAAAAAATTTAAGGGAATTATAAATTATATTTTAACAATATAATTCCAAATATGAAATATATATTTCAAAATTAATGTCACCATAGTTTCATAATTTAATTTAAATTAAACTAAAAAAATTAAAATATTTTTTTTTTAAAAAAATTATTTTTTAAATATGAAATTCATCTATATTGATTTAAATTATAAAACCCATTAAAAAATTAGATTAAATTTAACTAAAATTAAATAAAAAGAATGTATACAGAGTGAAAAACATAATTTGAAATTATAAATACACTAAAAGAAAATAAAATATTAAATGGAAATCCATATCTTTCTATATTAATTGAAAAATAATTTTTTTTATATTATTATGAACCAATACATAAAGTTGAAATTTTGAAATTATGAATTCAAAAATGAAAAAATATTTTTCGATAAATAATATCTGATTTTTAAATTAATATTTTATAGATAATTATAAATGAAATATGCCTAAAAATCTATTTCCTTTTTTATTTTAATAATTACATAACAAATATATAATGAATATATATATTTAATTCAAGATTACTGATAAATTTGATTCAAATTAATTTTATTTGTACATGGTTCGATACATTCTTTCTCCCTTTTTAAATTGAATCCCTTCAATTTAATTAAAATATTAATCTAATGGGGATAACTTTCCATTAAATCATTTTTAGATTCCCATGTTGCTTATTCTACAATATGATTTCCCCACAAAAACAAAACCAATCGAATTACCCTATTCCACAATACATGTTCTCTACGGTCGAGAATATTAATAGGAAATTCCTCACAAGAAAGGTTATCTTCTAACTGAACTACCACATGGCTCAAAACATGAGAAAAATATAGAACATATATTAATAACATTGAAACATGAAAAATATCATGTACTCAAGATAAACATAGAGGCAAGGAAACTTTCTAGGAAAATAATGCAAATTTCACCCATATTTCATATGGTATAATAAACCATGGACAAAACATTCCCCTCTTACCAAAATGCATTACATTTTTGTAGTGATATACTTTAATAAAAACATGCTCATATACCTCGAAATAATGGTCTTTCTCATATTATCTGCTTAACTTTTCTGCCTTCTCTATTATAACATTATATTATTCTAAATAATTTTAAATTTATAATCTCTTTCCACCACCAACTGTAGTCCCATCAACATCCTTTCACCAACTTCATCTTAAAAGGATGATGTTTGACAGAAATTTCTTATAATTCCTCAAAAATAACCTTCTTTATTATAGATTTAAAATTGTTCGTATTACAAAAGTCAACTAATAAAATATATTTAACACAATATCCTTGATAATCCTTTGAATAAGTAATAACCATGTTAGGAAAGTACTTAATTTGCCATTATAAGTGTCCAGCTGATTGGGGATGAAAAGTTATAGAGAAATACAGTTCAGTACCCAATGAAGTTTTAAGGTATTTAAAAAATAAGAAATGAACATGGGATCGAGCTCTGATAACATGGTGATATGAAATCCATGTAACCTGACTATCTAATTGAGAAAAAATTATGATTTTTATCCAATGTCATATTATCTCTGAAAAGATGGAAATGAGTAGATTTAGTTAGTCGATCAATAAAAATCCAAATAACATAGTTACTTAAAAAATTAATTGTTAGTATCACTATGAAATCAATGTATATATTTTCCTATTTTAACTATGGAAGTGGAAAAGGTTGAAGAATCCCCTTCAATAATTGTCATTCTACATTGACCTGTTTAAATATAAAATATTTCATAGTGAAGTTAGTAATATCTCCTTACATTCCACCTAAAAAAAATTCTCTAAATGTATATATACATCTTAATCATGATAAGACTATTTAAAAATGGTGAACTATGAGCTCCATATAAGAACTCCCTCATCTACATGGAATCACAAGGCACGAATAATCTCTTTAAAAATCATAAAACACATTTGTAATCAACATTAAATTCCAAAATAATTCCCTTCTTAACTAATTCTATATTTTTGATTATATCACAGTATTCCATTTGATATTTCCTAATTCTATATGATATAAGAGAATATAGTGACTCCTGAATCAAAAAATAGTAATTTAATATAACCACAACTTCCATGAAAAAATTCATTATGTCCTTAATAAATTGGTAATGTTACAGTGTAACATGGTTAATGTATCATTATTTATCTATATCAAATCATCTGACACATTTTTTATCTTCCTACATTGTAATGGATTATGAAATCATAATTATTTATCAGTCCTAGACACCTTCCCTACCTCATGTTCAACTCTTTTTGACTGAATAGATACATCATAATTTTATTGTCACTATATATTTCATAATTGGATCCATATAAATTATTTCTCTAAATTTTTAAATAAAAAAACATATGATCTAATTCCAAATCATGTGAGGATAATTAAACTCATTCTGGTTCAATTTTTATAAAGCACAAGTAATTAACTTATCATTCTACATCAGAAAAAACCAAATCCATTCAATGAAGCATCATTGTAGATGAAAAAATAATAATTCTTTGAAGATAGGGAAAATAATAGAATTCTCCAAAGTTATGTCTAATTCATAAAAACAATCATCATATTATTTTTTCATATAAATTTAATCCCATTTCATGTTAACTAAGGTAGCGATCTATAAAACCGTGTTATTTTTTAAAAAAACTGATGATACTATACCATTAACCAAAGATAAATATGAGTCTATGTAATTTTTATTTTTTTCCATTATTAAACAAGATTTATTTATATGGATCATCAGTAATTACATCTTTATAATCAATTTTCCCAATAAAATAAATTTGTTATAATAAAAAATCAAAATTTTCAAAATTTACCATATAACTTCAATTGTAGTGGGGTTTAGATCAATTATTAAATGTATTTCATGATCCATATAAATATATATTTTTAATAAAACATAATACCATTAGTAATTTAATCAAAAATGGTATCACAATATTTTTGAAATATTCTATTCTTAAGATCCATAAATATTGTAGGATAATTTGTCAAATAAGAGGTCATAAATACAAACTCACAATTTCAATATCTAGCACATAATGTTGTCTTTAGAATGCTATCCCTTTTATCCTTCATATGATTGTACCCGGATCTCATGTAAACCTTCGAAAAATGATGATCTCTATAAATTTGATCATACAAATCACCGGTATGAGAAAAATGAGACTAATTTATAACAGTTATTTGATTAAATGATCTATAATAAATTAAAAATCTAATGGAAGAACCATTTATATTAAGAATCAAAACAAGAAAACAATGTAGTGATGTGATAGGTCTAATAACAACTTTATTTGGAAACACATGTAATTATTTTGTTGCAAAAAATATCAACTTGATAAATTAATTATGGTGGTTTTAAAATAGTTTTAGAATGAGGGACTTTGTGAACTGTAAAATAAACCTCCTGCTCCTGAATGAAACTGAAAGAATCATTATGAAAAAAATCATGTATCCAATTACCACCAATAAATAATTAATCTGAATAGTTCCCTTTTTTCAAAATAAATGAACTATATCTTTTTATATCCATATTTTAATAGAATATTTTATTTATAATAGGATATTAATGATATGGGTTCATTATTTAATGAAAACATATGATCTTTTTGTAAAAAAATAATTAAACCTACAATATATATTATCATTGTAATTTGAAATCCTATCAATGTCCAAATATACTTCAACCTCAATTAGGGGAAAGAAAAATATATTTTTAGGAAATGTCAATCCATAGAAAATAATAAAATTATTTTTATTATGAGATTTTAGATTAATACTACCCATGATGTTTTTACCATAAGTTATATTGCCATTTCATGAGGTGGAACTTGAAATTCAACAAAATAATTATCACATATAAAAAAATGTACAAGACATGAATAAACTAATACATTAGATTAATCTGAATAAAGGATCAATATACTAGATACCACATCATTTTATAGCCCAATGTTTTATGAATCAGTTTCTATGAATTTCACAACACCTTTCTACATATATTTAAAGATGTTCGCATCATTTGGACCATTTGGAAAGTATGTGCATAATGACCAATATGACCACTTTTAAAATACATTACAAATTACTTATTATAATTGAACCTACCACTACCAATATATTTCTCATTACAGTGATGGTACATATGTACACACTTAACATATTGGTAACACTTCTTAGATTTGATAAGGAATTCCCCAAGGTGATATTTACAACACATTCCAAAAACCTATAACTAGATTTTCATACTTTCATATTTATTTGATTGGATCATATCCATTATCATCCATCTAGGTATTTTATTATTATTATTTTAATAAAATAGATGATCACATTGTTACCCTCTTAGAACATAGAAAATGTTTCTCAAAACATTTGAATTCATAATAATCTAATTCACTTAGATATCTTGGATTTAATCCAGAGTAAAAATGAATGATTTTACTATCAATACGCTGAATAAAATTTGGGGAATTCCATTCCAATAAAGTGAATTTTTCTTCATACACGACCACTGAATCATCCTCATTTTGATTCAATTCTAGGAATTTATTTTCAATCTTAATTCGAACTACCATAATTAAATATTTCTACAAAAATATTTTTAAATTAATTCCATACCAAGGAATTGATATCTTTACATTCCCTTATATATGTGAACATTGACCACCATTGGCCTGAATCAACTTTATAATTTAAAATTGAAAGATAATAATATTTATGATATAAAAACACCACAACATAGATTTTGTTATCAAAGTCACTGATCCACTGCTCAACTACCATTGGTTTATAATATCCACTAAATGATGCAGTTTGTTTCACAATAAAATGTTCCCCTATAAAAATTTTCTTCTATGGTAGATCTAGATACATTATAACTTGAATACCACCACTATTTAAGGATTATGTAATCTGATCCATTACAATGGATAACTTCAATGTTCCAATTCCAACAAACTAGAACTGATTATTTGGAAGTATTTTTTCATATTTATTCCTTCCATTCACTACTTCCATATTTACTCTATGGAAACACATTATAAGAAAACATTGTTTTGATGAATAAACATGTTAGTATTCAAATATAATATCATTCCAATTAACCATAATGTAAAATCATTGAAGGGTATGATATAAACATTATCCTAAACTCTAATGTTATCCAAACCATCAAATGATACCAATAGTAAGGACCTGACCTTAAACACCGCATAATCATGTGTTTTAAGTCCAAAATTTGTTCTCTTAGAGTTGGGGATCTTTTCAGATCTATATTTTCAGAAAATTACATTATAAATCTTACCTAACAAACCCATATAATAAAAATAGAATACATCAACATTATAACCATTTTACCACAAAACAAATGTTATTATAATAAAACATGATTTATTTTCATGATAAATCTCCACAATATTATTTTTGATCTCATATTTCTTTCTAAACTCCCTTATAATTTTGAGTTTTTTTAAAACATAAGATGATCTCAAAAATATATTCATGGTAAATAAAATTATTAATGAAACCATTAGTCCCTAATACTTATAAAAATTTTCCTTTTCAAAATAAACCTTGAGATCAAAATTAATATTTTATTACTCAATAAATCATATTTTCTACCCAAAAGCATCCATAATAGATTTTATATGAAATATTGAAGGAAATGTAAGTCACAAAATATTTTATTCAAAAACATGATAAACTTATGAAGACTCATTCACAAAGAAAAGTAAGATATACTTAAACTAAATAATAGAAATTATTAAAACATGAGATTTCATTAAAACCATAGAATGCATAATAAATTATATAGGTAATTTGGGAAATTATTTTCATATAATACATACTAATGTTTTAACCCACAGAAATACAATGAAATTACCCTCATGGATATAATCAAAATAATTCCTGAGGATATAGTTAGATGTAACAATCACAGTTATAATGGGACTAACACTCATGGTCAACTTACAACATACCCAATGAATTGGTGGGATATCAAAAAAAGAACCATATTTTTATTTATAATGGACCCTCCAATAATCATAAATAATTCCCAACAAATATAACATAATCCTAAAACCTTAATTCATTCATCATAAAAACATTTCTTGAGGAAAATCAAATAGTTTTCAAGAATACATCCCATATAAAAAACAAAACGTTCTCATTGAAAATAACAATGTAATATTTTAAAGAATGAATAATAATCTTATGATATCATAAAATAATAAATATTTATTCATTGCATATAATTTTAAAAACATTCCTTTTGAATTTTTTAAAAATAATCAGTAAAAATGATTTTTTAAATAATGTTCCTTACATAAATCCTCAGAAGATCACTTTCTGAAATAATTGAAGAGAAATTAGAAACATACCATTGTAAAAAAATTCTTTTTCATACAAATATATTCATAATTTTTTTTTAAAAATATGGATAGGAATGTGAAATATGCAGAAAATAATTCTTTTAAAAATTTTAAATAGTCCCTTACCTCAAGTCTGGAACATCTTGTAAGTTATTTTTCACCCCAAATAATAAAATTATATTAATTATTTAATTTATTTTATGAAATTTTCTAATTTTATTATTTATATTAAATAAATTATTACCATTTTATAATAATTAAATAATTAGATAAGTTTATGTGAGATGTGATGATGATATTTGACTCATAAGTCCAAAATAACATTGGTAACATGACTATGATCAAATAGATAATTAGTTTACAATATATAGAATAATAATAACGACATATTATCATATTTATACATAAATTATACTTTTATATACATTAATTAACCATTTTATGAAAAAATAACTATGTTACAATCCTGGAGATGGTAGGATGTACGTACCCATTTGGAAGGTTTTAATTTTTGAAGGATCATTATGAGAAGAATGTGGGTATTATTTTATCTTTAAAGAGTTATAATATTATCATATATATCAGTTTTAATGTTAAAATACACACATATATATTTATATCATTCATGTGATGTTTTTGTGGAAAAATAATCACATATCTGTGTGGAGGTGGTAGTCCACACGTATGCGTGAACATCGTTATCATTTTCCTATGTATGGAATGATATGAATTTAAGTGATATATTATCTTTTCATAGTGAATAATAAGTTACTATTATCATATATAAATATTAATTCCATAATTATAATATTTCTTAATATATGATGATTGAAAATGAATTATATCAGCTCAGGAGGTGGTAGTGCACCGTACACACATATGATTAATTTTGTATCCATTTTATGGAAGATGAGATGGATATGGGTCATTCACTTAATATAATTACAAATATATATATCATGGTCACTAGATTTATTATTTTAACAAGTTTGAAGAATATTTTTAAGAGGAGGAATAATAAATATAATAGAAACACATGACTAAAAATGATACCAAATTTTACACAACCTCCTTTTCATAACACCATAAGGACACTATGGTTGGTTTTCTGACTAAAACAAGGCCATAAATGTGTGGAGGAATTCTAGGAAGATATTTGGCCAGTTAATGGATGATAAAAATTAGTTTCTAATTGTGAATACATGAGAATAATAGGTTTCCTTTTAAAATAGAAGGAATGATCACTCTTGAAATTTCATAAAATATAAAAATATAATCAGACTGTTCTAGAGATGAATGTTTCCTAATATCCTAAAAATTTACATTGGATTACTACTTAGACAATATGTTATCCCATTTTTAATTATTTATTAATTATATTACTTATATGTAATTTAATTAAATACTAATCCCTTAAAATATAATAATTGTTAATTTGACAATATTCATTACATTGAGTACAAAAACATCCATGAAATAATCTTATTATGAAAAAAATTAACATATCCTAACCATGTAAATATTTTCAATAAAAATAGTGTATCAAATTAATTATATCAAATTATATATGTTTTTATATAATTAATATGATTTATTTTATTTTCCCATAAATTATATAATTACTACATCACAATTTTTCAAGAAATTAAAATAATTATACCTTCCGTAAAAAATAAAAAATAAATTAACACGATAAATATAATTATTCTATATTTAAAATACTATTTATAGTTGAACATATCTTTTGGATAAATACATATTCAAAATGTTATTATTTTTAAAAACAGGTGCGTGACATGTTTGACTTTACTTTTAATAAAATACAATAAATGTAATAATCTCCTCCAAGTGGATAAGAAAGCAATATAACATAAATATTAATGATTATGGATGAAAATTATTCATAAAATTAAATTGGGTGAAGTTTTATGGTCATTTTAATGTCATTATGGGTTTATTTTAACCCAAAATTTCCCAATTTTCAATTTAATATGGTAGTAAAAATCACTTAATTTACAATTCATATAATCTTAAAAAAGAGGGTCTTACATAATGAATTTTAACTGACTAATTCGAAATATGAAATACGTTTATCAAATTTAAAATAAATAAAGTTTAGAAAGAAAGTTTAAATTAAACCGACAAAATGAAATGAATTTTTTTAAAAAAAATTAATTCTTTAAATATAAAGTGTTCTTATACGAAATTCAGTTTTAAAACCCATTCCAAAAAATAGAAATTGAATAAATCAAATAATATGAATTAGTTAAATTTTAAAAAATAATAAAAATAATTTTACATAGTAATTTAAAAGAATGAAAATATATATTTTAATAAAAATGTGTATTTTTTAATATTCATCCAAAAATCATTATTTATCAATATTCGTTAGAAATTAAATATTTTATTAAAATTATAATCAAATAATTATATTATAATTATGAAATTATGAGGTAAAAAATTATATTTTTTTGGATGAAAATTCTATAGTTTCAAAATTTTCATTTAAATATAATCATATAGGAAATTAATTGAATAAAACTATTTACTTTATAATTTTAAGAACTACATAAAATATTTCTTATGGACACACATATTTAATTCATTTATATTAATTAATATTAAAGAGATTTATAATATTATTACCCGGTATGCTTTAGATAATTATATCTTTATACATCAAATAAAATTTAATAATCACCCTTGAAAGGAATATGTGAAAAATAAATCACTCTGCTTCATGGAGGAGGTATTCAACATGTACACACGAGTAACATTAACATTTTTAACAGGTGGAAAGGTAAGTTGGAATGTAATATATTATATTTATATTAATATATTATGTCATCAATATCATATATTTATATTTTAAATCAACTGTAGTAACATTCAATGTGAGGAAGACATGAAAAATTAAACACATCACTTCATCAAGGTTGTGGTCCACATGTTCACATGAATGGTAATTTAGTTCACCATAGGATGAAAAATGAGATGAAATAGTATGTTATATTTACACAATAACATATAAGTATATATAATATAACTATTTTATTTTATTAATGGTTAGTATATAATTTAAGGAGGTAAATGATTTTGTAAAATGAAAGAGATGGGTTAAAACGATTACAAATCATTGTGATAAATCCATTGGATTTATCATTATGGAATATAGGGACTGTAATTTCATGTTACCATAACCTATAATAGATTGATAATTATTCAAAGAATATTTTTTTCAATGTTTTGTTGAGATAGGATTTTCAAGGTGATGCAAAGAATAGAGGGGAGGTGGTGTCCTTATATGGTGACGAAAAGGGAACAATTGTAATTTCCTGAAGGATTTAAATATAATAAATTATTTTTTCATTTTTAAGTTAAAAACTAGAAAATATAGAATCTATGATACATTATGTTGTAAATAACTTCAAAAAATAAAATTTTGACCATTTATCTGTCATTTTAAAGAGTATTATCTTATTTAACCCATTTGTTAACCAATATAAACCATAACCATGGTAATAAATTTTACAGTACTAAACAGTTATAAATATAATTAAAAGGTGAAAATTGTAAAAAA
The DNA here is from genome assembly GCA_963277665.1 of Viscum album. Classification (NCBI taxonomy): domain Eukaryota; kingdom Viridiplantae; phylum Streptophyta; class Magnoliopsida; order Santalales; family Viscaceae; genus Viscum; species Viscum album. Next base: position 1,179,782,952 of record OY728151.1, on the reverse strand, counting down.
ATTAAATATATGAAATTCTAGATTATATCCAATCATCCTTGTCTATATTCAATTTTTTTGTGATTTTGATATTATTTAATAATATAATATTCAGCCTAAAATACCATTTATGTTATTTTAATAAATGCATACACATATATATACCTATAAAAATAATAATATTTATCTAATTAAAATATAAACACTTTAAACATCAATAAATATTATTATAATCCATTAAATCTATATGACACTACAGGTCATCCCAAAAATATTTTTTTGTTATTTTTATAATAATTTCATTTCATTTTTATTCCTCTTCAAATAACACTATATATGCATCGTATAATCATTTTAGGTAATTATACCATTATTAAATTTAATAAAATTTACCATAATAATTATCAATAAGTTATATTATAAATAAAAATTTATATTTAGTGATAAAAATTCCCTTCCAAATGTGAACATATAAAATGCATTTAAAGTAAGAGAGGGAAACTTTTGAATTTTTATTTTACATGAAACAATATAATGGATATTATCTGAGAGAATGGCATAAAATGAAATATTTTAGAATATATTAATGGGGTGTTTATAATCAACTCATATTATAGAAATAAGATCAATGTTACATATATTTTTAATGCCTTATCAAATTATTTTTACCATTTATTACATGATTGACCCTAATTTAGGTGGAAAATATTTCCAATTACTATTCGTTAGTACAAAAAAATAATGATGAAACATGTGAAATTTTTTGACATGATTATTTAAAATATGGAATTAATTTTTCAATTTTATATTTCAAGAATTGGTATAAATAAATTTGAATATAATTTTTTTTTAAAAAAACTATGTTTTAAAAAAATTATTTTCAATAAAAACAAATAACTTATGAAAAAATGAAGAATATATATTATTTATAAATAATTAATTATATTATGTATAAATAAAGGGTAATTATATTTTTTTAATATCAAATAAAACCGTAATGTGTCATTCCAATGAAAATAATTAGTACGTTAACAAAAAAATTGTCATTTATTACTCTTTATTAAAAAATAATTATTTTTAGTAATTCTCAATATTTCATCCCAAGAGACTGTTGAAATATTTATTTCAAAAGTGATATAATTTTTATAAAAAAATATATATTTTCAAATAAATAATTTTAATAATCAATCATCAATAAAAATAAAACCATCTTTTGATTAAAACATATTTTTGAAGAAACAAATGGCATTATTGAAAATTTGGTACTTATTTGTTATGAATAAAGAAATACATTTTATAGTGACACTATACTTCTACACATATCATTATATGATGTTATGTATAATTAATAATCAAATTAAAATAAATGGATCATAATTTCTAGTGTCATGGAAGTCTCGGTACAAAAAACTGAAAACACTGGAATAAATATAACATTTCATTATTTATCATCCATTATAAGATCCTAACTCCCATTGAGTACATACATCATCATAGAATAACCCAGGGATAACATGAAAAAATGGATGAGCTAAAATAAAATAAACTTAAATGAACATATGGATAAATCATTGAACATAGGTTATAATTCCTAACATAATGATATAAAAATACATTGAAAATGATCAAACATAAGGAATAATAATAAATAGAACATGGGATCATATAATCACAAAATCATTTTAATTTGGAAGAAACATAAATAAATAATTTTTCATGAGCCAAGGCCGGTTTAACATAGAGGAGAATATTTCATAGCTCATTTCACATAGATAATCCCAAGTCAAGGCTCATTTGACCTGGAGGAGCTTGAGTCAAGGCTAACCACCGAGGTCGTTGCACATGGAGCAGTAGTCAAGGCTAACTGCCTTGACAGTTTCGCATAAAATATCAGAAGTATAAACATTCCTGAATTAAATTATGCACAATATTAGAACAAACCTCACAAAATATTCATTACTTTGTGTTCTACATGAAGAATCATACATAAGGAATCAACATTAACATAAAGTTTACCCAATATAAGAATTAGGTATCATAATATTGTAAAAAATAAAAATAAAAGGTTATATCATAAAAGTCTTAATGAAAGAATAGATTTATAACATCCATGTAAATTCTTGATGGAAAATTGGAATATATAATGAATTTTTTTCCAACTAATGTGAAATCATTTTAATAGATTGTTTTTGAAACATTAGAACAAAAATATTTTAGTGCAGTTTAAGGAGAAAAATAACGAACATTTAGTGTTGAAAATGGAATGACCATTCATAGAAGACAATAACCAAACCAAGAAGGTATTCATAATAAAATTAGTGATTTTATATAATTAATAGGGTATTAAAATATATTATGTAGTGATCTTTAAAATGGGCATGAATTCTAGAAGTTCATTTAAATTGGGCTTTCTTATCCGGAAGAATTGAGTTGGAATTCTTTAAAAAACTTGTATATCCACAAAAATGAAGGATGAATTGGTATTTACACATGAGATTAGATCCTATTCGCATAATTTAGGCGACTTATTTGAAAAAATGAATAGAATAACATTTTGGTAAAAAGTAAGAAAGAATAACCCAATGTAATAATGGAGGTTCGGGTAGAATCCCATACCTTATGTATGAAAATGTTCTTCACCTGATTATAATGTATTGGAAAATCAAATTATATTCATTAATTTATTCAGAAATATATTTGTATACATATATTTTATTTAGTATAACCTCATTATGTTCATTTGTGGAATTTTTGATGGGTTAATAGATTCAATATCAACGTTTTGGAGTGTTGGTTTCCACAGTTTTCAATATCGGTTTACTTGTATACATGTACCGATGATCATGAAAAGTGGGGGGAAATTTTTTAGATTTTAAATTTTATGTTATTAATGATTTTAAAAATGTAAAATTGGTCCCATATATAATTTTTCATTATTTCATGAGGATGAATAATTATACAATTAGTTAATGATAACCATTTGGATGGAATTTGGTGGTTTTTGAAAACAATGAACTCATTTGGTTATTTAAAATTGTATCATGTGTAAAAAATGATTCCATAACATTAAATAACATATATAACATTTATTATAATCTATTTCAACCATTAAAATAGTTTCATTACCATCCAAGAATATAGTAATGTAAATTGAAATCATTGTCGTCTTTGAATCTGATAAATTAACGCATCATAGACATTGTTTTTATTTCAGTATAAATAGTTTGGAAAAGAGAGATCATGATGAATTATTCCATTATCATAAAAATGTTACGGTATATTTATGTTACTAGAGATATCATTACATTTGGATTGGGGTTGTTGAGGAGAGGAAAATAAAATAAAGGAATTTTCAATGAAATTAAAAGAGAAGAAAGAGTGGTTTTTCTCTTGATTCATTCTTCCTAATAATCTCTTTATATGATTGGTTTTGGAAATTTTGATAAGACATAAAGCTCATGGCCTTGTGATATTTTAATGGGAAGATACTATGGATGAATTTGGTTATGTATCAAGGATTTAAATGTGTGAGGAGAAGTATTGGTGATAGGGGATATTTAGAGTGGAGGAGAGGGGTGTTTTGTCATTATTTAATTCACCAGTTCATCATTTTGTTCATAGAAATCAATAATGTGGTTTATTGAGAATAAAAATAATAATTAGATATTTTTAGTTCAATCCAATTGTTCCTACATCATCCATGACTCAATTAATAGTGTATTTAGATTATAATGTATTGATTCCGTAAAATAACCTATTTTACTATTCACAAAAATTCAAGTATTTCATAAAAACACAAAAAATTCAACCTTAACATTTTTTACAAATAGATTAAAAAAGGAGCAAAATTTTATGAAAGTAATTTAATAAAATTGAAAATTTAATTTTTTAGTTAAAACCAAAATTTACTCAAAAAATACAAATTTCAAAATTATAAGTGATTTTACAACACATTGAATAATTAACTAAGGTCTCATAAGATTATATTATTAGTATAAGCCACAAAATATTAATTTATGAATGTTATTTTTTTTAATTTATGAAATTTATCATAATATTCTAATTAAATATTTATTACTTATATAATTACCAACACTAAAATAATAAATTTTTTAAAAAATTATTTACTTATAATATGATATAATTGTAACATATTGACAGATAAATTTTTTCTATAATATCATGGCTGAGGTTACTATTCAATTATTTAGTTTACTATTCCTAAATTCTATGTTACTATTCTAATGATATTATAACTATTCCTTTGGTATATGTTTTTTATCATTTAGAATTTTTATTTATTTCATTAACATTTCATTTTTAATGTTAGTATTCTGATTTTATCTAATTATAATATAATTATAAGAATAAAGTTTTCATATACAAAACTTTTGGTCATTACATTCATCCTCCCTTATTATATTTCACTATCAAAATTTAATTTTACATTCTAAGATGATAATATTTGTGGGTAATTTTACTTCATCGCTACCTCTAGTTCTGATGTTGCCTCTTCTAACTTATGGTTCCTCTATAGTACTTTTTCTAGGTGAGTTGTCTTGTTGTTGTGGAAAACAATATTTCTACTATCCATTTTCTTCACTTGGTTCCCCTCAATAGAAAAGATAATTCTCTAATGGTACCACCTCTGAATTCAGTACAAGTGAAGGATATGGTATATACAATCTTAATATGGATACAAGGAATACCTCATGTACTTTTGAAATAGTAGGTAGATGTTCTAGTCAATTGGCCAAAAATATAAGATTATCATGAATCTATAAGGGGACAATTTACAATGGGCTTAACTTTTATTTCTTCCAAAATCACATGACCTTCTTCCATGGAGATATTTAGTGGAATACCATGTATCTAACCTTAAACTCATGGTCACAATGATGATTTTCGGTGTAGCTATTTTGTAAAAATTTGGTTTCCTTCATGTACTGCTCAATGGTTTTCACCTTATCCACTATTTATTTGACCACATCATGTCCTAAAATATTATATTCACCAACACCATCCTAAAATTTAGGCATTCTATATATTTTCTCATAGATGGATTCATATATATCTATTTTCAAGATCGAGTGGAAACTCTTATTGTAGGATAATTCAACCTGAGGCAGATGTTGGTATCATCCTCCTTTAAAGTCCATAAAACATTATTGTAACATGTCTTCAGGTTTATGAATATTTCTATCATATTTTCCATCAGTTTTCAAATGATAGGCCATATTGATGTTCAAATCAGTACTTAGAGCATATTATAATCTTTTCCTAAACTTCTAGGGGAATCTTATATCTAATTTGGATACAATAGATAGTGGTAATCCATACATCCTTACAACATATTTGATATATATATATCCATTATAGTTGATCTAATAAGGAGTCCTATTGAATTTTGATAAAGTGATCGATCAATGTAAGACGGTCCATAATAACCCATATACCATTGTTCCCTCTGTATGACATTAGAGAATGAGTGACAGAGTCTATAGTGATCTTCTCTAACTTACAAGTTGATATGGACAATGGTAACATCATCCCTTCAGAATTTTTCCTTTTAGAAATCACTTATTGACATACCAGGAACATTGATGTATATGTTGCGATCTCAATTTCAATATTGTCCCATGAAAAGTCCACAATGGGACCTAAATACATTTTTGTGATCCTTGGGTGAATATAGAAGGTTGAGATACACATGTCATAAAAAATATCATTTATTATTTTTGTTTAAGATGGTATACATAGTAATTACCCTAATCCTATGTCTCCATCTTCTTCGATATTGAACATAGCGGATTTATCATTCTTAATAGAATCTAACTTTTTTTAAATTTCAATATCATTCCTTTGAGCGTCCATTTATTTTCTCCATATGCTATGGCAGAGAAATAATTTGAGAAAATATTGAATATATTCCTCAATAAATTATTACGATTCCCATCAATCTAAATTCCATGATAATTTGATTCATCTCAATTCTCATCATTGATAAAGTAGTAGGATTCTTTCTACATAGAGCATCTATGACCTTGGATTCATTACAGAGATGGTAGTGGATTAAGCTTTCATAATCCTCATGGAGATATACCATTATTCACTAGTGAATATTAGATTCCTCCTTTTTGAAAATATATTTGAGTCTCTTTTGATCATTATATATATCACACTTCTCCGTATAGAGATAATTCATCCAAATATTCAACACAAAGATCACAACTTCTAACTCTATATCATGCGAAGGATAAGCTTTCTAATTAATTTTAAAATAACATGTGTCCTAGGCTATAAATTTATCATTTTTCATCATTATAGAACCTAATAATTTATTTTATTAAATAATGAAGTTTAAAAAGAGATTTCCACTTTTCATAAGTGTGAGTACGGGTGCATTGATAAGCCTCAGTTTGAGCTACATAAATGTTTCCTCTCACTATTGGGTCCAGAAAAAATTCTCTCCCTTCCATTTTAGCTTGGTTGTTGGGTTTGAAACTCAAGATATGTTCTTTAAAAATCATTGGTAATACTAATTTAGGCCATGGATGTTATCGATCTCTTTTAAAGTAGTTGGTCTGGGTCACTCTTCAATTCCATTGTATTGTAAGGGTCCACTGTTATCCATTTTCTAGAGAAAAACTTTCCCATGAATTGTAGTTCCTTCATACAGAACTATCATATACTATAATTTTCATGGAGTTTCTACCTTCACAATGTTTTCAAAACAATAATCAAACGATTCTCCTATTCCTCTTGCTCTTAAGGTATATCAGAATATCATCCATAAAGACTACCACTTATTTTTCTATGCAATCCCAAATCAATATATTAAATAAATATATTAATATTATTTTATATTAATGAGTTTGAAGGGAATAACTCTTAATGCATAGTATCCATACCTTGTTTTAATGGTATTCTGGGGAATATATTCATTAATTTTATTTAATTGGTGATATCTCGAACAATGTTCCACCTTAGGGAAATAACTAGCCCCACATAGCTGAGTGAAAAAGTCATTTATCTTAGGATGGGGACACTTATTCATTATTTAGATTTTATTGTGACCTTAATAATCGATGTAGAGGTTAATTGATCCATCACACTTCCTGAAAAAGCGACTAGAGTGCCCCATGGGGAAGCAATCGAAAGTATAATACATCTGTACATATTCTCATATAAATACTTCATCAGTTCATTCCATTCAATGATGGAAATTATATATGGTTTATTTGATATAGGTAAAGATCCAAGAATAAATTAACTTGAGAAATCAATCACTTAATTAAGAGGAAGACCATGAAACTCTTCAAAGAATATAGTAGTGTAATCCCTCATTATGAGCATGTCCTCTAGCATGATTCTCTCATTTTTCTTATTCATATGAGAAATATATTCTATCTCATAAGGAAAAAATGTCCACACATGAGATGATGATCCCTAAAAGAGATGAATTCTCATCCTTACAGTTGAACATAATTGGGGGATGGTTTTTGATGTAAATAGTGATATCCCTTTCTCGATAGTCAATGTTCAGTTTGTATAAAAATAGTGAGTAAATTCCGAATATAGAATCAATATCCACCAAAGTATGTATGAAGTGAACTTCAACGAGGTTCAATACAATAATATTAATTGGGCAGGAGTTATAATCTATTTATGTAATAATTACCGCATTTTTTATTTACATACAAAACTCAACATCTATATTTTGAGGTGGTTTTTAATTTTTTCTACTAAACATGCGTGATATGAAATAATCAAGAGAACTAGTATCTAATAGTACATTCTCTATTCATGAATGAAAATCTAGTGTACCTTTCATCACATCATTTTCCAGATCCACCTCAGTAGTAGTGATAGAATAAGACCTTTTTTCCATAGAGGATGTTGTTGATTTCCTTTGACAACCACATGCTTTAGGAATTGGATTGTAAAATGGTCATTTTCATTAAAGATGAAATATTACACTACTTGTAGTGTGTTGATTTAATCATTCATTTATTCTTCCATGATTGTAGGATTCTTTATATCCCTTACTAATTTCAAATCCATATTCTTCATTATTACACATTTAAACAATTTTAAGGTTCACTTTAGATTGTTCCAAGGATGATTCTTCCCAAAATTTTGACATATGTGATATTTGATCTTATTTCAAGCATGCTATTTTATTACTGATCCACCCATATTAGAATCCATTTTCCACAATTTATCACAAATCCCAGAAGACAGTTTAGAGTATCTAATATCCATTTAAACCTTGGGGGCACAATAGAAAATATCATCATAACTATTGAAGTCTCTAACATCTAATACATTTCATAGAATTAACTTTAGTATACTAAATAAGAGATCCACCTCAAATTCAGTGTTTTGGGAAAGAATAGAGGTGTATCTGGAAATCCTTGTATTGTTCAGTTTATACACCCCAATAGATTTGTCTTTCTTATTATTATTATTGGGGAACTCTCATTCCATCTTGAGATAGAGGGCTCAAGGGAAATACTTAATGAAAAACATTTCCCTGAATTCTTCCCCATCAATTGAATCAATTTAAACCTTGGACATTCTGTTCCTGATTAATATCCCCCACTGATCATCTTCTCCATTAAAATGATATACCACCTGTATAAAATTATATTCTATTGAGCACTGGAGGAGAGAGAAAATCATTTGTATGTTGTTAGTCGATTATTCTGCGAGGAGGGGATTAAAAGATCCACTAAACATGGGTGGACATTTATACATTAAGGATTCAACATGAAGATGATCTTTTTTAGAGAAGGAGGGAGTTCCACATTATTCATGTTATTATTCATAACATAAACCGTATGATATTGTACAATAATAATGTATTGAGAAGCTGTTCCCATCATATTTGTAATATCAATTGTGAAATTTTCACATTACTTATTTCATTGATTGTTAGAACATTTTCTTCTATTTCATTCCATTAACCAAGAAAAATAAATTTCAATTATTGGGATTAAATAAATATCTAATAAGAATATAAAAAGAAACATTAATCATAAATTGTAAGATTTTAAAGAAAATTATATCCTAACTTGTGATTCTTGAGGTTTCATTCTAGGTTATCCATCATCAATTTCCTAACATATATTTTTTATATTATTTTTTGTTCCCTTAATAATTTTTTGTAATGAGCTTATGAATATACTAAATAATATCCCCTGGGAGTGTCAAAAAGTAGTGTAGTAAGGCTTGTTGTCATGTACCAGGTTACCCCGAGTGTGGCCCAGAGCACCTTGTTGGATTTTTTACTCTTAGGTACATCTAATCCAGAACCATGTACACATTTAGTATCTTGATTGGGTTGTATTTTAATGGTAAAGTAGATATTCTATAAAAACCAATATTAAGGGATGTTTTCTTATACCTAGTTTAATCTATAATGTTCTTACTAAAGTTCTCTATTCCTAATCTCCAAAAATAACTAACCTATCATCTAAAACCAACTATAGTGACAATAGAATTTTATAAATACAATTACATGATTTTAAGCATTACTAAACATCAAATTAAGAGAAGGGGAAAAAAATATAGTTTTGGGGAAGACTAGGTACATAAAACTAAAAACATGGGACTATATAAAACATTTATTTATATTTAATACATTATGAGATCCTAAATCCATTTGATCCATTACATCAGTATAGTATAACCTCATTATAACATGAAAAAATGGACAAGATTAAATCCTAATAATTGAATGATCATAAGGGTACTGGTTTTCCATGGGTTAAATGGCATAACCGAATTATATAAATGGCATGTAACATGATAAAATATAAGGAATAAAAACATTTAACACAAGGGATCATATAATAATGGACTCATAATAATGTGGAAGAAAGATAAAAAATAACTCTATCATGATTCAAGGCTCTTTTCACATAGACGATGATGATTCAAGGCTCATTGTAGACAGTGGACCACAATTCAAGGCTAACCACCAAGATTGTTTCACATGGAGTATGAGTCATTTGTATCCACCAAGACCAATAAAAAAACATCTCATGAGACTAAAACATACCCAATTAATTGGAGTTATATTTAGTTTCATCCATCATAATATTTTCAAGAATATATGTTCCACATGATTAATTATACATAACGAATCAAAAATAAACATAAGGGTTTCCCAGGGAATGAATTGGGTATCACAATCATGTCAAAAAGCATAATAAATGGGTGTATCATTAATATTTAAATACAAGTATTGATTTAGAACATATATGGACAGTCATACAAGAAAATATGAATCTATAATAAAATTGGTGTCCATCTAAGGGGAAATTATTTTAAAATAGTGTTTTAGAAACATTAGATCTAAAAAAATTTACTATAGTTTAAGAAAATCATTAAAGGGGATTTAAAGAAAAAAAGGAATGATAATTCATATAAAAGTATAAGGAAACCAAATGGTTTTAATAAAAATATATTGATGTTAAAAAAATAACTCTAGAATAAAATGTATTATGGTTTTCAATTTAAAATGGGATGGATTTTTATGAAGTTCACTTAAATCGAACATGCTTATATGAATGAATCGAGCATGGAACATTTTGAAAACAAGTATATCTCTGAAAAAATGATTAATGGTCCTTGATACAACATTTTTTAATATATTAAATTCATTTAAAATACTTTAACAAAGATAAAATAGAATAAAATTTGGTTAAATGTTATAAAGAATATCCGGAATGAATATTGGAAGTTCATGTATAACCCCTTACCTATAGTCTGAAAGTGTTTTGGACTTGATCTTAATGTTTTAGATAATAAAATTATATTCATTAAATAAATGGACCATAACCTTATTTACCTGAATATTATTTTTTATAACTTTATTAAGTTTATTTATGGCTATTGTTATGGGTTAATAGATTCAATATAATTATTTTGGAGAATTGGTTTCCTTGGTTTTTATGATCGGTTTATTTGTATACATGTATGGATGATCGTGTAAATTGGTGTTATGTATTCATAATTGAACTTATATGTTATTAAAGATCGTATAGAGGTAATATTAATGTAATAGTTTATTTTAGTAGAATGATTATTAATCATTATATATGTAGTTGATGATAATATTTTGGATTTACTTTGGCGGGTTTCGATAACAATGAGGTAATTTTATCTTGTAAATTAGTATCATGTGTAAAAAATTATAATAGGACAACAAATAAGATATAATACATATATTATCATCTAGTGAAACCATTAAAATGGTTCCATCACAATCCTTTAAGTTGTTATGGGAAATTGGAAACATCATCGTCCTCGAATGTGATAAATTAACACATCACATATGTTGTTTACATTTTAGTATAAAATTATAGGAAAAATATATAATGATTAATTATTCAATAATTATAAATAAATTATATTATATTTAATGTAATAGAGTTATCATACCATTTGGATTAATGGAGTTAGAGATTGATAAATAAAATAAAGGTACATTAAAATAAAAAAAGATAAAGTATAAGTGTTTCCCTCTTGATCCCTTCTTATAGGGAACCTTTATAGGGGATTGGTTTTGTTCTTTTGTCAGAATAAAAAGATCATTGATGTATGGCATGGTATTTGGATGATTTTTTATTATAATAAGGAAAAGACTCAGGGCTCGAGTTGTGTAAGAGGAAGAGATGGCGAGGGTGGTATTTATAGTGGGGGAGAGTTGTGTTTGATCATTATTTGATTCATTAGTTTATTATTTTGATCAATACAAGAAATATTGTTGATTAATTAGATATAAAATAGTAATTCTATAATAAATGTTTGATCCAATATCTCTTACATCATCTATGACTCAATGAATATTGTATGTAGATTATAATGTAAATATACTGCAAATTACTGTATGTCATTATTCACCAAAAAGTAAAATATTTTATGAAAATTATGAAAAAACACCATAACAATATTTCAACATATAAAATTCAAAAAAAGAAATTCAATTTAATGAGAATAAATTTATAAATATGAGAAAATTTAAATTTTATTGAAAATAAAAATTTACTCTAAAAATACACATTTTAAAAATATATGCGATTTTATAATAATTTGAAAAATAAAATATGGTGTCATAAAATAATATTAAAGTCATAATAAATTAGAATATTAATTTATGAATATATATAATAAAAATTAATTTTCTTATAAAATTTTAAATTAGTCATTAAAATGTAATTATATATTTATGTCTTACACAAATACAAGCACTTAAATAGTAAAATTTTAAAATGTTTATACAAATATACTATGATATAATAAGATCATACGGTCACATATAAGATAGATAAATTTTATTTACACTTTCATTTGTGAGGATACTATTAAATTTTCTGGTTTACTATTAATAAGGGTCATGTTACTGTTTCAATGGTCAAATTAATATTCATTTGATATTTTTTTATTATCTTGTAGAAATTGATTTTATTTCATTATTTATTCATTTATAATGTTTGTATAGTTACTTTATGTGATTATACTATACTTATTAGAAGGTAATATCCATTGACAAAACACTGTGTTGTTACACATTTCAATTATATAAAACTTTATATTTATTTTTCATAATGTGTTTATTCTTATTCATTTGTTCAATTTAATTTGTATTTTTTTAAAACATAATTTATTACATTTAATTTATTATAGTATATGGAAATTAGACTAATTATTATTGTTGCATGTTATGAAAACTATTGGGTATAATATTATTTAAAATTGTATTTTTTGGGTGTTAAATTCTACCAACTAATGAAATTTCATCCATTAAATATCAACTTAAGCTCAATAATCAAGTGTTTACCATTTTAAAATATCATTATTGAAATCTCATATAGTAAAAAGGATTAATAAAACATCCATTTGAATTGTGGGAAAGGTAAATATGATGGTCATCAGAATATACACATACATATGTTTATAAATAGGAGAACTATAGTGGGTGGTGAAAATATGGAAATGGTGAGAAAAGTATTTTCTAAATATTGATTGAGTGTAAAAAATAAAATTGAAAATGTTTATTTCAATAGAAACAAATCCATACATTAATTAGGTTTTAAAAAACCATCAATTCATAAACACAAATGATTGTAATAAGATGAAATTTTTATTTCTAGATCCTTTTTTCTAGAGGTAAAGAATTCCATTAACATGAAGACTAATATCATATGAGAATATACTTTCCTGGTTTTGTGAAAATCCCTAAATTCAATTTCATCCTTTTTTCTCATGTTTCAATAATTTTACACCTTTATCACATTTTTACTCCAAAATATGTGTATGAATATTTAATTCTTAACGTACTATAATCAACGTTCGAATGAACCTGAGGTATATAAAAAGGTGAAAATATTTTCTACATGTGTATATGAAAAATAATCTTGTTTGAACAAGGTATTATAACACCCAAAATGAATAAATCATTATAAGATTAAATAATACATTTATCTAAAAAGATAATAATAATACCCAAATTCAAATTTAAATAATTCACCAAATAATAAAACCAACATCCCAAACAATTTCATTAACATCCAAATATATCTGAATTTTTATTGTTAATATAACATAAATTTAATAAAAATTATTCAAAAACAATCATTCATGTTAAATTGTATGACACACCTCTGGGTTACATGTACCTAAACCCAATAATTTGAAATTACCTGACCCCAGTTACCCAGTATATGTGAATTATTTTAATAGATTGGCATGATTACAAGGAATCCGATCCTCAGAGACTAATCGGTTTAGCAGTCTTGGAAAATAGATTACAAATACCAACATTACATTATAATATCTAAAATAAAACCCAACATAAATAATCCTTTCAGATCACCATTATTCCCATAGATTAACCCTACATATAAATCATAACACACTTCTTGGTATCCTGAAAAAATTAAAATATTATAAAGTGTTGAGAAAAAATTCTTTGTATTGATAACAAAATAGAGGAAACTGTCATAAATAAGCATTAACATTTAAGGCCATGCATAAGAGTAAATTAAAATCCGTTTAAACATTATATTCCATATAATATGGAAACTGTAAATCAAATAATGATATATAATTTTTCATGTGGATATTATACTAGTTGAATAATAACATGTAATATCAATAGTTTATTTCATAATGATGGAATGCATAATGCCAGACATCATACCACGTAGTCAAGGACTCGTTCTAATATTATATATAAATATTTTTTCAAAGCCTGATTCCAAGACACTTGTTTGTCTCATGAGACATACTGATCCATCGAGGAGCTAGAGCAGGCTCCACATTTCACTTATTATGTCCAACACATTCCTCATATGACATAGTTTAAAAATAACACATACATTCTTATTAAAACTAGAAGATTAAATATTTATAATTTAACCATAAACCAAGAATGGTATAAAAATAGCACATCTAAAAAAAATATCATAACACATTCAATAAAATATATAATATTCCATTATAGTAAATTAACCTCAATCAATAATAATATCCAATAAAATATGTTGACATTGTTGGAAATAATCAATAACACTCTTTGAGAGAAATACCCCTTTTCAAGAAATCATTTAAAAGACACAAAATATATAAAGGAAGTCATTTAAAATGGATTTTTAAATCAATGTGTCCCATACCAATTTGAAACTTTTAAATTAAATTAAAAATTTAAAATAATCATGTGTACAAAAATAAATCCTTAAAATCATTTTGAAAACATGGACATTAATAAAATTATTTAGAAAATTAAATCATTAATAAAATATAAAATGATGATCTAGATAATAATTCCCTTCTATAAAAATATAAAATAATCATTTTCAACACATTTTAATGAAACATGGACATATATGGTAAATATTTCCAAATATATACTTATAGATAAACAATTTCAGATAATAATGAGTTTGAGGAAAAAACCCTTATCTTTTACTTATCCTGGGTCGAGGGTACATTAAATCTCATATATAATTACTATTGAATGTTATTAATTTATACCAGAACCAAATTCATATTTATTATATCATACTATATTCATTTATGGATTTATACTACCCAGTTAATAATAATTTCTATGTTAAAAAAATATTTCAGGTAATAATAACTTTCTCAGTTGTACATGTTTTAACTTGTTATTCTCGGTCATATCACTTATATCATGATTTATTTGCTTCCAAAATATAAAACATTATTTATTTATCATATATATTCATAATATAACTATGTATAATATATATTTATATGAAATTAAAAACACCATTTATGGATAAGGTAGGTCGTACGTACGCATAGACGCTATTTCCGTTTTCATGTCGTATTGAACAGAAGTAAGAGAATGAGATATATGGATATATATATATATATGTATTCCAGTAGAATTTTTATTAACTATATTATATTCTTATTAAAAAAAATATTTTTATAATCATCGTTGAATGGTGAACATGGAAATGAATCTCACCGCGTCTTGGTGACAGTAAGTCGTACGTACGCACGAGTAATGATATCATTCTATTTATAGTGAAATCTTATGTAATTGGATTTTATATTATATATAAAGAATCATTAACATGTTATACTTATTATTTATGTCAATTATACTCATTATTATACCCATCCAAATAATTAAGTGTTGAATAATTAACTATACCACGGTGTGG
Organism: Viscum album; assembly: GCA_963277665.1. NCBI lineage: Eukaryota > Viridiplantae > Streptophyta > Magnoliopsida > Santalales > Viscaceae > Viscum > Viscum album. The sequence continues at coordinate 1,179,767,266 of OY728151.1, read as the reverse complement.
AGGCATTAAGCCATACGTAGGAATGTATCGTGACATTTTAATTCATAGGACGAATAGAAAAATGAATATGGTTGTACAATATTTATAATAAAAGCTTACTATATATTAGTTACATGAGTTATTATTTTATTATGGACAAATCCATGAATGAGGAAGTTGTAGAAGAATAGACATTCGAAAGAGGTGATGAAGTAATAACATCTTATTCAGGATCTTCCTTTTGATTTGATTAAAAGGGATTTTTAGTTTTTATTATAATCAAAGTAAAGACTTTATTTTTAAGTGAGGGTAGTTTGGGGGATATTTTTTCTGGGGTTGGCCGAGCCCAATGGATTTGGAGATGTGATTTTGAGAGAAGTGTAACTACCCTTTTATATGAGAGGTGAGGGTCACTTATAAAAAAGAATGAAATGTTATTTTATTATAAATTCATTTTATTTTTTTATGGATAAAAATGTATTTACTTTTTGGATAAGGTGGGGAAATGTCAAATTCCTATAAACCAATTCATGTTAGACTTATTTATGTCACCATATTGACCTTATCTTTTATATTTAACAATTACATAAATAGTTTAACTTTTACAATGTCTTCTTGAATTTTTATACTACATGGTTAATAAACATACTATAAAATTCAGCTTGAACCTCAAGTGGTTCATTACTGACATATCTATCATTATATAAATCTTTTGGATGATCATTATATTTTAATAAAAATAAAATCATTTCATAATATATTTTTTAAAAAAATAATTTATGTCAATTTTGACAATATTTATATTTGGTTATTGTGAAAGTCATCAAAACATTATTACATTGATTAAAATATGTTAAATCCACCCTAAACATGTCATATTAACCTTTCAAATTCATGGAATGCATCAAAAGTCACAATTTACATTTATTTGGATATTTATAATATCTATTATTTCAATCATTCATTAATAAGTAATTACTGCATCATCATTGTGTCATCAATAAATTTAATTATATAATATATAAAAATTATAAATAAAACACCATGATGTATTAACTCATTTTATATTTATATATAATATTTATTATCTAAAACATATTATGTATAAACATATATTTAAAATGGTTTTGTTATTAAACTTTGAATTTAACACTTTTAACTATTCTTTAAATAAAATAAATATAAATGTCCTAATCTAATCCACGTGGATCAAAAGAATTATATTTTATTCCTATGAATTATTCCGGTCAATATACACTTATTCTATAGAATTAGGTCATGTTTTTGGGAAATTATAATATCTTTTTTACCTTTAATTATACAATTTACTTCAAACCATGGTAAATAATATTCATAAGTTACTAATCATAAAATATTATTGTCATCCAATTGAACTAAATTTTACTTATTGATGTCAATCATGTGTCTCAGACTTTAGAAATACACTTCACATAATCGGTAAAATTACATTTTATGAAAATTTTCAAATGTTCCTAGAATGTTGTTAAAAGGCATTAAAATTTTAATAACAATTTATATAGATAATCTTGTTATAAAATGACTCCAATTAATTTCATTTATCTAATATAGTTATTATGTATATGTTTTGACTTTAAATTAAATTTAAATAAAAATAATATTTATTTTAATAAAATTTGGTTTTAAATAATACCACATTATTTTTTACTATTCATCAGAAATTGAATGTTATCAGAAAAATTACAATAATTCACTCTAAGACTATTTTGATATTCTAAATCCCA